>CATNEN010000026.1:910000-1510000 GCA_950097015.1 Macrostomum hystrix
GATTCACCTACATTCGTTGGGATTCACCTACATTCGTTGGGATTCACCTAAATTCGTTGGGATTCACCTAAATTCGTTGGGATTCACCTAAATTCGCTGGGAGTCACCTACAATCGTTGGGATTCACCTAAATTCGTTGGGATTCACCTACATTCGTTGGGATTCACCTATATTCGTTGGGATTCACCTACATTCGTTGGGATTCACCTATATTCGTTGGGATTCACCTACATTCGTTGGGATTCACCTACATTCGTTGGGATTCACCTACAATCGTTGGGATTCACCTATATTCGTTGGGATTCACCTACATTCGTTGGGATTCACCTACATTCGTTGGGATTCACCTACAATCATTGGGATTCACCTACATTCGCTGGGAGTCACCTACAATCGTTGGGATTCACCTACTTTCGATGGGATTCACCTACATTCGTTGGGATTCACCTAAATTCGTTGGGATTCACCTACTTTCGATGGGATTCATCTACAATCGTTGGGATTCACCTATATTCGTTGGGATTCACCTAAATTCGTTGGGATTCACCTACTTTCGATGGGATTTCTTAACATTTATTTCGATTAATCTGGATTCTAGCTCATGTGAGCATGTCTGCTGGTAATACTAACATCTTAGCCTTATCCAAATTACTTAAAAGTACAGTCCTTTCAATTATTTACAGGGCTTTTTGCGCAGGAACTTAAGCAAAGGAAACGCATCATTTTACCATGTTGCTGATTATAATTAATTTTATCCAGTCTCAACTAATCTTCTCTAATATTGAGAGCTAGAAAGGAGAAAACGAATGCAAAGGAAATAAAATGCGCGGTATCAACAAAGTGGAAGTGAGTGAACGCTTGCCAGTCAGTTAAAAACTAGCGACAAGGAGTTGCCATAGCAACCGGAGCAGAAAAAGGCATAAATTAACGGACTCTTGTGCTGCTGCTTTGACTTGGCAATACAGTGCATAAGTTCGCAGAAATTTCTTACTTTCAGTTGGTAAAGCCAAGGCAACTGAAACAATTGATTGATTAATCAGTTCTGAAGGCTTCTAAACACCGCAGCATCTTCATGTCCCTGTGGCAGCCGTGGCCGCGCTCTTCGAAGCCCGGCTGCTGCCTGCTGGATTTGGCCAGGCTGGGCCGTTCGAGCCGCAGATTTCCCATTGCGCCTGACGGTGAGTGGCGGAATTTCTAGGCTTTCTTCAGCCTATTTACGAGCGTCTGGTTTTTTCTTGAAACTGATAAGCTTGCCAATATACATTCAGCTGACTAGCGAGTATACATTCAGCTGACTAGCGAGTGTACATTCAGCTGACTAGCGAGTGTACATTCAGCTGACTAGCGAGTGTACATTCAGCTGACTAGCGAGTGTACATTCAGCTGACTAGCGAGTGTACATTCAGCTGACTAGCGAGTGTACATTCAGCTGACTAGCGAGTGTACATTCAGCTGACTAGCGAGTGTACATTCAGCTGACTAGCGAGTGTACATTCAGCTGACTAGCGAGTGTACATTCAGCTGACTAGCGAGTGTACATTCAGCTGACTAGCGAGTGTACATTCAGCTGACTAGCGAGTGTACATTCAGCTGACTAGCGAGTGTACATTTAGCTGACTAGCGAGTGTACATTCAGCTGACTATAGCGAGTGTTCATTCAGCTAACTAGCGAGTATACATTCAGCTGACTAGCGAGTGTACATTCAGCTGACTAGCGAGTGTACATTCAGCTGACTAGCGAGTGTACATTCAGCTGACTAGCGAGTGTACATTCAGCTGACTAGCGAGTGTACATTCAGCTGACTAGCGAGTGTACATTCAGCTGACTAGCGAGTGTACATTCAGCTGACTAGCGAGTGTACATTTAGCTGACTAGCGAGTGTACATTCAGCTGACTATAGCGAGTGTTCATTCAGCTAACTAGCGAGTATACATTCAGCTGACTAGCGAGTGTACATTCAGCTGACTAGCGAGTGTACATTCAGCTGACTAGCGAGTGTACATTCAGCTGACTAGCGAGTGTACATTCAGCTGACTAGCGAGTGTACATTCAGCTGACTAGCGAGTGTACATTCAGCTGACTAGCGAGTGTACATTTAGCTGACTAGCGAGTGTACATTCAGCTGACTATAGCGAGTGTTCATTCAGCTAACTAGCGAGTGTACATTCAGCTGACTAGCGAGTGTACATTCAGCTGACTAGCGAGTGTACATTCAGCTGACTAGCGAGTTTACATTCAGCTGACTAGGTGATTGGTTGAATGTTTTCGGAGGTAAAGATGTGGATCCTTGGGTTTTCTACTGCTAATGATGAGTGTACACTTGATCAACAAAATTTTAAGACAATTGTCTCGTGTATAAGGAACTGACGCTTTTCCTGTTGTCCAATCAGGTCACATTCCTAACTCGATCATTCGGGCTCTGTACGAGCCGGCGGATCTGACGGCAACAGCCGAGGAGAAGCCAGAGGTCAGTCGTATTTTCGACCTCATCTGTTTCCCAGCATCTATGCAGTTGGGTATATTCTCTTCAATCAATAGGACTCCACCATGGCTGCCCTGCGTCGCCGTCTGATGGGGCGAGACGCCGCCGCCGCCGCTGCCGCTTCCGGCGTTGTCGATAACGACGACTCCTTCGACGAGGAGCTGATCAGCCGATGGAGCAGCTGGGCAGACGAAGATGACGACAAAGTTAAAGCTGATCACGATGACGAGGATGTAGTAGAAGAACTTGAGTGCACTAGTAATCGGGCCGTTATCGATATAAAAAACAATAAGGCTCTTTCTCCGGATGTCTGCCGCGGTACAGCCGCTATGGAGACAGTTTCTAAGAAAGAGTGCCCAACGGCTAGAAACGAGTCAAATGTGTTGTTCAATATTCGGGACACAGCTGCGGGCTCAGCGGTTATCAATGAAATTACTGCCACGAATCGAAGCTTGCTTCCAGTGAGTACTGAAACATTCTGTACTTTTATAGTTTCTAATCGCTCATAGCTCAGTGGTTCAAGCGTCGGACTCACGACTTGAAGGTCGGAGTCCACTGGAAAAATTTGTGTCCTTTAGCGAGACGCTTCAATGTACCCAGCTGGCGAATTCGTACCAGCATCAGCTGAAGTCAGGGGTTGAGTGGCAGAGCTGTCTAACGCCTTTGCCTCTCGCACCAAGGTCCCTGAGCTCGATTCCGCGGCCAGGCCACATTTATTTGGGGCAAGCGGCAAGAAGGCTTGGCATCTTTTCGTGAAATTTACGCCCTTGAGGGCCAACCTCCAAGGTGAAGTGAAGTGTACACTGCCTGACGATGCGAAATTGAGGGCAGATGTACAAACTTCTGTGTGCGTGTGCCTGGGTACGGTATCTGTGTGCGTGTGCTCAGGAGTCATTGAAATGGGCAGGATTGCCTCCTCGCTGGCTGCGTGTCTAGTGTCACCAAATGATGTGCCATTGCCCGATGGCAGTGTTCCGATGCGACACACAGTAGCTGCGGCTGTGCTGTCGGCTGCACAACTGGCCCAACTGGGGCAGGTGTAATCAATTATTCATTTTTTCATTTTTACTAATTAACTTTTGCTTTCAGGAACCCAAATATTGTGAACCGACTATGGAAATAGGTCTTGCTGAACTTGTGAACTCGCCAATCAAAATGACCGCTGCTGCTGCTGCTGCTGCTAGTGCCGATGCTACAACGGCTGCAGCCGCCGGGTCAGCCACGAAGGCGAACTCACTATCGACACCCGGAGCCGACAGCGATGAGAGCGCCTGGCACGGTGGCGTGGTGGGCGTTGAGGTCCGCTTCGGAGCTGGCACCGCTGAGGCTCACGACCTCCAGCTGCCCGACCATTGCATCGACTCCTTGACGGCGTCGTTCGACAAGGACAAGCGATTCCAGAGTGAAGCCAGCGACGCGGCGGTTGAAAATGTGCCGGTTGCTAACGACGCTATAAAAGGCCGACAGAATATAGTAGGTCATATCCTGCGAGAGGGTCGGGAGTTCAGATCTCACCTTAAGGGGAAAATGTGTCATTAAGCGTGACTTTTAATTTACAATGACATCAGTTCATTAAACAGTAAAGTGAAAACCAGCATTGGCCTGGGGTACAACCCAAAATCGAAGCTAGAGTCTAACTAGAATCGAAGCTAAAGTCTATACCGAATCGAAGCTAGAGTCCAACTAGAATCGAAGCTAGAGTCCAACTAGAATCGAAGCTAGAGTCCAACTAGAATCGAAGCTAGAGTCCAACCAGAATCGAAGCTAGAGTCCAACCAGAATCGAAGCTAGAGTCCAACTAGAATCGAAGCTAGAGTCCAACCAGAATCGAAGCTAGAGTCCAACCAGAATCGAAGCTAGAGTCCAACTAGAATCGAAGCTAGAGTCCAACCAGAATCGAAGCTAGAGTCCAACCAGAATCGAAGCTAGAGTCTGAATTTGAATTTGACTTCTTTCTCAAAATTATAGCAAAGCTTGCCAATTGATTCTGGTGACTATGAGAAGACTCCTGTTGATTCATTGGGAAATTTATCCCCATCAATTGGCGGCTCGCCTCGCAAAGGGACTTCTCGCCTCAGTCAGACGCCCGCGAGAACAGCTGGTTGTTTGGCAGCTCCAATCGCGAGCATGTACGAGTAAGTGAATAAAATCTGTTCAATTTTCTTCCTACACTACTCGAAGTAAAAATGCGAGAAAATATCTAAATTCAGTTTGCTTGGCGATCCGCGACTGAAGAAGCTGCTACTGAGCTTGCCCAGAATTCGGCCAGTTGATTTAGAGGCCATCGCGACTCGCTTCCAGGCTGCCCGGGATCGCCACGCCACGTCCAGTAGACTCAGGTGCGATGGGAGTTTTGGAATTTTTCTAATTAATGAGTAGGCGTTAATGAGTATTTATAATCTGTGCACGCTCGAACGCCTCAGATCCGTGACCTTGAAAATCCGAAGAATCCCTAAACCTTCGCTACCTGACCTTGAGAACACGTAGGATCTATGACCTCAGCTCCGTGACCTTGAAAACCCGGAGGATCCAGAGCCTCAGCTCCGTGACCTTGAGAACACGTAGGATCTATGACCTCAGCTCCGTGACCTTGAAAACCCGGAGGATTCAGGACCTCAGCTCCGTGACCTTGAAAACCTGGAGGATCCAGGACCTCAGCTCCGTGACCTTGAGAACCCGGAGGATCCAGGACCTCAGCTCCGAGACCTTGAAAACCCGAAGAATCCCTAAACCTTTGCTACCTGACCTTGAGAACACGTAGGATCTATGACCTCAGCTCCGTGACCTTGAAAACCCGGAGGATCCAGGACCTCAGCTCCGTGACCTTGAGAACCCGGAGGATCCAGGACCTCAGCTCCGAGACCTTGAAAACCCGAAGAATCCCTAAACCTTCGCTACCTGACCTTGAGAACACCTAGGATCTATGACCTCGGCTCCGTGACCTTGAGAACACGCAGGATCCAGGACCTCAGCTCCGGGACCTTGAGAACACGTAGGATCCAGGACCTCAGCTCCGGGACCTTGAGAACACGTAGGATCCAGGACCTCAGCTCCGGGACCTTGAGAACACGTAGGATCCAGGACCTCAGCTCCGGGACCTTGAGAACACGCAGGATCCAGGACCTCAGCTCCGGGACCTTGAGAACACGTAGGATCCAGGACCTCAGCTCCGGGACCTTGAGAACACGTAGGATCCAGGACCTCAGCTCTGTGACCTTGAGAATTCGTAGGATCTATGACCTCAGCTCCGTGACCTTGAGAATTCGTAGGATCTATGACCTCAGCTCCGCGACCTTGAGAACCCGGAGGATCCAGGACCTCAGCTCTGTGACCCAAAAAATCCCACTTTTCATCTCCCTCCCCGCAGTCGCATGTCGTGGCTGGCTTTCTCGCCGTCCACTTCGATTCGTCGTCAGTCAACATTTGTACCTCCCAGTCGGGTCTCCGTTGGTGTCGGCATTTTTGAGCAGTCCACGGAGCAGCAGACAGCTGCAGTGACCCGGGTGCACCCGACACTGCTGACTTCTGCGACGTTGCATCCGGACAGGTTGGGCAGCAGCGAAAGACAACGCCGACTGTCTGGCTGGCCGGGTCATTGTCCCATGGCACGGCTGGCGCGTCGCGGTCTGAACCAGACTGTCGGCCTGTCGCCGAGGCCGTTCTTGGAGCGAGAGGCGATGCTCAAGCAGGCGGACCAGCCACTGTACCTGCCGCGAATGCGATGCTCGTCCATGATTGTTTGAGCTCAAAATGGCAAGATATTGCTGAGAGAGTGGCTAGATATTGCTGCGAGAGTGGCTAGATATTGCTGAGGAGTGGCTAGATATTGCTGAGAGAGTGGCTGGATATTGCTGAGAGAGTGGCTAGATATTGCTGAGAGAGTGGCTAGATATTGTTGAGAGAGTGGCTAGATATTGCTGAGAGAGTGGCTAGATATTGCTGAGAGAGTGGCTAGATATTGCTGAGAGAGTGGCTAGATATTGCTGGGAGAGTGGCTAGATATTGTTGAGAGAGTGGCTAGATATTGCTGAGAGAGTGGCTGGATATTGTTGAGAGAGTGGCTAGATATTGCTGAGAGAGTGGCTAGATATTGCTGAGAGAGTGGCTAGATATTGTTGAGAGAGTGGCTGGATATTGTTGAGAGAGTGGCTGGATATTGCTGAGAGAGTGGCTAGATATTGCTGAGAGAGTGGCTAGATATTGCTGAGAGAGTGGCTAGATATTGTTGAGAGAGTGGCTAGATATTGCTGAGAGAGTGGCTAGATATTGCTGAGAGAGTGGCTAGATATTGCTGAGAGAGTGGCTAGATATTGCTGGGAGAGTGGCTAGATATTGTTGAGAGAGTGGCTAGATATTGCTGAGAGAGTGGCTAGATATTGTTGAGAGAGTGGCTAGATATTGTTGAGAGAGTGGCTAGATATTGCTGAGAGAGTGGCTAGATATTGCTGAGAGAGTGGCTAGATATTGCTGAGAGAGTGGCTAGATATTGCTGGGAGAGTGGCTAGATATTGTTGAGAGAGTGGCTAGATATTGCTGAGAGAGTGGCTAGATATTGTTGAGAGAGTGGCTAGATATTGTTGAGAGAGTGGCTAGATATTGCTGAGAGAGTGGCTAGATATTGCTGAGAGAGTGGGTAGATATTGCTGAGAGAGTGGCTAGATATAACTGAGAGAGTGGCTAGATATTGCTGAGAGAGTGGCTAGATATTGCTGAGAGAGTGGCTAGATATTGCTGAGAGAGTGGCTAGATATAAATGAGAGACAGGCTTTTTAGTTTACTTCAGATAAATTTGTTGCTTGTATACAAGCAATATTGGTAACTATTTGCACACAAGCCACATACTTTTCGAACACCGAAATCAATGTTCCTTATGTTTCTAAAATAATATTTTTTACAAACAAAATCCACTGTTTATGGTCATAAACGTTTCCCCCATATCGCATGCTCAGGTGAAATGATTTATTTAGGCCTATCTTTGCGTGGACGCTTTAAAAAAGAAGGCTACAAAATTATTTTTTCTAATTCGTTTAATTCAAATTTAGTTATCCCACACCTCTGTCAATAGAATTGTAACAACGAAAAATATCAGTACTTAACTTTGAATTAGTTATTGCTTTGCACTACTGAGCTCCTACAAGTAACAACTGGTCTTTCCAAGGACCGCTGGGGGACAAAAAAGACTCGACTGTGCGTAAAACTGTTGGCAGATAAATAAAACTAGTGACAGACAGTAGGATAGAGTGAAAGACAGTAGGATAGAGTGACAGACAGTAGGATAAAGTGACAGACAGTAAAATAGAGTGACAGACAGTAGGATAGAGTGACAGACAGTAGGATAGAGTGACAGACAGTAGGATAGAGTCACAGACAGTAGGATAGAGTGACAGACAGTATGATAGAGTCACAGACAGTAGGATAGAGTCACAGACGGTAGGACAGAGTCACAGACAGTAGGATAGATTGACAGACAGTAGGATAGAGTCACAGACAGTAGGATAGAGTGACAGACAGTAGGATAGAGTCACAGACAGTAGGATAGAGTGACAGACAGTATGATAGAGTGATAGACAGTAGGATAGAGTGACAGACAGTAGGATAGAGTGACAGACAGTAGGATAGAGTGACAGACAGTAGGATAGAGTCACAGACAGTAGGATAGAGTGACAGACAGTATGATAGAGTGACAGACAGTAGGACAGAGTGACAGACTGTAGGATAGAGTGACAGACCGTAGGATAGAGTGACAGACGGTAGGATAGAGTGACAGACGGTAGGACAGAGTGACAGACTGTAAGATAGAGTGACAGACGGTAGGATAGAGAGACAGACAGTAGGATAGAGTGACAGACTGTAGGATAGAGTGACAGACGGTAGGACAGAGTGACAGAACGTAGGATAGAGTGACAGACTGTAGGACAGAGTGACAGAACGTAGGATAGAGTGACAGACTGTAGGATAGAGTGACAGACTGTAGGATAGAGTGACAGACGGTAGGACAGAGTGACAGAACGTAGGATAGAGTGACAGACGGTAGGATAGAGTGACAGACAGTAGGATAGAGTGACAGACAGTAGGATAGAGTGACAGACGGTAGGATAGAGTTTCCGACAGTAGGATAGAGTGACAGACAGTAGGATAGAGTCACAGACAGTAGGATAGAGTCACAGACAGTAGGATAGAGTCACAGACAGTAGGATAGAGTGACAGACAGTAGGATAGAGTCACAGACAGTAGGATAGAGTGACAGACAATAGGATAGAGTGACAGACAATAGGATAGAGTCACAGACAGTAGGATAGAGTGACAGACAGTAGGATAGAGTGACAGACAGTAGGATAGAGTGACAGACAGTAGGATAGAGTGACAGACAGTAGGATAGAGTCACAGACAGAAGGATAGAGTCACAGACAGTAGGATAGAGTCACAGACAGTAGGATAGAGTGACAGACAGTAGGATAGAGTGACAGACAGTAGGATAGAGTGACAGACAGTAGGATAGAGTGACAGACAGTAGGATAGAGTCACAGACAGTAGGATAGAGTGACAGACAGTAGGATAGAGTGACAGACAGTAGGATAGAGTGACAGACAGTAGGATAGAGTGACAGACAGTAGGATAGAGTCACAGACAGTAGGATAGAGTGACAGACAGTAGGATAGAGTGACAGACAGTAGGATAGAGTCACAGACAGTAGGATAGAGTGACAGACAGTATGATAGAGTGATAGACAGTAGGATAGAGTCACAGACAGCAGGATAGAGTGACAGACAGTAGGATAGAGTGACAGACAGTAGGATAGAGTGACAGACAGTAGGATAGAGTCACAGACAGTAGGATAGAGTGACAGACAGTATGATAGAGTGATAGACAGTAGGATAGAGTCACAGACAGCAGGATAGAGTGACAGACAGCAGGATAGAGTGACAGACAGCAGGATAGAGTGACAGACAGCAGGATAGAGTCACAAACTATTGAACGTTAAAGGATTTAAAAAGAGGCAACTCAATTTGCGGGCGCTCCAAATGCGTTACTCGTTATTACACCTAAATGATATGCTGTGTCACTCGCTAAGATTCGGCATCGAATGAATGAGCATGACGGGCAGCAGACAGTCGAATCTGTTGCAATTAAAATTGCAAATTTATCGTTTGTGAAAATCGTGACAAATAACGAGATTTACTTTAAACAGAAAATTGTCTTTCTGATTATTCAAAGCCGACAACGTCGCCAAGAAGTGTTGACTAGCAGTCATGGATGGCACTACGTCTATTTTCGTCAGCAAACCGGCTCCCGACTCGCCTCACTTACTAAAGGAACTTTCTTCATCCGATGACTGCGGTCCGTCGATTCTCCGCGTATCTAAAAATAGCTTTTGCCAATTATGTTCTTCAGCCAATAGCAGCGATGCAGGGTGGTTTCCCGATTCTGCCGAGTGTCTAAAAATAGCACAAACATAAACTTCTGACCATAGATACTAAAATAACCATAGTTTTTATATCTAGAGGCTAGAGTCACTCTAGCCTGTGACTCAAACCATATAAAAATAACCACGCCTTCTGCCTAAAGCCGGACATACAAAGGTATTCCCCGATTCTTTGAATGTCTAGAAGTAGGATGTCATTAACAATGAGATCAACGTTAATGAGTTTTTGATTATTTTAACTCTCAGACAATTACGATACTATTTATTTACCAGAGAAGAAACAATGCTAGGTCTTTGTCTATCTGTCTCCTCAAACGATTTTAGCTTATTTTTCATTTTATTTCATTTTCGCTGGTCAGACTAACTGGCCGTTTTGAGCCACAAAGTGTGGGATAGCAGCAGTCATGTAGGTAGAGATTTTCAACGTATTAAGAAGTCCCCTGCACTGAAGTTCTCAGCGTCCGTAGCAGCTGATTGGGTGTAGAATACACCGATAATCCATGCGCCTCTTTAGCCTCCGATCAAAGCCCACCAGCTGTAGCTCATGCTGCCCCCGTTGCTGCAGATTATCGTTGAATGCGGCGGAGTTCAGCGCTGTGTCCTCGGTGGCTGCGGCCTCCTGCACTGCTCGCTGAAGGTTGAATAAAATGTCAGAACAATGAGATGTGATGCTGTTGCTGGCCAACCTTTTAGCCCATACTTGTAGCCTGCTAGTCTAGTTTTAGAGCTTTGTACTTTTAAAAAATTATAACAAATATAATAATAATAAGTACAGTAGTGACACTGGACCCGCAGCCAGCGAGGAGGCAATTCTGCCCCTTTCGCTGACTCCTGAGCACACACGCACACAGATACTGTACGCAGGCATACGCTCACACAGGTGTGTACATCTGCCCTAACTTTCTCATACTCAGACAGTGTACACACCCACTGTGCCTTGGAGGTTGGCCCTCAAGGGCGTAAATTTCACGACAAGCCGCCAAGCCTTCTCTCCGCGGCTGCGCCCCAAATAAATGTGGCCTCGCCGCGGAATCGAGCTCAGGGACCTTGGTGCAGGAGTCAAAGGCGACCTCTTTTGACTGTTTGACTGAATTCTAACCATGTATAGCATAGCACAAAAGTATAACAAACTTTTGAACAGTAGGGTTCTCAGTGATTGTCTGTGCTTAGAGTCTGATCAATACTTGTCTGAGCTAATAATCTTCTTTATGCAAAGTTAAAGTTGAGTAAGCAAAAAAGGATTTCCTCTGAGAAAATGATTTCTGCTCAGTAAGAAGGATGAGCGAAGATTCTGCTCACACAGTAAGATGTAGTGATATTAGGTAGAGTGACAGACAGTGGGATAGAGTGACAGACGGTAGGACAGACGGTAGGACAGACGGTAGGACAGACGGTAGGACAGAGTGACAGACTGTAGGATAGAGTGACAGACGGTAGGACAGACTGACAGACTGTAGGATAGAGTGACAGACCGTAGGATAGAGTGACAGACGGTAGGATAGAGTGACAGACGGTAGGACAGAGTGACAGACTGTAGGATAGAGAGACAGACAGTAGGATAGAGTGACAGACGGTAGGACAGAGTGACAGAACGTAGGATAGAGTGACAGACGGTAGGACAGAGTGACAGAACGTAGGATAGAGTGACAGACTGTAGGATAGAGTGACAGACGGTAGGACAGAGTGACAGACGGTAGGGCAGAGTGACAAACCATAGGATAGAGTGACAGACCATAGGATAGAGTGACAGACCGTAGGATAGAGTGACAGACGGTAGGACAGAGTGACAGAACATAGGATAGAGTGACAGAAAGTAGAATAGAGTGACGGACAGTAGGGTAGAGCAACAGTAGGAGTGAGTTGTCGCCGTAAGAATTTCGCGTGGGTGTGCAGGGCGGTAATTTTCGAGCAGGTGTGGAGACTCATGAGGCACCAAATAGCAGCCATAAACGGCTAGAGAACATAATAACTGATGGCAGGTGTGATTTGACGTGGAATTAATGAACGGACAGTTCCAGTGCTAAGGTGATTATCCCGCATCGTCAGTTCGCAGGTCGCAGCTAGCTAAAAACCACTTGGCCCCTTTCGTAGGTCCTCACAATTTCCCCCGACTAACCATTTAGGAGAAATGGCACTTTACCAAATTCCTAGCTCACACGCTGGGACACTTGACAAGCTCGTTTTATTGCCCGCTCTCACACACTTCTGCGTTGCATCTGTCTAGGCGTAATTAAAACTTGAGACTGGCTTCAAGCAATTAATGTGCCACCGAGTGCGCATTACTGACTTGGAGTGACAGGGAGAGACTGGAGAGTGACAGAGAGAGACTGGAGAGTGACTGGAGAGTGACGGAGTGGGAGAATGGAGAGTGACAGAGTGGGAGAATGGAGAGTGACAGAGTGGGTGAATGGAGAGTGACAGAGTAGGAGAATAGAGAGTGACAGAGTAAGAGGATGGAGAGTGACAGAGTGGGAGAATGGAGAGTGACAGAGTAAGAGGATGGAGAGTGACAGAGTAGGAGAATGGAGAGTGACAGAGTAGGAGAATGGAGAGTGACAGAGTGGGAGAATGGAGAGTGACAGAGTAAGAGGATGGAGAGTGAAAGAGTGGGAGAATGGAGAGTGACAGAGTAAGAGGATGGAGAGTGACAGAGTAGGAGAATAGAGAGTGACAGAGTAGGAGAATGGAGAGTGACAGAGTGGGAGAATGGAGAGTGACAGAGTGGGAGAATGGAGAGTGACAGAGTAGGAGAATAGAGAGTGACAGAGTAAGAGGATGGAGAGTGACAGAGTGGGAGAATGGAGAGTGACAGAGTAAGAGGATGGAGAGTGACAGAGTAGGAGAATAGAGAGTGACAGAGTAGGAGAATGGAGAGTGACAGAGTGGGAGAATGGAGAGTGACAGAGTAAGAGGATGGAGAGTGACAGAGTGGGAGAATGGAGAGTGACAGAGTAAGAGGATGGAGAGTGACAGAGTAGGAGAATAGAGAGTGACAGAGTAGGAGAATGGAGAGTGACAGAGTGGGAGAATGGAGAGTGACAGAGTGGGAGAATGGAGAGTGACAGAGTAGGAGAATGGAGAGTGACAGAGTGGGAGAATGGAGAGTGACAGAGTGGGAGAATGGAGAGTGACAGAGTGGGAGAATAGAGAGTGACAGAGTAGGAGAATGGAGAGTGACAGAGTGGGAGAATGGAGAGTGACAGAGTGGGAGAATGGAAATTGACAGAGTGGTAGAATGGAGAGTGACAGAGTAGGAGAATGGAGAGTGACAGAGTGAGAGAATGGAGAGTGACAGAGTGAGAGAATGGAGAGTGACAGAGTGGGAGAATGGAGATTGACAGAGTGGGAGAATGGAGAGTGACAGAGTAGGAGAATGGAGAGTGGCAGAGTGAGAGAATGGAGAGTGACAGAGTGGGAGAATGGAGAGTGACAGAGTGGGAGAATGGAGAGTGACAGAGTAGGAGAATGGAGAGTGACAGAGTGGGAGAATGGAGAGTGACAGAGTGGGAGAATGGAGAGTGACAGAGTGGGAGAATAGAGAGTGACAGAGTAGGAGAATGGAGAGTGACAGAGTGGGAGAATGGAGAGTGACAGAGTGGGAGAATGGAAATTGACAGAGTGGGAGAATGGAGAGTGACAGAGTAGGAGAATGGAGAGTGACAGAGTGAGAGAATGGAGAGTGACAGAGTGAGAGAATGGAGAGTGACAGAGTGGGAGAATGGAGAGTGACAGAGTGGGAGAATGGAGAATGACAGAGTGGGAGAATGGAGAGTGACAGAGTGTGAGAATGGAGAGTGACAGAGTGGGAGAATGGAGAGTGACAGAGTGGGAGAATGGAGAGTGACAGAGTGGGAGAATGGAGAGTGACAGAGTGGGAGAATGGAGAGTGACAGAGTGAGAGAATGGAGAGTGACAGAGTGTGAGAATGGAGAGTGACAGAGTGGGAGAATGGAGAATGACAGAGTGGGAGAATGGAGAGTGACAGAGTGGGAGAATGGAGAGTGACAGAGTGGGAGAATGGAGAGTGACAGAGTGGGAGAATGGAGAGTGTGTCAGAGACCCCAGTAGATGTGAAGTGAGAGAATCTTGGAGGCAGGATTAGCTATCTTTATTTAAAGATTTCTTATCCGCACTTCGAGAAATAAAGTGGAAGGCAGCCATAGCAGATTAGAATAAGCTCGGGAGCGGCCTGAAAAGGTTTGAATAGAGCCTCCGATTCCCAAATCACCTATAAATAACTTTTTCTCTTCCGCGGCTCGAAGCAGATGAGGTTAGCAACGGCAGTGGTAGTCAAAGGACCTTATCCCAAGCCGACTTCTAGTCTTCCGATTGCAGATTTTTATCCCAAACTGAGCGTCCCAAATAATGAGGAATTATACCGAGCAGAAGAATAAAAAGAGTCCGCCATCCACATTGGAAGATATTCTCCAGCGGCGAGCCGCCAAGCACCGAGTTGTGTTTTCGTACCGAAATTTCACAGCCAAATACTTCTAAAACAAACTAACTGATCATTACAGACTGGGCCTAGAAATTTCACAGCCGGATACTTCTGGAACAGACTAACTGATCATTACAGACTGGGCCTAGAAATTTCACAACCAAATACTTCTGGAACAAACTAACTGATCATTACAGACTGGGCCTAGAAATTTCACAGCCGGATACTTCTGGAACAGACTAACTGATCATTACAGACTGGGCCTAGAAATTTCACAGCCAAATACTTCTGGAACAGACTAACTGATCATTACAGACTGGGCCTAGAAATTTCACAGCCAAATACTTCTGGAACAGACTAACTGATCATTACAGACTGGGCCTAGAAATTTCACAGCCGGATACTTCTGGAACAAACTAACTGATCATTACAGACTGGGCCTAGAAATTTCACAGCCGGATACTTCTGGAACAAACTAACTGATCATTACAGACTGGGCCTAGAAATTTCACAGCCAAATACTTCTGGAACAAACTAACTGATCATTACAGACTGGGCCTAGAAATTTCACAGCCTGATACTTCTGGAACAGACTAACTGATCATTACAGACTGGGCCTAGATATAGATTTGATCTTTTGAGCAGGGCAACTCAAAATGACCATGATCATGACCAAACTCTCATGACTGGTGCTCCACTATGACCAAACTCTCATGACTGGTGCTCCACTATGACCAAACTCTCATGACTGGTGCTCCACTATGACCAAACTCTCATGACTGGTGCTCCACTATGACCAAACTCTCATGACTGGTGCTCCACTATGACCAAACTCTCATGACTGGTGCTCCACTATGACCAAACTCTCATGACTGGTGCTCCACTATGACCAAACTCTCATGACCGTTGCTCTACTATGACCAAACTCTCATGACCGTTGCTCTACTATCAGCAAATTCTACACCTGTACACATGTTCAGTCCATGGACTGGAGGGTTTCTATCCATGGGTAATAATTGTACTTGTTACACAGCCGGTTGAAATAAAGCCAGGCGAAATGAGTGTTTTAATGACACAAATCATTTTTTTATCGTCTCGAAAATAACTACGAGCTTCGCTACATGTTACAATCTCACCCAGTAAGACCGTCGGACTGCACTCTCCATTGGCCTGGCTTCGCATAGCAACTGTGCCGCGGCTAGCAGGAAGAAAATACTCAACAGGCAGTTGAGTCTCATGTTCTGGCGGTGAGTAAAAATTAAAAATCGTTTTACCTTTCCAATAGACTCATCGTTTCAAATATTACAAACTCCAAATAACATCCCTGGAGATAACTTAACGCCAAGAAATGGAAAATAATATCGATAAGACAAGAGAAAGAACGGCATGCTTTGTCTATGGACTGGTATGAGATGGAAGTGTCTATGGACTGGTATGAGATGGAATTGTCTGTGGGCTGGAGTGAGATGGAAGTGTCTATGGACTGGTATGAGATGGAAGTGTCTATGGACTGGTATGAGATGGAAGTGTCTATGGACTGGTATGAGATGGAAGTGTCTATGGGCTAGAGTGAGATGAAAGTGTCTATGGACTGGTATGAGATGGAAGTGTCTATGGGCTAGAGTGAGATGGAAGTGTCTATGGGCTGGAGTGAGATGGAATTGTCTGTGGGCTGGAGTGAGATGGAAGTGTCTATGGGCTGGAGTGAGATGGAAGTGTCTGTGGGCTAGAGTGAGATGGAAGTGTCTATGGGCTGGAGTGAGATGGAATTGTCTGTGGGCTGGAGTGAGATGGAAGTGTCTATGGGCTGGAGTGAGATGGAATTGTCTGTGGGCTGGAGTGAGATGGAAGTGTCTATGGGCTGGAGTGAGATGGAAGTGTCTATGGACTGGTATGAGATGGAAGTGTCTATGGGCTAGAGTGAGATGAAAGTGTCTATGGACTGGTATGAGATGGAAGTGTCTATGGGCTAGAGTGAGATGGAAGTGTCTATGGGCTGGAGTGAGATGGAAGTGTCTATGTGCTAGAGTGAGATGAAAGTGTCTATGTGCTGGAGTGAGATGGAAGTGTCTATGGGCTGGAGTGAGATGAAAGTGTCTATGGGCTAGAGTGAGATGGAAGTGTCTATGGGCTAGAGTGAGATGGAAGTGTCTATGGGCTAGAGTGAGATGGAAGTGTCTGTGGGCTGGAGTGAGATGGAAGTGTCTATGGGCTGGAGTGAGATGGAAGTGTCTATGGGCTAGAGTGAGATGGAAGTGTCTATGGGCTAGAGTGAGATGGAAGAGTCTGAGATGGATTATGAGATCGATGAGTGAGATGAGATGGATTTAAAATTGACATTAAAATAATTAGTCATGTAACACGCTCGTATTATCACCTGAAGCCTTCGCGCTGATCCTTTTTTTCTAGATGTTCTCTTAGTCTGGTTGCTGCTGAAAATCTTTCGTCTACGTCTATGAATCTGAAATCGAAAACTGGACTGTATTTAGAGGCTTAACTGTGGTAGTTTTTATCTCATAGGGTTTTGTTGCCAGCCAATTGGAGAGGCCGGCTTATAGGATGAGCTGCTGTCTGTGTTTTTTAGCAAATGACAGCGAGACTGCCAAGCGGTTTGGGCGCATATTTGCAAAGCACCCGAGATTGGTTGGTGCTCGTCAACTCACCCTCGGGCAGGTGCGTCGCTAGCATCACATGCATCACTAGCTGAATGCAAGGTAGCAATGGTAATTGTGAAGGTGAACTAAGTACTGAGTTGGGTGTCTGGATTTTAGGGAGGTGGGTGTCAAGGAGAGAGATGGTGTTGAGTTGGAGTGAGGTGGGTGTTAAGTTGGATTGAGATGGATGTCGAGTTGGAATGAGGTGGGTGTCAAGTTGGAGTGAGGTGGGTATTAAGTTTGAGTGAGGTGGATGTCAAGTTGGAGTGGGGTCGGTGTCAAGTTGGAGTGAGGTGGGTGTTAAGTTTGAATGAGGTGGATGTCAAGTTGGAGTGGGGTGGGTATCAAGTTGGAGTGAGGTGGGTGGTAAGTTGAAGTAAGGTGGATGTCAAGTTGGAGTGAGGTGTGTGTCAAGTTGGAGTGAGGTGGGTATTAAGTTAGAGTAAGGTGGGTGATAAGTTTGAGTGAGGTGGATGTCAAGTTGGAGTGAGGTGGGTATTAAGTTAGAGTGAGGTGGGTGTTAAGTTTGAATGAGGTGGATGTCAAGTTGGAGTGAGGTGGGTATCAAGTTGGAGTGAGGTGTGTGTCAAATTGAAATCAGGTCAGTGCAAAGGCTAGAGGGACATGGGTTTCATTGGTGGGATTTCTTATTTTTAGAATTAAGAGTTTTGTGCCCGTGTTTCAGTTGTTGAGTTTGCTTTTAGCATTTGAGCTCGTAAAATGTGGGCAGCTCAAACGTGAACATTTGTCAGTATGCTCACTGTTGCTTCGAAGCAAAGCTAACGATAAGACTGGATGTTTACAATTCTATTCTTATCGTCTCTCAATCACTTTCAATGCAGAAAGCTAAAAATGGATATGCTGTAACGTATACTTGTCTGTCATAATTTGCATGTGTTGGATGACTCGATGCGCTAAGGCTTCAATTTCCTAGCCGAACAGCCTCATGTTCTATTTTCACAAGTTTGAAACTATTTTTTTTGTTGGAGGATAAAAAAACTCCACCTGATGCTCGTAGCATGACCTTGAACTACCTTTCGTCTAAGGCCGCCGACTCATTACTCAGGACAGCCTGGCACAAATTGACGGTGTGGGTGTGCGCCTGCTGCCACTGGCAATCAAGTGTCAGCAGCCTCGCTCGGTTGTGCTCATCTGCTTGGACAACGCCCGCGGAGATGCCTTTAGTCGCTTGCCGTTATTTCCTTCTATTCCTTCTCCTATCTCATTACGACGAGCCAACTCACATAATTATAGTGGACATTGTCGCACTGCGGGCCCGGATAGCGTGGGCTATGACCGCCTGTTATTAGCGCCTAGCAGTCAGCAATACTGCTGTGGGTGGCCGGGGCGTGAGCAGCTAAATAGAAAAGAAATGGATACGGGTGGAGGGGTATATCGCCACACCTGCGTGGGAGGCTGCGCTCGCTGAGCAGATCTACTCGGTTAATAAATCAAATATGAAACGCGAAGCGAATTTGTAAGAGGAAGCGCAATTCGTGATAAGACTCGGCACGCTAAAAGCAATGTCCATCGGCTTTGCCTTTTGCCCTTCTCCGCGGACACCACCTCAATAATCACAGCTGGAGCATCATAGGTCAGGTGCAGCTTTACTAATGGAATCGCTTGCTCAGGAAATCTGCTTTATAATTTATAATTAGAGTTTCGCTTACAGCAAGCGGGTGGGAACACAGGTTTATAAGATTTTTATTGCGCTGATTTTCATAACAATTTATAGCTATAGGTTTGTGCTCGGAGGGTTGGGAGCGAATAACCTACTTTAGATCGATTGACTGACTATTGTTTGACTGATGATTTATTGGCTGATGATCGATTGACTGACTATTGTTTGACTGATGATTTATTGGCTGATGATTGATTGGCTGACTATTGATTGACTGATGATTTATTGGCTGATGATTTATTGGCTGACTATTGATTGACTGATGATTTATTGGCTGATGATTGATTGACTGACTATTGATTGACTGATGATTTATTGGCTGATGATTGATTGACTGACTATTGATTGACTGATGATTTATTGGCTGATGATTGATTGACTGACTATTGATTGACTGATGATTTATTGGCTGATGATTGATTGACTGACTATTGTTTGACTGATGATTTATTGGCTGATGATTGATTGACTGACTATTGATTGACTGATGATTTATTGGCTGATGATTGATTGGCTGACTATTGATTGACTGATGATTTATTGGCTGATGATTTATTGGCTGACCATTGATTGACTGATGATTTATTGGCTGATGATTGATTGACTGACTATTGATTGACTGATGATTTATTGGCTGATGATTGATTGACTGACTATTGATTGACTGATGATTTATTGGCTGATGATTGATTGACTGACTATTGATTGACTGATGATTTATTGGCTGATGATTGATTGACTAACTATTGTTTGACTGATGATTTATTGGCTGATGATTGATTGACTGACTATTGATTGACTGATGATTTATTGGCTGATGATTGATTGACTGACTATTGATTGACTGATGATTTATTGGCTGATGATTGATTGACTGACTATTGATTGGCTGATGATCGATTGACTGATGATCGATTAGCGAAATATCGATTGATTGACTAACTATTGATTGACTGATGATCGATTGACTGATGATCGATTGACTGATGATCGATTGACTGATGTTCGATTGACTGATGATTTATTGGCTGATGATTGATTGACTGACTATCGATTGACTGATGATCGATTGGCTGAAGATCGATTGGCTGATGATCGATTGGCTGATGATCGATTGGCTGATGATTGATTGACTGATGTTCGATTGACTGATGATTTATTGGCTGATGATTAATTGACTGACTATTGATTGACTGATGATTTATTGGCTGACTATTGATTGGCTGATGATCGATTGACTGATGATCGATTAGCGAAATATTGATTGATTGACTAACTATTGATTGACTGATGATCGATTGACTGATGTTCAATTGACTGATGTTGGATTGACTGATGATCGATTGGCTGATGTTCGATTGACTGATGTTCGATTGACTGATGATCGATTGGCTGAAGATCGATTGACTGATGATCGATTGGCTGAAAATCGATTAACTGACTATTGGTTGACTGATGATCAATTAACCGAGATTTCACATTCCTTGATGACAAATTAACATGACTATTTGATAACGCCCGATTATATCGATGATTTAGTTAGAAACAATGATAGATTGTATGGTATGTGGCTGAGTGGAATAATGGCCGAATCACGAGTGCGCTATGCGCTATTCGCACTCGTGATTCGGCCATTATTCCACTCAGCCACATACCATACAAGTGCATTGTATGTACACTTTCACTCAGCGCGCAGTCATTATTCCACACTTTTGCGGCCATTTTTCCACACTTTTCAAGTGCCATTAATCCAGACTTTGCTCTTGACCATAGACTAAACGTTGCTATTATTATTTCGGTCTGCAGAGGACGGACGGTTTTTGCCATAGACTACTAGCCGTGAGGCCCCGATTCAGTTGGATTCAATTTCTTGCTCGTAGGTTCTACTAGCTCGAAAAATGCAATAATATAAATTATATCGTTTCAGTTATATTTTCATCTATGGTTTATTAGTTAAAATCAAGGACAACTTAATAACTCCTTGTCTTAAGTTATTAAGTTGTCCTTGGTTAAAATATACTGATGGACTCTTTTGTCTATGGAAAGTTCCAAAAGTGTGGAATAATGGCCTAAATGAAATTTCATTGCGTCTGAGGGAAAGTATACATACAATTTTTAAGCAGGGCTATTTTTCAATCACAGGGAGCTAATTTTACGCAAAATTAAACGTGACATCTACTAGGATATCGATGCATATTTATATATTAAACAACTGAGCCTTGTTGAACTGATTGCCAATGCGGGCGGGTACAAGCGGATTGCGTTTCCAACAACAATTTTATGTTGCATCCACATTCCCTTATTGGGTACCTTTTATATATCAGTTCGTCTTTTTTTTTTGTCTGTTATCCAATATCTAGCTTTGATACACGTCATCATGTTTTCTCCATTTTTTACCGTGTCGCTTTCCCAATGAACTTCTCGCCCACTCTAAATCTCTCCATCTACTGTGACTCTCCCTCACCCACTCTCCCTCTCCCACTCTCCCTCTCCCACTCTCCCTCTCCCACTCTCCCTCTCCCACTCTCCCTCTCCCACTCTCCCTCACCCAGTCTCCCTCTCCTACTCTCCCTCTCCCACTCTCCCTCTCCCACTCCCACTCTCCCTCTCCCACTCTCCCTCTCCCACTCTCCCTCTCCCACTCTCCCTCTCCCACTCTCCCTCTCCCACTCTCCCTCTCCCACTCTCCCTCTCCCACTCTCCCTCTCCCACTCTCCCTCTCCCACTCTCCCTCTCCCACTCTCCCTCTCCCACTCTCCCTCTCCCACTCTCCCTCTCCCACTCTCCCTCTCCCACTCTCCCTCACCCAGTCTCCCTCTCCCACTCTCCCTCTCCCACTCTCCCTCTCCCACTCTCCCTCTCCCACTCTCCCTCTCCCACTCTCCCTCACCCACTCTCCCTCACCCAGTCTCCCTCTCCCACTCTCCCTCTCCCACTCTCCCTCTCCCACTCTCCCTCACCCAGTCTCCCTCTCCTACTCTCCCTCTCCCACTCTCCCTCTCCCACTCCCACTCTCCCTCTCCCACTCTCCCTCTCCCACTCTCCCTCTCTCCCACTCTCCCTCTCCCACTCTCCCTCTCCCACTCTCCCTCTCCCACTCTCCCTCTCCCACTCTCCCTCTCCCACTCTCCCTCTCCCACTCTCCCTCACCCACTCTCCCTCACCCAGTCTCCCTCTCCCACTCTCCCTCTCCCACTCTCCCTCTCCCACTCTCCCTCACCCAGTCTCCCTCTCCTACTCTCCCTCTCCCACTCTCCCTCTCCCACTCCCACTCTCCCTCTCCCACTCTCCCTCTCCCACTCTCCCTCTCCCACTCTCCCTCTCCCACTCTCCCTCTCCCACTCTCCCTCTCCCACTCTCCCTCTCCCACTCTCCCTCTCCCACTCTCCCTCTCCCACTCTCCCTCTCCCACTCTCCCTCTCCCACTCTCCCTTTCCCACTCTCCCTCACCCACTCTCCCTCTCCCACTCTCCCTCTCTCCCACTCTCCCTCTCCCACTCTCCCTCTCCCACTCTCCCTTTCCCACTCTCCCTCACCCACTCTCCCTCTCCCACTCTCCCTTTCCCACTCTCCCTCACCCACTCTCCCTCTCCCACTCTCCCTCTCCCACTCTCCCTCTCCCACTCTCCCTCTCCCACTCTCCCTCTCCCACTCTCCCTCTCCCACTCTCCCTCTCCCACTCTCCCTCTCCCACTCTCCCTCACCCACTCTCCCTCTCCCACTCTCCCTCTCCCACTCTCCCTCTCCCACTCTCCCTCTCCCACTCTCCCTTTCCCACTCTCCCTCACCCACTCTCCCTCTCCCACTCTCCCTCTCCCACTCTAACTCCCTTACCTCGGAAATTTGATGCGTCGTATATAGGATGCACACTACTGCAAGTAAGAAGTTTCGCAAAAGTGGTACAAATTTTTGTGTGCTCTTGCCAAATTATGAGCGTATGCTACACATTTTAGTTAATTTAACAGTCTAATTGCTATGGCTAGTAAAGTCGTTATATGTGCTCGTTTCTATTCGTAATAAAAAGAAGTACGATCTCGTACTGTTAAGCCTACATTAGGCTAACCCATTTGGTTCACATGTACACCAGCTATTGCCTGGCGCTTCCAAACGCTGAGTACAGTCCATGGACTGGGAGGGGGCCACCACAAGGGGGGCTTCCCTTATCGAGGAATATGTGAAGGCCATGTTTTCAGTTTCGCTAATAGTTTAATGGCTGTTAAATGGTTGCTCTGTGTAGCTTCTGCGTGAGTGCGTGTGTGCTTGGCTTGTGTTTCAAAGAATGCCGCCACTAAGCCCTACGCTGTCATGTGAGCTCAGGGTCCCACCCACCCGGGTCTAT
The DNA here is from genome assembly GCA_950097015.1 of Macrostomum hystrix. Classification (NCBI taxonomy): domain Eukaryota; kingdom Metazoa; phylum Platyhelminthes; family Macrostomidae; genus Macrostomum; species Macrostomum hystrix. Next base: position 933,019 of record CATNEN010000026.1, read on the forward strand.
CAATCACTCGAAATTATTGGACTCAACTGCGGAGACTTCTTTGACTGGTCATTGAGTTCCGACGCCATACAAAACTAGGACGGGCAATGAGTGAGCACAGTGGCGTGAGTTTCGAAGCCAATTTCCAGGGTTGGCTGGTCTGATGGCGGCTTCCACAATTTGACATCTGTCACTGCTAGAGAGAGGGGGCCCTCTCTCCCATTTGATTGATAGGTTGCTTGCTGATTTGAGCGGAGCAGTGGCTGGCAATCGTTTGTGTGAGCTGAGTAAGTCCTGACAGGCCGCAAATGAAAACTATTCTTCGCTGCTTTTTTATTGCCCGTTTTTATCGAGTGGTCGACCAACATAAGTACATTGCTGAGCAATGAGCTTAAATGAACTTGCTTAAGTAGTAACAGCAGTAGTAGTAATACTAATAATATAATAATAATACCACATTATTTTGTGACACTATAGACCCGCAGCCAGCGAGGAGGCAATTCTGCCCATTTCGCTGACTCCTAAGCACACACGCGTGCAGATCCTGTACGCAGGTATACGCTCAAACAGGTGTGTACATCTGCTTTGACTTCCTCATCGTCAGGCAGTGTACACTCTCACTGTGCCTTGGAGGTTGGCCCTCACGGCTCCGCCGCGGAATCGAACTCAGGGACCTTGGGGCGAGAGGCAAACGCGTTAACCGCTCTGCCACTCACCTAACAGCAGTAGCAGTAGCAGTAGTAATGGTCTTTGTAGCCTTTGAGTCTAATTTATTTACAAATTTACCGTGCCGAATAGTTTATCTGCGTGTTCATTTATTTTGAATGGTCTACAAAAAAGTCGGTTCAAAGTTCGTTTCGTCGCTTTTCGTACAAAATATTTTATCGCAAGTGGCAAATAATCGACTCAGAAAGTCATAAATCATTGACAATGAGCAGAGGTCCGAGGGGGGGCTCAGTTGATAAGTGAGCCAGCGATTAGGAAACCAATTTTACGAGGGTTGCTTTGGGACGGCTTGGGGCAGCCAGATGGGATGCCTAATAAAAAACACTTGACTCACTGATGGAGTTTCGATACAACCTAGGCCATCTAAAGTAAAGTCATCCATGCTTTCCCCAACTGTGAAAATAACAGAAAAAGAAGACTGGACAGAAAAATATATCTAGACGGAGAGGTAGACAGAAGAGAGTGTGGTAGAGAAGGAGAGAGAGGTAGAGAAGGAGAGAGAGGTAGAGAAGGAGAGAGAGGTAGAGAAGGAGAGAGAGGTAGAGAAGGAGAGAGAGGTAGAGAAGGAGAGAGAGGTAGAGAAGGAGAGAGAGGTAGAGAAGGAGAGAGAGGTAGAGAAGGAGAGAGGTAGAGAAGGAGAGAGAGGTAGAGAAGGAGAGAGAGGTAGAGAAGGAGAGAGAGGTAGAGAAGGAGAGAGAGGTAGAGAAGGAGAGAGAGGTAGAGAAGGAGAGAGAGGTAGAGAAGGAGAGAGAGGTAGAGAAGGAGAGAGAGGTAGAGAAGGAGAGAGAGGTAGAGAAGGAGAGAGAGGTAGAGAAGGAGAGAGAGGTAGAGAAGGAGAGAGAGGTAGAGAAGGAGAGAGAGGTAGAGAAGGAGAGAGAGGTAGAGAAGGAGAGAGAGGTAGAGAAGGAGAGAGAGGTAGAGAAGGAGAGAGAGGTAGAGAAGGAGAGAGAGGTTGAGAAGGAGAGAGTTAGCATTTACTGATAGAAAATTGAAAACAAAATGCTCGTGGAGTCACTTTGTGCAACAACTTCAATAAGACTTTGCTTTTCTTATTTCACCTGTCTCTCTCTCTTGAACCAAAAAGCAGCTTCGCAAAAAAGCTAAACTTCGTAAGATTCTAACCCTCGAATAACTCAACTCGGCGAGTTGGGGAGGACCTAGAAGGGTTATGATTTACATCGCTGGTTGCAGTGCGAATAGGGCCGCCTTGGGACCCGGCGAGCGGAGGAGAGGCGGGCTGTCCGTGCCGCAATCTGTTTCAAAGAATTCTCGACGGCCAAAATATATGCTCGGCGCGCGTGACAGTTTGCGACAGGCCCGCGGCGTGTCGAAAATATGCATTCCAGTTTTTTTCGGCTCGACCTTCGCCACGCCAAGACGACTGCTCATAAATAACTGGTCAGAATTTATATAAACTGGTAACTAGGAAACCGTGTCCTGGCTCACTGTCTTGGAGCATTGAGCACGAAATTGTGCGGTCGAAGGACTCTGATGGGATCAGCAATCCATCAGAACTCTGTGTCAGTGGGATCAGATCCAACAGAACTCTGTGTCAGTGGGATCAGATCCGACAGAACTCTGTCAGTGGGATCAGATCCGTCAGGTGTCAGTGGGATCAGATCCGTCAGGTGTCACTGGGATCAGATCCGTCAGGTGTCACTGGGATCAGATCCGTCAGAACTCTGTGTCAGTGGGATCAGATCCGTCAGAACTCTGTGTCAGTGGGATCAGATCCGACAGAACTCTGTGTCAGTGGGATCAGATCCGTCAGGTGTCAGTGGGATCCAATCCGGTGTCAGTGGGATCCGATCTGTCAGAGTACATTTCATCCAAAGCTTCGTTCCGTGAATCGCATATTGAATCAATTTTGAACTCTAAACACTGCGTAACATTCTAGAGTATTCTCACTTTTTGCTATACCTATCTATCGACTTTCCTATGAAATTCATTAACCTATACCAATCTCTTCTTAAAGCTCCTGAGAATGCGGCCTGTTTTTACCCGTCCACACAGGAGGACCGGTTATTGCTTGCGCTATCACAGAATAATATAGAGGCCGCAGACTTATATGCCGCCCACCTGAAAGAATAGGCGGTGGATGATGACAGGCGAATCGCCATCCATCCGCACGCGGGCAAGCCATTCCTAAGGTAGAATGATGAAGACGGCTGCTGCGCAGCAGCTAATCTGGCAGCGGCCACAAGAGAAAGTGGGTGCTGCATGGGACAGCATTGCAGGCCTGGCGAAAGAATGCCGCGGATACAGCATAAACCTTTCTGCACCCGCCATTCTAAAGCTCCCCGACCTCCAGGCCTCTGAAAGTCGTATATAATCGCGCTGGGTGGTGGGTAAGACGATCGAGCGGTTCTCCTTCCCTTTTTACGTTACTTTTCTTTAAAAAATGCAGTTAGCTGTAAGGGGATAGGGTCAGTTGCAGCGGGCGCGCGCGCTTGTGTGTGTTTTGAGGGGTATACTTTTCTTGTCACTTTTATAATGACCATCAATCAAGTGGCTGCGCCTGTGTGTGGGCTTGGCGGCGGAAAGAGAGAATGAGAGAGAGAAAATAGCGGCATGGAGGAGTCTCACACAGTTTTACACCCATCATGCACAGACATAAATCAGGTTTCAGACTGACGAACGACACTGCCTCTGAGGGGAGGGCGCATTGGACAGAGGGGTGGCAGCCAGGCGGGGTGGCGACCCCGAAAATTTCTCTGTGATCTCGCCGCCAGCAGGCGCGCCCCATTGGCTGAACGGGCTGGGTGCCGGCGGGCCTCTAAGACTGAAGGGGAGCGCCCACCCCACCCTCCGCGCAGCCCCATCCATTCCACTCCCGACACACTTCATGCGGCGGAGGGGGGTGGCGGCCGGGCCATAAACTCAGCGGGGGCATACATTAATACCACGAGGCGCGCACCAGAGGGCGGCAAGGCAAAGAGTCGTTAAATTCAGAGAGAGCGAGCGATTCTCCGTTTCCAAAAGCCAAAAAGGCAAACTAAGTGGATCAGGACAAGCCCTGGCCTCTATAAATATATATATAACACAGCACAATACTCAAGCGACTTAACAGACTACTGCGAGCAGGTGTTCCTCCTTGAGTAAGACGATACTTACGATAGCACAAAGGTAAGTCAGTTGTTAATTTTTTCAGCAGTTAACAACCTTTTCACTGAAATTTACTTTTTGTAAGGATTTTATTAAGGTGTCTTTAGGATACTAGACTTAGGTTGTCATAATACAAAAATTAAAAAATCGAAAAGAAGCGAGCGATCGATGCGCATGCTCTCGGCAGGATTAGGCAATACCTTCTAAAGGTAGCGCAGGTGCAAATAGTTGATGCAAATGCTGCTTACCACTGCACTTTCCCCAGCTATACATAGTCTACTAGCTCCACTTTCTCTTCTCATTGCTTGAATTTCTGGGAGCGCCTAATACACCTGCTTCTCCCTTCTACCTTATACTTATCCATCATCTCGCCGGGGCCTAAGTACTGCGCGCATATGCAGTATTTGCTCTTGTCTGATAGCCCCCGAGTGCATGGCTGCAGATTGACAGTTTGCTGATTACATGTCACCGGCCTCTTTAAGGAGTATATATATACCATAGGCAAAGAGGAGAGCAGTAATAAGGAAGAAACCGGCTATAGCTATAGGCCTCACTGCGTGTGCTCAAGAGTCTTACCTGCATCGAGTTCTTTACGACTGACACTGAGGAATAAGCTTTGCTTTCCACGAGCTCCCTGTTTTCAATTGGTAAGGACCAATCTATATTTCCTGCTTCGAGTGTAGGCCATCGCTCGTAACCACCCTGTCCTGCGGGGTGTCCTTAGTAACCACCCTGTCCTCCGGGGTGTCTTTAGTAACCACCCTGTCCTCCGGGGTGTCTTTAGTAACCACCCTGTCCTGCGGGGTGTCTTTAGTAACCACCCTGTCCTCCGGGGTGTCTTTAGTAACCACCCGGGGTGTCCTTAGTAACCACCCTGTCCTGCGGGGTGTCTTTAGTAACCACCCTGTCCTCCAGGGTGTCTTTAGTAACCACCCGGGGTGTCCTTAGTGACCAACCTGTCCTCCGGGGTGTCTTTATTAACCACCCTGTCCTCCGGGGTGTCTTTAGTAACCAACCTGTCTTCCGGGGTGTCCTTAGTAACCCCGGAAAGGTGTCTTTTTAGTAGCAACCTAGTCTCAGTTCCTTGTAGTGTGGTCACAAACACTTTACCTCTCTTCCAGCCACTCTACCTCTCCTCCAACCACTCTACCTCTCTTCCAGAAACTCTACCTCTCCTCCAACCACTCTACCTCTCTTCCAGAAACTCTACCTCTCCTCCAACCACTCTACCTCTCTTCCAGAGAGTCTACCTCTCTTCCAACCACTCTACCTCTCTTCCAGAACTCTACCTCTCCTCTAACCACTCTACCTCTCTTCCAGAGAGTCTACCTCTCTTCCAACCACTCTACCTCTCTTCCAGTCACTCTACCTCTCTCTGAACATTATCCTGCAGTGCATGTCGCATTGCCGCTCACCCAAACTTGCAGCTGCCTCGCGCTGTCAGCACCCCAACAATGCCTGCATAATTATACGCATAAATTAAGTAAGTTTACAGCCAGATTTGGAACAGCACTGGCCGTATGATAAATGGTTGGTATGCCTTCGAACTGCGGCAGCAGCAACAGTCACCGCCATAGAACAGACTGCTGTGCGCAGGCGGCATTTTTGGGAGGGCGCCGCTTTGAAAATTTATAACTTTCTGCTTCTTTCAAGGAGAGAGTCCCTGCATGGTGCTGATGCGGTTGGCCAGACAGGCTGAAAGAGAACAGTAAAGGAAGGTGGGCCGGAGTCAAGAGAGGAGACGGCACGGATTTTGACTGACTGCAAATGACACGGCAAGGCAATAATAGATAGACATTATAATATATAGCTAAAAAGGCATAGCTGGTCATTGGGCATTAGGTGGCGGCGCTGCCTTTGTCAGAACTGAGCGGCCGGTTGTGAGGGGGGTAGAGAGAAGAGCAATAAAATTGTCTGAGAATGCCACGCCGCACTGGGTGCGGGCCCATGCATCAAAGCGGCGTTTACGACTGCGCGGCCTTTAGGGCGGCCCCAGCCTTTGATGCGACTCGTCTGCGCTGACAGATTGATGTCTTTCGAGGGCCAACTTACACAAGCCCGGCGCTTGGGGCGTGCGGGCTGGAGGGGCGTTAGGCTGGGCTGGGGGTGGGCAAAGTTTTGATTTACGGCCCAGAGCCCAAACAGAATCAGCGCTAGACCGCCCCACGCCCCTCATCTCTCCTAGGAGCTGCAGGAAAGCATTGAAAGAGAATTTAAAGGTGAGAGAGAACGCGATCCGTCTATTCTATGCAGTCTGGCCGGCTGTCTGTTGGCCATTTCTCCTAAATAACCCTACGGACTAAAACCAATGGCGTGGCAAAGAAAGGGCACAGTTTCCTATTGCGATTCTGCATTCAATGCCGCACTGCCACTAACTACGGGGCCCACTTTCGTACATTTCTGGATTAGTTTAGTGCTCTGAAACTCTGCCAGGTGTTGGACCATAGAAACATCTGGGTAGATGGTACTGAAGGACCAGGGTAGAGGGAACTGAAGGACCAGGGGAGAGGGAACTGAAGGACCAGGGTAGAGGGAACTGAAGGACCAGGGGAGAGGGAACTGAAGGACCAGGGTAGATAGAACTGAAGGACCAGGGTAGAGGGAACTGAAGGACCAGGGTAGAGGGAACTGAAGGACCAGGGGAGAGGGAACTGAAGGACCAGGGTAGATAGAACTGAAGGACCAGGGTAGAGGGAACTGAAGGACCAGGGTAGAGGGAACTGAAGGACCAGGGTAGAGGGAACTGAAGGACCAGGGTAGAGGGAACTGAAGGACCAGGGTAGATAGAACTGAAGGACCAGGGTAGAGGGAACTGAAGGACCAGGGTAGAGGGAACTGAAGGACCAGGGTAGAGGGAACTGAAGGATCAGGGGGAGAGGGAATTGAAGGATCAAGGGAGAGGGAACTGACGGATCAGGGGGAGAGGGAACTGAAGGATCAGGGGGAGAGGGAACTGAAGGATCAGGGGCGAGGGAACTGAAGGATCAGGGGGAGAGGGAACTGAAGGATCAGGGGAGAGGGAACTGACGGATCAGGGGGAGAGGGAACTGAAGGATCAGGGGGAGAGGGAACTGAAGGATCAGGGGCGAGGGAACTGAAGGATCAGGGGAGAGGGAACTGACGGATCAGGGGGAGAGGGAACTGAAGGATCAGGGGGAGAGGGAACTGAAGGATCAGGGGCGAGGGAACTGAAGGATCAGGGGAGAGGGAACTGACGGATCAGGGGGAGAGGGAACTGAAGGATCAGGGGGAGAGGGAACTGAAGGATCAGGGGCGAGGGAACTGAAGGATCAGGGGAGAGGGAACTGAAGGATCTGGAGAGGCGGCTCCATTGCATCAGTTTTCTCCTATAATGCCCTACAAAACTATTTTTTACTGCAAATGATCCAAAATGAGTTTCAAAAATGGGAATGGGAAAATGTATCTGTAATTCAACAGTCATCAAAGTTAGTTTTATTAGCTTGCTGCTCGTTCGCATTTCCCATTTCTCTGTGTGACGCTTGGTCCCCCACCTCTTACTCTCCAGTTTCTAGGCTTTAAAGTTTCAAGTTCAAAGGGAAGCCGCCAATTCGTCCCCAATACAGTTAGTTGGCTTGCCAAATATTGCGCTTTGATGCTGAAAATGTGTCTTCAAATTCTATTGAATTTCTCTCGGGGGGCAATAATTGTATAGAGTTACTAAGCAATGCGAACTAAAGCTGTCCCCGAGCAAGGTCTTGCTTTTTACAATTCACTTTTTTCTTCTGGCAGCTCAATTACTATTATAGAATTGTGGGTTGACTCTAGCGGAGTCACTGGAAGCCTTTGTACGCTCGTAAGTTGCTTTGCTGGGGTAGCAGTCTATCGCTAGACGTTTTGTCATATTTATTATCGGCACAGCACGAGAGAGACAGACAACACGCAAAAAAGTTTAAATCTATACCGATAGCGAATTGATGCACCAGCCGCCCCATGTCCGCTACACAGTTTGAAATTTATTGCCTTTATTATTTATAAAGCTTCGATAAGGTAGAGTGGAGCCGGCCAGTCACTTCACCTGTATATAGGTAGGAATATAGAGGCAGAGGCAGGTATAAGCAATTACTGTGGACAGACAAAGACTATGAAATTCGGGCATCAAAGAAAGTGGTATATTATGCGGCCACTCAGCTCTCCCCCTTCTGTCTGTCAGCTCAGCTGAGTCCTATACTCGACGAGTTTCGAAAGGAAATTTATTGCCCTTGGCCACATTGCACTTAGCCACGACTGCGTTTAATTATACGAAAACTTTTCCTTGACTATAGCGGCTCAAAAAAGACGCAAATTCGATACACCAATTGTGTGGCTCTAAATCTTTCACGTTCCGAATTTCTCGAAGCCGAGAAAAGGCGGAGGGGAGAAAAATGTGAAACGCAAACTTCCGAAGTGTTTCAACATTTGTTCCTCATTTCTCCCAGTTGGGAAGAAAACGGTCCAGCTAGTGTAGCGTCTAGGCCTTAAAAAATTCTGTCTTCTGATGTTTATTTAATTTATAGCGAAGCCCTCGATACTGCATCTAACCTGTATTTTATTTCCACGCACAGGCCTTCACAACCAAATGGCGCAGCAGCAGCAGCAGAAGCGCTCAGCCAGTGCCGAGCTGCCCTCGGCCTTCAGACCTCCTGCCGCCACCGCAGGCAGTTCAATGCCACCGAAAAAGCGTGCCAGAAATCACCTTGACGACGAGTTGGCGGATGAGTCGACCGCCGAAGCAGCCACCGCCGCCGAAGCAGCCGCCGCCGCCGAAGCAGCCGCCGCCGCCGCCGCCGTAGCCGCCGCTCCACTGGATTTGTCGGCGCCGGGCAGAACTCGGCGGCGTGACAGCGAGGACTCCGACGAAGCTTCTGGCTCAGCGGCAGCGGCAGCGGCCGCAGCGTATATGGCCCGCTGCGCTGAGAGCTTTCGAATGCTGAACGCACAGCCGAGAGCTGAGGATGCTGCGGCGGCAGCTGCCTCCTCCGCAGACTGTTGGACAGCGATAAACCAGTGGCAGGCCACGCTGCAGGCCCAGTACTTGTACTACTCATCTCTAGCGCTCTCAGGCCTGGTGCCTCCGCTGCCACCGCCGCTTCCTCCGCCACAGCCGCCATCGCAGCCCCACTCTGACTTGACCGCCAAACTGCCATCAGCTGCTGCTCTTCTGTCCCCCGGCTTCAGCAATTTGTTCGCATCGCTGCCGATACCCCCGCCTCCGCCACCTCCGCCGCCGGCGTTGTGTCCTCCTTCGTCTTCCTTGTCACTTCCGCAGTGCTCTCTTCCTGACGGATCGCCGAGTCCTTCACGACGTCAGCATTTGACGCCGCAGCCGATCCGTCGCACAAAGCCTGCAAAAGCGACACCTGTCGCACCAGTTGGTGTCGCCTCCGCCGGCTCCGCAGCTCAGGGCGCTCCCGCCCCGAAATCATCGCCAACTTCGTCGTCATCGACATCTGCTGCAGAGAGACAGCTGAGTGGCGAGACGGACTTTCAATGCTCCTGCGGCCGTGCCTTCGCCAGCCTGATTGGCCTGACGCTTCACCTGAAGGAGACTGGCCATGGGCCTGGAGCCGCCTGCGGTCGCGATCGCGACATACCGAAGCTAGTACGCGGGCAGGACATGTGGATCAACTCGGAGACGGAGCAGACCCGGGAGATCCTGCGCTGCATCCACTGCAAGCAGAGCTTCCGCACCCTACCGGAGCTCACAATGCATATGATGAAGACGAGGCACTATACTGAGATTATCTTCACGGACTCGACACCGTCACAGCAGCACCAGCAGCAGCAGCAGCAGCAGCAGCAGGCATCCGCAGGGTCTCAATCATCCGCGCGCCTTTCCTCGGTGACTGCCCAGTCTGGCAAAGACGAGCGTTCGACGGCTGCGGGCGGGACCAAGGAGCGGGCACAGTCTCTCCTGAGCCGAGGCGGCCGGGCGGAGGTTAAGGAGGCCGACTCCGCCACTGACCCCCAGCGACAAAGTGGCGGCGGTGGCGCAACCAGCACCCTGCAGAAGATGCAGCACTTTGTGGAGGCAAGCCTGCCACGGCCGGGTCTGCGGCGGCCGGGCATGTTCCAGGAGGTGCTGCAGAGCTCCGTGTTCGATGGCAGCGGCGAGCGTTGCGGCGCTGGAATCGGCGTTAGCGGCGGCGCCGGAGGCGACTCAGACGTTGATGATGACCGCAGGGAAGGCTCGGGCAGGGACTGTGTCAGCTACCTGAGTCCCGATCGACCGTCGGAGCAGAAGGAGAACCCGCTGTCCTCCCTACAGAAGCTGGTGGACACCGCCGAGAAGACTTCAGCTCCCAGTGCCGCTCCCTCCACTACCATCATTTCGGCAGCCTCGGCACTGGCTGCTGCTGCGGCCGGTTCAACATCTCCATCAGTGACTCCTCCGACCGCGGCCACGGCTCCATCGACTGCCCGGCCCGGCAGTCCCGCTGCCTCCGCCACTTCGTCGGTGAGCAACCGGCCCACGGTGATCATGCTGAGCCCGACCTACATCTACCAGGGCGGCCTCTACCCGTCAGCATACCCTGTGTGCCATCCGTCTGCGCTGGTGTCCGCCGGTGGCGCTGGTCAGATGGACCTCTCGAAGCTGCAGCGCTCGGATGAGGCGTCGACAGGCAAGAAGCTGTCCTCCAGCAGCGCCGCCGCCGCATCGTTGATGCCGACTACTAAAACCGCACAGGCTTCGCTAGCGCTGCTAAGCAACTCAGAGTCTTCGATGACAAGTGCCGCAGACAAGCCGTCAGGCGCCTGGCAGGACTCGCTGATGCAGAAGAAGGCCAAGTGTCACTACTGCAACAAGCCGTTCGCTAACAAGGGCCAGGTGCGGCTGCACGTAAGCAAGGGCAAGTGTCCCAGCCTGCTGGCCCGGCTGCCCACCGCCGCCCTGCCGCAGTTCTCCTACTTCCCGGCGCTGGACTACATCAAGGCGGCCGGCCGGTTCCACGCGGCTGCCGCGGCCGCCGCTGCCGCAGCAGCGTCTGTGGCGTCAGCGACGTCGTCTGGCGGCTCAGCGCCGGCTGGCAAGGAGCTGCAGGCCTGAGCGTCGCGCACCTGTACAGAACTCGCGCCTAATCACCTGCACAATACTTCCCAGTCATTAGACTGCCCTATTGCCTAGCTATTCCTGAGAAAAACTGTTCTGTGTCACTGGGCATTACAGAACTAAAACTCACCGAATCTGTAACGACTCAAGCGCCTCTCTAACGAGTCGCTCTGACAGCGTTGCCAGAGACTGCTCAAAACAAATGCAAGTCTGCAGTTGATGGAATTATTTTATATCCCCCCTGCAGCCGTTCATTCTGTGCTAATTGAAGCCTGCGAGTCAGTTTTTCTACCTGTTCTGCTCATTTTTATTAGCTGCTATTAGTTTTTGCTATTCACCGACTTTCAAAAGCTCTTGGGCAACACCTGTGCTGCGTCGATTAACTTACCTGTTGCATTATTGATTGCTTTTTTAATTAAATACACTATGAATAAATCCTAGGTATCGTCTTAGTTGGCAGGTGAGCAGTTTGTATAGCAAGCATAGTTAGTCAAGTTGAGTAGCACTGCTCTTATCCTAAAGTATTAATTTCTTCCTTGCTGCTTGTTCTCATCGGTGATTCGCCAGGTTTTGTAGCTACATTGCACCGTCATTGTTTTTGCACATTCAATCATTGTGACATGATTTCATTTATTATGATTACTATTATCAAATATTAAATACACTGTTATTTAGCCGGAACTGCTATTTGTTATGATGCTGCCGCTGGAGCTGAATACTATAGTACAATAACATAATTACTTACCTTTATTTTATAAACTAACACATAGTTGATATTCTCTAATCTATCCACTCTGTGAAGAATTAGAATGGATTGCTAATCTATCCACTCTGTGAAGAATTAGAATGGATTGCTAGTCTATCCATTCTGTGGAGTATTAGAATGGATTGCTAATCTATCCATTCAATAAAGAATTAGAATGGATTGCTAATCTATCCATTCCATGAAGAATTAGAATGGATTGATAATCTATCCATTCTGTGAAGTATTATAATGGATTGCTAATCTATCCATTCTGTGAAGTATTAGAATGGATTGCTAATCTATCCATTCTGTGAAGTATTAGAATGGATTGCTAATCTATCCATTCTGTGAAGTATTAGAATGGATTGCTAATCTATCCATTCCATGAAGAATTAGAATGGATTGATAATCTAACCATTCAATGAAGGGTTAGAATGGATTGCTAATCTATCCATTCAATGAAGGGTTAGAATGGATTGCTAATCTATCCATTCAATGAAGGGTTAGAATGGATTGCTAATCTATCCATTCAATGAAGGGTTAGAATGGATTGCTAATCTATCCATTCCATGAAGAATTAGAATGGATTGCTAATCTATCCATTCCATGAAGAATTAGAATGGATTGCTAATCTATCCATTCCATGAAGAATTAGAATGGATTGCTAATCTATCCATTCCATGAAGAATTAGAATGGATTGCTAATCTATCCATTCCATGAAGAATTAGAATGGATTGCTAATCTATCCATTCCATGAAGAATTAGAATGGATTGATAATCTATCCATTCCATGAAGAATTAGAATGGATTGCTAATCTATCCATTCCATGAAGAATTAGAATGGATTGATAATCTAACCATTAGATGAAGGGTTAGAATGGATTCATGGGATTCAATTAAATAGATCGGTAGAGTTCTGAATAATAAATTGCCGAGCAGTATCACCTGCACTGTGTCTAATAGGATGTGAGAAAATCCAGCAGTTACACACTAACTTGCGTTTTCTTTCGCTGCTCAACAAGAGAATAAGAGGCCAAATATGCCGGCCCGTTTGTCAATGATGAATGAAGAATTTGTTTGTTTGATTAATCAGCTAGCTGAGCCTCCTTCATTATTTGGAAGTGAGACGCCCCATTGCCTGGTACTGCATAGTACGGCGTTTGTCTTGACTTATTTCACCGAAATCCCTCCAACCCGCTGATGGATGGCTGCGTAATGGCTTGGCGGGCGGCAGCCGGACCACCTCAAGGATCAAATTATTGCTTGGGATTTCGTTTGAGCCCGCATCCCCTCCTCCCCCCTACCAGGGCGATGGAGAACAGCCGGCTATGGAGAGAGATTTATGGGACAATTATTCGGTTTGAAAAATCCATCTGATAAATTATCGCTCGGCCTCTCTTTAAAAACTGCATTGCCCGCTACAGCCAAAGGCAGATTTATGCCGCTGGGGTTCTCAGACACCATGCGGCCCCCCGGCTGGCCCACTGATTTATCAGCATCTGCGCGCGCTCTGGTGCGCCATAAATCTTCAAATTGGTGCGGGAGGTGACAAACGCTGCCCTGCCCGGCAGGCCCGAGCGGAACCGGTGCAGTTTGTGCACTGATACGGCTGGCGCCGCCACCGGCTGGGATCTGGGATCTGGGATCTGGGATCTGGGATCTAGGATCTGGGATCTGGGATCTGGGATCTAGGATCTGGGATCTGGGATCTGGGATCTAGGATCTAGGATCTAAGATCTAGGATCTGGGATCTAGGATCTGGGATCTGGGATCTGGGATCTAGGATCTGGGGTCTGGGATCTGGGATCTGGGATCTGGGGTCTGGGATCTGGGATCTGGAATCTGGGATCTGGGGTCTGGGGTCTGGAATCTGGGATCTGAGCTCACTCCGAGCTGAGCAACAATTCCAACAGGGATGCGACTTCAAACGATCTTCTCAGGGTCGAGTCCTCGTCCTCCGCCATTTTTCTACTCCAATAATTGAGGTTGACTTGGCTTCCCTTCTCTCATAGGTTTTTTACAGCTTCCCATCCCGGCCTCATCACCCAATGCTCCCAAATTCATTGGCTTCATCAATCAGCGGAATCGGCTATCGTTTAACTTGTCAGCAGGGCCTCTGGGTGGCCTCCCTCCCCTGCCTCTTTGGCGGCTCTTTTATCGCCGGGTCTGGCCAAGGGGATGTCGGAAAGACGGCTCCGCTCCCTCACCCACCCCACGCCCCACTCATAGATCAGTTAATCCCGGGAATATAGAAGAGGAGGGTGGGGTGGGTGCGCTGGCGATTGATTTAGGGCCACCTCCCCGGACCGCATGCAGTTTTGGGATCTCTGCCTCCTCGGTCTGTTGTTGGCCATGCGAGGTCGATAGGCAGGGAGGCAGAGGAGATATGGGAAGCTGCGGCGCTGCCACCGAGTCTTTATTTTCAAGTGATCTATGACTGGCTTCCTCCGCGCGCCGATCGGAGGGTCGCGGCTGCGGGTTGAAGGGGCTGACTGGGGCGGGGACACGGCAAACAACAGCGCTCGTGTGTCGCCACATGCCTGATTTATGGTCCAGTCGACCCAGCGCGGGGCGCCTCCTGCATCGTTTCTGGTTTGAGTCTGCTCGGCGGTGTTGCGGAGATGCCGGATGGACCGGATCTTGAGACTGTGTTCTGGAAGAAGCAGCTCACAATCCGTCAATAATGTGTTTTTTTCCAGTGCAACATTGTTGGTGAGACCCAATAGAAGATAGGTGCAGGCACATCAAGGAACCTAGTAGAAGATAGGCGGCGCATCAAAGAACCTAGTAGAAGATAGGCGGCGCATCAAAGAACCGGTAGAAGATAGGCGGTACATCAAAGAACCTAGTGAAAGATCAATGGCACGTCAAAGAACCTAGTAGAAGAGAGGCGGCACATCAAGGAACCCCGTAGAAGATAGGCGGCACCTCAAACAACCATAGTTGAAGATAGGCGGCGCATCAAAGAACCTAGTAGACGATAGGCGGCACATCAAGGAACCTAGTAGAAGATAGGCGGCACATCAAGGAACCTAGTAGAAGAGAGGCGGCACCTCAAACAACCATAGTTGAAGATAGGCGGCACGTCAAAGAACCTAGTAGAAGATAGGCGGCACATCAAGGAACCTAGTAGATGATAGGCGGCACATCAAAGAACCTAGAAGAAGATTGGCGGCACATCAAAGAGCCTAGTAGAAGATAGGCGGCACGTCAAAGAACCTAGTAGAAGATTGGCGGCACATCAAAGAACCCAGTAGAAGATAGGCGGCACATCAAAGAACCCAGTAGAAGATAGGCGGCACATCAAGGAACCTAGTAGAAGATAGGCAGCACATCAAGGAACCTAATAGAAGATTGGCGGCACATCAAAGAACCCAGTAGAAGATATGCGGCACATCAAAGAACCGGTAGAAGATAAGCAATACATCAAAGAACCTAGTGAAAGATCAACGTCACGTCAAAGAACCTAGCAGAAGATAAGCGGCACATCAAAGCAGAACTAAATTCCAAATAAGCAACTGAAATTCGGCACTCTAATGAGGCAAGTCGTTGACGAGATCGTGAATCTGAAATATCGTAAAGCACTACTTTTAGTAGATGCCAATGCTAGGACCTAAGCTATATTATTTAACGCTCGTAAATTCACAATCAGACATCACTCATTTTTTATGATCAAACCAATCTCTCACCAATTAATCCTGGGTGAGACATTTAAGAAACTTCAGTAAACCGGATTGTTTCATTGTATTAAAATAGTTCTTAATTTTCGACGGTGCACTGTGTTTGTGGCTTTCGACGTGGAGTTCGTTTTGAAGTGATGGATCCGAAGTAGATTGATAGGTTTGTCAGGAACACCAAGTAATTGTTCCTAGTTTAAAGGCATAACGTAAAGGCTACTTTTCTCTTAATCGGACTAAAATATGAATTAGAAATGCAGACACAATTAGGCAAAGAAATCGACAAAGAAGTAGCTAGAAACAATTGCGGTTGCTAATGACAACAAAATTCTCATTTTAGCGTGGGAACGCAAGCTGTTGCCAACTGCTGTTTGTGGAATAATAAGCTTTGATTATGACCGCTACTTATAACAGAGGCTGTCTTTTAATCAGCGGCGAAGGTGTTTTTCATTCCGCACAACTGGTAGTTTTGCCCATTGATTCTCAACAAACCGACGCCGTATGTTGTCATGGAGACGAAAGGAAGCCTGTGAGTTTTTATTCGAAGCTGAACTTTACCTATAGCACAAGAATTAGAAGCTCTACGAAAATGGCGCGGCGCCCACCGCAACAGGTGAGGATTTGATTGACGGGTCGCGTGCCCGGACCGTGGCCATCGGGGCGAGGGAGCGGGCAAACAAACAGAGCGGGGGGGATTTCGTCTGGCCAGAAAACACACTGGCCATCGATTGCTGATTGGCAAGCCAAGAGCAATGAGAGGAATCAATTACAGAAGCCTTCTTTGCCATGCGGTCCGCATGAATTATTACCGACCAGGCGGACTCGCCACTCGGGCACGCGCGCTGTCGGCCCGGCTCTACAAACTTGGCATTCTCTGATTGGACCGTTTGGAGAGAAATTGTCCACTAAAGAAAATAGTCGATGGGACACTATAAGGCCGGAGTCCGCTGAGATTTGATAGATTGCGACTGCAACTTGGGGTGACACCAACGAGAGAACGAACCAGAGCAGAGACATTTGCCAGACATGACAGACGGGACCGGCGCGGACAGCGCTCCTCGGCAGGCAGTTCAGCCGGCGAACGTCAGCAGCCAGAGCCGGAAGCAGGCCTGGTACGACTTCGTGGAGACAACCACAGCGCACGGCTTCAGCAAGTTCAGCATTGGCTCAACGCGGCGCAAGGCTTTCTGGCTAGTGGTTCTGATCCTGGCAAACATAGGATTTATCATTCACCTCAGCTTCCTGGTCAAGCGCTTCTTCGACGTGCCCGTGACATCGTCGCGCAACGAGGCCCCGGAGGACTTCCAGTTCCCGGATGTGACCTTCTGTCCTAGCAGCACCGTCAGCGATGTTAAAATGCGCAACACCTACGCTGCAGACCTCGGCAACCGCAGTCTGAGCAGCGTGGCAAGCCTGCTGGAGCCCGTGTGGCAGCTCATCACCATCAATTCCAGCGACTATCTCGACTATCCACTGCTGACGCTGCGCAAACGCCTGATCAGCCAGTCAGCAATCTACCTGCCGCCAGAGATGATCATGATGTGCCAGTTCTATGGCTACAAGTGCGACCTGCGCAACTTCACCGGCTACGTTGGGCCGCGCCGCCTGGGCTGCGCCACCTTCCGCGCACCCGACAGCCTCCAGCGCGAGTCGCCTGGCACTCTGGTTCGCGGCCTCGGCATCGTCGGAATCTCGCGCTCAGACGACTGCTCGCTGGCGTCTCGTTACAGCTCACGGAAGATGCCGCTGTTCCAGGGCATGACGGTGACGGTGCACGAACGCGGCACGCTGCCAAGCTTCGTTGAGAGCACCTTCAACAGTCACAACTCAGAGTACTTCATCATGCGCCTCTCCACCGGCGTTTATCAGGCCATGTGGACGCCGAGCAATCTGTGCCAGAAGGAGCGCAGCACCATCACCGTCGTGACGCCCGGCACCGGGGCCACCGCCACCTACCTGCAAACGGAGAACTCCTGCCAGGAGGCTTGCCTGCAGAGCAACATTCAGACCGACTGCAACTGCACCAGCGAGCTGCTGATCGTCACGGCGGAGCAGGCTGCCCGCGGCCTGCCCGGCTGCCATCAGGAGGCCGAGCGCTTCATAAACGCAACGCCAAGCGAGGCGCAACTGACTGGCATGCGGCAACGGTGGCGCTGCCACCAGCGCTGGATGCAGGCCAGCCGGAACAGCGAGCTCCCGTGCGACTGCACGGCGTACTGCGACCGATTCATCATCGAAAGCAGCGTCAGCAGCTTCGACTTCGAAGAGAAGAACGAGAGAGCATTCGCGATGCGCACCTTCAGCCAAAGCCTCGCTCCGGCCTACGAGGCAGCCAGGGCGGCGGCCAACTTCAGCTCGCTGGTGAACATCAACGACGTGTCCTTCACAATGGAGTCGGTTCTGTTCGGCAGTCCGCCGCTGGCCCAGACCATCACGCAGTTCGAGATCCTGCCGGAGGTGTCCAAGTCCATGAAGATCACCGAGTCCAAGACCTACAATGTGGACGCGTTGTGCTCAGACTTCGGCTCAATCATGGGCCTCTGGCTGGGCATGTCGGTGCTGACAGTGTGCGAGTTCTTGGAGATGGGACTGCGCCTGGCCGCCGCCATCTAGCTGCTGGGCCAGGGAAGCCAAAGTTCTGCGGACAGTTTTGCTTCTGCCTACGTCACGATGGCTCCCAAACCGAATGACCGATTTTCGACAGATTTTTCGCCCTTTTACGATGAACTAAATTTCAAAGCCGTCCGACATCAGCATCGTCGAGATATTCAGCGATTCTGGTCGGAGACCCTGGTGAGAAGGACAACTCACATAGCTCTGAATTAACCTTTTTGGCGATACCTTGTTGGTTCAATAATCTGAGTCCATCTGTCGTAGGGACCATTGTTCTCAGCGTGCCTGACACCGGGGTCCCCATCATCGCGTTCCCAAAACTTTTGTTGAAGGTCCCGATGATCGCCGCCGATCACTCCAGACGGTGATGAAGGGGACTCACTAAATGTGACCAATTGGATAGTTAGAATTTTAGATTGGATAAAATAAGATCTTATTATTTTACACATACGAAGTTTTCTATTTTCTTCTACAGTTATCGCGTTGCTGAAAAGAGTCCTGTGGAAAATGGTTTCCTGGCGGAAACTCAATGCCTTGTCGCCTAATTACCAGCTTGCTTTTGGTTTAGACAACTTAAAAGTTATTTTTGGTTCTACGAGTACTTAAATGTCCTATTTTCTGGTTTCCTCTTTTGATAATTTTTTCTATACCTACCATATCTGTATCATTTTACCAGCATAACATATTCTACAGATTTTACCTTTCTGCAACTAAATTAACGCCCCTTTCAAAGCTATTTTCTTATTTGTTAGTATATGTACTTGACTGCACTAAACAGGTGTTTTGCTTATGAGGAAGACTTGAGAACTCTCGGTACCGCCCACCTGTTCTATATGCTGTAGAAGCGTCCGCCTCCATCTTCGTCCTATTAAAACGGCTATTAAATTATTCATAAACGTACAGTCCAACCTCCAGTTGCTGCTTCTGCTCGTCAATCTTTCTTCGACTGCCTCCAGCTCATTTCTGCAGGCTGTACTCAAAGACCTAACTTTGGAGTACAGGAGTTTTATAGAACCATTTTCAAAATTCTATTCCAATCATAGGCCCACACGGCAGTTTCAAAATGTCTTCAACAACTTGATTTTAACAAAATACTCATAGTTAACATGGCCTGCCTGTCAAAGATTGCCAAGAAAGTTTTCTCATTAAAACAAAAAAATTTGAAATCACCTTCATTGCTTTATAATGAGCAACAACAATCGGAGAGGAAGGCTCACGACTCTCCGTGGATTAAGGTATTACGAACCACACGAAACACCTTGTGGAGTGAGGTGTTTGCAGTTCAATCAGCCACACACGAAACACCTTGTGGAGTGAGGTGTTTGCAGTTCAATCAGCCACACACGAAACACATTGTGGAGTGAGGTGTTTGCAGTTCAATCAGCCACACACGAAACACATTGTGGAGTGAGGTGTTTGCAGTTCAATCAGCCACACACGAAACACATTGTGGAGTGAGGTGTTTGCAGTTCAATCAGCCACACACGAAACACCTTGTGGAGTGAGGTGTTTGCAGTTCAATCAGCCACAAACGAAACACATTGTGGAGTGAGGTGTTTGCAGTTCAATCAGCCACAAACGAAACACATTGTGGAGTGAGGTGTTTGCAGTTCAATCAGCCACACACGAAACACATTGTGGAGTGAGGTGTTTGCAGTTCAATCAGCCACACACGAAACACCTTGTGGAGTGAGGTGTTTGCAGTTCAATCAGCCACAAACGAAACACATTGTGGAGTGAGGTGTTTGCAGTTCAATCAGCCACAAACGAAACACCTTGTGGAGTGAGGTGTTTGCAGTTCAATCAGCCACACACGAAACACCTTGTGGAGTGAGGTGTTTGCCGTCCTCCCTCTTTGACTTCTTAAACAGCTAATGAACTAAGAAGAACAGAAAAAGCAGGCGAAAGTGGAAGTTAATTTAGAGGAACAGCCGAGTGGCGTTGCAAGAATCAGGTTGTAACTGATTTTTTTTATAGAATTCAAGTTTATTTCTAGTTTTCAGGGCAGCAGTCACGTTGAAAAAATGTGAACAGGAAACTTTTGCCTGGAAGTTTTTGAATAAGGAATTTGTTTGAAACAAAAAACTGGAAATAGTAAAAACGATCAAAATGTAAAAAAAAACTTTCGCGCACAGAAGATCAGAGGCACTTCGGACAATTGGGATAAAAAACAATTTATGGGAAGCAAACGGTGATGAAAGGGACACCTAAGTGTAGGATTCTCCTAACTTGCTGCTAACAGCCATCGGTGACAGTATATGACAGTATCAATAAGCTGTATATGTTCAAGCACACTAGGGCCATAAACCCTATGCATTGACTCTACTTTGCAAAGCTACCTAGGCTAATCATAATGCAGAATAGCTAGAAATTCGGGGTGCAACGTGTCCGGATTCAGCAGTACACAGCACTCCAATACGACCGCAGGCACAAATAAACTGCCAACAGCTTAAAATTAGCGAAAAGTTAAAAAATATCACAAAACGCAACATACATCTTAACTAAGGCAAAGCTGCAGTTGCGAAAAAATCTGCAAAAAGTAAAAAAAACTACAAAAACTACTTCACTCAATCCCCATTGGCTAATAAATGACAAAATACATACTCGGCTGACAGTGCCAATCCTCCCATCCTTCAGCTGACTGTCCCAATCCTCCCATCCTTCAGCTGACTGTCTTCAATCCTCCCATCCTTCAGCTGACTGTCTTCAATCCTCCCATCCTTCAGCTGACTGTCTTCAATCCTCCCATCCTTCAGCTGACTGTCCCAATCCTCCCATCCTTCAGCTGACTGTCTTCAATCCTCCCATCCTTCAGCTGACTGTCTTCAATCCTCCCATCCTTCAGCTGACTGTCTTCAATCCTCCCATCCTTCAGCTGACTGTCTTCAATCCTCCCATCCTTCAGCTGACTGTCCCAATCCTCCCATCCTTCAGCTGACTGTCCCAATCCTCCCATCCTTCAGCTGACTGTCCCAATCCTCCCATCCTTCAGCTGACTGTCCCAATCCTCCCATCCTTCAGCTGACTGTCTTCAATCCTCCCATCCTTCAGCTGACTGTCTTCAATCCTCCCATCCTTCAGCTGACTGTCTTCAATCCTCCCATCCTTCAGCTGACTGTCCCAATCCTCCCATCCTTCAGCTGACTGTCTTCAATCCTCCCATCCTTCAGCTGACTGTCTTCAATCCTCCCATCCTTCAGCTGACTGTCCCAATCCTCCCATCCTTCAGCTGACTGTCCCAATCCTCCCATCCTTCAGCTGACTGTCTTCAATCCTCCCATCCTTCAGCTGACTGTCTTCAATCCTCCCATCCTTCAGCTGACTGTCCCAATCCTCCCATCCTTCAGCTGACTGTCCCAATCCTCCCATCCTTCAGCTGACTGTCCCAATCCTCCCATCCTTCAGCTGACTGTCTTCAATCCTCCCATCCTTCAGCTGACTGTCTTCAATCCTCCCATCCTTCAGCTGACTGTCCCAATCCTCCCATCCTTCAGCTGACTGTCCCAATCCTCCCATCCTTCAGCTGACTGTCTTCAATCCTCCCATCCTTCAGCTGACTGTCTTCAATCCTCCCATCCTTCAGCTGACTGTCCCAATCCTCCCATCCTTCAGCTGACTGTCCCAATCCTCCCATCCTTCAGCTGACTGTCCCAATCCTCCCATCCTTCAGCTGACTGTCCCAATCCTCCCATCCTTCAGCTGACTGTCCCAATCCTCCCATCCTTCAGCTGACTGTCCCAATCCTCCCATCCTTCAGCTGACTGTCTTCAATCCTCCCATCCTTCAGCTGACTGTCTTCAATCCTCCCATCCTTCAGCTGACTGTCCCAATCCTCCCATCCTTCAGCTGACTGTCTTCAATCCTCCCATCCTTCAGCTGACTGTCTTCAATCCTCCCATCCTTCAGCTGACTTCAAATATCTTATGTAGTAAGGTGCTTGCAATTCAATCTGAAATATTTAAAAATACTTTTAGTAGCAAAGCGAGACGGACTCAAACATATCAAATACATACTTCATGTTATACTCGAAGAAGACTCGACGAGACTCGAAACAACGAGTCAGATACAAAGGACAAAGAACTCAATTGTTACGCAATTTTTAAATCCTTCAAACAATGTGAAAACTAGGTTCTCGACAGGTTAAGCGCTACAACGCTTGCAGCCGTCTCAACAGTTCGTCAATGAAGCTGCGCACCTGCTGCTGTGGCGCCTTGGCCGACTGCAGCTTTTCCTGGAAAAAGTTTTTGCGATGCGCAACACGGGAAAATTGCCTTAAAGCTTCATCTATGTTTTGCCAGTCTGTAAAATATTATCTCGCATAATTCTTTTTTATTTACTTACTTTTCATATGGGAAAACTATTTAGATAATCCGTTCTTACCTGGCTAATCTCTTTGAATAATCCGTTCTCACCTGGCTAATCTCTTTGAATAATCCGTTCTCACCAGGCTAATCTCTTTGAATAATCCGTTCTCACCTGGCTAATCTCTTTGAATAATCCGTTCTCACCTGGCTAATCTCTTTGAATAATCCGTTCTCACCTGGCTAATCTCTTTGAATAATCCGTTCTCACCTGGCTAATCTCTTTGAATAATCCGTTCTCACCTGGCTAATCTCTTTGAATAATCCGTTCTCACCTGGCTAATCTCTTTGAATAATCCGTTCTCACCAGGCTAATCTCTTTGAATAATCCGTTCTCACCTGGCTAATCTAGCTAAAGTTACTTATCCTCATCTTTCACACTGCCAGTTGGGTGCTCACCCGGAGGCACTCGTCCCGCTCTTGATCTGTATCCAAATCCAGCAGCGCGTCCAGATCGATGTCACAGTCGTGATCGTCTTCATCATTCTATATTGAGTAGATGAAAGATTTAGCATTAAACTTTAATCCCAGAAATCAACTGTAACTGGCAGTTCCTATTTTCAACATTAAAGAGAACCGTGTTTCCTTATTAGTTAGAGACAGAACATATTAGGTTCAGCCAAGTGCATAGAGAAACAGCTACCCCTCGTGCACTTCCTGTTTTAATTAATCTTTATCGTTTTTTTCACTTATGGCTGGGGCTTAAGGCATGTAGGCAGTTTACGCCACATGAGGGCCAACCCCCAAGGCACAGTAACGGTGTACAATGCCCGACGATCAGAAATTCCAGGCAGATGTACAAATCAGCAGAATTGCCTCCTTGCTGGCGGCAGGTTGACTATTTCCAAATGATATTGCAATGTACCAAAAATAATACTATTGCTTTTTGTAATCCTTTGGAATATACTTTTTCCAATACAAAGGACTACTGTTTTGGAACAGAGCCATTAACATCCAGAGCCTCTTAAAATAATAAATGAAAATCTAAATAGCAAAATTTGGGCCTACTTAACAGTGGGATAAGTAATTAGTAATAATATTAGTGATAACCCATCCCTAAACTGTAAGCTTACAAGATCTCTCATTAACATCTATAATTATAAACATTAAGGCAAAAAATGATTTGCTCACCAAACAGTGAAACAAAATGCGCAATTCATCATAGACAAAGTCTTCAACAGCAAGTCGCTGCTTGATAAGAGACATTGTCTGCTTGTCATACTTTGCTGTCAGGAATTTGGTCTTCTTGTCTTGATAAGCATCTGACTTTTTGAAATTTACAGATGACATTATTATATAAGATGAAGTCTTGAATGAGATCTGTAATTTTAGAGCAATTTCCTAAAGCTATGTTAATTTTGATTCATTTATCTAGCATGATAATAAATGCATGAGAAATTAGTAAATTAGAAAAAAGGAGTAAGAAATGTGTAGTCCAAGGAGTCCAAGGAGTCCAAGAGTAAGAAAAACTTTACAAATGTTTGGTATGCTTGAACACTGTAGAGTAGTTAAATACGTAGGCTTACAATAAAATAATCAACAGTATCAACACAAAAATGTATCAAAGCCTTAAAAGGGAAGTTAAAAAAATTAAATTAATGTCTGAAATTTTAGCTAGCTACCCAACAACTCTAATTAATAACAAGTAACAATAAAAAAAGAAACATTATCATATATGTTAACTAAGCCTATACATTACCTAAGCCTAAGCTACCAGCATAATCAAAATGACGATAAATAAAAAATGACAAAAACAGATGACAGGAAATCCAGAATTCAAACTTGATTTCAAATAAGAAAATGCTAATAGGCTTTCAATTATTTTTTAAGATCTAATCATGCGAAATATCATTTGTATATGTGCAAGAACTGTTTCGAAGTGGATCTTCTACAGGTGTCGAACACCGCGCTGCTGCGGCTGCGTACGAATACTTAATGTATAAAATGTTTTCAATATAATTGAAGTTAAAATATAAATATACTGAAGACAAAGAATCAAACACTAAGTTATTTCCAGAAACTTTAAACTTAAAAAAAATCGAAACATGATCGAAACATGTTTTCTATTGAGCCAAAAGACAAAAACGGGTAGCTAAATGTGTTTTGTTTTTGTCCCTTTTATTAATCACCTTGGCACTTTTTTAATGGAAACAGTTTTCTTAGAAAATTTCCTAACAACTTTTATTTAATCTTCTTAATGCATTATATATGCTTTTCGTTTTTAGTATATAGGAATAATAGGATAAGTGTTATGTACATCGTGAAGCAATAGACATGACGCAAACGAGTAAAATAGTCGAACTTTAATAGTCGTGTCTTAAATGTATCTTTGTAATTGTTTGACGAACTTGTCAAGGGCTAGCTTTAATTTTCACTTAAAATAAGAATTTTTTGCTTGCGTCATTATTTTATAAAATTAACTTCATGATTATGTTTATCACATAGGGAAGACTGAATAGCTAGGCTCATGTAGTTGACTGAGAAACAAGTCACTAATTTTCTGTCCCAAAAGGCTGAGCACTTAAGGCAAAGCTTAGGGATATAAAATATAATATAAGTGCTTATTAAGTAATTGGCAGAAGCTCGTCAGTACATATATTTTATTTTTGGGAATGTAAGTAGCTAACTGTTTATATAATATGCAAACCAGCTCCAAAAAGTCAGACTGAAACTCAACTAGAGTACAATATGCTTCAATATTATTGTTTGTTCATTTATATTTCAAGATCAGAAAATTAGCTGTTTGTATATACTTTATAGAAGGCTATGTATAGTAGCTATGTATGGCTACTAATCCATTTTATAAAGTGAGATTTTGGTGAAAAAATATTGTTCTTTAGGGCCTATATCACTTATAATCAGGTCTGGACATATGCTCGTATGTGACTTTCACTGCATGTTAACTGCATTGAAATGTGGTTGCATCTCATTTAGCCAACCAAACTCTGATTGGCCAGATGTAAATTGTTAAACTATTTAAAGCAATTTATACAGGAATGCACAAATTAATCTACTTTAGAAGATACAAACAACAAGTAGATGTACAGCGAATTTATAGTATTTTTATTTTTTATTCACAACTACAACTTTGACAGCAACTAACATGCGGTTTAATGTGCGGTATGTGCTGCACACTAAATATACTACTGGCTGACATTCACCTGACTACTGATTATTAAGGGGAATAACATGCTGTATATCGTGCGGTATGTCCCACACACTAAATATACTACTGGCTGACATACTACTGACTACTGATTATTAAGGCGAATAACATGCGGTTTAATGTGCGGTAGGCCTATGTCACCAACACTAAATATACTACTGGCTGACATACTACTGACTACTGATTATTAAGGCAACTAACATGATTTAATTCTGCAACAAAAAGCGTGGCGTGTCGGCAGTACAGTCAACAGCTACGTTCAGAAGATTGACGCCGTACCTTTGGGTACTGTGCTATTCTGTGAGGAGCAACTGAGTCTGCTGCGCGATGCATTGCATACTGATCCACTCTAGCCGGTGCACATCGATGCAACAGGCGGCTTAGAGCATAAATCATCAACTGTCTGTTTCCAGACGCTACAGCAGCGCCGTCATCCGCTTGGAAAAGATAATAGCAGTTCCAGTGTCAGAAGCAATACTGCAACACACGCGGATGGAAAAAATTTGCAACTGGCTCGACATCACATGCATACACAGGTGTGTATACATCCGCTCTGACTTTCTCATCGTCAGGCAGTGTACACTTTCACTTTACCTTGGAGGTTGGCTCATCGAGGGCGCAAATTGCACGACAAACCCTGAAGGCCTACTGTCCGCGGCGGCGCCTCAAAGAAAAGTGGGTTTGCAGCGGAATCGAACTTATGTACCTTGGTGCGAGAGGCAAACGCGTTAACCCCTCTGCCTGCCACCGATATCGACTAGTCTATTAGTCTTTGTTCACAAGCCACAGTTCGAAGCTCGTCGCAGATACGGACTATGTTTTTTTCTAGATATTCAGTATCACTTAAACAAAGTTGGATGCTCTAGACATACAAATGCAGGGCGCCAAAGGCAAACGTAATCGTTAGTTTTAGTCGGCCTGTCGATTATTTGATGGCCGTTGCAGATTTTTAATCTTATCAGTAGTATCAGTAGTCGTTACTATGTTATGTTATACAAAACATTCATTTATCAGGTACCTGCAGTATCAATTTCAACGACTCGTTCAAGAGCCCACATTACCACATAAGACGAAACAATTGTATTCGTCTGCTCAGCACACTTCTTGCATCGGGTCGCCAGCACAATAAGAGTTAAGAGCGCATCATTGCGTAGAGTCTTCTTAGTATGCTTCGCTCAGATAATAGTTGCTCCTAAGATAAAAACTGCCGTTGAGATCTTGCAGCTGATGTGCTGTGCATTAGGATCGAAAGAGAATTCAGGCATCGCCGCAAATGATGACTCCTCGTCGTTAAGGGCGTCAAAAAATAATCTGACGAAGGAGTGCAGAGACGCCATCGATGACCTGCCTTCGAATGAGGAGCTCGGAATCGGCCTCGTAGACATTGAGCCAAAGTTTGCTGGCGATGGCGATTCAGCTTCTATGTCTGACGCGACTACTTCGTCTCGCTTTACTCGCTTCCGCGCTAAAGTTCCGCGCTTTACTCGTGACGGAATAGCCAACTCTGTGGATGGCTCAGTTCCCGCTACTGACAGGGTCTGCGCCAAATCAGTGCGCAAAGTCCGCCCTCCGTCCGTCGACGCCGCACAACGTTTCGTAGCTCAAAGCCTACATGTGAGTAAGCTGACGCGGACAACACGCCCTGCTTCAGCTGCCAAGCCGGCGCAGATGCCACCTTTTGCATTCAGTCTATTTGATCGCGATTCACTGCTTCAGAAGAACGCCTGGCTGTCATCTACGGTAGCCATTAACATGACGATTTGTTGATATTTTGTTTTCTTTACTGCCTTAAAGTTTGCACTCTGCATTTTATCTTTATTATCTAACATAACCGTTGGCAAAATTTATTATCTAACATTCTCAGATTGTTGACACTTTTGTGGCCATCAAGGCAGCCTCAGTCAATAATGTCATTAGTTTGATGACGTACAAGGTTGACCTCATATTGACGCCACACAGTAGGCTTCCAGGTGGTTTAAGGAACAAACTGGTCACAGGTCAGTGTATTTTAACAATTAGTAGCACTTTTAATGGGCTTTGAAGGATTAAAGAATAATTCAAATCGTCCCTAGCTCTGGTCCCTCAATAGGCATAGGCAGTAAAAGCGAAAATGCTAGGCGCCCTGCTGCGTGAGGACCACTTCACATTGCTTCATATTATCGATGTAAGGGATCAGTCATTCTGCTCGATCCGACGAAGTCTCGTGAGGCCAACGTGAGCTTAATGTGTTGCACGTTGAAGTAAGTATTTTTACCGACAAGTATTCGCTCTTTACAACTAAAGTCAATGAAAACTGGTCCGGCTAAGTTGCACATAGACAGACTGGGTAAATAATAGTTCTCCCATAAAACCAGATAAAATGTGACGTATGTTGCATTTTTTAACTTACGCAGACCGATTTAAAAAATAATCCTTTCGTGTTTCCTGGCACATGTACTAATTCTTGACAGTTCGTTTCAAGTGTTCACTGCCTTCCGACTTGAATTGGCCGACTTGAAGTTCCATTATTATGATCCATTAGTATGAAACGCGTCTCACACTCGTATCCGTCTAATAGTTTCTTGTTCATCGGCACTCCCACTCTTTTTTATAGATCTGTTGCGACACCTGCGTGCACTGGTTCCATGCCGAGTGTGGTGGCAGTTCAGCTGACAAGTTTGTCTGCTATGACTGCTTAGCAGTCGATCTGCAATCTTCACAGTAGACATGGCCTGTTTCTTTCTACTAAAGTACCTAGCTACTCTTACTAGTGGTCCTTAATTTTCAATTGCTATGAAAGTGCGATCTAGTGTGCCGAACTTCACCGCAGGTCGGGCCAAGATTGCCAACGGGCCAACGGGCAATGAGTCCATGATGTTAGTTCGTTTTTTATTTTTCTATTCACGTCTCTATCCAAAGGCATTAAACGCTTCTGTCAAAAAATATATAATGTCAGAAACTATCGTCTTTGTCGACATTTATGGCTTGACTCATTTACTTTTAAATGCTTTAGAATTCATAAAATTTAGTAGTATATTTAGTGTTCGTGACGTACCACACGATATAAAACCGCATGTTATTCTCCTTAATAATCAGTAGTCAGTAGTATGTCAGCCAGTAGTATATTTAGTATTCGGGACGTACCACACGATATAAAACCGCATGTTATTCTCCTTATTAATCAGTAGTCAGTAGTATGTCAGCCAGTAGTATATTTAGTATTCGGGACGTACCACACGATATAAAACCGCATGTTATTCGCCTTAATAATCAGTAGTCAGTAGTATGTCAGCCAGTAGTATATTTAGTGTTCGGGACGTACCACACGATATAAAACCGCATGTTATTCGCCTTAATAATCAGTAGTCAGTAGTATGTCAGCCAGTAGTATATTTAGTGTGCGGGACAAACCGCACGTTAAACCGCATGTTAGTTCCTATCACAATTGTAGTAGTGAATAAAGAAAAATAAAACTATAATTTTGCTGTACATCTATCTACTTGTTGTTTTTATCTTCTAAAGTAGAATAAATGGTGCATTATTGTTTAAATTGGTTTTATCGCATTTCAATGCGGTTTAACATGCGGCAAAAGTCACATACGTCAGGTCTGGCTATTTCAAATAGCTGTACCAGCTGCCTAGCAGTTGTTGTATATTAAGTAGCCTATCAATATTAGGTTTATTGCCATCAGAAAGATTTTGTATCAGCTAGCCAAATCTTGGAAATCTAAGGATAAAGGGGGCTACGCTGCATAGCATTTAATTGTAAAGAAATGCTATTTAGCTTTTGATTTCTGTATCCTTTCAGGTTTCAACTTCAGTGTGTACTCCCTGTCTCCACAGATTCATAGAAATAGAAAGTGTAAATGGACGATGCAGACTCAGACGCTGCTAGGCGTAGGCGAGAAGCTGCCATTGCGGCCATCTGCGCAGACTCAGAGCGTCGACGCAAGCGTGCCGAAGTTTTGGGAATTTCTGGTTGGGCAGGACCTCGCCTAACTGTAAATCAGACATTCTTAAGGCGCACTCTGGCTTCCACTTTACATACGCCTAGTCGAAGTCGTAGGCAATTAGTAGGCAACAATGGATCTACTGATGACTCGTTAGAATCGACAAGGTGCCAATCGTCAGTTAAAATATCTACAGTGAAGCCTACATTAAGGAGCCGGTATTCATCGCATGAAAGATTGTTAGAAAAAGTTTCACAGAACCTAGAAAGATCGCCTGACGAACTTCGTGTAAAGCGTGAACGATCGGCCGACGAACTTCGTGTAAAGCGTGAACGATCGGCCGACGAACTTCGTGTAAAGCGTGAACGATCGGCCGACGAACTTCGTGTAAAGCGTGAACGATCGGCCGACGAACTTCGTGTAAAGCGTGAACGATCGCCCGACGAACTTCGTGTAAAGCGTGGAAGATCGCCCGACGGGCTTCTTTTAAAGCGTGGCAGATCGCCTGATGAACTTCGTGTAAAGCGTGGAAGATCGCCTGACGAACTTCGTGTAAAGCGTCAACGATCGCCAGACGAACTTCTTGTAAAGCGTCAACGATCGCCAGACGAACTTCTTGTAAAGCGTCAACGATCGCCAGACGAACTTCTTGTAAAGCGTGGAAGATCGCCGACGAACTTCGTGTAAAGCGTCAACGATCGCCAGACGAACTTCTTGTAAAGCGTGGAAGATCGCCTGATGAACTTCGTGTAAAGCGTGGAAGATCGCCTGATGAACTTCGTGTAAAGCGTCAACGATCACCCGACGAACGTCTCGTAAAGTGTGGAAGATCACCCGACGAACGTCGTTCAAAGCGTCGTAGATCACCCGATAAACTTCGACCAAAGCCTTCAAGGTTTTTAAGTTCACATGATAAACTGAAGGTAAAATCCGGAAGATTTCTAGACTAGCTTTCTCCGAGACAAAAAAATAAAATTAGCCATCCGTTGTACATGCTCTTCACCAGATTGATTACATTTCCTTTGGAGGAAATCGAATTTATTTAATCAAGGTGTCTGATAGGTATAAATATATGCGAGTTCTTCTACTTAAAGTAGCTAGTCAATTATAAATTTTAGCCTGAAAAACTGCACGGCATGTTATCTTCTGAGAATATTTTTCGGATTCGTGTTTATAAAACGAAGTGTACGCATAACGGTGCAAGTCTAAGAAATTAACTGAGAAAGAATTGCACCAAATGAGCTGCTTTCTAGTTTCTAGATAGAAATTCCTGTTCACAGAGAACACGATGTGCACGTGCAAACATGTCATTATCGTGGGAGTATTCCTGCATATTTCCTCGTTTGTGTTGGATGCAGGCTAGAATTAACTTAATACACGATTTCAGCTTTGGAATTCCTAGCATTACATGTTAGAAGCTCATCGATTATAATTGAAGGCCAACATGTGGGCAAAAACAAAATTGAACTATTTATTTTTATTTCTAGAACAAAGAAACAAGGAACAAGGCGAACTTCAGAATTAACATCCGTAATTGAACTTAATCCCCAGCTTGGCCCGGCCTATTGGCTATTAATTCTATGTATAATATAAATTTATAATATACCATTAATACCCATGCTTTAAGGGCGTTAATGGAAAATCAGAAAATCAAATATATAAATAATTTATTATTTAACTGGCCTAAGCCAGTCATTTAACGGCCTAGGCCGATTAAACATATAGTCTATGGTCACAGTTGCTCTAAACAGTTTTAGTAGTGCAATCTCGTGAGCCGGGCCAAGCTTTAGGATTAAATACCCCCTGAACTCGTTGTCTATGGCCTAGGAACGGCTTCGGACTGCGCTTCTGGGCCTCGGCTTCGCCTCTGCCAAGAAACGCGTCCTCAGCCGTTCGTAGGCCAAATAAGCGAAATCAGGGGGGGTATTATTCTATACATAGAGCGCCAAAATTTCTATGGGCTCTCAAAACAGCGTCAAGTATTTTTACGGGAATAAGCAACGATCGAATTTGTTTAAAATTCAATCAACTGACAGTTTGGTCAAGCTCGCAGATAGCGATAGCCCTATAGGATTGAGTGCACTAAGAATAAGCCAGCAAACCATATATATTAGTGAATAATAAAAATATTAATAATTGCAGTAAGGGCTGCGGGCAACGGCACATCATTTGGTGTCACTAGACCCGCAGCCAGCGAGGAGGCAATTCTGCCCATTCCGCTGACGTCCTGAGCACACACGCAGACGGATTACTGTACGAGCGTACGCATGCATACGCTCACACAGGTGTGTACATCTGCCCTAACTTTCTCATCGTCAGACAGTGTACACTCTCACTGTGCCTTGGAGGTTGGCCCTTAAAGGTCGTAAATTGCACGACAAGCCCCCAAGCCTTCTCTCTGCGGCTGTGCCCCAAGTGAATGTGGCTTCGCCGTGGAATCGAGCTTAGGGGCCTTGGTACGAGAGGCCAAATGCGTTAAGCGCTCTGCCACTCACCCATATGCTGGTACTAATCGCATTATAATTAAATATTTTCTCGTCGGAACAGAAAAACAACAAAGAAATATGTATCATCAAAGAAACAAATAGTCAGGTTCATTGAAAACGATGTCCATGTAAAATTAATCACTCAAAATGGGGAGTTCATTCAGAGATATTTGATGCTGCTTGCTTCACGCCTCTGCGGCGCCCCCGTCCGGCACGGAGGTGACTCCTGAAGTAGAGGAAGCTGACGATGACGCCTGCTGGTTGCCATGCAGGCATCGCGGGTCGCGCTCCCGGTCAATTGGACTGTTGATCGCTGGCGCAGGGCCCCAGAACCGGGTGCCAAAGCCCAGTGAACCGCCCCGATTTCCGTGCTCAGTAACGCGCTGTTGAAACAGCGCCGAGCCAACAGCAGCTGCTGCTGTCGGTGACGACTGATGAGGCAACTGCGGCGTAGGGACTCGCGATCGGCCAAATGACAAAGTCGTCAGGCACACGCCGTTGCTGCTTCTGTTTGACTGGTCACTTGGTGTCCTGCTAGACGCCCAACAACGGCGGCAGCAACCGACAATCAGATTGGTGCTGCCGCTGGGTCCCCGAGCTACGCTTTCATTGCTGAAGGAACTGTCGACGGAGATGTTAGAAAGAGGCACGGAGGTTGTCGCGCGCGATAGCTGACGTCGGTGCCGGTGCCGGCGCTGCAGGCTGCTCTGCCTCGGCAGCTCGCCAAGGCTTCGCGCGTTGCCAGCGGCTGCGGCCGCTTCTGGCGTCTCCTGACGTGGCGGCACAAGCGACTGGGTACGCTTGTCAAACAGCAGGTTACCCCCGATGTCGTGCTCAACTAAGTCCGCGCCCAACTCTTCGTGCTCGATTGAGACACGTAGGCCCATGATGAGGTCAATCGCCTTCAGCAGCAGGAAGGAGGTAACTGCCGTCCAGCCGACAATGGCGATAATGGCCGCCGTCTGAATGCCAAGCAGGTTGAACCCGCCGCCCTACATGTATATTGCAGGCGCAGCGAATGAGTCACAATGATACTTCTGAAGGCTGAAATACTGATTAGTCATTGAGAAAAAATACAATTTTTACATAACCCAAATATACAGCCAGTGTGCCTCTGACGCATACAAATGCTGTTGACAGCTGTTCAGTCCATGGACAGGGAACGCCCGGTCTAAACTTTAGGGAATTGAGTGTCTTGCTCAAGGACACAAGCTGTTTCCCTTGGAGTGAGAATCGAACTCGCGACCTTTTAGTCAGATGTACGAAGCTCGATCACGTGAATCGGCCGTTAAAAAATAATGTGAAACGAACAAGATTTTGTTAGTCCTTTTGAACACCCTGACGTCACTGAAGTGCGCACCAGCTTTGAATAGAACAAATCCTTGGTGAAAGGTCAATATGAACGCCGACCAGGCTAACTAGACTGTCGGATCTGCGTGCAGACATCCTGTCTTATCCCGCCTTAATTCTATTCCAAGCTTAACGAAGTCCAAAACTAAAAATGTTAGGTGTTAGGATTAGATGTTAGGAATAGATGTTAGGATTTGAGATCTGGCTAAAGCTGATCAGCTATCTTTATATCCATTCAGTTTTGTACTTCACTTTGCGTACTTTTAAGGCTACAAGCAAGCCAGCATCGCCTTTCATGGCTTTAACGCTCAACTGACTGCTTTTCTGATTAAGCTCCATTGGACCGCGCGCACTTTGCTACCCAGATAGGCCTAGCTTTTAATTCAGAGTGAAAGACATCAAAATCGACATTTTGAAGCGAATGGTGATACGGTGATACCCCCACCCCTATTCGCCCAGCTGATCCTGGCACCCATTAAACAGCTGGGTGAACTGAAACAATGCAGAGTTAAGTGTCTTGCTAAAGGGCACAAATTGTTTCAGAGGAGTCGGGAATCGAACCCCCGGCCCTCAATTCGTGCTCTAACCGCAAAGCTACAACCTCCTTATGAGTCGAGTGTCATCAAATAATGCGGCAGATAGAACGCTCACATAGAACAGGCCATTGTGCCGGGCGGTGATGCGCAGCGCATTCCAATCCGTGTCCTGGTGCGCCATCAGGCCAGGGGTGAGCAGGCTCCACACAGCTGCTGAGAAGTGCACGGCGATCACACCTGGATTCGGATGTTTTATTGACTTTTTATACTTGCATTTGAATGTGAGCATTGATCGCCCCAGTTGCTTGTGTAATTCCAGCCACCTACCAACAGGGTCGTCGATTTGCAGCTTGGCGACGACATTCTCTGTCAGGCATGCCAGAAGTGCCCCAACCACGCCGATGAGGAAACCCTGCCACGGCTCGGCAAGGGCGCACATTGCTGCGTGGTGATCGATGACGATCGGTCGGTAAGTGGTTTATCAACCGCAGTTTTATACGATGGAATTAAAGATTTCATACCTGTGATGGACACCAAACTGGCCAGGATACCATTGACAATGAGGCTAATGTGAAACTTCCTGCCTCGAGTCAAGTAGCTGAAGATCATGCCGGTCATGCCGCCACCCATCGAGGCGATGATGGTTGACACTGCGGATCTGCGAGTGGGACAAATCTTTCAATGATAACCATTGGTACACAAGAAATGCAAGTGTTTTAGACTGATGGATTAACCTAAAGTAGTTGTAGGATTAAAACCGGATGATGTAGGATTAAAACCGGATGATGTAGCATTAAAACCGGATGATGTAGGACTAAAACCGGATGATTTAGCATTATAACCGGATGATGTAGCATTAAAACCGGATGATGTAGGATTTAAACCGGATGATGTAGCATTAAAACCGGATGATGTAGGATTTAAACCGGATGATGTAGCATTAAAACCGGATGATGTAGCATTAAAACCGGATGATGTAGCATTAAAACCGGATGATGTAGCATTAAAACCGGATGATGTAGCATTAAAACCGGATGATGTAGGATTAAAACCGGATGATGTAGCATTAAAACCGGATGATGTAGGATTAAAACCGGATGATGTAGGATTTAAACCGGATGATGTAGCATTAAAACCGGATGATGTAGCCGGAGGATGATGAGACTGTCTGTCTGTCTGTCTGTCTGTCTGTCTGTCTGTCTGTCTGTCTGTCTGTCTGACTGTCTGTCTGTCTGTCCCTCTGTCCGCATTAGTAGATATAACCAATTATAGCAACATACTTAAGATGAAATCGTGAATTTTTTTAATCTTCTAATTCCTTTTTGCGCGGAAATCAGCCGGCCCGGCCCCAAAAAGCATGAAAAGCGAAGATGCGATACCTTGCCGCCAGCTTCCACTTGTCACCGCTGATGCCGAAGGTTGAGCCGCAGTTGAAACCAAGCCAGCCCCACCTGGAAAACGGTTGCGGAGCCATAGTTTCCCACTTAACAGGTGACATTTAACAGGCGTTGGCAAACTGATTAGTGTGCGGGCCACGTAGAGAACCTAAAAGACCACAGCGGGCCGCATAAACTGTAGGAATATGAGACACGGGAGAGATGAGACAGGGAAGAGATGAGACAGGGGAGAGATAAGACAGGGAAGAGATGAGACACGGGAGAGATGAGACACGGGAGAGATGAGACAGGGGAGAGATAAGACAGGGAAGAGATGAGACACGGGAGAGATGAGACAGGGAAGAGATGAGACACGGGAGAGATGAGACAGGGGAGAGATGAGACACGGGAGAGATGAGACACGGGAGAGATGAGACAGGGAAGAGATGAGATAAGACGTGAGAGACACGGGAGAAATGAGACTCTCCATCTCCAGATGAGAGAGAGAGATGATGAGACAGGGAAAGATGAGACAGGGTGCTATGGGTGTTGGAAGGGGCAAAGGACCGCATCTGGCCTGCGGGCCAGAGTTTGCCGACCCCTGCACTAGACCCACAGCCAGCGAGGAGGCAATTCTGCCCATTTCGCTGACTCCTGAGCACACACGCACACGGATACTGTACGCATTTGGTGTCGTAGAAAAAACGATCCATTTGGGCTATGAGCCAGTTTCAAGCCAGATTCTACACTCATTAACATAAAACAAGGACTCTTCCAAAGGCACAATACATCCTATACACACTCTCTAGTTAGGCATTGTTGCATGAGCCAAGGGTGAAGACCAACTGAACTGACTATGGAGTAATTCAAACCCAGTTTCAGTTAACAATCCATCGGACAAAGCGAATGATAAAGAGAATATTTATCCTTTGACGTCGCTTAGGTTAATGGAGGCCTATTGCCACTCGCCTCAGTGAGCACAGAGCTCTCATTATAGAATGAGAAACTCAGCAGAGAAGCCAAAACATCAAGCCGGCCGGAGCGTTGGTAGTTAACTCACCAGAGCATAAACATGCCGAGCAGGGCATTGGTCGGACTGCCCATCTGCGGAAATGTGCCTGAAAACCTGTGCCGCCTCGGCTTCAGCATGATGGTGGCCACCATGCCGGTGGTGCCACCAACCAGGTGTACCGGGCCCGCGCCGGCAATGTCCATGCAGCTCATCTTGTAAAGAAAGCCCTCCTCGGCCCACATCCAGTGCGCCGGGAAGCAGAAGATGAAGGTGTTGAAGAAGCTGAACAGCATGTAGGACTCCAGCTTGGTGCGTTCCGCCATGGCGCCGGACACGATGGTGGTGGAGGTGGTGGCGAAGGAGGCCTGGAAGAAGAACTTCGAATAGAGCCAGCCGGTGTCGTTCTTGTCCGCCGTGATCATGAAGTTGCCCCAGCCGCTGAACTGATTCGCCATCGGGTCGTTGCCAAACGAGAACGAATAGCCGGCTAGCCAGTAGGAGAAGCCGCCGAAGACTACGTCCGCCACGTTCTTGACCATGATGTTCGCCTCATTCTTGGCGGTGCAAGATCCTGACTCCAGCAGGCCGAATCCTGACAGATTGAGACGGGTTTGTGTGGCAAAGTGTTGCTTTGTGTACACTTCTTGAACTGTTCTTGACACCTTCAAGTTTGGCATCTTGCGTCTCACCGCTCTGCATAGTGAATATGATGAATGTTGAAGACAGAATCCAGATTGCGTCACTCTGGGGCTCCCACACGAGGTGGGCGGGCGTTGCAGCCGGAGGCATTGTGGCTCTAATTAATCAGGGGTTGTCTCAGTATTTTTAATTTTCATCTCTTAGACACAGTTGAGATTGCTTTCGGCAGAGGAGATGGACAGGTGCCTCTTGTCTCTCTCTGTCTTTAACTTTACTGTGATTAAACGCCCTTTTTATGCGTTTAATCTGATTGGCCCGACTTGTTTTCAATCAAGAAGTCTGGCCTCCTAGATGAAAAGGAGACACTTCCCTGTGGTGCAGCGCACATTTCTTGTAAAAAGAATTCAACGGAAAATGTCTGTCTGTCTGTCTGTCTGTCTGTCTGTCTGTCTGTCTGTCTGTCTGTCTGTCTGTCTGTCTGTCTGACTGTCTGTCTGTCTGTCTGTCTGTCTGTCTGTCTGTCTGTCTGTCTGTCTGTCTGTCTGTCTGTCCCTCTGTCCGCACGCACCGCTCTGCATGGTGAAGATGATGAATGCGGACGTCAACACCCAGATTGCGTCGGCCTCGCCGCTAATCTCGGCCTTGTACATCATCGAGAAATAGTGCAGGCTGCGTTCTGGCTCTAGGTTGCCATCGTCCGCGGCTGCAGCCGCAGCAGCGATCTTTGAATTCCCAGAAGCCATTGACGCAGCAGCAGCAGCAGCAGCAGCAGAAGGATAAGCCATTCTAGCCGCAACGATACAAGCTAACCTTGTCCCCTAAGCCAGGAGTTGCATGATTTTAAACTGCAGCGGGAGCAGCGGCGGATGGACTTAAGAAGACAGTCTGCGGGATTGGTTCGGGCAATTTTTTGTCCTCTTTTTCCCCTTTTAGTTCCTCTCCATTCGGCATTCTTTATTTGTTCCTGATCTGAAATCTGTGCGGAAGACTGGATGCCGAACAGATTAACGGGAGAAAAAACTTTTTAACTTTAAATTTACTCACCGCTTGACTTAGAAAGGCACTTTCTGTAAGAGTGTACTCTAAACTTGCAAATCGGTTGACATTGAAGCACCTTTAATTATAGGAAGGTTCTTAATCTAAAACATTTATGTTTATTCGAATTCCAAATCTACTATTAATAGATAAAAAAATTTAGGAATCGCAAAAATAGGTTCCTATTGAATTTAACCGATAATTAGCGGCATCCGTGTCTTAAAAAAAAGCAGCATTTTAGTTCATTTTTTAACAGACTGTTTTACAGACAGTATTGTCAGAATTCTGTCTTTGACAGCACCTGTCTTTGACAGCACCCTGTCTTTGACAGCACCCTGTATTTGACAGCACCCTGTATTTGACAGCACCCTGTATTTGACAGCACCCTGTATTTGACAGCACCCTGTCTTTGACAGCACCCTGTCTTTGACAGCACCCTGTCTTTGACAGCACCCTGTCTTTGACAGCACCCTGTCTTTGACAGCACCCTGTCTTTGACAGCACCCTGTCTTTGACAGCACCCTGTCTTTGACAGCACCCTGTCTTTGACATCATCCAATCTTTAACAAAATCGTCTGTTTGACTGTCTGTCTAATTTGACAGGATGATTATTGTGAGAAAATTAGTAAATTGGTAAATTGTCTTCATTTAGTAAATTGACAGAACTGTGTAGAGAAATCCTAGCCAATGCTGTCATTTAAAAGGGACAAAAATATTCGAACCTCAAACATTTATGAAGTTTATTTGTTTAATTATTAGCAGATTTATTATTTTCGGATAAGTTTTAATACAAGCCGTCATTTTTGGAAAATAAAATGAAAAAACGCACAAATAGAACGATTACTTGACAATGTTAGGCCCACATCAATATTTAATTAGTACACATTGAAGTCAGGAGAAAATATCACAAATTAGGTTTTTATCGTAAATACTTTATCCCTCTCTATTCAGGTAATAATTGTTTCCACTAATGCAACCATTCACTAGGTCACTACTATCAGTAATAGTTGTAGTATTAATTCTTAAAAAGCGGGAACATGATCGAGCTTCGAATCCGCGACAGTTTCAGGGTCTACTGCTACTCAACGATCTCAACTGATCTGCCTGTGGTCTGGCCGCCGCCAGCATCGCCGCGGGCCCCGCTGGCACCTCCGGGATGGTTTGCCATCCAAGTTGACAGCCGCTCCTTGACGTTCATGTGGCCGCCGAGGATGTCAGGCGGAGTCGACTGCAGCTTGACGGAGGTGTTGCAGAACACCTGCAATTAGAGGTGGGTTTCCAGGAAATTGGCGAATAAAATTGTATCGGGTCAGCCGAGTGCAGCTGCACGAACTCTCACCGTAGCTTGCAGATTGACGAGCTCGGTGCTGTGGAAGGCGGCGCCGTCCTGCTGTAGCGGCACGATGCGGGAAGCATCAATCGACGCCATCTGTCGTGCCTTCGCCTGGCGCAGCTTTGAATAGTCCGATGTTCGCGCCACAAAGTCGCGGAAGTCGTTGATCGCCTTCTCCTTCTGGCGGTGGTCCTCGCGAAGCTCGGCGTAGAGTGCCTGCTCCTCTGAGACCTCCTGCTCACGCTTGGCCTCCATGAGCTCCGTTTGAGTCCGAGCTACCAGCATCGTCTCCTGCTCCGTGCACTTGTTGACCCAGTCCAGGGCCTCTCTATCAGGCGTCACCGGCCGCACCTGCTCGAGCTCCAGCTCCCGTTGTACCTCGTCCCACACCTCGCCGAGCTTGTAGTCCAGGTAGCGCTCGATCAGAGTTAGAGTCACGTGATCCTCAGCGTTGATGCCTGGCAGATCGACGAAACCAATCCGGTAGAACAGAGCGTAGATTTTGGCGCGCACGTTCTCGGAGACCTCCACGATGGCCCGGCTGGGTAGGCTGGCTGGCTGCGGAGTCACGGGCTGCTTCCGCTGAGCGTCGCCCATCAGTGGCGATAGCAGGTCCCCGATAGACCCGTCAGGCCTGCGCGGGCAGCCGATGGTGGCCTCGGTGTCGCGCCACAGAGCGCAGAACAGATGGGGCGCTGTGACCTCGCGACCGCCCTTCCAGGTCTTCAAATGCGGCAGGGTCTTCTCGTTCTCGCTGAGGTCGAGGAGCACGCCCAGTATTAGGCTGTGCAGATCTGACGGGCAGCGCTCGAGAAGGTCGAGCAGGAGGTACACACCCTCGCGCTCCAGGAAGGAGTCCTCGGTTGTGTAGGAGCCGACCACGCAGCACCAGACAGCATCGATGGCGGCGATCACCAGCTGGTAGTGACCCAATCCTGAGCTCAGGAGGCCGGGGTCCGTGCGTAGAAACTGCACAAGTGTGGCCACTCCGGAAGGTCCGAACAAATCCTTGTTGTGCAGACTATTCTCGCACAGGCCGCTCAGGATGCTCAGCATTTCGCGCTTCATCTCGAGGTCGATTGTATCGTCGTTAGTAGCCGTCGCAGCGACAGCCGGACCGGATCGGCTGCCGGTGACGGCCGCCACCGAAGAGGCCAGGATCTCGCTGAGCGCACCGATCGCGTCCTGGTCGACAAAGTCAGCCAGAATGTCGGGATTGTTCGTTGCCACCATGGCTGAGATGGCTCTCAAGGTGCGCCGCATCTGTGCTCGCTTGCTGCCGCGGCCGCCGGAGCCGTGGAAAGCGTTGCCATAGCCGAGGAAGTCGCCGCTGGCCTCGGTACACCAGAACAGAAGCTCCAGAAGACGGTTGCAGCCGTTGCAGCTGATGAAATCCGCCTGCATCTTTGGCCCGACTGTGGCCAGTGCGGAGAGTGCCAGCAGCTGCAGCTCTTCAACATAGGCCGGGGGCAGCTCTCTCGGCTTGCTAGTCGGTTCGTTCGGCTTCACGTAGGACAACAGCGCCAGCATGAAGTGGCCCTCTGACAGGACAGGCAGGGCGCAGGGATCGCCCGACAGGCTGACGAGGGTGCTGATAAGCAGCTTCTTCAGCTCGAAATCCTCGTGATTTTTTGACAGCTTCAGATTCCTAACTAACGGACTGTGGCTCTTGACCTCCTCGAAAGTGGCAAACAGTGTTAGCTGCTTGAGGAAGCCGACCTCGATAAACGGCGCCCGACAGTCGGTGGCGGCGAGCAGCTGCACCAGCACCAGGACGTCGTTGCGCAACTGCCTATCGAACACGGAGAAGGTGCGCGGCAGCAGGTAGACGAAGGCCTCGCGCAGCTGGGCGACGCATTCCTGGCAGGCCAGCTGCCTGGCCACCTGCTCGGCGTCTCCGCGCTCCATCAGGTTCCAGAGGATCTCAACGGAGCGGAACAGCAGCTCGCCTGACGGATCCGGGTCAGTCATTCGGCTGCACAGTGTGTAGGCGGCGTTGACGCCCAGCATCTGGATGCAGCAGCGGGACGAATTGGCGGACAGCTTCTGCAGCAGGCTGATCACAGCCAGACGCACCGTCAAGTCTTTGTCCAGCAGTTTAAGAGTGCGAACCAGCGTCTCCGAGATGTCGCTTTCCTCGCAGATGGCTTGATTGTATCTGAGAGGAGGCGCAAAAGCAAATGCCATCAGAAAACACGGATCCGTGAGATTTGCCGCAATTCATGCTGCCCCACACAACGCTTGGCCACGTAATATAAGATTTTCACATTGTAACGAACTAGTATGTTAGATTTTTTTTTATATTTTTATCATTTCATGGGTTTGTGTGGACCATACTGCCATGATATGATTATCCAATGAAAATTTAAACACCCTGGAAGAATTGTTGATTGTGGTCAGTGGCAGAGCGGTCCAATGCGTTTGCCTCTCGCACCAAAGGTACCTGAGCTCGATTCGGCGGCGAGGCCACATTCACTTAGGGCACAGCCCCAGAGAGAATGCTTGGGGCCTTGTTGTGCAATTTACGCCCTTTGATGGCCAACCTCCAAGGCACAGTGAGAGTGTACACTGCCTGACGGCGAGAAAGTCAGGGCAGATGTACACATTCGTGTGTGTGCCTGCGTACAGTATTTTTGTTGACTGTGTGATTAGGCGTCAGCGAAATGGGTAGAATTGCCTCCTTTTTGCTAACCTTGTTTCGCCTAAGCATTGCTTGGTTGGTCCCGGAAATGAAACTCACTTCGCGCTGGCCGGTTTGTGGTCCCGTACGTCCTGGGGCGGCGGCTCGCCGTCGTAGATTTGCGCCAGAGTGCGGCAGATCTGCAGCCGGACTCGGCTGACGTCCACCCGCATGAGGAAGGCCAGCTGGGAGGCTGTCTCGACGCTGATCTGGAGGTAGGCCAGCTCGTCTGACGCCTTCTCCATCAGGAACGGCAGAGCGCATACGCAGAGGCAGTCTACAAGCGGCTCAACGTAGCAGACAAGGCCCTCCTCGATGCGGTCGGCGCAGATGTTGAGAATGCGGCGCACCTGCACGAGGTCCTTCATGAGGAAGCCCTGGCGGTAGTGCCGCAGGAGGCGTTCGATTGCCATGACGTGGCGATCGTACAGGCCTGCGTAGTGTGGGTCAGTGAGCACCTTGAGCACTCGGGCCAGGTCAACTGGTTGCAGCTTTTCGCCGGCAACATTGCCAATGTCTTCGTCTGTGATTATGTGAGCCACAATTGGGATCTGTTGGGTCTCCAGCTTCTGGGAGATTGCTGTCAGCGCGAGGCCGCCGGGCGGCAACGCTGACGACCCGCCGCCCGCGAAGGCTTGGGTCTTTGTTGCCATCTGAATAGAGCGGGCGATGACGAATAGAATTTAATATCAATAAATAAGCAAGTTGGAAATTTGGTCCACTTTTCCAATAAAATATGACTTAATAAGGCAGTGTCATTTTTAGTACACTAAGTGAAAAATATGATTTTGTTAAAAAAACTATTGTTCTTGTTTTGTTTTACTAAATTCTACTTGTTGCAAAATCAAGCAAAATCAACACAGCAAATAACAG
The DNA here is from genome assembly GCA_950097015.1 of Macrostomum hystrix. NCBI lineage: Eukaryota > Metazoa > Platyhelminthes > Macrostomidae > Macrostomum > Macrostomum hystrix. The sequence continues at coordinate 975,689 of CATNEN010000026.1, forward strand.
CAAATGACAGAAAAAGGGCTTGAAATTATTTTACTAGTTTCTAACATACTAACATTTACTAGTTTCTAAAGTATAGAAACTAGTAAATGTTTAGTAAATAATAATTATCGACATAAAATGTACATATATGGACATGTTTTACTATTTAAAAAATATGACTTGATTAAGTCAATAGGTAAAGTTCTATTATCTAAAAAATAATCGTTTTTTATGAAAAAAAAATTTTTTTCAATAACAAGAAACAACGATAACCACAACTACATATAACTATATTAACTTTAGAAATTAAAAGCACTCCTGAGTCACAGAACAATAAACTGTAAAAAAATTTCCCCAATTTCTAATTTAAAAAGTTACAAAAAGTTCATTTTTCTATTTATATACACGTAATTTTATTAATGGTATTTATATAATCTTGCGATACAAAATCATTTACATGAAGTATTTTAGACTAAAATATTCCAAGAAGTTCTACTTATATTCTGAAATAATTGATGGTTACTAGTTGTCAAATTAACATTAAAATTTAAATACTTCTGAATGTTCAATCGTGTCGAATAGCTCATGCATTATTGCACTAAAGTCAAGCACAATCAGATTAATATAAGAAATAACATTAAAATTATTATTTTTTTATGTACGACATTTATGTGTAATCATTTGCTTGACCGCTATAAGTTGTTACGACTGTCCATTATGTATAAAAGACAGGATTTCGTTCATGTTTGACAAAAACTCTACTAGCCTAATCAATTAGGATCTAAAGAACTTTTTTTCTTGCACACAGAGGAAATAAAACTTTCATTGTCAACTGTTAAACATAGCGAAAGCATACATACAAAAATATTGCCTGTCAATTGTAAAGCAGTAGATTTTTATTTTAAGACGTCCTTAGACCCAGTAGAGTAGCTAGGGGGGATAGGGGGATATATCCCCCATTTCAAAATCCTAACTACGCCACTGTCCTTACCTAAAGCAGTAATATAAAACATCCGAAATTCGTAAGTTGAATATACGTTTAGCGACAAGAATTAGTAGTTGATTGTAACTTTTTATAGCTTTAATGGAAATGAAACAAAAACAATTTATTATAACTATAATTAAAATATATAAAATAAAAAAAATTATTTTAAAAAATCTGCATTCACGCTTGTAACTTTGTTTTAACCACCTAAAGTAATAACGATTTTTTTCTTTATTATTAAAACAACAAGACTTTAGGAAATCCGTATTTAGGAAATACTAAATTAGCTAAGCTAAGATCATCGCTAAATCCATAATCAAATAAACAACTATGCGGTTTGTTGCGTCAGCCTTGCAACCTAAAGTTAATATTACCAGCAGATTATAGTTGTCATTGTGTTAGAATTAATTAAAAGTCCATGCGGACCTGCGGACCGAACCCTTAGCTATGTATAAGCGTCGCAAGTGTACGCTTGGCGCTCCTCTGTGTGCGTCTGTGGAGCGGGAGTGCTGTGCATGGGGTTGGTGTTTCGTCAGAGAAGAGAGAGAGATTACTTTCAATAACGAGTATAAGCAAATCATGTAGCTTCAAAAGGCTCTCTAAATAATTTTTTCGATCAATGTATAGTTCCGCCTTTAATAACCCTCAGTGTTCAGTTATTATTCATTTACACCCATCACACAAAACTGAATCGTCACAGTATTAATAGTCTGTATACTAAATAATGTGGTAATGTCCAAGATTGTTTTTCATTGTTTCTAACTTAAGCAAGTCATGATTCCTAGATTGATTGCTCTATAACCTCTTAACAATAAGTACTGCTATCTAAATTTAAACCGCTTTTTCAATATTTTTTCAATACCATATATACTATATACCATATTTTTGACAAGCAAAACTTTCGTAACGCTTCTCTCGATGCAAATCCTCATTTGTTTATTATTCGCCGCTAATTGTAGCATGTCTTCATAAAAACATTTTTTTCATTTTTCTAAATTTATTTCACCTATTAAACCTAATATATAATTAGGATATATAAAATTCTAAAATAAAGCCATGCATTTGTAATGCATATTTTCCGGAATAAAATCCGGGAATAATTTCAAGCATTTAAAACTGTTTTATTTACGTAAGTTTTTTAATGAATAAATATCTTATCGGAAACAGAAATATTGCTCTTTTGGATAAAAACTTGAGGAATCGCCTATTGGTTCTTTGTCTTTCTTGCAGCCTGCAGCAGACGCGCAGAAAAATGTATTCCATATTTGGTCATAATCAACAAAATTATCGAAAGATCAAAGCACTTCCACATCCTGCAATATGGCATTCAGAGTATTCACTAAAGGGCCATGCCCACGATTTGGCTTCATCAGGCGGGTTATGAAAGCGCGATCGACAAAACAGTAATTTAGCAGGTGCAATCAGCTAGTGAAAAATCGCTGTTCTACACCTTCCCTTTGAATTATTTTCCGAAATCGATTGCCGTGTTTACGAAAACGAAATCGCGTCGTTATATAGTCTCCGTCTCTCACGCACTCCCCCCGTTTCTTCCGACCCGCTATTATAAAAGGCTAAGTTGCTAAAAATTGCCGGAATATCTTTAGTCCGCGAGTAATTTCTCCATGTTCCTAAGCAAATGAGCTCGCAGCTTTCCCTCGTCCAAATTTATCTTCTAAATTAGTCACTGCCCTACTTTCGGTATAGGAAAAATACGAGTAAGTGCTAGTCAAATTGCTAAAAAGGAAAACAGAAGCTCTAACAAGATTGACGACAGGCTCAGAAACTGGATGAATATGTATCAAACCAAAAAACGTACCAACATCCGTAATTTCTCTTCTAACGCATGGCTCCTTTTTATGTGATAGAGATGTTCTGTTTGCAAAATTGTCCAATAGCATTTGGGGGGTATTCTTGGGTCTACAAATGAAGGTAGACTGTAATACAGTAGATAAATCGTGCATAAAACGAGAAATGTGTGCATTAAATGCTTTCGGCCAATGAGCAGCCACGAAGCATTTGATTCTCGCTTTTAATATATAATAAATGTCTAAATAGTCTATGGACGAGACCATCTGCGAGAGATATCGTGATTACAATATTTTGTACTTCTTGCCACTTGGCCATCTATGGCACTTAAAACCTTGTATTGATCCTTTATTGCTTAACGCATTGAATGTCTATGGCCACGGATAGCGAATATCTGTCTTCCTAAACTGGCTCAAGACTTTGGCCATAGACATTTGGAGCTTGCAACTATGGAAAGAGGACGCAATGACCTAGGCATGAGAGCGCGAAGCTTTTTGTGTTTCCGCATGATCTAATAGCGACCCCACTCGTACCTTTGCCCATCCAAGCTAAAATTTCATATCCTAAGCTGTTGTTTTAGTGTCCCACTGAAAGTTCTCATGCTCTTCAATGTCACGGACAAAACAATATGATTAGGGCACCAAATGTTTTTCTGCTTTTAAAATAGTCGCTGCGAATTCCCTTAAAAATGTGGTGCCCTCAGTTTGAAAATTGAAAATATGGAAAATCTAATCATTTTTGCCCCCCAGCATTGCCAATTGATTCTGCACAAACCATCCATTCCCGATTTCTTAGCAACTAGGCATTGAAGCACACCTGAATCTGGAATCGCTGCAACGATAGCTTGCGACAATTGCTCGTAGGCGATTGCAGTCTGAGCAGTTTTCGGAGCGGTAATTTACGTGATTAAGCTTCAATAAAGGCTCCGAGCTTGCTAGATTAGAGCCACGCAGCTAAATTGACGCCTCCACTGTCGCCACAGAGCAGTCTTACATTTGACGAAGGGCGCGAAACACCTTCGCCAGATGCTCCCTGCAGTCCAGCAATCGCCTATAAAAGCCGCCTTTGTTGGCCCGGACACATTTCGCGGACCAGAAGCGCACCAAGCGAGTTCTATACTAGACTTCTATCGAATTCCCTAATAGGAAAATGTCAGCCAAGTCAAGCCGGGTCAGTGCTCAGCTGTTCCTGTGTACCATTTTGATTGCCATCGCAGTTGCCAGCGTCCAGTCGGCTCCTTGCTACGAGGACGAGACACTGACGGACCAGCCGACCGCCTGGAACGGTAAGAAGGCCAGCTGTTTGTGATTCTCTCATCGACAACGACTCACAAACCTAACTCCACAACCCGCATTCCAGAGCCCGAAGCCAAGCAGATTGGCAAGCGGTCGTACATTCCACTATTCAACTATCTCAAGATTGCACTCAAGCACGAACGGAATGGCCGGTCAGGCGATCTGGCAACTGGCCACTGGCGCTGGCACTGGGAGTGACTGCTGAGCGAAACCCGATCAGCTCGAAATGACTGAAAAATTTGTGCACTGATTTCATTTCTAACCTGAATGCCAAGAGGTGTCAATGCTAAAAATAAACACTAACCCAAGCACCTCAGTGCTTACCGCATGCCAAAAAATTAAAGAAAGTCTACAGAATATCTTTTTTATTCGAAATAAAATCATCTGGCAAAGCACGCAGAACAAGCTATAGTGAATCTGGGATTCGGTGAATCTGGGATTCTGTAAATCTGGGATTCTGTGAATCTGGGATTCTGTGAATCTGGGATTCTGTGAATCTGGGTTTCTGTGAATCTGGGATTCTGTGAATCTGGGATTCGGTGAATCTGGGATTCTGTGAATCTGGGATTCTGTGAATCTGGGATTCTGTGAATCTGGGATTCTGTGAATCTGGGATTCTGTAAATCTGGGATTCTGTGAATCTGGGATTCTGTGAATCTGGGATTCTGTGAATCTGGGTTTCTGTGAATCTGGGATTCTGTGAATCTGGGATTCTGTGAATCTGGGATTCTGTGAATCTGGGATTCTGTGAATCTGGGATTCTGTGAATCTGGGATTCTGAGAATCTGGGATTCTGTGAATCTGGGATTCTGAGAATCTGGGATTCTGAGAATCTGGGATTCTGAGAAGAAATCCTACTGGGAGCGGCTGACTGTTCAAACTGAACGATTCGTGGTTCAAAGAGGCAGAATCTGCTTCTGTTGAAGGCATCCATCCGCTAGCATTTGTGAATCTAAGGCATTTTTCAATAAACAATTTCTGCTGTGAAGATAATTGCTCCGAGAATTGCTCGCTGGACCATGTCGTTATTGTCTGATTGCCTATCGCTTTCCAATTTATTCTGCACTTCAGCTCAAATCCAACCCAACTCAATCACCGCCTCCCTTTCAGGCATCCATGCTGTCCATCTGTCTGTCTGTCTGTCTGTCTGTCTGTCCATCTGTCTGTCTGTCTGTCTGTCTGTCTGTCTGTCCATCTGTCTGTCTGTCTGTCTGTCTGTCTGTCCATCTGTCTGTCTGTCTGTCTGTCTGTCTGTCTGTCTGTCTGTCTGTCTGTCTGTCTGTCTGTCTGTCTGTCTGTCTGTCTGTCTGTCTGTCTGTCTGTCTGTCTGTCTGTCTGTCTGTCTGTCTAAACAAGAAAAACTAGACTAATTCAATTCCTGTCCCTTAAACCATCTGCAGCCATTTATCAAATTGTGTTTCGAGGCCAATCATCCAGATAAAAGCTCTGAGCCATCTGTTGATTTACTTTGTACAAGCAAAAATCGACAAGGGGAGAAGCTTTCAAATGAAAAAAGACTTTGTGCAACGTCATTCCAATTCGACGTAATGTTTTATAATTCAGACATTGAAAAGTACATCTCGTCATGCGCGCACTTTTTCTTAGAAAATGTTAATCTCAGTTGATCCATAGCTTTTTTTAGAAATAACGAATAATCCAGTAAAGTGGTATGAACACTCAGACAGGCTTGCCGAATCTCAGGTACTTCTTGGCGTCATCTGGCTCGCTAATCATCGCGCCGACAGCACCAGTGTGGCCGGTGATCAGGTAATGCAGCTTCAGCGATTGCTGGGGGTGAAAGATTGGATGGGTACAATTTAGCAACAAAATCCTCACTGACAGCAGTGGCCTCATAACCCCCCTGAATGTACAGTCATCAATAACACCCACCACCCCAATTCTCACTATCAGCTGTGGCCTCACAAACCCCCTGAATGTACAGTCATCAATAACACCCACCACCCCAATTCTCACTATCAGCTGTGGCCTCACAAACCCCCTGAATGTACAGTCATCAATAACACCCACCACCCCAATTCTCACTATCATCTGTGGCCCCACAAACCCCCTGAATGTACAGTCATCAATAACACCCACCACCCCAATTCTCACTATCAGCTGTGGCCTCACAAGCCCCCTGAATCAATAAAAAACAAACCACCCCAATTCTCACTACCAGCTGTGGCCTCACAAACCCCCTGAATGTACAGTCATTAATGACACCCACCACCCAAATCCTCACTATCAGCTGTAGCCTGACAAACCCCGTGCAAGTAACACCACCAAAATATCATCTGCTGCTTTACGCACTCCCACGGCCTTTGACCCGCACTCTACTCCTCTCACCATCTGGAAAAAGTGCTGCTGCCTGAGCATCTCCTGCCGCATGTACTGGTGCCGGAAAAAGTTACCGCCGAGGAAGATGGTGCAGTTGTTTGTCATCTTGGCGCTGGTGGCCAACACGTTGAAGAGGTTGGTGACAAAGGCGGCTACCAGGGAGGCGGCGAGATCCTCCTTGCTGCACTGGTCCCCTGTTTTTGGAAAGTCATGGCGTTCAAATTTCCATTCCATTTCCAGGAAGCTATTTTCCTGAAACCATAATCCTGAAACTATAATCCTGAAACTATAATCCTGAAACTATAATCCTGAAGCTATAATCCTGAAACTATAATCCTGAAGCTATAATCCTGAAGCTATAATCCTGAAACTATAATCCTGAAGCTATAATCCTGAAGGATTAAACCTGAAACTATAATCCTGACACTACAATCCTGAAACTATAATCCTGAAGCTATATCCCTGAAACTATAATCCTAAAGGATTAAACCTGAAACTATAATCCTGAAGCTATAATCCTGAAACTGTAATCCTGAAACTATAATCCTGAAACTATAATCCTGAAGCTATAATCCTGAAACTATAATCCTGAAGTTATAATCCTGAAGCTATAATCCTGAAGGATTAAACCTGAAACTATAATCCTGACACTACAATCCTGAAACTATAATCCTGAAGCTATATCCCTGAAACTATAATCCTAAAGGATTAAACCTGAAACTATAATCCTGAAACCATAATCCTGAAACTATAATCCTGAAACTATAATCCTGAAACTATAATCCTGAAGCTATAATCCTGAAACTATAATCCTGAAGCTATAATCCTGAAGCTATAATCCTGAAGGATTAAACCTGAAACTATAATCCTGACACTACAATCCTGAAACTATAATCCTGAAGCTATATCCCTGAAACTATAATCCTAAAGGATTAAACCTGAAACTATAATCCTGAAACTATAATCCTGAAACTATAATCCTGAAGCTATAATCCTGAAACTATAATCCTGAAGGATTAAACCTGAAACTATAATCCTGAAACTATAATCCTGAAACTATAATCCTGAACTATACTCCTGAAACTATAAACCTGAAACTATAATCCTGAACTATACTCCTGAAACTATAAACCTGAAACTATAATCCTGAAGCTATAATCCTGAAACTACTCTAATCTATAATACCCATACCGGAATCCTGAACAGTGAACATAAAACTGAAATCCCAACCCAGGAATTCCAAAACTGGAATCCCGAAACTGAAATTAAAATCATGACTAAAAAACTAGAGTTTTCGTATAGAGCAGGGATCTCACTCCGCAGGTTGAGATCCACTGCTTTGCCAAACGGGAAGATTGGCATGCTGGCCGGGATGCGGCCGTAGGGGCCGTCCACCCCGGTCTGCACGAGGTCCCGGCCCTCGTTGTCAATGTTGCCCCGCCTGCCGCGCGTGGCCAGGTCCAGGATCTCGTCGTAGTTGCTGGTGCCCAGAAGAATTTTGCCGAAGCCGAGAAACGATTTGCCAGCTAGCCAGAGCCCGGTGACCAGGTAGGATTCGCCATTCTCCTTCACCTGCAGTTCCGGTAAGGGTGCATGGCCGGCATTTTATAAGTCTAGAAGTTGGAATGTCCAAATATATCAAACTTCTCAAACCCGAACCTTCTCAAACCCGAGCCTTCTCAAACCCGAACCTTCTCAAACCCGAACCTTCTCAAACCCGAGCCTTCTCAAGCCCTAACCTTCTCAAACACGAACCTTCTCAAACCCGATCTTCTCAAACCCGAACCTTCTCAAACCCGAACCTTCTCAAACCCGAACCTTCTCAAGCCCTAATCTTCTCAAACACGAACCTTCTCAAACCCGATCTTCTCAAACCCGAACCTTCTCAAACCCGAACCTTCTCAAACCCGAACCTTCTCAAACCCGAACGGGGATTTTCTCAATCCCCGAACCCGCCGCCCGTCGCTCACGTAGATGACTCCGCCGCCAGAGCCGATGAAGCAGAACAGGCAGGGCAATGGTCCACCGGCGACATCAGCCGAGCTCGAGCTCGGCTGAAACTGCTGAGTCATGTTTTCCTGCTCAGGGTTCTCAGCCTTGTCGGCGAAGATGGCCAGGTCCGCCTCGACCTCAGGGTAGCAGAGCGCCTCGAGCGGCAGGTGCTGAATGAGCCAGTGGGCGCCCCGCGTCTGCGACAGGAACTCGTCGATGAATTCCAGCCTGAAGGAAAAATATAGACTCAGCGTCAGCGTGCAGCATAGTCTACTATCAAGTAGTGCCAGCGGAAAGATAAGGTTGAATTTTATCCTGTCATTTCAATCGATTATGAATGCAGTTGGTTTGTGAGGCCACAGCTGACTGTAAGAATTGGGGTGGTGGGTGTCACTGATGACTGTACATTCAGGGGGGATTTGTGAAGCCACAGCTGATAGTGAGAATTGGGGTGGTGGGTGTCATTGATGACTGTACATTCAGGGGGTTTGTGAGGCCACAGCTGATAGTGAGAATTGGGGTGGTGGGTGTCATTGATGACTGTACATTCAGGGGGTTTGTGAGGCCACAGCTGATAGTGAGAATTAGGGAGGTGGGTGTCATTGATGACTGTACATTCAGGGGGTTTGTGAGGCCACAGCTAACAGTGAGATGCCAGCGAGCTGCTCACTCGAGTCCCAGCTTCTCCTGAATGAGATCTCGGTATCTGTCGCAGCCAACTCCAGTTACGCGCAGCTTGCCGCCCTCTCCTTGGCGCAGGATGGCCTTGCTGGCCAGGTAGTCGAGTCCTGCCTCGAAGTGCTTGTTGTTGAACAAGGCGAAGTACAGCCGGTAGGTTTCGTCCGTGTCGCCAGCTGTGACAAAGAGTACTTTGGTCAGGGAGCAGCCTGTAAATGTTAGAAAGATTTTTACTCCTCGAGTGACGATAGAATCACTCCCGAGTGACGAATGAATCACTCCCGAGTGACGATAGAATCACTCCCGAGTTACGATAGAAACTCCCGAGTGACTATTGAGGTATTCTAGGTGACAATCAAATCGTAAGAGTGAGCAATGCGCTCGTAGTAGATTGTACGCTTTTAAAGATATTTTTTAGTTGAATCACCTCTGTCGATTCCGGCCATGACGGTGATGTTTTCCAACGCAGATTTTCTCAGCGTCACCACTCTCTCATCGATGAGAAATTGTTGAGACATTTTGTCTAACTTTATTCTATTAATTTTTTTGAGTTTTTTATAGCGCTTGACAATTTGTTCGCGAATTATTCAGCAGCTAAAGGTGGGTGGCCGTTTAAATTCTTCGAGAACAGTCTTATCAGTTGCTCTGCCAACTTGAGAAGTCTATAGTCTGATCTGCGGCCAAATTAGACTGCTGGCTTTGGTACTGAAATCTCAGCTGGTCACAATGTCAACTGATCTTTGAATCAAAGATAAAAATAATAATTTCAAGTCAGTTGATATCTCATTGTACTCGGCTGAGACACCGAAGGCTGGATTAATGACGTCGCAAGTTACAGAGAATATTTAAGCTCCTTTCGAGCTTCTCATTGACTGACAAGAGTTGTCGCCTAGTGTCGGACTCATGCCTTGAATTTCAGTGTCAGGGGTTCGATTCCCGACTCCACTGGAAAAAATTTGTGTCCTTAAGCAAGACACTTAACTCTGCATTGCTTCAGTTCACCCAGCTATGAAATGGGTACCAGCATCAGCTGGGGTAATTGAGGGTGGGTGTGGCGTTCCCACAGTCCATGGACTGAACAGCCGTACGCAGCCTTCAGATGCACCGGGCAACAGCTGCGGCTGTGCTGTCGGCTGCACACATGGCCCAACTAAGGCAGGTGTAATCTGTTATTATTATTATTTCTTGTAGCTCAATGAGCTAGAGAAATAATTCTCGATGAGCAAGTCAAGTATAACCAGAAATTCGAGCGTAGGATGCAGTCACGGCGTTTTCTCTTTTTTATGTTTGATTTTCTCACGATAAAAAAAGCTCAGAAAGCCATAAAAAACTTTGTGAGGCCTATGTCTCGTAGGTCCGATGCGGCACATACTTTGCTAGCAATGCGTGACAAATAGACGCAAAATGATCTGACGACCAAACCGAATAGGTCAGTCTCCACTCTGCTCCAATGCCATTGGATAGCTCAAAACTCGATAGCAGGCGGCTACAAAGGTGGCACTTAAAAACGGGCCGAGTTTCATCGGGAATTCGCCGAATTCCATTTTTAAGGCACTTCCTGACCCGACTCACAGTTTTGCTCAACGCTAGGAACAGTTGCCAACAATGAACTTGTGGAAGCTGCTGGTCCTTCTGGCTGCCGCAGTGTTAGCAAGTTCAGCCAGAAATTCGACAATTTATTTCTTCTATGACAGCTCCGCACCGCCAGGCACCGAGTTTGTCTTTGCTCGCGTCGCCGAGCGCATCGCCGCCAGCTTCGGAGCCGTTGAAATTCTGCCACTCGAGCCGGATCAAAACCACAATGGCTACGCCCTGCTCATCGGCCTCTGCAAAGCCACCAGAGCCGGCGCCATAGCCGTGTTCGCCTCCGTGCGTCCCGAGGCCGACCGTCTCATTGCTAGCTGGGCGCAGTCGCACGACCTACTGTACATTGCCTGGGGCCAGACATTTCCAGACCTGCCTGGCGTTCGTCTCAGTCCGCTGCCGGATCTGGCGCCGGCATTCGAAAGCCTCCTGGCCTACCTCAACTGGACGGACTTTGCCTACCTCTATGCTGACGACGCCGGCTTCAGACGCGGAGTTCGCCTAGCTGAAGCCCTGCGACGTCGGCACCAGCGCGGCGACGATTCAGCTGAGAATTTCTCCGGCAGCGAGATAAGCAGAGCCGGCGACAGCATCGACTTCAGGCGGGTGTCGCCGGTCGCGGGGCCTTCGCAGCTGGAGAGAACTCGAGACGCGCTGCGCGTCCTTGACGCCAGACTCGGCCAGCATCGGCCGCGGCGTCGGCTGCTGGCCGTTGACGTCGGTGGCATGCACAGCGTACAGCAGCTGCTGAACGAGCTCGCACTGCTGGGCATGAACCGGCCGGAGTATCACTATGCCATTGCGGCGCTGGGAATGTCGGAACTGCAGCTGGGGAGCTTCATCTACAGCGGCTGCAACATCACCGGCTTCGACTTGGCGGTTCGTACACGATTTACACTTTTCGTAATCAATTAATGCCGTTGTACAGCTACCTGTAGCTCGTATCGTCCATAAACTTGGTAGGGGGCAGAAAACTAACGCAACTGACTCTTCTATTAAGATCCCTGAGCTCGAATCCTAGGCGAGGCCGCATTCTTTTTCAACGCAGCCACAGAGAGAAGGCTTGACGGCTTGTCCGGGAAATTTGCAATCAAAAGGGCCCAACGCATGAGGACACTGTGAGATCGTACACTGCCTGAATATGAGAAAGCCAGGACAGATGTACACACTCCTGTATGTGTTTCTACGAAAAGGGGCAGAATTGCCTCCTCGCTGGGTCCACTGTCACCACATGATATGCCAGCGACCACAGCCCTCCTACAAGTACTATTGGGCTGGTTTGTCTGGGTGGCCTGGAAGTAGAGTGCTAGGTCAGCCAGAGAAAGGGGCTGGTTTGTCTGGGTGGCCTGGAAGTAGAGTGCTAGGTCAGCCAGAGCAAGGGGCTGGTTTGTCTGGGTGGCCTGGAAGTAGAGTGCTAGGTCAGCCAGAGCAAGGGGCTGGTTTGTCTGGGTGGCCTGGAAGTAGAGTGCTAGGTCAGCCAGAGCAAGGGGCTGGTTTGTCTGGGTGGCCTGGAAGTAGAGTGCTAGGTCAGCCAGAGCAAGGGGCTGGTTTGTCTGGGTGGCCTGGAAGTAGAGTGCTAGGTCAGCCAGAGCAAGGTTTTAAATTCAGGCAACCGATATTCTCGCCAGATTCCCAGAGGTTACGCAAGGCGCTTCGGGTCAGTTCCACCAGCTGCCTACGTTCAAGGCCACGGCCGGCCGGACCTCAATCCACCGTCGCACGACGTCCTGGCAATTCAGGCCGCCCTGACAGCACTGGCGGAGGCTGTCGAGGCCACCGGCTGGTCGACGTCAGACATTGATCTCGACAACGACAGGACCAGTGGCCCGGCGGTCCTGACTTGGACGGAACTGCCCTGCCCCAGCGGTGACATCAATGGCGAAAGAGGTCGACGCTGGAGCCTCACCGGTAGCAGCCGTCGTCACCGTCTGCGTCGTAGAGAGCTTCGGCGTCGCCTACTTCGGGCGGTCCGCAACCGGCTAGAAGTCGAAGGCAGCAGCGGAGGCGTTCGCGTGATGGACCTGCTGGATGCGACCCACCGATCTCAGCCGATCGGAGTCTGGACTCGCTCGGCCGGGTTGAACATCACAAGCGACCGGCATCGGAGGCAACTCCAGGCTGGCGGTAATAATGACACGGTCGACTCCGGTCTTCCACTGGGCAACGGCACCGTCGTCCGGGTGGTGAGCATTCTCAACGATCCGTTTGTCATGCTGCGCGAGGGCAGCGAGAATGCCACCGACTTCCGGCAGCGTTATCACGGCTTCTGCATCGACCTGGCCGAGATGGTCTTCGCCAAGCTGGGAGTTGGCTGGCAGCTGCACCTGGTTGGTGACGGCAAGTACGGCGCCCAGGAGCCCAGCTCAAACGGCAGCGGGGAGCTAGTGTGGAACGGCATGATGGGTAGGGGGCGCATCCGTCTCTGCTGAACCTTCGTTTGCTCTCTTTTACCCATGCCCATCGAGCACCGTCAGCGAGTCGATGAGAGATTGATAGAGTGAATGAGAGATTGATAGAGTCGATGAGAGATTCAAAGAGTATACGAGAGATTGATAGATTCGATGAGAGATTGATAGAGTCAATGAGAGATTGATAGAGTCGATGAGAGGTTGATAGAGTGGATGAGAGATTGATAGATTCGATGAGAGATTGATAGAGTTGATGAGAGATTGATAGAGTCGATGAGAGATTGATAGAGTCAATGAGAGATTGATAGAGTCAATGAGAGGTTGATAGAGTGGATGAGAGATTGATAGATTCGATGAGAGATTGATAGAGTTGATGAGAGATTGATAGAGTCGATGAGAGATTGATAGAGTCAATGAGATATTGATAGAGTCAATGAGAGATTGATAGATTCGATGAGAGATTGATAGAGTCGATGAGAGATTGATAGAGTCGATGAGAGATTGATAAAGTCGATGAGATATTGATAGAGTCGATGAGATATTGATAGCGTCGACAAGAGATTGATAGAGTCGATTAGAGATTGATAGAGTCTGCGACAGTTTGGTGGAGAGTCTGCGACAGTTTGGTGGAGAGTCTGCGACAGTTTGGTGGAGAGTCTGCGACAGTCTGGTGGAGAGTCTGCGACAGTCTGGTGGAGAGTCTGCGACAGTTTGGTGGAGAGTCTGCGACAGTCTGGTGGAGAGTCTGCGACAGTTTGGTGGAGAGTCTGCGACAGTTTGGTGGAGAGTCTGCGACAGTTTGGTGGAGAGTCTGCGACAGTTTGGTTGAGAGTCTACGAATGTTCGACTCGATCCTAGACTCGAATAAGTTTTTTTGTTCAGGTCGTGAACTATTGATTCGTTTGATAAAGTAATTATCGGGTCAAAAAATCATTCTTAGGCGTCAGTCTCAGTCAGTTGGGCTTTGACTAAGTGAATGGTCACACGGTACCATCAGTAATCGAATTGCAATTCTACTGTTTTAAGCTTTCAATCACTGGCTGCGAACCAGATGAAGGGCAGGGACACAGTGACAGAGAAGCTGCCCACGCGAACTGTCACTGCGGGGCTATTTGGGGCACTTGAAGCCTCGGAAAGAAGGCTTGAAATCGTCCGCATGCCCAGCTCGGCATGGAATGTTTCTTCCAGTTAAGAATGGGGAGCAAATTCCCAGTAGCCGTGGCGCGGAGACGGGCTGAAGGAGACGAGTGACTTGCTCACTGATTTCTCATGGGGCCAGCCACTGGCTTGACTGGGTGCCCGCCTCAGAAATACGCGCGATAGCTTGAGCACATTTTCAAACTGGCCCCGAAAGTGCACTCTGGCAACTCAGCGGGTTCTGGCCAGAAAATGCGGAGCAGTTTTTTTTCTAATTTTAAAAATGACGTTCCGCTTTGGGGAATTAAAGGGGGGATTCTGGTAGTTAATTGATTCTTACTATCAGTCTAATTGTTTGACGCTTTTAATCAGATTAGACTTTCTGTATAGAATAATTTCGATTTCAGGGATCTCTTGAAGTATATTGTAAGGACTGAACATTACTTATTAACACTACTTCATTCTTACTCTATTTACTGCAAATACGAGCTATACAAGCAGAATCAGATGAAGCAACAATACAATATCTTATTCAGTTAAAATGGATAGAATTTATAAAGTAGTTTTTAAACACTAAATCACGTGATATGCCGTTTCTAAAAATAGAAATATTTTCAAACACTAACTGTCGTAGTCGGCAGCTTTGCCTACTTGCGCTATATATGCGTCACTTGGGATTCCCTATTGCCAACACTTACGCAGTGTCGAAACGGCTGCCACGTGACAGCTGTGAGCCAATAGCGATATACCTACAAGGGTAGCCAATTGAAACCGCCGGGAAATTTCCAAGGTCGCCCTCATAGAAAAGCAAATCACGCGCCTACGGCGTGACTTAAAAATGACCTTAGAAAATACACTAGCTAGACGATGGCTTGCCATTTGATAATTATACAAAGACGCAGGTAACTTCCCCATCTCCTTGCCCCTGTCGCAAACAGGCGAAGTGATTCGTGGCAAAGCGGACGTTGCCATCGCATCCCTCACAATTACCTCTGAGCGTAGCGAGTACGTCCTATTTTCGGAGCCCTTCATGAACTTTGGCCTGTCCGTGATCATCAAGAAGCCGCAGAAGACCAAGCCAGGCATGTTCAGCTTCATGCAGCCGCTGGAGCACCAGCTCTGGGTGGCCATCCTCCTGGCCACCCTGCTCCTGGCAGCTGTGATGGCTGTCTTGGCTCGCGTCAGCCCGCTGGAGTGGAACCTGCAGGTTGAGCAGCCGGAAGAGCATCGGCGGCAGCCTGACGACAGGTTGAGTTATTGCAATTGAAGTTCGAAATTTTTCTACTCGTAGCTCAAATTTTGTTCAAACTAAGACGATTAAGGGCAAAAGTACAAACCTGCGTTCGTTATCTGTGTGCGTGTGTGCTCAGGAGTTAGCAGAATTGCCTCCTCGCTGGCTGCGGGTCGACTGTCAGCAACTGATGTGCCAGTACCCACAGCCCTCCTGCCAATTTTTTTATATAAAAACGAATTAAAGATAATAGCAACCATTCACTACATCCATCTTTAATCCTTGAGGGTTAGCTCAACAGCAACCATTCACTACATCCATCTTTAATCCTTGAGGGTTAGCTCTCTTAGATCGGTAACAGTTTTTCTCAAACGAGTGATTTCGGACCGCCCCTCAGGTGTTCAGTCGAGGTGGATCAGTTTGGCAGGCTCCAAGCGGTGCAAGCGGAGCCGCTGCCCGCCACGCAAACAGCCGAGCGCAACTTCAGCTTGGTAAACAGCATCTGGTTCAGCTTTGCCTCCTTCGTGCAGCAGGGCGTTGACATATCGCCTAGGTCGGCTTCAACTCGCATCATCGGCTCCTGCTGGTGGGCATTCTCGCTCATCATCATGGCCTACTACACCGCCAACCTCACCGCCTGCCTGACCATCGAGCGACTCATCGCGCCAATTGACAGCGTCAGCGATCTGGCCAACGAAGCCAAGATGGTCAAGTTTGGCACGCTAAATTCTGGTGAGCACTCCTTCGCTTGCCTTGCTTCAAGGCTACGAAAGAAGGATGCCGGTATCATCATTAACCTATTGGATGGGATTGTTGTCCCAATAAGGAGCGTATTTTTAGAATTTTAATCAATGCCTGTTTTTACTCAGGAATCGGAGAGACATTACTAGCATCAAAAAGAATACGATAAGGCCGTTCAAAACGCATCGCCTTTATTTTGGCAGTCTAGACAGATTTTGCAATTAGCTCTTAGACCGGGGGTCTACAGAAGCTAGAAAACATAAGGGCTTTCAACCTGCTTGGCAAACGCTTGTCAGAAAACAATGCCCAGTATATGATCTTTTTATCTGGATCAGCGAGCGCTTTCGCAAAGTGAAGTGGAGTCGCTTCGAAATGCGAGATTTTTAGCTTAGTCTACAAAAGGGATTAATTAGAAGAATTGAGCTGAGCGGCATTCGCAAAACGCTGGTAAGGAAGGAAGACAATGCTGCTAGCAGTCCTGATCCTGAACCTGGCAATGCAGCTCCCCTGCTGCAGCTGCCAGCAGGGCTCGAGCCCCGACTCGTGCCGCAGTTCCGTCTGGTTCCTGAGCCGGGACAGCACGAAGGAGTACTCACTGCTTGTCTCGTTCCCGGCTACAGGCGAGGCTGCCTGCCTGTTCGCAGCCGCCGTTGGAGCCGCTGACGCCTCGCCATTAACGAGTCCCGACCAGTTTTTCTCAACGTACGACAATGACAATGACTTGCAAGACTATCCGATTAGCTGCGCTGCAAGACCCTTTTCAGGCTGGTGGTTCGGCAGCTGCTTCTTTTTCAACCCAAACGGACGCTACGTGGATACAGAAGCTACCAGTCCGGGACAGACAGGCGGGCCCTGCCTAGTCTACACATGGCCCGGCTCCTCTTACCCGTTTGTTATGTGGTACTCGGTGCGAGAGTTCGAGTGCCTCGTCACCGAGTTTGTCTAGGCTTCAGTCTTTAGACAGTCGCAGTACGCATAACTTGAGATCAAAACAGCTGGCCCTTGATTACACTCCGTTAACTAGTTTCTTTCTCTAACAAATATATCTAACAGTTCGGCAGATTTTAGGCTACAAATGTGTAATTTAAGAAATCTCACAAAGATATCCACGACTTTGTGGCGTGTCGCGGAAGGCCTCTTGTTTTCACTAAGTCCGGTCTGGGGGCGTTTTACAAACCCGAAATTTCACAACGTCGAACAAGATCGGAATTTCACTACGCCGAATAGCATTGCTGAGATGAGAGACTTCATGACGTCACAAAGTCTCCTATTTTTGCAGTGCAATTCGACGTTGTGAAGCCTTGTGCAATTCGACGTTGTGAAGCCTTGTGCAATTCGACGTTGTCAAATTTAAACGTAATCAAATTTCGGGTTTGCGAAGGCGCCCCCGGTCTATGTATCGATTATTTTCCTGCCCCAGTGGGCCACCTCCAGTCTAGCCCACGCTCTTGTTTCTCTTACCCCTTTTGATTATATTCGGCCTGCCTTTTTAACTCAATGTACGCTGTAACCCTCTCCGTCTACCCCCTCTGAGCCTGCCTGCTTTGTTCACTCACCCTTCTGCCTTCATTGTTATCAGCTCAAAATAGATTTATGAGTTGGGGGCTCTGCTTTGATCGCGCCTTGGTTGTCTCTGCCGCCGCCTCTTACTAAAACTCATCCAATTCTTTGTTAATTTCGCATGCCGATTTAGTCGTAAACTTGATTGAGGCGAATGCTTTAATATCCCCGACTTATAAACAAAGACTATTCAAAACTTCTCGGTTCAAAATTGAGTTCGTAGCCAAGCGAACAACCTGCAGCGTCACAATAAATTATTTCCCCGCATTCCAGGTTCAACCAAGGAGTTCTTCCGCCGCTCGGAGGAGCCAACCTACAAGAAGATGTTCGAGCTGATGGAGCGAGACAAATCAGCGTATGCCAACTCGCTGAAGGAGGGCATCGACAGGGTGATCGAGTCGGACGGAAAGTACGCCTTCATTCTGGAGTCGAAGACCAACATCTACACCAATAACCGGAAGCCCTGCGTCACTATGATGGTCGGGCAGGAGTTCAGCCTGAAGGGCTACGGCATCGCCATCAGTCAGGAGAAGCACGAGCTGCGCGAGCGAATCAACGAGGCCGTCTTACAGCTGCGCGAGAGTCAGGATCTGGACCGCAAGTACAAGGAATGGTGGATTGAGAAGGGCGAGTGCCCGGAGGACGGCAGCCCGAAGCTGCAGCCGTTGGCCATCGGCAATCTTTTGGGCGTGTTCGGCATCCTGATTGCAGGCTTGCTGCTGGCCATGGTCACAGCCCTACTGGAGTTCTGCTGCAGTGGTGGTGCCAGCGGTAGTCAGTGAATATCTTACTGACAAACACTGTAGGAACGATTCCTTTTCGAATATATTAGCTCGTACCTAGCCTGGTTGGTTGTTAAACCAGTGCGGCGGTTGGCGGCTGTACATCGGTTGTACTCCTGTTCCGTGTGTTGCGCGCCCGCCCCTCCTCTCGCTTATTTATTTAAATGCTGTGCTTGAGTCCCCACTTGACTTGATTGGTTTTTTTTCTGCTTTTATTTCAATTTTAATCGAATAAATATACTTTGTGCACAATACTCGGCTTCATGGGGCGGCTTCGTGCCCTGTCATCCTGCCAATCGCCTGTCTTGTTCAACTGGTTTAAAAGCTTTTCAAAATCAAACATCAATTTAGCGTTTTTTAATCTTGAAATCTGTCTGAATATATATCTTACTCTGAATTTGCGCCTGTTTAGTTCTAGCCGTATGATTTTTTAAATTTGCGTTACAACTAGCATTCATAGAGCTTTAGCAATGCTGGATCTGAACCAAATCTCTAGTTGGCCACCCACAATTGTTTTGCTGAGACCCGGGTCGCAAGCTGATTGGCCCTACTATGTCTTCTCTATGTCCTCTCATTCAGCCAATCAGCCCTACGCAGCTTTGCCCCCCTCCACTCACGGGCGAGCGGTTATTAACCAGCCAATTCAACCCCCTTCATGCGCGCCGATTGGCTGGCTAGCAAACAAAGCGTTATAAGCGTTTCTACTCATTGAAATTTTGTTTTGATGTGCTAGCAAATAGTCAGAATGTAAAGGAAACTGGAAAGCAAGGAAATGCATGTATTCTTGACGATGTATGCAGTCTTTGCATCTGCTTCTGAGCGAACTTGAGTAAAGATAACATTTCATTGTTTGTTGATAAAGCAATTCGGCAATAAAAATGCAATTAAGTTCAAAAACTAGTGCGGATTGAAATAATGTTTCAAAGCAGCATACAAAAAAGGAGATACGGAAGGAAATTCTTCAAATAAGTGTTTCAATGTTTAAGCGGCAAATTTTTTCGCTCTAACTCCTCGATTCTCCTGTTGTTGAAGCAATCGCCGCAGCGACTGAAGCCTGGCGAACGGGTCAGAGCCAGAGCACAGTCGCCAGCCGCCGTTATCATCCGACTCAACTGGCACCACGAAGTACTTGCTTAAACCCTTCTCCACAGCGAACTCACGTGACAAATCACCCGGCTGGAGTTGACAGCCGATCTTCTGCAGGCGGAGCACCTTGTCCACGCTCAGCCCTTCGAACGCCACAGTCGAGTCTACATCCAAGAAGGCCAAACCGTCGTCGCTGCAGTCTTTCTCCAGAAGCAGAAGGTCCTCACCGCAAACGCGGAAGAAGTGCACTGAGAGGCGAAGACGGCGCACGGACTTGGAGCAGATCAGCTCAGCTTGTCGCAACGAGTACCGACGGCGCACCGCGTCGAACCACAGGAAGCGAATGGCGTTGGAATCGTCCTGGCTGCTACCGTCGGCTCGCAGCTGACGCTTCTGACTCTGCTGCTGCTGCTGCTGTTGCTGCTCCAATTGTATTTGGCTTGTCGAGGTTGACTCCTTAGCCATCGGCATCGAGCCTGAGGTGCGCCTATCGAAAATAAGAAAAGTAGTTGGGGAGTAGAAAAAAGATTTTTAGTATATTTTTATTTAAATTATATATTCTGGTAAGAGGTTAACACCTGGAGAGAGTCTGCTGCTTTTGCTGCTGCTGCTGCTGCTGCTGCTGCTTCTGCTGCTCCTGCTGCTGCTGCTGCTGCTGCTGCTGCTGCTGCTGCTGCTTCTTCTTCTGCTGTCGTTGATGCTTCTTCTGTTTAATCGAGGTTTCTACTGCCGCTTTCGGCGTTGGTGGCAACGGTTTGATCGCCACCAACGTTTTAGACGTCTCGCCTCGGTGGCAGACGACTTTGGACGCGTCAACCGTGTGATTGGAGTTGTGGTGATGACATTGGCAGGCGCAGCAGGTCTGCAGTGGCGATTTCGAATTTCTAACAAGCTGGTCGCCCAGGTTGCTCCCGTCCTGAGGCGCCCGTCTCCAGTGCTTGCTGTCCGCATCGACTGCCGCGGTGTCGCTGCTAGACAACAGCGTTGCCAGGCCAGAAAGCTGCTTGATGGTTTTGCCCAGCCGTTTCTGGAAATCGCGCATGCTCTTCTCTGACTGCCGCTCCCTGGGGCTGCTGACAGTTGTCTTCGTAGAGCTGGTAGTCAGGTTGAAGCTTGTTGCTGGCATTTCTGTGCGCTCCCTATTGCCAACCGAACCAAGCATCATTTGACCGTTCTACTTCTGACGCAGTTGGGTTCAGTTTGTAGCGTATTTTGATTAAAAGATTGTGCAAATGAAGTGCTCTCACTTGGCTTTAGAGGTCACTTGGTTTGGCCCATAGACTAAAAGCAGGGGGAAGTCCTAATATACTAAATCTCTGAGCAATATATGCAATCGACTAACTCCCGAACGGCTTAACCGAGTTTCACAATTCCTTCACCAAGGGATGTCAAATAGGCCCGAATCGGTACGCGTATTTGTTTCATCTTAACTTCATTGCTAAGGGGAATTAAATATTCGAAATACGGTTTTAGATAGGCTTTTTTAATGCATTTCTAATGCATTTAATTGATTGAGCTGATAGGGACCACCCAGAGGGTGGCGAAAGCCAATTAGTCAAATTGCTTAAGTTAGTAGATGCCCGTTTCCCGTTTGCCCGCCAACGCAGTCTATGTCTTAAAGCATTTCATTTATTTGACCCGGGAAATAACTGATTTATTTCCCGCTCACCCGGGGCGATAAACTGAACTTTTTATCATAGACAACTCACAAACACAAGCATAACCAAGGACAACTTGATAACTTATAATAAGTTGTCCTTGTATTGAATTACAACCAAGGAGTATTGAGGTCGCCTAGTCGCCTACTCTATACTAGGCGACCTCAATACTCTTTGTTTACAACGCTCAAGCGTGCAGATAACGCCTATGTCTATGGTAAAATCCTATAGTCAATCTATTCAAACAGCGTGCTGATAATAAAAAACTACTATGGCAAAACCTTAACATGGTTTATCAGTTTGACTATTTTAAGTGACTATTTAACGAGACAACAGAACAGCAAAGAACTGAATGAGAGGCCTGCGTCACTTTCGCAGTATTGTCCATTTTAAAGTAGATTAAAATGGCAAATGGCGTCATTTTGGCAAATTAAAGGTGCACCCACTCACGTTTCCATGAAAGTTGAGTGTCAAGGTGACCTGTCGTGGCTCGGCTTGGTTTCCGCTGTTAGCCACAGCGCGCTCTGCTGGCATAGACGTCTCCATTCGTTTTTATCGCCCATGGATGAGTTAGCTCCATGCAGCGATGAATGCAGTGCGCTGCACATAGCCCGTATCTCGGATGTGCGTCGACTTCCGAATTACAGGTACCGCTCGACTGTTTTCACCTGCTCCTGACTAGTCATTTTACAGATATCGGCATTCGAGTAACCAGCATAACCAGCAGAAAACTCATTGATGACAGTCGGACGGACACAATGGGCCGTGTAGCGCTTGCTCAAACTGGCAGCCTCCGATATCTTGGTCATCATGGTCAGCTAGGGTGTTCACACCAAGCTCTTGCGAAGCGCAATACCAGTTCAAGTTCTTCCACCTGGTCGTTTTTGGTTTCAAGAAAAACGGTGCAGTGCTCGTTGAAGCCAAACTTCCAGGCAAAGACTCGCGAAGTTTGTCTAGATACATTCGGAGCGCCGCTACGGGGCAGTTTTCAGCAGTCTCGATCATCAGCGCCTCCTTCACACCCATCACAGGCGTCCCGACCGAGTGCGTGACCTACATTCTTGACTTGAAGCCGATTGACACGAAGCCGTCTTCCTTCAGGTCCGTCAGCCATTCGCGACCGCGAGTACCGAAATAGTAAATCCTGTTGTAATATACCTCTTGCAGCAGAGTCGTTGGAGACTGCCTGTCAAAGTAGCGCGATAACTTTTGCATGTCTTCCAGTGTCAAAGTAAATTTCCGAGCCATAGCCTTCAGAGTCGCGTTCGCAGCATAGAAGGCATCGCCCTCAATGATGTTTAGTTGCCTGACCTGCATCAAGTAGCGGTAGATGGCCACACGAATGCAGATTAGCGACGCTGGTGAATAAAATCCGCCGTCAGGCTTACGAGTCGTGCCGTAGAACACTCGCAGCACACGGTTGACTTACTCCGGCTCAGCCGTCAGCAGATCAATTTTTAAGGACGGATTCGATTCCACGAAGGCCAACAAGTAGTATGGCGAATTATGATTCTGCCGCATTAGCACTGCGGAGATAGGCGGTAGTGTAAAAGCAAAAGGAGTGGTTGAATTCACTGTATAGAGATAGGAATCGGAGGCGGCCAATGGGATGTTATGACACTGCCGCATTAGCACTGGGGAGATGTTATGCAATGTAAAATGTAAAATGATAGAAAGGAAACGAAGGCACTGCAGAGATAAGAGAAATGGCTGGCCTATCTCTTTGCATTGAGGATGGATTAACACTGCAGGGATAGGAAGAGAGGCCGGCCTATCTCTTGTCGACCTGTCTTGTCTAGACGACCTGTCAGCTGGTTGATGGCTATACATCTGGTTCCAATGAAAAACTTCGCGGGCCAAGTTTTCGAGAGATTTTAGAAATCTAAAGATGCATTCATTTGGATCCGAATCGCAAAACGATTAGTACATTTCCTTTTTAAGCCTAAGTGCAGGTCCTAGAATGCCATCACGAGGTACCACAAGGTAAGCTGCGGCACAAGGCTCATGTTTGTGCAATTAAAGCAGGAGATTCAGTATTTTCGCGTAAAATAGACTCCAGATCGGCATAGACAACGTATGGTGGACTGATCGTGTTTTGAAAGTTCTTGAACTTGATTTCATTCTGTCCTGGAACAGGAAGCGTTTCCTTCACTGGATATTCTGCATCAATTTTGCATTCAGTCAAGTGCTGTTGAAGTCGATCACTAGAGTAGAAAGAAGCTAAGCATGTTGTGCACCGCTTTCTCATGGCAAGACCATTTCGACTGTTCATCAGTCTGTCGAAATTGCTAATGGCGCACCAATGTTTCTCTCCGTAGCTGTCTTTGACGAGTAAAAGCAATAGATGGATTCGGTTTCCTGCGTCATGCTTGAGACGACGGATAAGGCTTACGCTGCCTTGCTGCCATGAAAATGCTGAGATACAAATTTGCGGATTTATCGCTTCAACACGATCAATATCGGCAACAGCCATAACCACTAAAGTCAAGCACATGGATCCAATCATTGTAAGAAGAAATCCTACCAGGTGACTTTTTAACCTTTGGATCGATGTGGTGCAGAGCAGCAAGACAAGCATACTTGAAGCAGTCGTTGCCTGTGCTTGGTGGATTTATAACTGCGTTTTTGTTTTTCAGACTTGCAGCAAGATTGAATCTTACGGCTCTGCCGCGGTGAAATCGAATTGGATTGTACTTAGCTAAACTAATGTCAATAAAATTAATTCGACGAATTGTCCAGCCACTGCCATGAGTATTGAGCATGCTGCAGATTTTCTCAAATTCTTGCTCCTGTCCACTGAGCCAATCATTTAGGTGTTTCACGACATCGCTCTGATCAATGGCTTGCATCTTAAAGCTTATCCATTTATCTTCTTCAGCTAGCCCCTCTCCATCTCTTATTCTCTCCATATGGACATTCACCTTCAGCTGAATCTTGTAATGATGCCTTGAAATTCTAATTTTTAGCGCGTCAATTATTAGATGCCGAGCTTGGGCAAAGAATTCAGATGGTAGAGTGTCGGAATGGCTTGGTCTTAGTCCTAGGAGTTCTAGTGTCTGGTCATAGGCTTCTGCAACTCTGCTGAGACTGACTGCCTGGCCTAAAATGTGTGTTTTTTTAAAGAATTTATTAGCTCATGTGTATTGGTTAATACGAGTCGAATACAATATACTCGTAACTTAGCCTTTATCTGATAAACATTCGCAACTTTAAAAAACCTTCCATAAACAGCCATTTGGATCAATAAGAATATAGTTAGATGATTTGAGCATCACTCTCTTTTTAGTGGTTACAGAAATTCGTTCCTTAGGCATGTGACCCACATTCTCCTTGCTATATTACAGTCAACATTTGTGTTTTTGCTTGCTGTTTTATGCCTCGACTGTCCAAAATCGACTGCTGTTTGAGAAGTCCAGATCTCAATGTCTGCTGCTCTGGGGTTTATTTGAGCAATGCTACATGCTACAGGCTTCAAGTTTAAACGAAAGGGCTAGCAGAAAACTTAAACCAAAATATTTCCAAGGCAAGTGCTTAATCAATTTCGAGCTTTAATTTCTCACCTAACTGCTCCACACTGTCTCCTTGCATGGGCTTATCTGGGCCAAAATCGGATTCACTAGCAACGCTACTGTGCTCAGTGCTGTCGCTAGTTCCGCTGCCGCCGCCGCCGCTGTCATCGCACCTATTGGTACTACCATCGCTTTCAATGCTGTCGGATGCATTAGTGATGACATTTTGCCCGCTGCTACCTCTGCTGATTGCACCTGATTGCTGACCTGAGGAAAAGGACGCATTTAGTTAACTATAACTTAGCGATTTAAATTTACCAAATGATGGCTTTTTTCTCCAGAAAAGAGAGATAATGATAATCTCATTGCTCACGTCTCTACAGAACTTTATGTTCTGAAATCCTAGTTGTATAAACTGAGCCAAGCAATCGAATATGATTTTTATGGTCCTATAGACATGTCATCAATCAGTAGCAGCTTTACAATAGTTCTATGCACTTAACATCAAGAATTAGGAAACTTTAGTCAACTCACTGTCATCCTTGGCACTGCTGTCCGTTCCAGAATAGTGTTCTCCGTTTTGAGCACTGTTTCTGTCGCTTTTGTTTCTGATGATGTAGCTTTTGAAGCGATGGCTGCCTTCAATAGACTCGTTAAAATCTTGATTTGATGATTCAAATAAACTTACATCTGTCTCAGACAGGTTGCTATGTGTCTCAGACAGGTTGCTATGTGTCTCAGACAGGTTGCTATGTGTCTCAGACAGGTTGCTATGTGTCTCAGACAGGTTGCTATGTGTCTCAGACAGGTTGCTATGTGTCTCAGACAGGTTGCTATGTGTCTCAGACAGGTTGCTATGTGTCTCAGACAGGTTGCTATGTGTCTCAGACAGGTTGCTATGTGTCTCAGACAGGTTGCTATGTGTCTCAGACAGGTTGCTATGTGTCTCAGACAGGTTGCTATGTGTCTCAGACAGGTTGCTATGTGTCTCAGACAGGTTGCTATGTGTCTCAGACAGGTTGCTATGTGTCTCAGACAGGTTTTCATCTGAGTCGGAAGATACTGTATTAATTTCAGTATACTGCAATAAATTGGTAATCTAATCATTGAATATTGATGATTGCATCATGAAAACTGTTACAGAGAACTAGAAATAGATGGTACAGCTTTATCATTAGTTAAATGTAGTTAAGTACTCCATGCCTAAAAACGACGAAATTTCTTCATTTTTTTATTTATTGCTTACATTCACATCACCTACAGACGCAGCAAATTCCAAAGCTTTTTCAACTCCGCTTGACGACTACTTCTTATCGCTGGAAAACAGTTTTCACAGAATAAAAAATCTTCTACTCAAAACCTATAAAAATTATCAGCTGTTGCGTCCAATCTCCACTAATTTTAAGCACGGAAAATTTTCAATTTGATGAAAATTCGGAATTACAGTGGCAAAAACATAATTTCATTGTTAAAAAATGTTATTTTGTAACCTGATCCGGTGACAGGTGGAAGAACGAGCTGCACTTGATTCATTTTCGCTGGAATCTCGTTCGCGGTTGGATCTCGTTCGCGGTTGGATTTCCACCAGCTGTTGGCATCACTCCATTTGAAGCTTCGACTGCATTAAACTCCCCCAGGGCCTCCATTAGGAAATCAACATCTTGCTGAGGCAGCTGAACATCAGGGAGGCAGCTGGACGTCGGCAGAAGGCAGCTGAACATCAGGGGGTGGCAGCTGGACGTCGGCAGAAGGCAGCTGAACATCAGGGGGTGGCAGCTGGACGTCGGCAGAAGGCAGCTGAACATCACGGGGTGGCAGCTGGACTTCGGCAGAAGGCAGCTGAATGTTGGCGGTTTGCCGCTGATGATCAATATCCTCATCGTCGCTCCACTCTTCCTCGTTAAAACTAACGCATGGACTGCACATCCAAAGTTGTTTGCCTCTAATTTGCGGCGGTTGACGATCGGCATGCGGCTCAGCGAAGTCATCGTCACTGTTGGCCTCGGCGATGACCGCATTGATAAGCTGGCTGAGGGCTTGCTTTCTGCCTGCCTCCTCGCTCGCCTGATCTTGGGCTTTTTGCAGCACACTGCGTCGCAAGTTGCGGACTCCATCGTCACCAGCAGGCAGCAGCTGATGTCCTCGATGCCGAAGAGCAGAAATTTTTTCCCGGGCTTAATCAACCCGCATTGCCAGCAAACAGACCATGTACTTTTGTTACAGCTCAAGTGGCGGTCCGACTTAAGACTACCAAGGACACTTTTGTGACAAGTTAAGCAAACTTCACAAGTTGCTAGAAATTCAACATTTTCCTTGGTTCTTGCTTTTGCTTTCATTTTTAGATTTAATTGACGCTCGTATGTGCTTAAATCGGAATTTATTCCTGTTCAGGTAAAATCCTGTTTATATACTCATGCATCTTCCTTACACTCAATCCAGCAAAAAAACTGTTTATCCTCCTTTACAATATCTAGCTCCACACCCCCAAACAGTGTTCAGCGCCTATCTCGCCAGTGCGGCAGTGTCATAACATCCCATTGGCCGCCTCCGATTCCTATCTCTATACAGTGAATTCACCCACTCCTATGCTTTTACACTACCGCCTATCTCGCCAGTGCTAATGCGGCAGTGTCATAATTCGCCATACTACTCCAACAGCCTTTTGACGTACTGATCCGTCTGTCGTCTGGTATTGTTACATTCAGCTAGATTCGAGGTAGGCTTTCCCGCTGGGTATTTTTGAGTAGTCTTCTTCTATCTAATATACTAAAAATGAAAATCTTGCTTGCTTGCTTGTTTGCAATCGACTAGCTCCCGAACGGCTCAACCGATTTTCGCAATTCCTTCGCCAAAAGATCACAAATGGGCCGGAATCGGTACACGTAATTTTATTAAGCTTAATTCCATTTGCAAGGGGATTAAATATTCGAAAAACAGTTTTAAATAGGCTTTTCTAATGCATTCTTGTTTTCAGCTTGTGCACAGTTAGGCCTCCAGTGCCAAATTTAATGATTGCATCAGAGCCAGTTTTGATAACGCACGCGCGTACTGATAAGAACTCACAGGGAGGCTACCCAGAGGGTAGCGAAGGCAGCTAGTCTTATATACTAAAAATGAAAATCTTGCTTGCTTGCTTGCTTGTATGTTTGCAATCGACTAGCTCCCGAACGGCTCAACCGATTTTCGCAATTCCTTCGCCAAAAGATCACAAATGGGCCGGAATCGGTACACGTATTTTTATTAAGCTTAATTTCATTGCCAAGGGGATTAAATATTCGAAAAACTGTTTTAAATAGGCTTTTCTAATGCATTCTTGTTTTCAGCTTGTGCACAGTGAGGCTCCAGTGCCAACTTTAATGATTGCATCAGAGCCAGTTTTGATAACGAACTGATAAGAACTCAAGGGAGGCTACCCAGAGGGTAGCGAAGGCAGCTAGTCTTATATACTAAAAATGAAAATCTTGCTTGCTTGCTTGCTTGCTTGTATGTTTGCAATCGACTAGCTCCCGAACGGCTCAACCGATTTTCGCAATTCCTTCGCCAAAAGATCACAATTGGGCCGGAATCGGTACACGTAATTTTATTAAGCTTAATTTCATTGCCAAGGGGATTAAATATTCGAAAAACTGTTTTAAATAGGCTTTTCTAATGCATTCTTGTTTTCAGCTTGTGCACAGTGAGGCTCCAGTGCCAATTTTAATGATTGCATCAGAGCCAGTTTTGTTAGGCGAGCGTACTGATAAGGAATTTCTCACCCAAATGTGCATAGCTGTGTCAACACCTGGCGAGATAATTATACTGCCCAATGTGCACAGGCTGAGCTGGCTTCTGTTATCTGTTCGGCACTGAGATATTTTTTATTTTATTTATTGTGTTTTAT
This sequence comes from Macrostomum hystrix, assembly GCA_950097015.1. Taxonomy (NCBI): domain Eukaryota; kingdom Metazoa; phylum Platyhelminthes; family Macrostomidae; genus Macrostomum; species Macrostomum hystrix. The sequence goes on from CATNEN010000026.1 coordinate 1,004,337, forward strand.
TCTAACTCATTTAGCAGATATAGCACATTTCAATTATAGCAGATTCATTCACATCACAGCATACTCCAAAGGCAACAGCTGAGAACTGAATTGATTCAAGTGATCGGCCTTTCTTGGCAGCAAGTAACATTTGTTGATTATACTTGCTTACTTACTTGCTTACTTGCTTACTTACTTGCAAAAGCATTGATAGATATCTAGGCTCAGCATTGATAGATATCTAGGCTCAGCGTGATAGTTATCTAGGCTCAGCATTGATAGTTATCTAGGCTCAGCATTGATAGTTATCTAGGCTCTGCATTAATAGTTATCTAGGCTCAGCATTGATAGTTATCTAGGCTTAACATTTTTATAGATATTAAGGCTCAGCGTGATAGTTATCTAGGCTCAGCATTGATAGTTATCTGTGCTCAGCATTGATAGTTATCTAGGCTCAGCATTGATAGTTATCTATGCTCAGCATTGATAGTTATCTAGGCTGAGCATTGATAGTTATCTATGCTCAGCCTTGATAGTTATCTAGGCTGAGCATTGATAGATATCTAGGCTCAGAATTGATAGTTATCTAGGCTCAGCATTGATAGTTATCTATGCTCAGCATTGATAGTTATCTAGGCTCAGCATTGATAGTTATCTATGCTCAGCATTGATAGTTATCTATGCTCAGCATTGATAGATATCTAGGCTTAGCATTGATAGATATCCAAGCTCAGAATTGATAGGTTCCAAGGGTCAGAATCGATAGAAAACTAGGCTCAGCATTGATAGTTATCTAGGCTCAGCATTGATAGTTATCTAGGCTCAACATTGATAGTTATCTAGGCTTAGGATTGATAGTTATCTAGGCTTAGGATTGATAGTTATCTAGGCTCAACATTTTTATAGATAACTAGGCTCAGCATTGATAGTTACCTAGGCTCAGCATTGATAGTTATCTAGGCTCAACATTGATAGTTATCTAGGCTTAGGATTGATAGTTATCTAGGCTTAGGATTGATAGTTATCTAGGCTCAACATTTTTATAGATAACTAGGCTCAGCATTGATAGTTACCTAGGCTCAGCATTGATAGTTACCTAGGCTTAGCATTGATAGTTACCTAGGCTCAGCATTGATAGTTACCTAGGCTCAGCATTGATAGTTATCTAGGCTCAGCATTGATATTTATCTAGGCTCAACATTGATAGTTATCTAGGCTTAGGATTGATAGTTATCTAGGCTCAGCATTGATAGTTATCTAGGCTCAGCATTGATAGTTACCTAGGCTTAGCATTGATAGTTACCTAGGCTCAGCATTGATAGTTACCTAGGCTCAGCATTGATAGTTACCTAGGCTCATCATTGATAGTTATCTAGGCTCAGCATTGATAGTTATCTAGGCTTAGGATTGATAGTTATCTAGGCTCAGCATTGATAGTTATCTAGGCTCAGCATTGATAGTTATCTAGGCTCAGCATTGATAGTTATATAGGCTTAGGATTGATAGTTATCTAGGCTCAGCATTGATAGTTATCTAGGCTCAGCATTGATAGTTACCTAGGCTCAGCATTGATAGTTACCTAGGCTGAGCATTGATAGTTATCTAGGCTTAGCATTGATAGTTACCTAGGCTCAGCATTGATAGTTACCTAGGCTCAGCATTGATAGCTATCTAGGCACAGCATTGATAGTTATCTAGGCTCAGCATTGATAGTTATCCAGGCTCAGCATTGATAGCTATCTAGGCACAGCATTGATAGTTATCTAGGCTCAGCATTGATAGTTATCTAGGCTCAGCATTGATAGTTATCTAGGCTCAACATTTTTATAGATAACTAGGCTCAGCATTGATAGTTACCTAGGCTCAGCATTGATAGTTACCTAGGCTGAGCATTGATAGTTATCTAGGCTTAGCATTGATAGTTACCTAGGCTCAGCATTGATAGTTACCTAGGCTCAGCATTGATAGTTACCTAGGCTCAGCATTGATAGTTACCTAGGCTGAGCATTGATAGTTATCTAGGCTTAGCATTGATAGTTACCTAGGCTCAGCATTGATAGTTACCTAGGCTCAGCATTGATAGTTACCTAGGCTTAGCATTGATAGTTACCTAGGCTCAGCATTGATAGTTACCTAGGCTCAGCATTGATAGCTATCTAGGCTCAGCATTGATAGTTATCTAGGCTTAGGATTGATAGTTCTCTAGGCACAGCATTGATAGTTATCTAGGCTCAGCATTGATAGTTATCCAGGCTCAGCATTGATAGCTATCTAGGCACAGCATTGATAGTTATCTAGGCTCAGCATTGATAGTTATCTAGGCTCAGCATTGATAGTTATCTAGGCTCAACATTTTTATAGATAACTAGGCTCAGCATTGATAGTTACCTAGGCTCAGCATTGATAGTTACCTAGGCTGAGCATTGATAGTTATCTAGGCTTAGCATTGATAGTTACCTAGGCTCAGCATTGATAGTTACCTAGGCTCAGCATTGATAGTTATCTATGCTCAGCATTGATAGTTATCTAGGCTGAGCATTGATAGTTATCTATGCTCAGCCTTGATAGTTATCTAGGCTGAGCATTGATAGATATCTAGGCTCAGAATTGATAGTTACCTAGGCTCAGCATTGATAGTTACCTAGGCTTAGCATTGATAGTTACCTAGGCTCAGCATTGATAGTTACCTAGGCTCAGCATTGATAGTTACCTAGGCTTAGCATTGATAGTTACCTAGGCTCAGCATTGATAGTTACCTAGGCTCAGCATTGATAGTTACCTAGGCTTAGCATTGATAGTTACCTAGGCTCAGCATTGATAGTTACCTAGGCTCAGCATTGATAGTTACCTAGGCTCAGCATTAATATTTATCTAGGCTCAACATTGATAGTTATCTAGGCTTAGGATTGATAGTTATCTAGGCTCAGCATTGATAGTTATCTAGGCTCAGCATTGATAGTTACCTAGGCTTAGCATTGATAGTTACCTAGGCTCAGCATTGATAGTTACCAAGGCTCAGCATTGATAGTTACCTAGGCTCAGCATTGATAGTTATCTAGGCTCAGCATTGATAGTTATCTAGGCTTAGGATTGATAGTTATCTAGGCTCAACATTGATAGTTATCTAGGCTCAGCATTGATAGTTATCTAGGCTCAGCATTGATAGTTATCTAGGCTTAGGATTGATAGTTATCTAGGCTCAGCATTGATAGTTACCTAGGCTCAGCATTGATAGTTACCTAGGCTCAGCATTGATAGTTACCTAGGCTGAGCATTGATAGTTATCTAGGCTTAGCATTGATAGTTACCTAGGCTCAGCATTGATAGTTACCTAGGCTCAGCATTGATAGTTACCTAGGCTCAGCATTGATAGTTATCCAGGCTCAGCATTGATAGCTATCTAGGCACAGCATTGATAGTTATCTAGGCTCAGCATTGATAGTTATCTAGGCTCAGCATTGATAGTTATCTAGGCTCAACATTTTTATAGATAACTAGGCTCAGCATTGATAGTTACCTAGGCTCAGCATTGATAGTTACCTAGGCTGAGCATTGATAGTTATCTAGGCTTAGCATTGATAGTTACCTAGGCTCAGCATTGATAGTTACCTAGGCTCAGCATTGATAGTTACCTAGGCTTAGCATTGATAGTTACCTAGGCTCAGCATTGATAGTTACCTAGGCTCAGCATTGATAGCTATCTAGGCTCAGCATTGATAGTTATCTAGGCTTAGGATTGATAGTTCTCTAGGCACAGCATTGATAGTTATCTAGGCTCAGCATTGATAGTTATCTAGGCTTAGCATTGATAGTTATCTAGGCTCAGCATTGATAGTTATCTAGGCTTAACATTTTTATAGATATTAAGGCTCAGCGTGATAGTTATCTAGGCTCAGCATTGATAGTTATCTGTGCTCAGCATTGATAGTTATCTAGGCTCAGCATTGATAGTTATCTATGCTCAGCATTGATAGTTATCTATGCTCAGCCTTGATAGTTATCTAGGCTGAGCATTGATAGATATCTAGGCTCAGAATTGATAGTTATCTAGGCTCAGCATTGATAGTTATCTATGCTCAGCATTGATAGTTATCTAGGCTCAGCATTGATAGTTATCTATGCTCAGCATTGATAGTTATCTATGCTCAGCATTGATAGATATCTAGGCTTAGCATTGATAGATATCCAAGCTCAGAATTGATAGGTTCCAAGGGTCAGAATCGATAGAAAACTAGGCTCAGCATTGATAGTTATCTAGGCTCAACATTTTTATAGATAACTAGGCTCAGCATTGATAGTTACCTAGGCTCAGCATTGATAGTTATCTAGGCTCAACATTGATTGTTATCTAGGCTTAGGATTGATAGTTATCTAGGCTTAGGATTGATAGTTATCTAGGCTCAACATTTTTATAGATAACTAGGCTCAGCATTGATAGTTACCTAGGCTCAGCATTGATAGTTACCTAGGCTTAGCATTGATAGTTACCTAGGCTCAGCATTGATAGTTACCTAGGCTCAGCATTGATAGTTACCTAGGCTCAGCATTAATATTTATCTAGGCTCAACATTGATAGTTATCTAGGCTTAGGATTGATAGTTATCTAGGCTCAGCATTGATAGTTATCTAGGCTCAGCATTGATAGTTACCTAGGCTTAGCATTGATAGTTACCTAGGCTCAGCATTGATAGTTACCTAGGCTCAGCATTGATAGTTACCTAGGCTCAGCATTGATAGTTATCTAGGCTCAGCATTGATAGTTATCTAGGCTTAGGATTGATAGTTATCTAGGCTCAGCATTGATAGTTATCTAGGCTCAGCATTGATAGTTACCTAGGCTCAGCATTGATAGTTACCTAGGCTGAGCATTGATAGTTATCTAGGCTTAGCATTGATAGTTACCTAGGCTCAGCATTGATAGTTACCTAGGCTCAGCATTGATAGTTACCTAGGCTTAGCATTGATAGTTACCTAGGCTCAGCATTGATAGTTACCTAGGCTCAGCATTGATAGCTATCTAGGCTCAGCATTGATAGTTACCTAGGCTTAGGATTGATAGTTATCTAGGCTCAGCATTGATAGTTATCTAGGCTCAACATTTTTATAGATAACTAGGCTCAGCATTGATAGTTATCTAGGCTCAGCATTGATAGTTATCTAGGCTCAACATTTTTATAGATAACTAGGCTCAGCATTGATAGTTATCTAGGCTTAGGATTGATAGTTATCTAGGCTCAGCATTGATAGTTATCTAGGCTCAGCATTGATATTTATCTAGGCTCAGCATTGATAGTTATCTAGGCTCAGCATTGATATTTATCTAGGCTCAGCAGTGATAGTTATCTAGGCTCAGCATTGATAGTTATCTAGGCTTAGGATTGATAGTTCTCTAGGCACAGCATTGATAGTTATCTAGGCTCAGCATTGATAGTTATCTAGGCTCAGCATTGATAGCTATCTAGGCTCAGCATTGATAGTTATCTAGGCTTAGGATTGATAGTTCTCTAGGCACAGCATTGATAGTTATCTAGGCTCAGCATTGATAGCTATCTAGGCACAGCATTGATAGTTATCTAGGCTCAGCATTGATAGTTATCTAGGCTTAGGATTGATAGTTATCTAGGCTCAGCATTGATAGTTATCTAGGCTCAGCATTGATAGAAAACTAGGCTCAGAATCGATAAATATCTAGGATCAACATTTTTATAGATAACTAGGCTCAGCATTGATAGAAAACTAGGCTCAGAATCGATAAATATCTAGGATCAACATTTTTATAGATAACTAGGCTCAGCATTGATAGTTATCTAGGCTCAGCATTGATAGTTATCTAGGCTCAGCATTGATAGATATCTAGGCTCAACATTTTTATAGATATTAAGGCTCAGCGTGATAGTTATCTAGGCTCAACATTTTTATAGATATCTAGGCTCAGCACTGGTAGATATCTACGCTCAGAATGGATAGATATCGTACTTTAGATTTGATAGATATCTAGATAACTTCATTGCTTAAAAATCTATAGAATTTTAAGCTAAGAATCGATAGATATCGAAGATTAGAATTGATAGAAATCTTGGCTCAGCACGGGTAGATATCTAGGCTCAGTGTTGATAGATATTTAGGCTCAAAATCGATAGAAAGTTAAGCTCAGAATCGATAGATATCTTAGTTCAGAGTTGATATCTATTGACTTACTAAATACTGTTTTATTATTGTAAAGTTGCCTTCAAGCTAAGGTCCCCAAAGGGGGCCTAAATTGCTAGTCTAATATACTAAAAATGAAAATCTTGTATGTTTGTTTGCAATCGACTAGCTCCCGAACGGCTCAACCGATTTTCAAAATTCCTTCGCCAAGAGATCACAAATGGGCCGGAATCGGTACACGTAATTTTATTAAGCTTAATTCCATTGGCAAGGGGATTAAATATTCGAAAAACAGTTTTAAATAGGCTTTTCTAATGCATTCTTGTTTTCAGCTTGTGCACAGTGAGGCTCCAGTGCCAATTTTTATGATTGCATCAGAGCCAGTTTTGATAACGAACTGATAAGAACTCCAGTGAGGCTACCCAGAGGGTAGCGAAGGCAGCTAGTCTAATATACTAAAAATGAAAATCTTGTATGTTTGTTTGCAATCGACTAGCTCCCGAACGGCTTAACCGATTTTCACAATTCCTTCGCCAAAAGATCACAATTGGGCCGGAATCGGTACACGTAATTTTATTAAGCTTAATTCCATTGCAGAGGGGATTATCTAATATACTAAAAATGAAAATCTTGTATGTTTGTTTGCAATCGACTAGCTCCCGAACGGCTTAACCGATTTTCACAATTCCTTCGCCAAAAGATCACAATTGGGCCGGAATCGGTACACGTAATTTTATTAAGCTTAATTCCATTGCAGAGGGGATTAAATATTCGAAAAACAGTTTTAAATAGGCTTTTCTAATGCATTCTTGTTTTCAGCTTGTGCACAGTGAGGCTCCAGTGCCAATTTTTATGATTGCATCAGAGCCAGTTTTGATAACGAACTGATAAGAACTCCAGTGAGGCTACCCAGAGGGTAGCGAAGGCAGCTAGTCTAATATACTAAAAATGATCTTATATACTAAAAATGAAAATCTTGCTTGCTTGCTTGCTTGCTTGTATGTTTGCAATCGACTAGCTCCCGAACGGCTCAACCGATTTTCAAAATTCCTTCGCCAAAAGATCACAAATGGGCCGGAATCGGTACACGTAATTTTATTAAGCTTAATTCCATTGCCAAGGGGATTAAATATTCGAAAAACTGTTTTAAATAGGCTTTTCTAATGCATTCTTGTTTTCAGCTTGTGCACAGTGAGGCTCCAGTGCCAATTTTAATGATTGCATCAGAGCCAATTTTGATAAGGCACTGATAAGAACTCAAGGGAGGCTACCCAGAGGGTAGCGAAGGCAGCTAGTCCACTATACTAAAAATGAAATGCTTGCTTGGTTGGTTGGTTGGTTGTAATTGATTTTCTCCCGAACAGCTCAACCGATTTTCACCATTTCTTCACCAAAAGATGCCAAATATGGGGACAATTATACACGTATTTTTATTAAGCTTAACTTTATTGCTAAGGGGATTAAATATTCGAAAAACATGATTTTTCAAAGGTCAAACCATCTTGGCCTATTGAGAATTTTACTCACTGCCGCTGAATTGGAATTGCATCGTCAAATTGCGCAACACCCCCTCGCTGACTGAGTTAGAAGACTGCACTCTGGAGACAAATTTGAAATAAATGTACACAACCAACCGCGAGACTGAGTGTACTCTATTTTCTTACTTCATTGTACAAAGCCAGAACTTTGAGAATTCATTTTATAAGGCTGATTTCTGCACCCACTAACCAACAGTCGGAATAGCCGATGTGTAGGCACTAGGAATTGGTTAGGCTAGGCTAGGGTTCGATTCTGCACTGCGTCAAATCATTTAGACAAATTTTCAGCCAGTAGTGATTGAAGATTATTTTAATTTATTTTTTTCATTTCGAAAATAAAATATCATAAATCATAGCACACCGGCTAAACCAGAGTTTGAATCATGGCTAAACCAGAGTCTGAATCATGGCAAAACCAGAGTTTCAATCATGGCTAAACCAGAGTTTCAATCATGGCTAAACCAGAGTTTCAATCATGGCTAAACCAGAGTTTCAATCATGGCTAAACCAGAGTTTGAATTATGGCTAAACAAGCGTCTTAATCATGGCTAAACCAGTGTTTGAATCATGGCTAAACTAGAGTCTGAATCATGGCTAAACCAGAGTCTGAATCATGGCTAAACCAGAGTCTGAATCATGGCTAAACCAGAGTTTGAATCATAGCTAAACAAGCGTCTGAATCATGGCAAAACCAGAGTTTGAATCATAGCTAAACCAGAGTTTGAATCATGGCTAAACAAGCGTCTGAATCATGGCTAAACCAGAGTTTGAATCATGGCTAAACAAGCGTCTGAATCATGGCTAAACCAGAGTCTGAATCATGTCTAAACCAGAGTTTGAATCATGGCTAAACAAGCGTCTGAATCATGGCTAAACCAGCGTCTGAATCATGGCTAAACCAAAGTTTGAATCATGGCTAAACCAGAGTCTGAATCATGGCAAAACTAGAGTTTCAATCATGGCTAAACCAGAGTTTTAATCATGGCTAAACCAGTCCGAATCATGGCTTAACCAGAGTTTAAATCATGGCTAAACCAGAGTTTTAATCATGGCTAAACCAGTCCGAATCATGGCTACACCAGAGTTTGAATCATGGCTACACCAGAGTTTGAATCATGGCAAAACCAGAGTTTCAATCATGGCAAAACCAGAGTTTAAATCATGGCTAAACCAGCGTCTGAATCATGGCTAAACCAGAGTTTGAATCATGGCTAAACCTGAGCTATGTTGTTCTTATCAATTTTCTACAAAAGCAGCTAATATAAGAATTCAACTGGGGAACATTGTTAGCTGGGGAGATATCATCAAATAGGGGATCATGGTAAACTGTGGGATTATTGTCAACTGGAGGATCATTGTCAACTGGAGGATCATTGTCAACTGGGGCATAATCATCAAATAGGGGATCATGGTAAACTGGGGGATAATCGTCAACTGGGGGATCATGGTAAACTGGGGGATCATTGTCAACTGGGGGTTCATTGTCAACTGGGGAATAATCATCAAATAGGGGATCATGGTAAACTGGGGGATCATTGTCAACTGGGGGATCATTGTCAACTGGGGGTTCATTATCATCTGGGGGATCATTGTGAACTGGGGGATCATTGTCAACTGGGAGATCATTTTCAACTGGGAGTCATCATCAACTGGGGGGATCATTGTCAACTGGGGAATCAACTGGGGAACGAAATAGGTTTTCGTTTTTGTTTGCTTTCAGGTGTGTTTTGTCCTTCTGCATTGCACAATATTTTTTGTCTGACCAGTAGTGCTCCCCGAAGGCTAAACCAGAGTCTGAATCATGGCTAAACCAGAGTCTGAATCATGGCTTAACCAGAATTTAAATCATGGCTAAACCAGAGTCTGAATCATGGCTAAACCAGAGTCTGAATCATGGCTAAACCAGAGTCTGAATCATGGCTAAACCAGAGTCTGAATCATGGCTAAACCAGAGTCTGAATCATGGCTAAACCAGAGTCTGAATCATGGCTAAACCAGAGTCTGAATCATGGCTAAACCAGAGTCTGAATCATGGCTAAAACCAGCGTTTGAATCATAGCTAAACCAGAGTCTGAATCATGGCTAAACCAGAGTTTGAATCATGGCTAAACCAGAGTCTGAATCATGGCTAAACCAGAGTCTGAATCATGGCTAAACCAGAGTCTGAATCATGGCTAAACCAGAGTCTGAATCATGGCTAAACCAGAGTCTGAATCATGGCTAAACAAGAGTCTGAATCATGGCTAAAACCAGCGTTTGAATCATGGCTAAACCAGAGTCTGAATCATGGCTAAACCAGAGTTTGAATCATGGCTAAACCAGAGTTTGAATCATGGCTAAACCAGAGTCTGAATCATGGCTAAACCAGAGTTTGAATCATGGCTAAACCAGAGCTTGAATCATGGCTAAACCAGAGCTTGAATCATTGCAAAACCAGAGTTGGAATCATAGCCAACCAGAGTTTGAATCATAGTCAACCAGAGTCTAAATCATGGCAAAACGAGAGTTTATATCATAGCCCACCAGGGTTTAAAACATGGCGAAATCTGAGTTTGAATCTTGGCTTACCCAGCGTTTGAAAAATCAACGTCAACTGGGGAGTCATCATCAAAATGGGATCATGGTAAACTGGGGGATAATCGTCAACTGGGGGATCATTGTCAACTGGGGATCATTGTCAACTGTGGGATCATTGTCAACTGGGGGATCATTGTCAACTGGGGGATCATTGTCAACTGGTGGATCGTTGTCAACTGGGGGTTCATTGTCAACTGGGTGATCATCATCAACTAGGGGATCATTGTCAACTGGGGGAACATTGTCAACTGGAGGAACATTGTTAACTGGGGATCATCATCAATAGGGAGTCATCATCAACTGGGGGATCATTGTTAACTGGAGGATCTTTGTCAACTGGGGGATCATTGTCAACTGGGGGATCATTGTCAACTGGGGAGTCATTGTCAACTGGGGGATCATTGTCAACTGGGGGATCATTGTCAACTGGGGGATCATTGTCAACTGGGGGATCATTGTCAACTGGGGGATCATTGTCAACTGGGGGATCATTGTCAACTGTGGGATCATTATCAACTGGGAGATCATCATCAACGGGGGGATCATTGTCAACTGGGGGTTCATTGTAGCTTTAAAAAGCTGTAAATTCAGCTGCTAAAAAGTATGTACTAGACGAATTAAAAGTATTTCTGCTCCCCGAAGGGGGGCAAAACTTGTGTCGTCTGGTATTGTTACATTCAGCTAGATTCGAGGTAGGCTTTCCCGCTGGGTATTTTTGAGTAGTCCATGTTCTGAAAACAATCATTTGTGTCTGATTTTCTAAGTTTGTTAATGGTTCCTATACTTTTTGCAAGCTCACCATTCTGTTACAATAGTGAGTCAGCGACCTGTCCGCAGGCTTTAGACTTTTCTTCCTTGCTACATACTTCATTGATTTAGTCAAATTCCTAAGTTTTTTATCTCTATTCATCCAAAAAATTTTAGGCGAAATTTCCGCTTTTGACTACCACGGACTCATCCAGCAGATGATTCAACTGAGACGTGAGTTTGTCAACAGATGAGGTCTCAATTATTTCATGTAACAATTTGTTTTATGTAGTCAGATTCTGTTGGCTTTTCAGGGCTTCGATGTAGTGCTGCTGTGTAACAGGATTCCAGATGGCTGGCCTTGGATAGTTTACGGTCTTGTACCCGCATGCCTCTTGCTGTGGCTTCATGTCCTGTATGCAGACTTTGTGGTAGTAAAATTGTGGTAGTGGCTGCTAGCTAGAGCTAGCGTTGTTGCACTTTACCCAATCAATGACTGTTGGTCAGTCATTCAGAAGAGTAATGAAATAGGTAGTGGGTAGTAATGAAATGTCCCGAAAGGTAATTGTTGACATGGACAAATCCAGTAACTCTGCTGCACCTCATTTGGTGTAGCACCATGCTAACCATGGACGGCATGCAAGCCAGCGCGGAAAAAGCCGAATGACCTTTTTTTATCTCCGTAGTGTATTTCTAAATATAGAACATTCTATATAGGCTATCTCAATTAGGGTCGTCGTCTCTGGGGAAAACATGCACCGATTTAGAATACACGTACAACACAGGTCCGTTTTGGTCTTGCTGGGGCCTTGGCTGGGTCTTGGCTGGACCAGACCCCCCTTTCAACATTATAGAAAGAGCCCAATGACACAAAAATACCATCTATAGTGGCCAGTGAATATGCTTGTGGTTGCAGTATTATGGTTCATTGGCCTAGCTCACTGCTTTTTATTTCAGATGCAATCATTAAGCTAAACTTGCTAAATCCCTCTTAAGTTTTGTTCAATCAATAAGAACTGAAATAGGTCTAGCCTGTTTTTTATTTACTGCATAGCTCCATATATGCTTGCAATGCCAAATCATAGGAGCTTGTCAAATAGTTATGTAATTCGCTGTTCAGCATTTAATCGTTAGCTAGCTAGCCGCCTATAGACAAAGTAGGCCTATTTTAATTGCAGATAGCAGCCACAAAGCACATCATTTAAATACGTCACAATGAAAAGAACTGTAACATAGGAATAAAATATTACATCAGTCTAATAACTAAGGAATACCGCTAAAGATTAGTTAAACTGGGTGGGTTAATTACGGAGATACTAAATACACAATTTAGTATCTTGTATTTTGTGTATAAGGTGACTCAAGCTAGGTTTGCTCGCAGGGCAAGTGTACTCACACAATCAGTCACAACATTAAGGTTAGGTTTAGGGTTACGGTTTGGTTTAGGGTTAGGTTTAGGAAAGGGTATAATAGGTTGTTGTTAAAACGAATTCCATATTTGACTGGGCTGCTGATCAATTTCGAAAAACTCTGCCGCAGACTATTATTGGATTTAATCGAAATTCATAATAGATATACACTCGATTTGATTTGGCTTATTTTATGCGAATATTGAGCCTTATAATGAAACAAAAAAATTATTCAATATTTGGCTCTATTTAGGCACGCATTGGGAGATAAAATAGGCAGAAAAGTAGTAGGGCGAATTATGACACTGCCGCATTAGCACTGGGGAGATAGGAAAGCAGTGTAAAAGGATAGGAGCGGGGCCTACACAGTGGAGATATGCAGGCCAATCAGGTGGGTTTGTGCAGGAGCCCATTACTGTGCTTATGACACTGCCGCATTAGCACTGGGGAGATAGGAAAGCAATGTAAAATGATAGGAAGGAAACGAATGCACTGCAGAGATAAGAGAAATGGCTGGCCTATCTCTGTGCATTAGGGATGGATTAACACTGCAGGGATAGGAAGAGAGGCCGGCCTATCTCTTTGCGCTGGGTGATTAACACAGCAGAGATAGGAGTAGAGGGGGTGTGGGGGTGTGGGGGCGAAGCCCCCACATTTTAATTAGCCTTTAATTTTCTTGGTCACTCTGCCTCTGACAAACGGAACTCGCTGGCGCTGGCCCATTTAACCTCCAAGCAGCTGCACTGAGAGAACGTTAAATGCTACCTTGATGTCTGTGATGCAGGTCATTGCAAGGTCCTGCCTTGCTGGTCTATCTCTCTCTTTGCATTGGGGGTGGGTTAACACTGCAGGGATAGGAAGAGAGGGTCCGCCTATCATTTGGCACTGCAAATAGTCCTCGGAAATTCCGTGGGGTCCTAGTGTGTGAACAAACGCCTATGTGTTTGCATAGTGGACTCTGTCGCAGGTAAATCTGTCTGAGAGGGAGAGAGACAGTCAGTGCAGTCTGATAAACCGATTGATTATTCAGTTCCACTCCTCCAATGGAATTTCACTTTTGCTCTGGTCTCTCATATTTTTTCATATGAAGACAACAACAAAACAACTGTTGGCCTGGGCAAAACAGTGAAACCACCATCTGTTTGCAGTGGGTATGGGCAACACTGTAGAGATAGGACAGTGGATGCGTAGCATAGATACATAAATTCAGCCTAATGTTATTATAAGTTTTCTTAGTATTACAAGTGTATGCGCCCACAGTCTCACCCACCCCATTACGTTAACCCACCCCACTCCGCTGGTATATAAGGGTGGGGATTTTTTATTATCGTTAAGAGAGGATTTCTGTTAAACTAATAGCCATTTCGTCACGGAAGTTTGACCTGCTACCATGGATCTTAGCGACGGCTTTAAAGTTCAAGTACAGGATTCATCGCTATCCGACGCTTCTACTCTTCTGACGGGGAGCTGAAGCCTGGAATCCCTGGATTCAACTTGAACGTACACCAATGGGAGAAGCTGAAGCAGCTAAGGCGCCAACTCGTGCAGGCTGCAGTCAACCGACGAAACGTCACTGCCAAGCTGGGCTCCGACAAGCTCGTAGAAGTCAAGCGAGGAGTCATCTGGCTCAAGCGACTGCCGGAGGACTGCACGGAGGATTTCCTGAGACGGAATTCGATCGAGATGACTCCCCGTCTGTGGCGAGCGCTGTGGTGCCATGTCGACCGGATCAGTAGTGAGCTGAGAGGAAAGTCACCGGAGTGCGAGTACGAGCTGGACCCTCAGGACATCAAGACCGAGCCGGACATCGAGAATCGGGCGGGCCAACACTCTAGTGAGGATGCGGACGACGAGAAGACGCTGCTGATTTCCGAGTCAGACAACGCAACCTCCGAACCGCTTCCAGCTGCAGCCCAACTATCGACGCCCAAAGCATTCGGCTGCATCCCACAGCAGGACAGCGACCTGTCTAAGGATCCTTACTGGTATCAGGCCCGTGCGGCTGCGGGTCTCAGTGTCAACTGCTTGATTGGAAGCCGCAAGCGCAAGCAGCCATGGCCTCTGCGTAGGAGTGATGCGATCAAGTTTCCGAAGCTGACGGATGACTCAGATGAAAACAAGGACAACGAGTGAATTTCCAAGTGACAGTACATGCATCAAATAATTTCTAACTTCATTCATTTGGTCAAATGCGCACTAAGCTTATTATCTATCCAGCCATATTTCAGCAATATAGGCTACAGAGTAATTTTGCTCTGTGCTTCTCGCAATAGCTAATTTAACTGTCTTTTTTGGCTTTATTTCTCGGTATATGTATCAAGACATTTTATAAACTACATTGTGTCAATACAACTTAAGAAAGTTGCTAAAGACAAAAAATAATATTGATTCTGACATCCTCTTCATGTTGGAAAATGGAAAAGCTTTACTACAACCCCGCTCAGCCGGCCAGTTTCTCAGGTGCATCAAAGTTGCAGCAGCAACTAGGGAAAAATAATGAGGTGAAATCTAGAAAATACATTGAGCTGTGGTTAACTGAACAGCCCGTGCACACACTGCACAGGTCAGCTAGAAGGCGCTATCCCAGAGCACCAATCATAGTGCGATCCATTGACGATCAATGGGAGCTTGACTTGGTTGAGATGATTCCATTCGCAAAGTACAATAATGGCTACAAGTACATTCTCACATGCATTGATGCGCTGTCCAAATGTGCATGGGCCAGGCCATTGAAAAATAAATCAGCTGCAGAAGTGCAGTCCGCATTCGAGAGCATTCTGAAATACTCAAAACGCCAGCCTCGCACAGTCCGCACAGATCAGGGGAAAGAGTTTCTTAACACTACTTTTCGCCAATTCTGCATAGAGCGGGGGATTCTGGCTTTCCCAACCAATAGTGAGCAGAAAGCAGCCATCATTGAGCGATGGAACAGAACTCTGAAGAGCAAAATGTGGCGGTATTTCACGTACAAAAGCACCCTGCACTGGGTTGACGTGCTGTCCAAGCTAGTGAAGTCCTACAACAGCACTTACCATAGAAGCATAAAAATGGCGCCAACAAGCGTCTGCAAAGAGAATGAATCTGAGGTCTGGATGAACCTGTACGATGGGAAAGCAATTGAGACAATAGAGAAGCTGAAGAAACCGAAATTCTGCGACAATCAGTTAGTGAGAATTTCCAATGCACCCAGGGTGTTCCGAAAGGGCTACAAGGCCAACTGGAGCGAGGAAGTGTACACTGTGGTGGCCAGGGCCCCGAAGCACTACCCGTACATGTACAAGATTAGAGACATGAAGGGGGGAAGAGATTCGAGGCCTCTTCCATGAGCAAGAGCTGCAGGCTGTTCCGGACTCACAGCGGTTGTATGTGATTGAAAAGATTTTGAAGACTGAGAAACGTCATGGAAAAATCCGATATCTTGTGAAGTGGGCCGGCTACAACTCCACCGGGTGGGTGGATGAAAAGGACTTAAGAAAAGTCTAGTAGTAAACCTATTTCTGTGATAAAGATATTTTCTATTATGAGAAACAGTGTTATCAACAGTGAACATGCTGAAGGTACCTAGTGACTTTCATTTTCACCTGCCTTCACCTATTTACTTGGATCGAAATGTGGACTATGAGGCTGGTCTGGTTGAAATCCATCTGCCTGTTGCATGGTTCAATCTTGACGAACCTTACTGCATCACTGTCTCAGTTGGAAGAGAGCACGAGGCCCTGGTTCTTCAACCTGGACGCTTTGCTAGAGTGGAGGAGCTGGTGGAGTGCCTGAATGAGCTGCTGACCAACTCTGAGTCTCTGTTCTTTGATGCGAGAAGCGACAGAGATGCTGAAATGGAGGCAGACGAATCGGGTCTGCTGGGGCGGCGTGGTAGTGCAAGAGAGTTCGCTATAAAATTTGAAATATGCAACTCAAGAACTGTTGTGCAAAACAGTACCGCGGAAGCAGAGCTGTTTCTTCCTCCTAACAAAATTCTGCAGTGGCTTGGATTCGGAAGTCAAGCAGTTACGATCCGACCTGGTCGCTTTGTGTCAAAGCATTACATTGGCTGCCCACGCACCAGCTTAATTAATGTCCACTGCAGCATGGTTGAATCAACTAACTGCAACTGCAGCTCCCTGCTGAGAACTGTTAGCATGAATTCTGAAATTGAATGGGGTTACTATCTGAGCAAAGTGTTTAAGAAAACGACATTCTTTCCGATTCAGAGAGTCAATTTCCTACAAAGTATTCGAATTCAACTGCGAGACATTTTTGACTGCACATTTATCGCGCAGACTTGCAGTCCTGTTTTGCTGACCGTTCAGATTCGCGAAAAAAAAATTCAATGAATTATCAGCAGCTGATTAGGCAATACTCGGGAGCTCAAACAGGAGCTCAAAAGTCAGTACTTTATGGCTGCGGGAGTTCTCCAGGGCTTATGACGTACCAGCCTCCACCAGATGCTTCATCATCATCATTAACAGGGCTGATCAATAGCAGCCGTGGCAAAACAAAAAGTCCTAAGAAATCGAAACGAAAGCAGAAAAAATGAAAGAAGAATCAACTAGCCGGAACACTAGTCGCAAGAGAGGAAGGAAGACAAAGACTGGCAAGAAAAAGCTTAAGAAAAGGACTGACAAGAAAAGGAAAGCAACTGGAAGAAAGCGCAAAGTCAACAGAAAAACTGTGAAACGGGTGCTCGACTCTCTGTCCTAGGCGATGGCTTACGGATTTAACCCAAGGCTCGATCTGTTCAAGGCGCCTGTGCTACAGACTTGTATTGAGAAATCTGCTTACGTTGACATTCATCCTGTGAATTCTATTGTTGCAAACTCACCCATTGAATTTGACTGCCACCAATCAGCTGATGAGTACACTGATTTAGTTAATTCATTTCTATACATTCGGTGTCGCATTGTGAGACTGAATGGTGCATTGATGAGGGAGGATGAGCTGGGTGAGGATGGAGTTGTTGCAGACCGCAGAGACAGCAATGTGCATCCGGAAAATTTTGTTCTATCTACAGCCTTCTCAGATGTAATTGTTAGCATTAACCAGCGAATCGTCTCTGGCGGTGACCAGCTGTACCCGTACCATGCCTACTTCAAAGCACTGATGAGCTCATCCGATGCCCAGCAACTCAAATTTCACCCTGCCGGTTTCCTGGAACCCGACTCAGCTGATGAGGACCACACTGAGAACCACAGGACCTCCCAATGGAGGGAATATGCGGGACCACTCCTTAGCGACATTTTCCAGTGCCCTGTGTTTCTGCTGAACAATTTGCACCTGCACATCAAACTGGTGCCCAGTGACGGAGCATTTGGAATCAGAGCTCCAGCCGCCAACGACACCGCCTACAGGATGGAAATATCGCACTGCATCCTCTATCTCCGCCGAGTCAAAGTTCTGCCCCACATCAGCTTGGCTCACGAGCAGGGGCTGGCTAATCAGAATGCGCTCTACCCAATTGAGCGAACTGAAATGCAAAACTTCATCCTGCCCCAGGGAATTCAGTCAAAGAATATTGAAGGATTCACACATGGAAAGCTCCCGAAATTCATCATGCTGGCCTTCGTCAACCACCGAGCCTTCAATGGGCACCATCATTCCAGCCCGTTCCAGTTCCAAAACTTCAACCTGAGTCAGCTTGCTCTCAAGAAAGGGGGTGAATCCATGTGCCACGGGGCATTTACACCTGAGAACAATTCGTTTGTGAGAGAATATTTGCACTACCTGAAAAGCTGTCAATCTGCGAGCCACACCAACTCGGTTCCATCGATTCCCTACCAGCTCTTCTCAAACGAGAACACTGTGTTCGCATTCGATCTGACACCCGAGGGAGCGGCTCTGTGGTACGGGCAGAAGGAGGGAAACCTGCGGCTGGAGATTCGGTTCCGACAGGCCTTGGATGAAGCCGTGTCCCTGATTGTCATGTGTGTGTATGACTCACTGATTGAGGTCACCAAGCACAGGGAGCTATTGCTGGACTATTCATCTTAATGAAAGTTGATATGGATGCCCTTCAGCTGCGTTCTCTTGCTAGATCCTTCCTGCCCAGCAATCGAATCTTGATAATCACCCTTTGCTTAAAGCAAAAGACCTGGATAATAAACTGGGATGAAGGAAGAATGCGTGAGAAAATTCCCAATCACAACAGAATCATCAGCTTCTTCTTGATAAAACACAGCGTCTCGTTTGGACACTGGGTTGCATGTTTTGTTGGCAATGGAAATGTAGTTGAATTATTTGATTCTCTCGGTTGGAATGCACAGACTCTGAGTGCCATCCACCAATTTTTTGCTAATAAATTCAAGTTTCCTTTCCGCATGCTTTGCAATGTTAACCGAATCCAATGCAGTCAGTCGGACAAGTGCGGACTTTTCTGTCTCTATTTTGCATATCAAAGATTTCTTTTGAAGCGATCATTCGAATGGATTCTGCGAAATCTACACGTGAAAGAAAACTGCCCGTTGAATGACAGAATGCTTTGTCAGTTTGAAGCCAGCTTAAGAAAAAGAGGTTTATGGCGAAAAAGAAATAGTTGAAATAAAGCCTAAGTGAGATGGAGTCAGAAAGAGTGTACTATGATGTCCGCCTGCGGCAGGGCAGCTGCATGATGGTCTGCGGACCCACCAATGCTGGAAAGACAACCTTCGTGAAGCATCTAATACAGTACAGGGATGTATTATTCGACGTCCAGCCTGGGAGAGTGCTCTGGTACTATGGAATCGCACAGCCAGCGCATGCTGAGTTGAGCAGTCTTGGTGTGCAATTGTATCAGGGATTACCCACTAACTTTGAGAGCTCATTGATGAGCAATGATCTGGTCATTTTTGATGACATGATTGATGAAACTTCTAACTCTGCCTCAATGCGAAATATTTTCACTGGACTCGCCCATCACCTGCCATGCTTTCTTGTAATGCTCACTCAGAATATGTTTTTCAAGGGCAAGGAGTTGCGGACCATGAGCTTGAACGCGATGTACTATGTGATCCTAAAAAACCCCAGAGACCAGCTGCAGATCGCTGCATTGGGCAGGCAGTGCTTTCCATAGAAGCCTGGCTTCCTGCTTGAGGTCTTCAAGCATGTCACAGCGCAGGGCAGGGGGAGCTACCTGTTTCTGGACTTTCACCCTTGCACTCCCGATGAGCTGCGAGTGCGAGCCAGAATTTTGCCCAATCAGAGGCCACATCTGGTTTATGCTTAAGAATATAGGTTGAGAAATGCTATTAGCCTGAATTATTGCAACTATGGAAGTGTTCGAAGCTCATCAAAGTTTATTTGAAGTCCTTGCCTCACACAAATATACAATTAGCCTCAAGCGCGCAATAATACAGCTGAGTCCGAAAGAAGCTTGCACTTTTCTTGTCGAGGCCTGCCACAACCTATTGGAAGAGAATTTGCCATTTTCTCTTGTTGAAAAGACAGCGCTATTGAAATCTAAAAATATAATCCGCAAGATTGCCCGGCAAAGAAAACAGAGTGACTTACTCAAAGCTTCTTTTATCAGAATCCTCCCCACTCTGCTGAAACTTGTGAAAAAGAAGAGGAAAAGAGATGCACAAATTCAATGAGATGGTTCTGATCTCAAGGTCCGAGTATGAAATGCTGAGGAGGAGTGCCAAGCCCATTGAGTCTGTGAGTGACACGGCCATAAAGCAGGCACAGATGAAATGCGATGATATCCTGTTGGCCCAAGACTGCCCAGATGATATGAAGACAGCCCTGTACCAGAGTGCAATGCAAAGCTTGCTGGCAAAGCGAAAGCAGACAGGAAAGGAAGCTGCATCAGAAGAGAAGAAAGCGAAGTTGATGAAGGCTGAGATGCCTCAAAGAAGCTGGGAGGAAAAGATCTACCAGTCAGTGCCACAGAAGCTCAAACCGAGGGCTCGGAGTCTATGGGCCATCCTATCTGACAGCCAGTCTGCTATCCGGGTGTCCGATAATGGAGAGGTGAACATTTCTGGGAACTCGATTCCTAACTAAAACATTGTCGATTTGATTCTGCACACAGTGAAGGACTCAAAAAGTTCTGGTCAGCCTGTTGGATGGCCCGCTTTCAGTGACTTGCTTCGCCAAAAAAATCTCAATGTGCCTATGTCAGCTGTTGGAAAATCTGTACATCAAGAAATTTTTGATACAATTGAAGATGCACAGCCTTCACTCAAAGGATTGGGCAACAGGTCTGCATGGCTGAGGTTGAACAGGGGGAGAAAACAGTATTTAAGAAAGTAACGATCATCGAATTATGCCGGTTTCGAGGCACTCGCTTGAGCATGAACTACATAGACATTCAGGGCTTCCCGTGCGATGGAGAGAAGGATGACTTCATCGTGAAGGAGTTGGCGATCCTTGAAGTCAGGAAAGGAAGCTATCACCTTTCACACCACGTGTACGCTCCACCGTATGATTGGCAGAGAGTTTCACCTGACATGCGAATGTACTACAAACAGCTTTCGAAAAATCTACATAAATTCAAGTGGACCGATGGAACCCGGCCATATTTGCAATTAGCTGACGACATTGTGAGCATTGGTAGCGGCGTCAACTGGACAAGCGGAGAGAAAAAATCGATTTTTCTAACTGAGTTGTTGGGCAGACTGGTCTACAACTTAGACGATTTGGTCTCACATTCTAACAAAGACTCTGATACCGCATGTGCAGTGAGCAACTCATTGCTGCACTACAGCTGGCTGAAACCAACAGCTTGCATCAACTTAAGAAGCGACAAGTGCTCATGGCATAGAAGCTCAAGCAATTGCAGTAGCAGCAGCAGCCAGACTTGCAATCAGAATGATGATCAAAGGCGCTGCAACCTTGAGAATCACCAACCTGGTTGGTGGAGTGGATCTGAGACTGACTGGAGGCAGAGGCGCCCAGCTTCCTCTAAGGGAGCTGGCTCTCAGCATGGCTCATGTGATCTACCGACCCGTGTGGCCCAGAGTGCTCATCAAGCAGATGCGGAATCCCAGAGTTACCCTACTGCTCTACCCTACTGGGCAACTGAGCATCTGTGGCGCAAAGAGCTACGCCGACTCGGTCAGGGCTGCCCGGCGCTTCGTCGCTATGCTGCATCGCCGAGTGCCGGCTCAGCTGCTGCCTCGTCAAGCTTTCGGTGTGAGGATTAAGACTATCACTGCGCATGGAAAACTTGCAATTCAAAATGTGCTAAATCTAACAAGTTTGTCACATCTGCTACCAAATGCTGAATATGAACCCGAATCATTTTCTGCTTTAATTTTCAAATTACGATTTTGCAAGTGTCTGCTTTTTCACAGTGGGTCATTTGTTCTAAGCGGTGCTCGATCTTTGAATCAGCTACGAACCGACAGCATCCGTCTGCGCGAATTAGTTTTTTCTCTATTATAAAATATAATCGGAAAATAATTTATCACGCACTTTGTTTGTCACCATACGGTTGACAAAAACAACGTTAACTGGAGCTCAAACTTCTTCAAGATGTATTTATTACATTTATTATCCTCAACAAGTTGAATATGAAACAAAAAGATTGAAAACCCAACCGTAATGTAACCGAACATGAAATTAATAAAAAAACATTATAATACACAATTAAAGAAGCAAATGACGCTGAAAATGCGAAACCCCGGATGCAAACATTAAGCGCATACTAAAAAAAAAAAACTGTCTATGACAACGCAGATAAAAAAGCAACTAATTTGCATCCTTATCGAGATGAGGAAGGATGATCACTAAGTTGATTTTACTTTAACGAGAGAATTAAAATTGTTACAGAGAAACGAGATTTTAATTAAAAAAATTAAAAATTAAAAAATAAGTTCAATTTATTTGTATCACGCGTTCTTCAAATGGAAACATTTGAAACAATTACTATTCAGATGCAACGCTGGCATGAATGAAAAAAGTAGTATTAGTAGTCTCCGAAACAAGATCCAACATACTGAGCATGCTAGCAAATCTGAGCATTCCAGAAACAGAAAACTGTTTAAAATTTAAAAGTAAAAACGACAATTAAAAAAAGCAACAATTGTCCACGACAACTTCTAGCCGTCACTACTTTTTATGAAGTTAAGCAAACCTGATGCGCTTCTGCTGGCCATGGAAATCCTGGGTCAGAGCATAGTGGCCATAGGGAAGACTTCGATTGCGGCTCAGCCATACTCGCTTGTCTTCCCAAACTGAGAGGCTTCGCTTCTCCAATACTGATGTGTAAACGCTGTGCTTCTTTGAGACAATTGTGGTCATGGCAACCGTCTGCTCCTGTTTCGAATTGAGCGCGGCAGCGTAGTCAGCATGAGTGATTTGAAGCTTCACAACAGATTGTTTCACGCCCTTGGCAGTTTTTTTGGCTTTCGCAGTTGAACTCTCAGCGGGAAGAAATGAATACAGCTTTGGCCGCAGCAGGACCCATTCTTGGTAGGTACCACCGCAGGATTCATCTTTGACGCAGCCAAGCTTGCCTTTCAGTTCCTCGGAGTAGTGCGGATGGTCTCGGGGATAGTTCGACGAATCAAGGATATTTTCCTCTCTGAGCTTCGGGATCACATGCGATGTGAGCTCGTGATTTCTGAAGGCGAGAAAAAACGAGTCCGTGTCGCCACCGCATACCATCATGTCCTTGGAGCCGTCTGGTTCACAGAAAAGCGGCCGGAGCTTATCATACAGCAGGCTGTACATGCACATCTTCGACAAGTCGAGCACTGCCTGGCCGACGAAAATGGCCTTGTCAAGCTTTACTTTGTCTTTCCTGAACTGAAAGATGGATAGATTTTCATTTACAATAAAAACTCCGGTGCAATTTGTTCGAGAGGAATAAGTTTCAACTTGAGTAGCGCTTGTGCAGATGCGCACATCACACCGCTTGCGCACGTTCTCCATCGTCTTTCCGAACAAAGAATTGTTCTTTAGTTTGTAGAAATCCTTGCTAAAATCGGATGTTGCAAGTGCCCTCTTGCTATTATTGCTTGCAATGTACGAAGCAAAGATTTTCTTCTGGTTGAATTCAATCATCTTGAGAATTGACTTGATCTTCATTCCGTGCTGCAGGTAGAAGCGCAAGATGGTGCTGTGGACAATATAGCCATCCTTGTCCGAACAGGTCAGCAGAAGTTTCTCTGTTGCAGAGAACTTAAAATCGACATTGCCTGAGCGCTGCTCCGCGATTTGCTTCCACAATTCCAGCATAAACGGTGAAAACTGGTCAACCTGCGGCTTAGATTTCTCTGGCGCAAAAGGTAATTCCTCTGTCACATCATGAATATCGGCTGGATATTCAAGGTCAACCTGCACGAGATAGGCTACTTCAGCTTCAGGATCGAGAGATATGAACTTTTTGGCGTCCCAAGACTGCAGTTCCTTTTCTGTCACCCACCTGAATCCGCTGCATGAGACTCACGCAGTCCTGCTGCTCATCATAGTCAGGCAAACTTTGGTTGTTTGCTTTAACATGGTGCACATTAACGAAAGACATGCCACCTCTAATGCCTTGTTCGAATAAATGGTACATGTCAGGGTCTGTTAGCTGTTCGAGCACAACACCAGTTGATTTGAGAGCAGAGTCGTAAGACAGACCAGGTGTAGTTAGATAGTGCACTGGATCGAGCCCATCTTCAGATAGACTGGCGTGACGAAATGCCTCAAAAATGTCTGCTAACTGGCGCACATCCATTTCCAGGTAGGCTAGCATGTAGTCTCGCAGACTACGACATTCGAATGCGGCCCATGCTGCCTTTGCTCGATGGTATTCCTCATCAGAAATCGCACAGTCGGTAAGACGGTTGAAAAATGCATTTTTCGGTGGCAGACTAGTCTGTTCAAGAATGTTGAACTCGGTCAGGAAATCATACGGAAAGACTCCCTTTTGGCGAATAATGTCTTTTGAAAGCAGAGGCCTAGACTCTAGCAGCTGCAGAGTCAGTTTACAGTCGTTCTCTGAAAGATTGGAAAACAAATTTGCCAAACTTCCCTTTAGAAAGCAAAGAGAATCGATGAACTGAATGGTAAACATTAGTGGCAGTGTCTTCCCGTTTTTTGTGTAGGTGCCAACAGGAAACTCCACCCGAAGTGATAGATAGCGCTCCGAAGTCTGTGGGACAACATTGAGTTTCCAATTTGGCATGCTACCAAGTGCGGTAGAAAGAAGAAGATGCAAATCGTAACCGCCCAAATTGTGAAAAATGACAGGCAAAAACCTGCGACGAAGCTGAGCCCGCATGTTGCACTCCTGGCACGCGGCTCCTTTGAACTGCCCCGTCAGGTGATCATGGTCAAAATGTTTGTCAGCGGAACTGCTGAACTCAGATTGACAGTAGTGGCATGATGTGGCGTCATTGAAATCTTTCATGTCCGTTAGAGAAGATTTATCCGCTGCTTGGTGACTGTGCACCCGGTTCCACTGAAAGATTTCCCTGGAAAGCTTTTCAAGGGAACTGAGAAAAGCAAGGATGCACTCCTTGGGATCAGCATTGCAAAATGATTGGTACATGTCTGCTTTAGGACGAAGTTCAGGCCCCTTCATGCACGCTCTGGAAACCACTAAGTAGGCTGCTGCACATGGCTCATGTTGAGCGATCAGATCGGCAGAGTCTGGTTTTTGTTTCAAAATGGCTTCCAGGTCGGCATAGGTCACAAATGGTGGACTGATTGTCTTCTGAAATTCCTTGAAGTTGATTTCGTTTGCTCCAGGAACAGGAAGGACTTCCTTGATGGGATTTTCAGAAGCGATTTGGCATTCTCTGCTGTGCTCTAGAAGTCTCTCGCTGCAGTAGAATGAGGTCAAGCATCTGGTGCACCACTTTCTCATGGCAAGGCCGGCGCGGCTGTTCATCAGCCTGTCAAAGTTATTAATTGCACACCAGTGCTCTAATCCATAGCTGCCGCTGACCAACAGAAGCATTAGATGAGTTCGACCTCCTGGCTCATGCTTGAGACGACGGAGCAAGCTCACGTTACCTCGCTGCCATAGAAATGCAGAAATGCAAATTCCTGGATTGCTAGACTCAACGAGATCAATGTCAGCGACACTGACGGGCATGGAGATTCCAGCGAAGTCAAGCTCGTTCAACCATTCATCGTAAGACGACAGTCTGCCAGGCGATTTTTTTATCTTTGGATCGGCACTGTGCAATGCGGCAAGACAGGCGTACATGAAGCAGTCGTTGCCGGTACTTGGCGGATTGACGACAGCTTTCTTGTTTTTCAGACTGGCTGGGAGGTTAAATCTGGATGTTCTACCCTGGCGGAATCGAATCGGATTGTACCTAGCTAGATGTATATCCAGGAAGTTTATCTGAGTTAGTGTCCAACCACTACCATTCGTGTTCAACATGCTGCAAATCCTTTCCAACTCTTGCTCCTGTGCAACCAGCCAATCATGCAGATATTGATAGGTGGCAGTGGCATCCACACTCTTGTCAATGGTCTGCAGTTTGCAGCTGACCCACTTGTCTTCTTCTGTTAGAATCTGTCCATCCTTTATTCGCGCCATACGGATATTCGACCTTGGCTGAACTTTATAATGGTGAATACCGATTCTTCGCTGCACTTCATCAATGACTATGCTTCCAGCCTGGACAAAAAACTCGGATGGCAGAGTGCCTGCATTATCTGGCCTCAGTCTTAATATTTCTAGCGATTCATTGAATGCTTGGGAAACTGTGCTGAGATGAACTGCCTGACCTAGAAACGGGAGTTGCAAAAAAAACATCAGTTTTTTTCTCCCTTCACCTTGTCAATTTCTAAAACAAAACGGTAACTACCTACAGTAATCACACATTAAGTTTTAATATCCCTTTGCTCAAGCTAACTGCACTTTGCGAAACTTAAAATATTTTACCAACTTATTAATTTCCGGCTTACCATCATTTTCACCTTGCTCCGAGTGACCAGTGACCGAGCTTCTAGCGCCGCTGCTTCCTGGACTGCCACCATTCAAACTGAAACCGCTGGAGCCATTGCCATGGCCGCTGCTTGACTCAAAATCTGACAGACTTCCTTCCAATGATTCCGACAGATTTGTGCACGAAGACTCAGAAAGGTCCTCCTCCGACTCGGAATAGTCAGATTCATCTGACTCGGACAAGTGTGATAGAGTAAAACTTAGCACAAAGAAGAAGCAAGTATGCTTTGTTATTTATTTTTCCAAAGATGTAAGCTTAATTGGATCGTTTATTTTAACAAGTTGCATTAATACAGAACGAGCAATCATAGCCAGAAAACCAATTCAGTAACGCATGCATAACGAGCAGGATGTTTTTAAGCCATACTGAAAGTCAGGGGAAAATGCAACTGAAGATAAAGCAGTACAGTTATAGAGCAGAATTAGCTGACAATTCGGTTGCACATTCCTTCACCAGTCATGATCTAACCACATCTAACCTTTATATTGACATATTTTGTCATGCCCCCTCTCTTCATCTTTTCTAAAAGCCTTTTTGAAATTCAAAAATTTTAAAAAGCTTTAAAACGCATTTTCTTTCATTCTTCGCAGTCTACGCTGGCGCAGGCTCAGGTGTGAAAGATTGACATTGAGAAACAGATTGCGCAAGTGGCGCGAGATCAAGTTTAAAGTCGAAATAAAGACAAAAAATGGCATTCAATTTAGACTGGTGTGACAGTAATTTTGTTGCCATCAAGCACAACAACGTAGCCAGCCCCGGTTACGTATGGTAGCAGCAGATTTACAGTAAGAGCACTTGAAATCGCATTACCACCGTTGATAATGTTGTCTTCTGGAATGCTGACTGTCGGCACTTCTATTTCCGCTAGCAGTTCGGCCAGCTCGTCCCGTGCAACCGAGCCAGCTTCAGCGGTGGAGACGGCTGGAACCGCAGCCAAAGCAGCTGGAGCATCAGGAGTCAAGGCTTCGGCGAGCGGAGTGGCAATAGCATTGCCGACAGACTCAATGTCCATATCGCTGCCTTCTTCTTCGATCATTGGACTGTCAGGCTGAACTAACATCTGCTTTCCTCTGATTGCCGGCACGCGAGCAGTGACTGCTGCAGCAGCTCCAGTCACCACGTCAAGGTCTCCGCTGGTGCTAGGGCCGTCCCTGTCAGGTGGACGCTGACTCGTCGTCATGGCGGGCGCAACGAAGTCCTCCCCAGAGCTAACACTCTCACTTCTGGGTGCCCTTGGTCTAATAATGCCATTGATCACCTGACTCAGTACATTGGACCGTTGCTTAGCAGCGACCACCTCAGTAGCCTGTTGCTTTGCCGCAGCCATAACTAATCGGCGGAAAGAGCGCGCTGCTTCTTCGTTGCCAGGCAGCAGCTGATGCCCGCGGTGCCGATTGATCTTGGAGTTTTTTGAGCATTTGCCAAGTCCACGGAAAGGAGCTATTTCGGAGCACTGCCAGCAGACTGTCCATCTTGAAAGATTGGTGCATCTTGAATGCCGGTCGGCCTGCAGTCCTCCTTGCTTGCACTTCTTGCAGTCAGTGCACACCTCATAGTGCCAAGTGGATGCCATTATATTTATTTTCAAAAATTAATTTTTGCTTGTTAAACTAGACTAATAAATCGCAGCAGAAGCGTTGGATTTGGGTGCTTATGTACCCAGACCACTGCCCTGGTTTGCAATACAGACCCATTTCCCATGCAGCATTTTGATCAACGATCAGCGTTATCTATTCCCGGCTTCCATATTATTGAGCGGTCAGTGTGAGCATGGGGTTTGTGGATTTTATGACTGTCTCGCGCAGACCTCGACCTCTAATTCAGTTTACAACTTAATTGGGGCGCACAAGCAGGTAGGCAACCACGGCTGAACCTAGCAACAGCTCCTTAACTTGGAGGTGTGGGCTTATTGTTCAGTTTCCTTTTCACAAATAGCAGGCCTTGTTTTCAATTAGGCTAAATAGATCCAACCTTATGCAGAAGCGTAGCAAATGCTATTTGTTAAGAATTCGCGAACAAATGCATAATAGAGATTAGTAAAAACTTTGCAGCACTATTTCCAATAGCTTTTGTGAGCATATTCTACCCACTCTGTTCACTTTTTCTCTGAATACGACCCATATATTCCCAGTGACAATAAGTTATGTTAGTCTGCCTCCCTTCACTCTTTAATATCTCTGCAAGTGCGGCAGTGTCATAGGCACAGCAATGGGCTCCTGCACTTTCTGTGCAAGTGCGGCAGTGTCATAGGCACAGCAATGGGCTCCTGCACTTTCTGTGCAAGTGCGGCAGTGTCGTAACATCCCATACATCTGATTATGATTCGGTAAGCCTTAACCATTTAGCATTTGCTGTGCCTAGTGATAGGCGGACCCTCTCTTCCTATCCCTGCAGTGTTAACCCACCCCCAATGCAAAGAGAGAGATAGACCAGCAAGGCAGGACCTTGCAATGACCTGCATCACAGACATCAAGGTAGCATTTAACGTTCTCTCAGTGCAGCTGCTTGGAGGTTAAATGGGCCAGCGCCAGCGAGTTCCATTTGTCAGAGGCAGAGTGACCAAGAAAATTAAAGGCTAATTAAAATGTGGGGGCTTCGCCCCCACACCCCCACACCCCCTCTACTCCTATCTCTGCTGTGTTAATCACCCAGCGCAAAGAGATAGGCCGGCCTCTCTTCCTATCCCTGCAGTGTTAATCCATCCCTAATGCACAGAGATAGGCCAGCCATTTCTCTTATCTCTGCAGTGCATTCGTTTCCTTCCTATCATTTTACATTGCTTTCCTATCTCCCCAGTGCTAATGCGGCAGTGTCATAAGCACAGTAATGGGCTCCTGCACAAACCCACCTGATTGGCCTGCATATCTCCACTGTGTAGGCCCCGCTCCTATCCTTTTACACTGCTTTCCTATCTCCCCAGTGCTAATGCGGCAGTGTCATAAGCACAGTAATGGGCTCCTGCACAAACCCACCTGATTGGCCTGCATATCTCCACTGTGTAGGCCCCGCTCCTATCCTTTTACATTGCTTTCCTATCTCCCCAGTGCTAATGCGGCAGTGTCATAAGCACAGTAATGGGCTCCTGCACAAACCCACCTGATTGGCCTGCATATCTCCACTGTGTAGGCCCCGCTCCTATCCTTTTACATTGCTTTCCTATCTCCCCAGTGCTAATGCGGCAGTGTCATAAGCACAGTAATGGGCTCCTGCACAAACCCACCTGATTGGCCTGCATATCTCCACTGTGTAGGCCCCGCTCCTATCCTTTTACACTGCTTTCCTATCTCCCCAGTGCTAATGCGGCAGTGTCATAATTCGCCCTACTACTCAGAAATATACAGGGGAAATCCCGCTCAAAGAAGGGATCTAATAAAAATTGAAAAATTGAATTAAAAATTGAAATAAAAAGGCATGCATGCAGGCCACACCGAGCTGCTTTCTCTGGCTGAGAGCATTGGCATGCCGGCCAGTTTGTGAAGGTATTCGGTGCTCAGGTAAGAAGGCTGAGAGCATTGGCATGCCGGCCAGTTTGTGAAGGTATTCGGTGCTCAGGTAAGAAGGCTGAGAGCATTGGCATGCCGGCCAGTTTGTGAAGGTATTCGGTGCTCAGGTAAGAAGGCTGAGAGCATTGGCATGCCGGCCAGTTTGTGAAGGTATTCGGTGCTCAGGTAAGAAGGCACACCATAGCAGATGCGCAGAGCAAGGGTTTAGATCTTTTGCAGCTTGATCTGGTTGGTGACGCAGATCAGAGTCAATTAAGATTGGGGCGCCGTAGGTGAGAGCACTCTCACCGTAGGCCCTGTACAGCATCCTGAGAGTGACGCTGCTCAGTTGGGTGATCTTGGCGATGCGGCACAGGAACATGACAATGGCCCGACAACGTGTTCGCAACGTTGCCCATGTGTTTGTTCAAGCAGAGATTGCAATCTTAGATAAGATGGAGCATGCTCCGCAGCTCTGCTTTATAAAGGACTAGACGTGTTCTCAGTACTTTTGCCATTTTGATTTGATCAAAATGACTAGCTTACTTTTAAATCAGCTAACTAGTTGCAACTGTTGCGAAAAAGCTGCACTGAGAACCTAAAGAACCTAAAGAGCCTAAACCGAAAGGAACTAAGATAATGGTATAGCGAATACTATGGCCATGGCACTAGGTCTAGAACAGTCCGAAAGAATTGCCGTCACTTGAGGACAGGTTAAACTAGCTACATCTTTTTCTTGATGCGGCCTCCTATTTTAACTTCACAAATATTATAAATCGGCCAATAAATTGCCGATTGGCCGAAAGGGTCAAAAGGGTCGTTGTTGCTGTTGTGAGCTGCGTCTCACAATGACCTTGCCCCTGCGTCTCTAACCCTTCCACCCCTGCCACCTGCTCAAACCAGTTCTGGCCGGCCCCGGCTTAGGCCACCCTCCTTTTTCGTTGGTTGTCGTTCGCCCATTGGCTGCCCCATGCGCCGTCCTCGCTAGTCCAATCAGGCCTCTCGCCAAGGAGACTTCTGATTGGCTAGCCGGTCTCCTTCTCTCTCTCTCTTTGCTCTCAGCCTTGTGTGTTTGCCCCCCCAGCCCTGCGTGGCTTAGCCCTACCCCGTCCAGCCCTATGCCCTCGCCCCCACCCCACGCTGTTATTTATTAGCGCGCGCTGCCCGTGGCCAGCCCCGCGCCTCCCGAGTACTATTGCGAGAACGCTGCCCTCAGTTAGAGCGAACTTAAGAGTAAACGATCAATAATAAACTACGCAGCCTGAACTACAATACTTGCCATGAGTGCCACGTTCAATCCCTCCCGGTAAAAAAGCATTCACGAGTTATTTATTTGTCCGTGCTGAAACCTTGTTCCTCTGCCCGACCTCTGCTAGTGTCAGAAGCTCATCATCATCCTTCTCCTCCAGAGTCTTCCCTCGAGTATGCGAAGTGTCGGTACGCCTCCAGACCGTCATCCACCTCTCTCTGGGGCTGTCGAGTGGCTACCCGCTCGCAGTCAAAGTATTCAGTCCGGGCTTAGCGAGTGTCGGTACGCTCCAAGTCCACCCCGTCTCTCCTCGGAGTGTCTGGACGCCTCGAGGGTCGCTGCTTCCCCTCCCTCCACCCCCGGCAAGCTTTGGGCGGTCCGTACCCGAACCCCTACTACCGCGTTGGCGAACTGCCGATCATACCGAGGAATTACAACAGCTGCCATCAGAAGCATTAAAAACAGACACTGCAATAATAACTTAAGCCCAAATATTTAAGAAACGTATAATTAGAATACAGTGAAATGTGGAGTTGCCACAAAATCTCTGAATCCACCATTGCTAGAGCGATGAACTCCATGCTTATCTCACTGAAAGTCGCCACCAAGGATGCCGACGTGAGGCTTGCTGCGAATACAGGATGTGATACAAGCGAGGCGCGACAATGCTATGATGATGACGGGACTGCCTGTGAATGACCTGGCTGTGTTTATCCTGAGACTGGCTACAACCTATGGACGAGAAGGACGCAGGGTCGAGCAAGAGTTGGCCAGCCTGTGCGACGAACGGTGGTAACGCAGAGGGGTCCCAACAGGACGATGCGCTTGGCAGTGTCATCTGACCTGGGTCTTGTCCACTGTACGCTGCAGCGAGGTGGTCAGACACGAGAGAGATTTCAGCAGTTTATTTTGGAACTGGCTAACATCATACAGGCCGATGCTCCTGGCAGACGAGTTATTCTCATTTTCGATGGTCCAAATTTTCACCAAGGGATTGAGATACCTGAGCAGTTTGAGGATCTCATTCGTCTGCAAATTTTACCGGCGTACTCGCCGTTTTTGAATCCCGTGGAGATGGCGCACAGCGCTCTTAAGATGAGATCAAGCGGCGCCTTGTAGAGCCCGCAATCGTGTGACTGAGGAAAACGTTTGCCCACCAGGCATGACACGAGATGATTGGCGATACATGCTGATGGATCGGCTTGGAAGAGAATCGCTGCATGTCATTACTCCGCACAAGATCGCAGGCTGGGAGCTCCACTGCACTCGAAAGTTTGCTCAGTGTATCAACATGCAACCCTTTATTTGAACGCTTATAACATTATCAAAAAATTTTGCACCGCTTGTTTTGTTGTGTTCCTGCGTATCCTTTTCCAAATATATAGTTTCCGACAGTACATTATTTTGTAATTTCGTAAAACCACCACTTTGTTTTCAATATGGTTCTCACTTAGCGTTAAAAAATTCTCACTTTGCTTGCAAGGCGCGTGCCCAAAAAGCTGGGCTGCAGCGAGGGGTGGCCATAGACAATTGTGTTTTTGCTACTCAGTCTCAGATTGCTTGAAAAAAGTCTCACTTAGAATGCAAAAACCAATACTTACTTGTGCAATGCTTATAAAGAAACGGATCAAAAGCCTACCCTGTACTACAAAGTTCAATGTACAAACAAACAATACCAAAATATAGACCTACATCTAGTCTATAGTATACCTTTTTGCGTTCTATTTGGGCTTTCTTGCGAGCCATTTGGGCAGCGCAGGCAGTGGTGAGCGAGACTGGATAGTCACTTGGCGACACCATAAAATGCCGAGAGAAGCGCCGAGAGACCAATTTTTGTAATGTCCAAAAAATCTTGTCTTTGGTTGCCATGGCAACGCTTTTCACTTCAGTACATAGACGGCCAAGTCTTTTACATGTTTTGCAAAAAACCGCATCCAACTGGGCAAAAGCGGCAATCGTTAAAAGTTGAAAAACGTGCTTTCCTATCCCGACACGTTGGTTACATCTTATCAAGATTAGATATCGCATCCGTAATGACCAAGAGAAAGACTCGCTTACGCTCGGCTTCCTCTTGGCCATTACTGGCTCACTCATCCCAACTAGCTACAGCTTTTTCTTGATGCGGCCTCCTATTTTAACTTCACAAATATTATAAATCGGCCAATAAATTAACAGATGCACAAAAGGGTCGTTGCTGCCATCAGAAGCATTAATAACAGACACTACAATAATAACTTAAGCCCAAATATTTAAGGAACGTATAATTAGAATAGTGAAATTAAAGACAGGTATTGCTTCCATTTTTTTGCTGCAGAAAAATTACTACAATCAATTACAAAACAATCTAACAACTAACAAACAATCACAAAACGGTATTAAGGATGGAGAATTATATCCTAACCTCCAACTAATGATAATAATAACCACACAAATAGATAGACTGCTTCCTCTCGCATCCTTACTTTAATTCGATATGTAGCAAGTCAAGTTAACCAATTAATGATCCCGGGATGGGGGATTTTGAATCATAGGAATCCGGGGAAAAGGATTCTATGTTTGGGAAACATAAATTAAATTGCGGAACCTTATCAATATATCATTAGCTCCATCACCAATTACTACTAAACAGAGAAATAAAACATGGGAATACAGGAACTGGGTCGCGGGGATCGCAATTACAAACTAGATACGCGCACGCGCGGGGGTTCGAAAGGTCGACTGACAATGGGGCACTTCTGCTTCTTCAGCATGCATTACCGATTATTTTAGATTTCAAATGAAAACAGAAAAAAGACAATTCCGGTTTTTCTTCCTTCGCAGACCGGAAATAAGCGATCGTAAAAACATTTCTGTCTTTAAAAACAAAACTAAATTAAGCAACGCTGTTAGCCAATGAGTATTATGACAAAATTATGAGTAAAATCGCCCACCAAACAGACTTCAGTAAAGTGTCTTCGACATTGTCCACAGTCAAGCCGACACTCTTAGCCACAGCGTTTCTATCGCTTTTGAAATCCCAAGTGTTCGTCCCCAGTAGCGGCTTCAGGCCTTTTTCTCCTTCTGATTACCCTGCAGTGGCGGCTCGTCCCCATTAGTTGATGGCGGCTGCTGTCCTCTTTGACGACAAAAGTAGACAACGACACCGATCACAATAGCCACGATGATAACAAGGGCAACAACAAAATCAATAATAATGATAGTATTGCCGCTGACGGCACTGCTCTGATTGGTGGCGGCGCTGTAGTTGTCGTTGGTTCCGGAGTCGTAGTCGTTGTTGGCGGCGCTGTAGTTGTCGTTGGTTCCGGAGTTGAAGTCGTTGTTGGCGGCGCTGTAGTTGTCGTTGGTTCCGGAGTCGTAGTCGTTGTTGGCGGCGCTGTAGTTGTCGCTGGTTCCGGAGTCGTAGTCGTTGTTGGCGGCGCTGTAGTTGTCGTTGGTTCCGGAGTCGTAGTCGTTGTTGGCGGCGCTGTAGTTGTCGCTGGTTCCGGAGTCGTAGTCGTTGTTGGCGGCGCTGTAGTTGTCGTTGGTTCCGGAGTCGTAGTCGTTGTTGGCGGCGCTGTAGTTGTCGCTGGTTCCGGAGTCGTAGTCGTTGTTGGCGGCGCTGTAGTTGTCGTTGGTTCCGGAGTCGTAGTCGTTGTTGGCGGCGCTGTAGTTGTCGTTGGTTCCGGAGTCGTAGTCGTTGTTGGCGGCGCTGTAGTTGTCGTTGGTTCCGGAGTCGTAGTCGTTGTTGGCGGCGCTGTAGTTGTCGTTGGTTCCGGAGTCGTAGTCGTTGTTGGCGGCGCTGTAGTTGTCGTTGGTTCCGGAGTCGTAGTCGTTGTTGGCGGCGCTGTAGTTGTCGTTGGTTCCGGAGTCGTAGTCGTTGTTGGCG
The DNA here is from genome assembly GCA_950097015.1 of Macrostomum hystrix. NCBI lineage: Eukaryota > Metazoa > Platyhelminthes > Macrostomidae > Macrostomum > Macrostomum hystrix. The sequence continues at coordinate 1,039,198 of CATNEN010000026.1, forward strand.
GCGCTGTAGTTGTCGTTGGTTCCGGAGTCGTAGTCGTTGTTGGCAGCGCGATGTCGCAGGTGCGGAACAGCTGCGGGTGCAGGTCGCCCTTGGTTTTAGGAATCTGGCTGAACTGGATCAGAGCTGGCATCGAATCGCTGCCTGGCACACAGGAAAAATGCACGCTGCCGTTGCTAAGCCAATTAAGGGCTACAGGCGCTGGGTTTTTATTACAGCCGGTCAAAATCTCACGAGTCCTGAAATCGAATAATTGACATTCTAAACCATATGATATTTACAATATCCTTTAGACTAGACTCGGGATAGAGAAGCAGCACTCACACTTTCACTTGCTTGACAATGCAGTCGTCTATCGGATCTGAGTAAAACATGACCGGGTCTTCCTCGCTGAAGGAGGATTCGTTCACAAAGTAGCCGGTCCACAGTCTGAGATTAGTCAGGGCCAGTGGCGACTCGTAAGGATACTCGTCTTTCCTGGCTTTGTCTGAAGGAAGCGCAAAGATGTGACAAGATTGAGCACAATTGAGCAAAAGTATCCTCATTAGAAATTCAAAAAAGAAATTCGTACTTCTCTCAGAGAATCTGCGCAGAAAGTCTAAGATATCCCGGCCAGAAGAGGCGTTTCGGACAGTGAAAAAGTTGCCGAGTAAGAGTTTTCCAACCTGATTGGATTGAGCTGGCGACACATTCTCAGGAGTGACCAGGTAGCAGTAGTTATCGAGATCCATCATTTTCAAGTGGCAAAATTTTGGGTGCAGCACCCACGCATCCATCTGCAATCCCTTGGCATCGGAGCGGACTTGCTCATAGTCAGACTGGAATTCCAAAGTCAAGTAGTACGACCTGCAGAGTGAAGTGGGTAGTGAAGCAGCAGGGTCTCAACTCGCATTCTCATAAGAGAGCTCAGTAAGAAGCTGCAGTGCTACTCACGAGTCCCACAAGTTGATTATTTGCCGTCTTAACGGCAAGAATTGGAAACTGCGTGACACGGACGATTCACTGCACCAGTACTCCTTCCGCCAAGCAGCTGAAATGTGTGCAGTCGGCTGATAGCAGCTGTTGTGAATACTCAATAATAATTAAACAGAGATGTTCGCAATATTTATAGAGTAACGAAATTACACTCGTAAAGCCAAAACGAAAGCACCACATTTTCCTTAATAAAAAGCCACACAATGCCGGCTTGTACTTCCACATTAGAGTTTAATTTCGTCGGCTTTCGATGCAAATTAACTCTGTGACTCGGAGTTTTAGTTGAATTACTATAAATGATTTCTCCTTGATAGAAGTGTTGAATTGTCGAGGGTTGAGAGGAAACTTAGAGGAAACTTTTGTCTTAAGCCAAGCCACTCACTCTCGTTGTACTTATGCCAGAAGCTGAACACGTCGGTTTTGTTGCAAAACGGGTCAGTATTGTTGTCAAAGTCCACCACGGGCACGTCAATGTACATCTGTCTGGGCTGGTCATAGTTGATCGCCTTTAGAACCCAGTCGCACTTCAGGTTCTTCGTATAGCCCGGATCATCTCGGACATACGTCATCACCTGAAATAGACGCAGCTTTCTTTTATCCAGGCTCTAAGTGTGTCTTGGAGGTTGAGCAAGTCGTTTAAATAGCATTTTCTTCACACTTAGCCATCTATATAACTATTGCCAGCATTAGCTCGGATAAATACTTTTGTGGGGAGTCGCGGCCTCCTCAGTCCACGTACAGGCACACAGCCTTTGGAAGCGCAGTCTATAAATTGTCATTGGCTGCAAATCTGACCCAACTGGGTGCTAATAAAACTCGCTTTACTTGGCTATTCTTAAGGCATGGCTTACGTACTCAGTACATAAGTATCCTCTAATCTAAGGATTTCTTATCTTCTGGTCGATAAAGGCCGTTTGCAACATACTACTCACCCTCTGTGGGTTGAGATCACCAATTAAGACTCTAGTGACTTTGTAAACGGACATAACGTATGCGCCTCTGGTGTCCTGCATGCAGTGCTGATCTTCAGACCTGGCAGTAGCTGAAAATGTTTAATAAATAATTAATAGCACAGATGTGAGCAGAACTCATTTCAAATAAAATTCTATTAAATCAGGGTTTGTAGCCTAGTGGTTTTCTCAAACTAATCGACTTGAAGGTCGGGGGTTCGACTCCGACTTCACTGGAACAACTTGTGTCCATTAGCAGGACAACTCACTCAGCATTGCTTCAGTTCACCCAGCTGTAAAACGGGTACTGGCTGGTAATTGAGGGTAGGTGTGGCCCCCGGTCCATGGACTGAACAGCTGCATGCTGCCTTCAGATGAGCCGCGCAATAGCTACGACTGTGCTGTGTTGCACATGTAGCCCCAACGGGCAATTGTAATCAGCGAATATAATTAATAACCAATATCATTATATAACCTCCACGAACAAGCCACTTCACTTACCGATCAGCAGCAGAGAAATAACGAGTAATGAGCTCAGCTTTGTAGTCATGTTAAGCTTTCAGTTCTGAAACAGAGTTCAAAAATTAGATTTATGATGTTAGGATGCAAAAGTTTGTGCCTCATAAAAGCACATCTTGTATTGCTCCTAGTAAGCCTACTTCGATATTACTTCGATACTACTACGCAACAGTAGTAATAATAAAAAAACCCACCTATCCATCCATCCATCCACCTTTACTAAATCTCTAATTAGTAAATGTAAGTGATACTAGTAAGAAATAATTCATCTTTAGCAGAAAACCAATGCCCCCAATAGCAGAGAACCAACAATGCCCCTCTTAAGAATAGAACCAATGTCCCCTTAAGCAAGGTTCGCCCCCATTTCAGCGAAGAACAATTCATAAATCGTCCTGCTTGCCATTTAAATGTTAGCTGCTTCAGGGCAGCTGTTATCTTATTTTCCATGTTTCTTGTCGATGTAGTTTGCCAGTGCTTCAGAGGTTTCCCTGTCGTCTTGTGCCGCCAATATGTGGTTAGATTTTTCTTCTGCTGTTAGGGACGTGAAATTAGGAGTTTCACGCCCTGAAATTTTCTTATCGAAATTCGAACGTGATGAGCTATAACTATTCCAACTGCACTTAAATAAGAACTGGAACTCGTTTTCCACTTCAATTTTGCACTTACTACATAATATATTCTCATAAGGAACTTTCTGTCTGGCAGCTCGCAATGTTTCGCAAGCTAGCTTGTGGTTTCCTAGTCTAAACGAGGATAGAGTACGACTCAACTCCGGGTAACATTTCTTTTACATATTATTCGGCTGAATAATATAGCTAAAAATAATAAGAGATAAGAGTTGGGTCTGCTAATAGCTTAAAAATGATGGAGTCCGGGCGGGTCCTCGCTGGCTGCGATCTAGTGTCACTAAATGAAACCATGAAAATAGTTTTGATGTGTTTATTAGCGTACTTTATGCATAACTTGAAAAAGGAGGGGAATTTATAGATCCCAAAATTCGGTTTCTGCTCCCCAGAGGGGGCTAAAATTGCTAGTCCATCCAACCACCTATACTAAATCTCTAAAGTCTGTCTGTCTGTCTGTCGAACGACGCTCCACAGGCTGAATGTCTCAACCAAAATTGATCGTGTTTTTTTTAAACAGTCCAAATGTTACTCGCAGGACACCGTGAAATTTTTGACAATTTTTTTGCTTTGATTCGAAAGGTATTAAATATTCGAAAAACTAGTTTTCCTAATGCATTTAATGAGAGGCCAAATAAGGTTAAATTCTTTGCTGACTGAATGGTAATTGCAATAATGATTGCATTATGATTTCTAGCGAAAAGGCTCGGCTACTCAGCTGTGTGAATAATGGAATTTTGAATAAATTTGAATTTGAATAATGGTCTTTAATATAAAAGCACTATTAAAGACTTGCATTTTTTAATTATCCTAGGCCTGTTGTAATGGTTGAAATGGATAAATGAAAACAACTCAATTAACTAGGTATTTCAAATAGTTTAAAGTCTACCTTATGAAAACTGTATATTGTACATATAGGTCTTTGATGGTTCTTAGTATGCTTCTCAGTATAGTTCTTAGTATGGTTCTTAGTATGGTTCTCAGTATATCTCTCAGTATCTTCTCACAAATGACTAACACAATGACTTCTTTTCCTCAAACCACTTTTTTATATCTCGAACACACTTAAAGCTTCAACAATGACTTGACTTTCGGCCAACAATTTTACTCACACACTCTCTCACTCTCTTACACGCACAGCGAATTTATTTTTCTGTCTAAAAAAACTGAGGCTATATATACAAGAGTTTTTTAGCATTTGTTTAAATGGTGAATTTTCACAAAATAATATTTGCATGGTAATCATTAAAACAAAAATATTCATTCAGTATTACTTTCAATATAGTAAAGAGTAAAACATAATGTTGTTTTTTGGCGCGTATTTAATTTTTAGATTTTTTATAAAACATATTACAACAAAAAAATGAAACATATTTAAACTAAAACTGATCATGTATTTACAACGTTACACTAAGCTAAAAATGATTTTTTCTGGTTATCTCTTCTGACGAAATAAGTGTGTATATTTCACTTTCAAATATTTCAAAAAAATTTAGATTTCCTTTTGAATTCAGGAAAATGGTTGGATAGCTTTATTAGCAACTGCTTTTTATTTGCACTAGTAATTGCTTCCTGAGATCAATGCATAAAATAATTTCAGTTTCTACTTTGTGTATTCTTTGAAGAGTTAAAATTAATGAAACTAAATATCTAAATTTCTTACTACAAATCTTACTAATTTTTTTTAAATACTTAAATTTAAATAAATAAAAAGAATCATACAACTAACTGGAAATATTTTTAAGGGAACTGATTTGTATATTAGCTTAGCTAGTTGAAATGTATATTCTGATTTTTAAAAAACCCTGCAAAGTGCTTTGATTGACCAGCTAAATAGCTATATTAGCACTACCTACAACATCATATTGTACATAATTGCTGTAGCGAAATAAGTAATAATTAAAAAGTACAAAATGAGAAACACAACAGTTGTAAACGTTCTGTTGGAGGTTTTAACATTTCCGTAAATTGGTAATTTCCACAAAAAAATCGAGACATAGGAACTAGTCAAATCTATACTACAAAAGTAGGCTTGCTTTTAGTCGGTGCGCGAGAACACAAGAAAAGTTAAAAAAATGGGACTGTACCAATAGGAAGACATTATAATTTTTTATATTAATTTCATAATTAACTAAAAGATCGCTATTTTACAACTCAGACTTTGTTTCACGTAAGAACAAAAAGATCATTGTAAGGTTTTGTTATTCTGTAATCTGAAATACGACAGATTTCTCGAAAAACGACAGACACTATATAGCTAGAATATAACTAGAATTATTCTTGCTATTTTTTAGTTAAACTTTTATTTGGCGATTTTCCTGAAACAATTAGTTTTATTTTTGGTGCATGTTTTTGATGCAAAAAGCATCTTTGGTGCACTAAAAAGAAAATTCAAGCCTGTCCTAAAAACTAAAATTACATTCACCTAGATTCGAGGTAGGCTTTCCGATGGGTTTTTTTTGAGTAGTCCATTTTTCTAGTTCATCATACTCTGTTACAATAGGGATTCAGCGACCTGTCCGCAGGCTTTAGATTTTTCTTATTTGTTAAATTCTTCATTGATTTAGTCAAATCCGTAAGTTTTTCATCTCTTTTCATTTTTAATTTGCTAGGAAAAATTTTGACTATACCACGGACTCTTCCAGCGAAGAATTCCAGAAGAAGAATTCCAGTGAAGAACGTGCAGACGCTAGACTGGAGGGGTCAGAGTGTAAAGGGACACGGGAGAAAATCAATAATAGAGATCAAAGGGTGGAGCTGGCAAATAACCGGGGTTAGAAAAGGAGATTAACACAAGGGTGTAAAGTGAACAGGATTGGTTCATAATAACTCGCGATTTCCCGACACTCCCCCAAAAATGGAAGCCATTTTTTATGAAATCATTTGGAAGGCATGACAGGGGTTGGGAAAGTTAATTGGGATAATTACGAGTCGCTAAACGCAATTTAACTTCAGAAGCATTTATAAGAAAAAGAGATGTAGCTCAAAAGCAGGGATGACAGTTTAAAGAGATTAATTGTAGTTTATTCGATGGAGATTATGTGAAAAATACACCAACACCAAAGGCGAAATGAATTAATACGAATACCAGTTGAACTCGGATAAGAGAGTGGATAAGCGAATGAAATCTCAATCTACTGGAGCGACTAGGCATTTTGTCTTTAAGTTTCACTGGTCCACAGAGAACGAATCCCAGATTGGACGACGCAGCCGCCGGTCCCTCACACCCACGAACGACTTTACCACCGACAATATCGTAGTAGTGATCAGCGCCAATTAGGATTGAGATCGGTGCTTGCATCACGAGGGTCGTACGGATCCGCTAAGTCCAAGCCGTTCAGGTGAGGGAATTCGTTCACTAAGACTGAGCGCTGAGGCTCGCAGATCTCTTTGACAACATTAGCACGCAATTTCAGAACTTAGTGTGAATCGATTTTTCGAATTGAGACTGAGACGCTACGATGCAATTGTGGTATTGATACCTGTAAAGGTCGACACCTTCAATGATTCAGTTGTGGCGGACTCGATGTTTAAGAGTTCACACACATCCTTCCTGATGTATGACCTATTGCTAGCCGTGTCCAACAAGACTCGGACTAGAAGTTCTCGTTGACCGTCAGTACTGAGCGAAATAGCCTTGGCGACAGGAAGGGCAACAGATGGGTTACTACTAACAAACATTGTCGCTGTAAAGCTGTGGGACAAGCTCGCCGATGAATCGGACACATTCCATCCATCTCGAGTGGCACACGCCGTGACCGTGGAGCCAGTATAGCTGACGCTGGATTTGAGTCGTTGAGCGTAGACGTAAACTGTCTTTTGAAGTGATGCATCTGTCTGCTCTGCGGAGGTCGGCAGACACTGGTCACGTGACATGGGTCTTTTCCCCTTTTCCCGCCTTCATTTTGAGCCACATGTATGTGCCGATCGCCAGTTTTAGGTTTATGAGCGGCAGGGATGCAAATGCTTACTTGATGAGCTCCTCCACAGTTTCTGCACTTTCGTGAGTCATTGCACATGCGAAGCCCATGGCCTGTGCGCAAGCAACGAAAACAGCGATTCTCTTGTTGCAGGAAGGTCCGGCGGCTATTGGCCGTGGCAACCTTTTTTCAAGCTTCTGACCTGTGCCCTAATCCACAGTAGGCGCAGTACACCTTGCCCGCAGGCCCTTTCTAGAAATTGTTTCGAGATTGGACTGCCAAGGTCGAAATCAAAGGTTTTGGCAGACTGACAAGCCGTTCACAATCTTGTACCGCCTTTTTGCCAATGCGGTAGCTCCCTTGCCAACCTCAATGTCTGCACTCGGAAGACGCAAGAACTATTTCACAGAATTTTTCACAGAGTAATTTCGGCAGCAATCGACTTTCATACGAGGTGGTTTTCATGCCTCGAGGTTCAAGGCTGCGAACCGCAGCCGAAACATCATCATGAAACCGTTGAAGACTGGATAGAGAAATGTCCGTCAGCTGGTTCATAAGTTGGTTCATAAGGTCTCTAATGATTAGATCTGGTTAGCCAAAACGACCGGTGAGAATCTCGATCGCGGCCTGGTAATTGGCACCAGTTACCGCGAGGCCTCGAATGCAAGTCTTTGCTGATTCGGAAAGAGATGCGAGCAGATAGTTGAACTTGTCAACCTCAGCAAGAGCCGAATTGACAGAAGAAGAGAATTGATCCCAAAAGAGCTGCCAACCGGCGATTGTGCCGTTGTATGTGGGCAGCTGACGCTGGGAAGTTTGACATGAGGAAGGGCTTGAGCTTGAGCTTGCGTGCAATACTCAGGTTGCGAAGGAGCATCCGGCAAAGGCGATTTCCAAGTTGACGCTAACCTGCTTTCTAAGAGTTTAATGTACTTGCGACAACGAAATGATTTCTGCTCGTGACCATCATTTTATTTAAAATGAGTTTTGCTAACATCTGTACTATTAATTATTTATTAAACATTTTCAGCTACTGCCAGGTCTGAATGTCAGCAATGCATGCACGACCTAGTCCGTAAACTGCCCGTTGAAATTGGAGACCCAAACGCGCAGAGGCTGAGTAGTATCTTGCAAACGGCATTTATCGACCAGAAGATAAGAAATCCTTAGATTAAAAGTGACTTATGTACTGAGTACGTAAGCGATGCCTTAATAATAGCCAAGTTAGCGAGTTTTATTAGCACCCAGTTAGCACCCAGGGGCGTGTCGTGCAATTTACGCCCTTGAGGGCCAACCTCCAAGGCACAGTGAGAGTGTACACTGTCTCAAGATGAGAAAGTTAGCGCAGCTGCATACACCTGTGTGAGTGTGTGCTCAGGAGTCAGTGAAATGGGCAGAATTGCCTCCTCGGTGGCTGCGAATTTCAGATAAGGTAAAAATGCATTTCACTGTTTAAAAGAAAACATTTTTACCCTTTCCTTACATAACTCAGGTACACATCATCATTCCTTAGTGACAGAAACTTTAAGTTATTTATGAATTCTACGATAATTTATGAAAGAATTGTTTTCTCGCTCGTCTACTTCTAGTAGAATTGTTGCCATTACAATTCCAAAACACTTTTACTATATACTAAACATAGATTTACTGCTCTGATAAAAGTGCCCCATTAAAAATTAGTTCCGAGATATGAGAGTAAGTATGAGATAGCAGGAAAGGATTGGGAGAGTTGGTTTGAGGTTAAGTGCGGCATTGGGAAGGGGTTGGTTTGAGGTTGAGAGCGGCATTGGGAAGGGGTTGGTTTGAGGTTAAGTGCGGCATTGGGAAGGGGTTGGTTTGAGGTTGAGAGCGGCATTGGGAAGGGGTTGGTTTGAGGTTGAGTGTGGCATTGGGAAGGGGTTGGTTTGAGGATAAGAGCGGCATTGGGAAGGGGTTGGTTTGAGGTTGAGTGCGGCATTGGGAAGGGGTTGGTTTGAGGTTGAGTGCGGCATTGGGAAGGGGTTGGTTTGAGGTTGAGTGCGGCATTGGGAAGGGGTTGGTTTGAGGTTGAGAGCGGCATTGGGAAGGGGTTGGTTTGAGGTTGAGTGTGGCATTGGGAAGGGGTTGGTTTGAGGATAAGAGCGGCATTGGGAAGGGGTTGGTTTGAGGTTGAGTGCGGCATTGGGAAGGGGTTGGTTTGAGGTTGAGTGCGGCATTGGGAAGGGGTTGGTTTGAGGTTGAGAGCGGCATTGGGAAGGGGTTGGTTTGAGGTTGAGTGCGACATTGGGAAGGGGTTGGTTTGAGGATAAGAGCGGCATTGGGAAGGGGTTGGTTTGAGGATAAGTGCGGCATTGGGAAGGGGTTGGTTTGAGGTTGAAAGCGGCATTGGGAAGGGGTTGGTTTGAGGTTGAGTGTGGCATTGGGAAGGGGTTGGTTTGAGGATAAGAGCGGCATTGGGAAGGGGTTGGTTTGAGGTTGAGTGCGGCATTGGGAAGGGGTTGGTTTGAGGTTGAGTGCGGCATTGGGAAGGGGTTGATTTGAGGTTGAGTGCGGCATTGGGAAGGGGTTGGTTTGAGGTTGAGAGCGGCAATAGGAAGGGGTTGGTTTGAGGTTGAGTGTGGCATTGGGAAGGGGTTGGTTTGAGGATAAGAGCGGCATTGGGAAGGGGTTGGTTTGAGGTTGAGTGCGGCATTGGGAAGGGGTTGGTTTGAGGTTGAGTGCGGCATTGGGAAGGGGTTGGTTTGAGGTTGAGAGCGGCATTGGGAAGGGGTTGGTTTGAGGTTGAGTGCGACATTGGGAAGGGGTTGGTTTGAGGATAAGAGCGGCATTGGGAAGGGGTTGGTTTGAGGTTGAGAGCGGCATTGGGAAGGGGTTGGTTTGAGGTTGAGTGCGGCATTGGGAAGGGTTGGTTTGAGGATAAGAGCGGCATTGGGAAGGGGTTGGTTTGAGGTTGAGTGCGGCATTGGGAAGGGGTTGGTTTGAGGTTGAGTGCGGCATTGGGAAGGGGTTGGTTTGAGGATAAGAGCGGCATTGGGAAGGGGTTGGTTTGAGGTTGAGTGCGGCATTGGGAAGGGGTTGGTTTGAGGATAAGAGCGGCATTGGGAAGGGGTTGGTTTGAGGTTGAGTGCGGCATTGGGAAGGGGTTGGTTTGAGGTTGAGTGCGGCATTGGGAAGGGGTTGGTTTGAGGTTGAGAGCGGCATTGGGAAGGGGTTGGTTTGAGGTTGAGTGCGACATTGGGAAGGGGTTGGTTTGAGGATAAGAGCGGCATTGGGAAGGGGTTGGTTTGAGGTTGAGAGCGGCATTGGGAAGGGGTTGGTTTGAGGTTGAGTGCGACATTGGGAAGGGGTTGGTTTGAGGTTAAGTGCGGCATTGGGAAGGGGTTGGTTTGAGGTTGAGTGCGGCATTGGGAAGGGGTTGGTTTGAGGTTGAGTGCGGCATTGGGAAGGGGTTGGTTTGAGGTTGAGAGCGGCATTGGGAAGGGGTTGGTTTGAGGTTGAGTGTGGCATTGGAAAGGGGTTGGTTTGAGGATAAGAGCGGCATTGGGAAGGGGTTGGTTTGAGGTTGAGTGCGGCATTGGGAAGGGGTTGGTTTGAGGTTGAGTGCGGCATTGGGAAGGGGTTGGTTTGAGGTTGAGAGCGGCATTGGGAAGGGGTTGGTTTGAGGTTGAGTGCGACATTGGGAAGGGGTTGGTTTGAGGATAAGAGTGGCATTGGGAAGGGGTTGGTTTGAGGTTGAGAGCGGCATTGGGAAGGGGTTGGTTTGAGGTTGAGTGCGACATTGGGAAGGGGTTGGTTTGAGGATAAGAGCGGCATTGGGAAGGGGTTGGTTTGAGGTTGAGTGCGGCATTGGGAAGGGGTTGGTTTGAGGTTGAGTGCGGCATTGGGAAGGGTTGGTTTGAGGATAAGAGCGGCATTGGGAAGGGGTTGGTTTGAGGATAAGAGCGGCATTGGGAAGGGGTTGGTTTGAGGTTGAGTGCGGCATTGGGAAGGGGTTGGTTTGAGGTTGAGTGCGGCATTGGGAAGGGGTTGGTTTGAGGTTGAGTGCGGCATTGGGAAGGGGTTGGTTTGAGGTTGAGAGCGGCATTGGGAAGGGGTTGGTTTGAGGTTGAGTGTGGCATTGGGAAGGGGTTGGTTTGAGGATAAGAGCGGCATTCGGAAGGGGTTGGTTTGAGGATAAGAGCGGCATTGGGAAGGGGTTGGTTTGAGGTTGAGTGCGGCATTGGGAAGGGGTTGGTTTGAGGTTGAGTGCGGCATTGGGAAGGGTTGGTTTGAGGATAAGAGCGGCATTGGGAAGGGGTTGGTTTGAGGTTGAGTGTGGCATTGGGAAGGGGTTGGTTTGAGGATAAGAGCGGCATTGGGAAGGGGTTGGTTTGAGGTTGAGTGCGGCATTGGGAAGGGGTTGGTTTGAGGTTGAGTGCGGCATTGGGAAGGGGTTGGTTTGAGGTTGAGTGCGGCATTGGGAAGGGGTTGGTTTGAGGTTGAGAGCGGCATTGGGAAGGGGTTGGTTTGAGGTTGAGTGTGGCATTGGGAAGGGGTTGGTTTGAGGATAAGAGCGGCATTGGGAAGGGGTTGGTTTGAGGTTGAGTGCGGCATTGGGAAGGGGTTGGTTTGAGGTTGAGTGCGGCATTGGGAAGGGGTTGGTTTGAGGTTGAGAGCGGCATTGGGAAGGGGTTGGTTTGAGGTTGAGTGCGACATTGGGAAGGGGTTGGTTTGAGGATAAGAGCGGCATTGGGAAGGGGTTGGTTTGAGGATAAGTGCGGCATTGGGAAGGGGTTGGTTTGAGGTTGAAAGCGGCATTGGGAAGGGGTTGGTTTGAGGTTGAGTGTGGCATTGGGAAGGGGTTGGTTTGAGGATAAGAGCGGCATTGGGAAGGGGTTGGTTTGAGGTTGAGTGTGGCATTGGAAAGGGGTTGGTTTGAGGATAAGAGCGGCATTGGGAAGGGGTTGGTTTGAGGTTGAGTGCGGCATTGGGAAGGGGTTGGTTTGAGGTTGAGTGCGGCATTGGGAAGGGGTTGGTTTGAGGTTGAGAGCGGCATTGGGAAGGGGTTGGTTTGAGGTTGAGTGCGACATTGGGAAGGGGTTGGTTTGAGGATAAGAGTGGCATTGGGAAGGGGTTGGTTTGAGGTTGAGAGCGGCATTGGGAAGGGGTTGGTTTGAGGTTGAGTGCGACATTGGGAAGGGGTTGGTTTGAGGATAAGAGCGGCATTGGGAAGGGGTTGGTTTGAGGTTGAGTGCGGCATTGGGAAGGGGTTGGTTTGAGGTTGAGTGCGGCATTGGGAAGGGTTGGTTTGAGGATAAGAGCGGCATTGGGAAGGGGTTGGTTTGAGGATAAGAGCGGCATTGGGAAGGGGTTGGTTTGAGGTTGAGTGCGGCATTGGGAAGGGGTTGGTTTGAGGTTGAGTGCGGCATTGGGAAGGGGTTGGTTTGAGGTTGAGTGCGGCATTGGGAAGGGGTTGGTTTGAGGTTGAGAGCGGCATTGGGAAGGGGTTGGTTTGAGGTTGAGTGTGGCATTGGGAAGGGGTTGGTTTGAGGATAAGAGCGGCATTGGGAAGGGGTTGGTTTGAGGATAAGAGCGGCATTGGGAAGGGGTTGGTTTGAGGTTGAGTGCGGCATTGGGAAGGGGTTGGTTTGAGGTTGAGTGCGGCATTGGGAAGGGTTGGTTTGAGGATAAGAGCGGCATTGGGAAGGGGTTGGTTTGAGGTTGAGTGCGGCATTGGGAAGGGGTTGGTTTGAGGTTGAGTGCGGCATTGGGAAGGGTTGGTTTGAGGATAAGAGCGGCATTGGGAAGGGGTTGGTTTGAGGTTGAGTGCGGCATTGGGAAGGGGTTGGTTTGAGGATAAGAGCGGCATTGGGAAGGGGTTGGTTTGAGGTTGAGTGCGGCATTGGGAAGGGGTTGGTTTGAGGTTGAGTGCGGCATTGGGAAGGGGTTGGTTTGAGGTTGAGAGCGGCATTGGGAAGGGGTTGGTTTGAGGTTGAGTGCGACATTGGGAAGGGGTTGGTTTGAGGATAAGAGCGGCATTGGGAAGGGGTTGGTTTGAGGTTGAGAGCGGCATTGGGAAGGGGTTGGTTTGAGGTTGAGTGCGACATTGGGAAGGGGTTGGTTTGAGGATAAGAGCGGCATTGGGAAGGGGTTGGTTTGAGGTTGAGTGCGGCATTGGGAAGGGGTTGGTTTGAGGTTGAGTGCGGCATTGGGAAGGGTTGGTTTGAGGATAAGAGCGGCATTGGGAAGGGGTTGGTTTGAGGTTGAGTGCGGCATTGGGAAGGGGTTGGTTTGAGGATAAGAGCGGCATTGGGAAGGGGTTGGTTTGAGGTTGAGTGCGGCATTGGGAAGGGGTTGGTTTGAGGTTGAGTGCGGCATTGGGAAGGGGTTGGTTTGAGGTTGAGTGCGGCATTGGGAAGGGGTTGGTTTGAGGTTGAGTGCGGCATTGGGAAGGGGTTGGTTTGAGGTTGAGTGCGGCATTGGGAAGGGTTGGTTTGAGGATAAGAGCGGCATTGGGAAGGGGTTGGTTTGAGGTTGAGTGCGGCATTGGGAAGGGGTTGGTTTGAGGATAAGAGCGGCATTGGGAAGGGGTTGGTTTGAGGTTGAGTGCGGCATTGGGAAGGGGTTGGTTTGAGGTTGAGTGCGGCATTGGGAAGGGGTTGGTTTGAGGTTGAGTGCGGCATTGGGAAGGGGTTGGTTTGGGATGGGGTGGATGTGGGGTTGGGGAGGGATGGAGCAGGCACTGATGCCCCAACAAATCGATTGCAAACAGTTGTATGGGGTCCCATTGTAACTCTGATAAAAAGAAGGCGATAGAACAAGGAATAAAGACAGGAGGCGGTGCAGGATAAAATTCAGAGCAAGAAATGAAGACAAAGGAAGCGTCGTATCCGTTTGGGCTGGCGACTCGCTTTAGCATCCTGGAGGAGCCGGCCATTTTGAGTAGATAATGATGTCCCCAGGGTGGTTAGGGAGAGCTTGGCCAAAGCCGTGACAACCGAGGTCCCTCCTAACTTGATTTGCTATAGTGCGGCCCGGCCATGAGAGGACGGGGACTATCTGTAGATGAGATCCCAGGGATCTGGGAGCTGAGGTGCAGCGGTGGTATCATCTGCAGCGTCCCGCCGGCCACGCCTGGCCAAAAGCAGTTTTGACCAACTCACGAACTAATTCGACTTATCTTTCCCCAATTTTCCTATTCAGTTCTGCCCACAAGATCCCGCTGGGCTGGTCTCGATTGAAAATTAGCCTCAGAAATGCCGGGAAAGTGAATCTTCCTATATTGGATTACACGGCCAGAAATTGGAGCGGTGCAATTGGGATTTGGAAGATTGAGAGAGACCTGCGTAGCTGCTCAGATCCGCCTGTAGATTAAGCAGGGATGTGAATTTGATCAGGCCCGCGAGATACCCCTATTGCCCCAGTTTCATTGCCACCTGTTTCTATAATTTAGAAATAATAAGTAGAACTGGTAGTGGAACTACCAGAGACTCAAGAACTCGGGCCAATTTTTTGTTGCGCATCTTCTGAAACAAGAATCAAGTTGCCAGCCTTTCAGACCGTCGAGATATTCAATGGTTCTGGCCGAAAGTCAGATTTTTACCATAAGCGCTAGTGTATTTCATACACCTCTATACACGAATTAGCACTGCGCCTCAGTGCGGCCTTGCCAGGCCTTCGATATTTATCAGCATGTCACCCGAATGTGCTTGCATCATCTCCGTCTTCGGTGGTCACCTACCTTTATCTAGACGGACTGCTGGACCTTCAAGGGCGAAACTATAGACACCCTGACGCGAATTTCTCCAATTTCACTGATCAAGCCAAAATATTAGGGGCAGTTCAAGCGCAGGACACCACCGCCTAGTCTGTCAACCAATCAGTCACCACCCAACGCTGTTAGCATTCAGGCGCTGCTTCAATCGAGCTTCGTAGTCCTACAGTTAACAAACACCCAACATTCTTAGAATTCAATAGCATTTAAATCATCGCCTTTATCCTCAAGCCTCTAATGAGCCAGTCGATCTTTTCTAGCTCCTACGCTCGTAGTTGAGTTTTATCAATGTGTCTCTTCTAGGAGAGAAGCAAATTAAATTACAGCCTGCATCTGCAGCCACTGTTTCTGAGGAGAAATTTAGACAGCCGAGCAGTTCTGCTCCGCCACACGCATTTCCTCACCCTTCTTCTCTCCTTTTACTGACTTCCAGGGCGTCACAGCCACATCATGGAGCGGTCCTTTCAGCAGCGGAATTTCTGCAGAAGTATAACCACAAAGGAGGATGAAAAAACAAGGCCACGTTATAGGCAAGGTACAGTTTAGGCGAATAGACAGCCAAAGAAACGAATGGTTTAGCAATCCAATGCAGCTACAAAGCAGGCTTATAATCAACTTATTTACAGGCAAATAGCGACTCTCGTGCTGCAATTATGCGTAAAAAAACTCGTATCGAGGCGCAATCTATAGCTCTTCGCATTCAGCTCCCCAACTTTTCATCCTAAAGCGAACTTTAACCGAACAGGTAAAGCAACGAAACGCAGACACCGCGGCAGTTTTAAAAAAATTAGGCACGTGCAGAAACAGTCTTAAGTCCAACTCAACCCCCCGCCGACTGTATCGTCAAATCCGATTTTTTTGCACGTCTCGAATTTTATCTACAAATTTTTTAGATCTCGACAAGTAGGTCCATCCCAGGAACCTACATCGAGTGTATCCGGGATAATTATCTGCAGGCGTATCCTGCTGGGGAGGGTACGCCTCATAACTAGAGGTGACAACTTGCCTGTGTGTGTCTGTGTGTGCCTGTGTGTGCCTGTGTGTGTTTGTGTGTGCCTGTGTGTGTCTGTGTGTGTTTGTGTGTGTGTGCCTGTGTGTGCCTGTGTGTGTCTGTGTGTGTCTGTGTGTGTCTGTGTGTGTGTGTCTGTGTGTGCCTGTGTGTGTCTGTGTGTGACTGTGTGTGTCTGTGTGTGCCTGTGTGTGCCTGTGTGTGTCTGTGTGTGTCTGTGTGTGTCTGTGTGTGTGTGTCTGTGTGTGCCTGTGTGTGTCTGTGTGTGACTGTGTGTGTCTGTGTGTGTCTGTGTGTGACTGTGTGTGACTGTGTGTGATTGTGTGTGACTGTGGTGACTGTGTGTGACTGTGTGTGTCTGTGTGTGCCTGTGTGTGTCTGTGTGTGCCTGTGTGTGCCTGTGTGTGTCTGTGTGTGCCTGTGTGTGACTGTGTGTGTCTGTGTGTGTCTGTGTGTGACTGTGTGTGTCTGTGTGTGTCTGTGTGTGACTGTGTGTGTCTGTGTGTGTCTGTGTGTGTCTGTGTGTGACTGTGGTGACTGTGTGTGTCTGTGTGTGTGTGTCTGTGTGTGCCTGTGTGTGTCTGTGTGTGACTGTGTGTGTCTGTGTGTGTCTGTGTGTGTCTGTGTGTGACTTTGGTGACTGTGTGTGACTGTGTGTGACTGTGTGTGACTGTGTGTGATTGTGTGTGACTGTGGTGACTGTGTGTGACTGTGTATGTCTGTGTGTGCCTGTGTGTGCCTGTGTGTGTCTGTGTGTGCCTGTGTGTGACTGTGTGTGTCTGTGTGTGTCTGTGTGTGACTGTGTGTGTCTGTGTGTGTCTGTGTGTGACTGTGTGTGACTGTGTGTGATTGTGTGTGACTGTGTGTGCCTATGTGTGACTGTGTGTGACTGTGTGTGACTGTGTGTGACTGTGTGTGTCTGTGTGTGCCTGTGTGTGACTGTGTGTGACTGTGTGTGTCTGTGTGTGCCTGTGTGTGACTGTGTGACTGTGTGTGTCAGTGTGTGCCTGTGTGTGACTGTGTGTGACTGTGTGTGTCTGTGTGTGCCTGTGTGTGACTGTGTGTGACTGTGTGTGACTGTGTGTGTCTGTGTGTGCCTGTGTGTGACTGTGTGTGACTGTGTGTGTCTGTGTGTGACTGTGTGACTGTGTGTGTCAGTGTGTGCCTGTGTGTGACTGTGTGTGACTGTGTGTGTCTGTGTGTGCCTGTGTGTGACTGTGTGTGACTGTGTGTGACTGTGTGTGACTGTGTGTGTCAGTGTGTGACTGTGTGTGACTGTGTGTGTCTGTGTGTGACTGTGTGTGACTGTGTGTGACTGTGTGTGACTGTGTGTGACTGTGTGTGTCAGTGTGTGACTGTGTGTGACTGTGTGTGACTGTGTGTGTCTGTGTGTGACTGTGTGTGACTGTGTGTGACTGTGTGTGTCTGTGTGTGCCTGTGTGTGACTGTGTGACTGTGTGTGTCAGTGTGTGCCTGTGTGTGACTTAGTGTGACTGTGTGTGACTTTGTGTGTCTGTGTGTGCCTGTGTGTGACTGTGTGTGACTGTGTGTGACTGTGTGTGTCTGTGTGTGCCTGTGTGTGACTGTGTGTGACTGTGTGTGTCTGTGTGTGCCTGTTTGTGACTGTGTGTGACTGTGTGTGTCAGTGTGTGACTGTGTGTGACTGTGTGTGTCTGTGTGTGACTGTGTGTGACTGTGTGTGACTGTGTGTGATTGTGTGTGACTGTGGTGACTGTGTGTGACTGTGTATGTCTGTGTGTGCCTGTGTGTGCCTGTGTGTGTCTGTGTGTGCCTGTGTGTGACTGTGTGTGTCTGTGTGTGTCTGTGTGTGACTGTGTGTGTCTGTGTGTGTCTGTGTGTGACTGTGTGTGACTGTGTGTGACTGTGTGTGACTGTGTGTGTCTGTGTGTGCCTGTGTGTGACTGTGTGTGACTGTGTGTGTCTGTGTGTGCCTGTGTGTGACTGTGTGTGTCTGTGTGTGTCTGTGTGTGTCTGTGTGTGACTGTGGTGACTGTGTGTGTCTGTGTGTGTGTGTCTGTGTGTGCCTGTGTGTGTCTGTGTGTGACTGTGTGTGTCTGTGTGTGTCTGTGTGTGTCTGTGTGTGACTTTGGTGACTGTGTGTGACTGTGTGTGACTGTGTGTGACTGTGTGTGATTGTGTGTGACTGTGGTGACTGTGTGTGACTGTGTATGTCTGTGTGTGCCTGTGTGTGCCTGTGTGTGTCTGTGTGTGCCTGTGTGTGACTGTGTGTGTCTGTGTGTGTCTGTGTGTGACTGTGTGTGTCTGTGTGTGTCTGTGTGTGACTGTGTGTGACTGTGTGTGATTGTGTGTGACTGTGTGTGCCTATGTGTGACTGTGTGTGACTGTGTGTGACTGTGTGTGACTGTGTGTGTCTGTGTGTGCCTGTGTGTGACTGTGTGTGACTGTGTGTGTCTGTGTGTGCCTGTGTGT
Organism: Macrostomum hystrix; assembly: GCA_950097015.1. NCBI lineage: Eukaryota > Metazoa > Platyhelminthes > Macrostomidae > Macrostomum > Macrostomum hystrix. The sequence goes on from CATNEN010000026.1 coordinate 1,057,374, forward strand.
GACTGTGTGACTGTGTGTGTCAGTGTGTGCCTGTGTGTGACTGTGTGTGACTGTGTGTGTCTGTGTGTGCCTGTGTGTGACTGTGTGTGACTGTGTGTGACTGTGTGTGTCTGTGTGTGCCTGTGTGTGACTGTGTGTGACTGTGTGTGTCTGTGTGTGCCTGTGTGTGACTGTGTGACTGTGTGTGTCAGTGTGTGCCTGTGTGTGACTGTGTGTGACTGTGTGTGTCTGTGTGTGCCTGTGTGTGACTGTGTGTGACTGTGTGTGACTGTGTGTGTCTGTGTGTGCCTGTGTGTGACTGTGTGTGACTGTGTGTGACTGTGTGTGTCTGTGTGTGCCTGTGTGTGACTGTGTGTGACTGTGTGTGTCTGTGTGTGACTGTGTGTGACTGTGTGTGTCAGTGTGTGACTGTGTGTGACTGTGTGTGTCTGTGTGTGACTGTGTGTGACTGTGTGTGACTGTGTGTGACTGTGTGTGACTGTGTGTGTCAGTGTGTGACTGTGTGTGACTGTGTGTGACTGTGTGTGTCTGTGTGTGACTGTGTGTGACTGTGTGTGACTGTGTGTGTCTGTGTGTGCCTGTGTGTGACTGTGTGACTGTGTGTGTCAGTGTGTGCCTGTGTGTGACTTAGTGTGACTGTGTGTGACTTTGTGTGTCTGTGTGTGCCTGTGTGTGACTGTGTGTGACTGTGTGTGACTGTGTGTGTCTGTGTGTGCCTGTGTGTGACTGTGTGTGACTGTGTGTGTCTGTGTGTGCCTGTGTGTGACTGTGTGTGTCAGTGTGTGACTGTGTGTGACTGTGTGTGTCTGTGTGTGACTGTGTGTGACTGTGTGTGACTGTGTGTGTCTGTGTGTGCCTGTTTGTGACTGTGTGTGACTGTGTGTGTCAGTGTGTGACTGTGTGTGACTGTGTGTGTCTGTGTGTGACTGTGTGTGACTGTGTGTGACTGTGTGTGATTGTGTGTGACTGTGGTGACTGTGTGTGACTGTGTATGTCTGTGTGTGCCTGTGTGTGCCTGTGTGTGTCTGTGTGTGCCTGTGTGTGACTGTGTGTGTCTGTGTGTGTCTGTGTGTGACTGTGTGTGTCTGTGTGTGTCTGTGTGTGACTGTGTGTGACTGTGTGTGTCTGTGTGTGCCTGTGTGTGACTGTGTGTGACTGTGTGTGACTGTGTGTGTCTGTGTGTGCCTGTGTGTGACTGTGTGTGACTGTGTGTGTCTGTGTGTGACTGTGTGTGACTGTGTGTGTCAGTGTGTGACTGTGTGTGCCTGTGTGTGTCTGTGTGTGTCTGTGTGTGTCTGTGTGTGGCTGTGTGTGCCTATGTGTGTCTGTGTGTGTCTGTGTGTCTGTGTGTCTGTGTGTGTGTTTCTGTATGTGTCTGCGTGTGTCTGTGTGTCTGTGTGTGTGTGTCTGTATGTGTCTGTGTGTGTCTGTTTGTCCGCAGCTATTGAATCGAGCCAATACTCGTAGCCAGAATCGAACGAAGAGTAGAATCGCTGCTAGAAGTAAACCAAGAACTAATTAAAGATTCTAAGCTACAATCGAATTTTAGTTAAGAATCGCAGTAGGAACCGAAGCTAGAATCGAAGCTAGAATCGAAATAATAATCCTAGTTGAATAATTGCTTGAGTCGGAACTAGAATACTCGTTGGGAACGCGTTTTGAGTTGAGATCAGCTAAGATCAGTTGAAAGCAATACAAAAAAGCTGCATTCATCGTTCGCAGATAAAGCTAGAAAAGTCCAACTGCCTTTAGTTTTTTTTCAACCAGAGAACGTTCTGCTGCTTTAGAAATGACAGGTGCAAAAAACACCAAGATGGACCCGCAATTCCTGCTTCAACGCTCTGCTGCTTTAAAAAGTAACTTTTCCTCTTGCTGTCACGGGGGAGGCCAGTTGAATAATTGATTCGACAACCAGTTGTCTGCATCTGGCCTGGAAGCCGGGAGATGCTCCGCTGGCACGCCTCCTTCACGCCTAATTGAATTGAGAAACAATTGAGTGCCTGGCTGGGTCTCACGAGCCTCACTAAAGGATGACTAAAGGATCACTAAAGTAGTAGGGCGAATTATGACACTGCCGCATTAGCACTGGGGAGATAGGAAAGCAGTGTAAAAGGATAGGAGCGGGGCCTACACAGTGGAGATATGCAGGCCAATCAGGTGGGTTTGTGCAGGAGCCCATTACTGTGCTTATGACACTGCCGCATTAGCACTGGGGAGATAGGAAAGCAATGTAAAATGATAGGAAGGAAACGAATGCACTGCAGAGATAAGAGAAATGGCTGGCCTATCTCTGTGCATTAGGGATGGATTAACACTGCAGGGATAGGAAGAGAGGCCGGCCTATCTCTTTGCGCTGGGTGATTAACACAGCAGAGATAGGAGTAGAGGGGGTGTGGGGGTGTGGGGGCGAAGCCCCCACATTTTAATTAGCCTTTAATTTTCTTGGTCACTCTGCCTCTGACAAACGGAACTCGCTGGCGCTGGCCCATTTAACCTCCAAGCAGCTGCACTGAGAGAACGTTAAATGCTACCTTGATGTCTGTGATGCAGGTCATTGCAAGGTCCTGCCTTGCTGGTCTATCTCTCTCTTTGCATTGGGGGTGGGTTAACACTGCAGGGATAGGAAGAGAGGGTCCGCCTATCATTTGGCACTGCAAATAGTCCTCGGAAATTCCGTGGGGTCCTAGTGTGTGAACAAACGCCTATGTGTTTGCATAGTGGACTCTGTCGCAGGTAAATCTGTCTGAGAGGGAGAGAGACAGTCAGTGCAGTCTGATAAACCGATTGATTATTCAGTTCCACTCCTCCAATGGAATTTCACTTTTGCTCTGGTCTCTCATATTTTTTCATATGAAGACAACAACAAAACAACTGTTGGCCTGGGCAAAACAGTGAAACCACCATCTGTTTGCAGTGGGTATGGGCAACACTGTAGAGATAGGACAGTGGATGCGTAGCATAGATACATAAATTCAGCCTAATGTTATTATAAGTTTTCTTAGTATTACAAGTGTATGCGCCCACAGTCTCACCCACCCCATTACGTTAACCCACCCCACTCCGCTGGTATATAAGGGTGGGGATTTTTTATTATCGTTAAGAGAGGATTTCTGTTAAACTAATAGCCATTTCGTCACGGAAGTTTGACCTGCTACCATGGATCTTAGCGACGGCTTTAAAGTTCAAGTACAGGATTCATCGCTATCCGACGCTTCTACTCTTCTGACGGGGAGCTGAAGCCTGGAATCCCTGGATTCAACTTGAACGTACACCAATGGGAGAAGCTGAAGCAGCTAAGGCGCCAACTCGTGCAGGCTGCAGTCAACCGACGAAACGTCACTGCCAAGCTGGGCTCCGACAAGCTCGTAGAAGTCAAGCGAGGAGTCATCTGGCTCAAGCGACTGCCGGAGGACTGCACGGAGGATTTCCTGAGACGGAATTCGATCGAGATGACTCCCCGTCTGTGGCGAGCGCTGTGGTGCCATGTCGACCGGATCAGTAGTGAGCTGAGAGGAAAGTCACCGGAGTGCGAGTACGAGCTGGACCCTCAGGACATCAAGACCGAGCCGGACATCGAGAATCGGGCGGGCCAACACTCTAGTGAGGATGCGGACGACGAGAAGACGCTGCTGATTTCCGAGTCAGACAACGCAACCTCCGAACCGCTTCCAGCTGCAGCCCAACTGTCGACGCCCAAAGCATTCGGCTGCATCCCACAGCAGGACAGCGACCTGTCTAAGGATCCTTACTGGTATCAGGCCCGTGCGGCTGCGGGTCTCAGTGTCAACTGCTTGATTGGAAGCCGCAAGCGCAAGCAGCCATGGCCTCTGCGTAGGAGTGATGCGATCAAGTTTCCGAAGCTGACGGATGACTCAGATGAAAACAAGGACAACGAGTGAATTTCCAAGTGACAGTACATGCATCAAATAATTTCTAACTTCATTCATTTGGTCAAATGCGCACTAAGCTTATTATCTATCCAGCCATATTTCAGCAATATAGGCTACAGAGTAATTTTGCTCTGTGCTTCTCGCAATAGCTAATTTAACTGTCTTTTTTGGCTTTATTTCTCGGTATATGTATCAAGACATTTTATAAACTACATTGTGTCAATACAACTTAAGAAAGTTGCTAAAGACAAAAAATAATATTGATTCTGACATCCTCTTCATGTTGGAAAATGGAAAAGCTTTACTACAACCCCGCTCAGCCGGCCAGTTTCTCAGGTGCATCAAAGTTGCAGCAGCAACTAGGGAAAAATAATGAGGTGAAATCTAGAAAATAAATTGAGCTGTGGTTAACTGAACAGCCCGTGCACACACTGCACAGGTCGGCTAGAAGGCGCTATCCCAGAGCACCAATCATAGTGCGATCCATTGACGATCAATGGGAGCTTGACTTGGTTGAGATGATTCCATTCGCAAAGTACAATAATGGCTACAAGTACATTCTCACATGCATTGATGCGCTGTCCAAATGTGCATGGGCCAGGCCATTGAAAAATAAATCAGCTGCAGAAGTGCAGTCCGCATTCGAGAGCATTCTGAAATACTCAAAACGCCAGCCTCGCACAGTCCGCACAGATCAGGGGAAAGAGTTTCTTAACACTACTTTTCGCCAATTCTGCATAGAGCGGGGGATTCTGGCTTTCCCAACCAATAGTGAGCAGAAAGCAGCCATCATTGAGCGATGGAACAGAACTCTGAAGAGCAAAATGTGGCGGTATTTCACGTACAAAAGCACCCTGCACTGGGTTGACGTGCTGTCCAAGCTAGTGAAGTCCTACAACAGCACTTACCATAGAAGCATAAAAATGGCGCCAACAAGCGTCTGCAAAGAGAATGAATCTGAGGTCTGGATGAACCTGTACGATGGGAAAGCAATTGAGACAATAGAGAAGCTGAAGAAACCGAAATTCTGCGACAATCAGTTAGTGAGAATTTCCAATGCACCCAGGGTGTTCCGAAAGGGCTACAAGGCCAACTGGAGCGAGGAAGTGTACACTGTGGTGGCCAGGGCCCCGAAGCACTACCCGTACATGTACAAGATTAGAGACATGAAGGGGGGAAGAGATTCGAGGCCTCTTCCATGAGCAAGAGCTGCAGGCTGTTCCGGACTCACAGCGGTTGTATGTGATTGAAAAGATTTTGAAGACTGAGAAACGTCATGGAAAAATCCGATATCTTGTGAAGTGGGCCGGCTACAACTCCACCGCGTGGGTGGATGAAAAGGACTTAAGAAAAGTCTAGTAGTAAACCTATTTCTGTGATAAAGGTATTTTCTATTATGAGAAACATTGTTATCAACAGTGAACATGCTGAAGGTACTTCTAGTGACTTTCATTTTCACCTGCCTTCCCCTATTTACTTGGATCGAAATGTGGACTATGAGGCTGGTCTGGTTGAAATCCATCTGCCTGTTGCATGGTTCAATCTTGACGAACCTTACTGCATCACTGTCTCAGTTGGAAGAGAGCACGAGGCCCTGGTTCTTCAACCTGGACGCTTTGCTAGAGTGGAGGAGCTGGTGGAGTGCCTGAATGAGCTGCTGACCAACTCTGAGTCTCTGTTCTTTGATGCGAGAAGCGACAGAGATGCTGAAATGGAGGCAGACGAATCGGGTCTGCTGGGGCGGCGTGGTAGTGCAAGAGAGTTCGCTATAAAATTTGAAATATGCAACTCAAGAACTGTTGTGCAAAACAGTACCGCGGAAGCAGAGCTGTTTCTTCCTCCTAACAAAATTCTGCAGTGGCTTGGATTCGGAAGTCAAGCAGTTACGATCCGACCTGGTCGCTTTGTGTCAAAGCATTACATTGGCTGCCCACGCACCAGCTTAATTAATGTCCACTGCAGCATTGTTGAATCAACTAACTGCAACTGCAGCTCCCTGCTGAGAACTGTTAGCATGAATTCTGAAATTGAATGGGGTTACTATCTGAGCAAAGTGTTTAAGAAAACGACATTCTTTCCGATTCAGAGAGTCAATTTCCTACAAAGTATTCGAATTCAACTGCGAGACATTTTTGACTGCACATTTATCGCGCAGACTTGCAGTCCTGTTTTGCTGACCGTTCAGATTCGCGAAAAAAAAATTCAATGAATTATCAGCAGCTGATTAGGCAATACTCGGGAGCTCAAACAGGAGCTCAAAAGTCAGTACTTTATGGCTGCGGGAGTTCTCCAGGGCTTATGACGTACCAGCCTCCACCAGATGCTTCATCATCATCATTAACAGGGCTGATCAATAGCAGCCGTGGCAAAACAAAAAGTCCTAAGAAATCGAAACGAAAGCAGAAAAAATGAAAGAAGAATCAACTAGCCGGAACACTAGTCGCAAGAGAGGAAGGAAGACAAAGACTGGCAAGAAAAAGCTTAAGAAAAGGACTGACAAGAAAAGGAAAGCAACTGGAAGAAAGCGCAAAGTCAACAGAAAAACTGTGAAACGGGTGCTCGACTCTCTGTCCTAGGCGATGGCTTACGGATTTAACCCAAGGCTCGATCTGTTCAAGGCGCCTGTGCTACAGACTTGTATTGAGAAATCTGCTTACGTTGACATTCATCCTGTGAATTCTATTGTTGCAAACTCACCCATTGAATTTGACTGCCACCAATCAGCTGATGAGTACACTGATTTAGTTAATTCATTTCTATACATTCGGTGTCGCATTGTGAGACTGAATGGTGCATTGATGAGGGAGGATGAGCTGGGTGAGGATGGAGTTGTTGCAGACCGCAGAGACAGCAATGTGCATCCGGAAAATTTTGTTCTGTCTACAGCCTTCTCAGATGTAATTGTTAGCATTAACCAGCGAATCGTCTCTGGGGGTGACCAGCTGTACCCGTACCATGCCTACTTCAAAGCACTGATGAGCTCATCCGATGCCCAGCAACTCAAATTTCACCCTGCCGGTTTCTTGGAACCCGACTCAGCTGATGAGGACCACACTGAGAACCACAGGACCTCCCAATGGAGGGAATATGCGGGACCACTCCTTAGCGACATTTTCCAGTGCCCTGTGTTTCTGCTGAACAATTTGCACCTGCACATCAAACTGGTGCCCAGTGACGGAGCATTTGGAATCAGAGCTCCAGCCGCCAACAACACCGCCTACAGGATGGAAATATCGCACTGCATCCTCTATCTCCGCCGAGTCAAAGTTCTGCCCCACATCAGCTTGGCTCACGAGCAGGGGCTGACTAATCAGAATGCGCTCTACCCAATTGAGCGAACTGAAATGCAAAACTTCATCCTGCCCCAGGGAATTCAGTCAAAGAATATTGAAGGATTCACGCACGGAAAGCTCCCGAAATTCATCATGCTGGCCTTCGTCAACCACCGAGCCTTCAATGGGCACCATCATTCCAGCCCGTTCCAGTTCCAAAACTTCAACCTGAGTCAGCTTGCTCTCAAGAAAGGGGGTGAATCCATGTGCCACGGGGCATTTACACCTGAGAACAATTCGTTTGTGAGAGAATATTTGCACTACCTGAAAAGCTGTCAATCTGCGAGCCACACCAACTCGGTTCCATCGATTCCCTACCAGCTCTTCTCAAACGAGAACACTGTGTTCGCATTCGATCTGACACCCGAGGGAGCGGCTCTGTGGTACGGGCAGAAGGAGGGAAACCTGCGGCTGGAGATTCGGTTCCGACAGGCCTTGGATGAAGCCGTGTCCCTGATTGTCATGTGTGTGTATGACTCACTGATTGAGGTCACCAAGCACAGGGAGCTATTGCTGGACTATTCATCTTAATGAAAGTTGATATGGATGCCCTTCAGCTGCGTTGTCTTGCTAGATCCTTCCTGCCCAGCAATCGAATCTTGATAATCACCCTTTGCTTAAAGCAAAAGACCTGGATAATAAACTGGGATGAAGGAAGAATGCGTGAGAAAATTCCCAATCACAACAGAATCATCAGCTTCTTCTTGATAAAACACAGCGTCTCGTTTGGACACTGGGTTGCATGTTTTGTTGGCAATGGAAATGTAGTTGAATTATTTGATTCTCTCGGTTGGAATGCACAGACTCTGAGTGCCATCCACCAATTTTTTGCTAATAAATTCAAGTTTTCTTTTCCGCATGCTTTGCAATGTTAACCGAATCCAATGCAGTCAGTCGGACAAGTGCGGACTTTTCTGTCTCTATTTTGCATATCAAAGATTTCTTTTGAAGCGATCATTCGAATGGATTCTGCGAAATCTACACGTGAAAGAAAACTGCCCGTTGAATGACAGAATGCTTTGTCAGTTTGAAGCCAGCTTAAGAAAAAGAGGTTTATGGCGAAAAAGAAATAGTTGAAATAAAGCCTAAGTGAGATGGAGTCAGAAAGAGTGTACTATGATGTCCGCCTGCGACAGGGCAGCTGCATGATGGTCTGCGGACCCACCAATGCTGGAAAGACAACCTTCGTGAAGCATCTAATACAGTACAGGGATGTATTATTCGACATCCAGCCTGGGAGAGTGCTCTGGTACTATGGAATCGCACAGCCAGCGCATGCTGAGTTGAGCAGTCTTGGTGTGCAATTGTATCAGGGATTACCCACTAACTTTGAGAGCTCATTGATGAGCAATGATCTGGTCATTTTTGATGACATGATTGATGAAACTTCTAACTCTGCCTCAATGCGAAATATTTTCACTGGACTCGCCCATCACCTGCCATGCTTTCTTGTAATGCTCACTCAGAATATGTTTTTCAAGGGCAAGGAGTTGCGGACCATGAGCTTGAACGCGATGTACTATGTGATCCTAAAAAACCCCAGAGACCAGCTGCAGATCGCTGCATTGGGCAGGCAGTGCTTTCCATAGAAGCCTGGCTTCCTGCTTGAGGTCTTCAAGCATGTCACAGCGCAGGGCAGGGGGAGCTACCTGTTTCTGGACTTTCACCCTTGCACTCCCGATGAGCTGCGAGTGCGAGCCAGAATTTTGCCCAATCAGAGGCCACATCTGGTTTATGCTTAAGAATATAGGTTGAAAAATGCTATTAGCCTGAATTATTGCAACTATGGAAGTGTTCGAAGCTCATCAAAGTTTATTTGAAGTCCTTGCCTCACACAAATATACAATTAGCCTCAAGCGCGCAATAATACAGCTGAGTCCGAAAGAAGCTTGCACTTTTCTTGTCGAGGCCTGCCACAACCTATTGGAAGAGAATTTGCCATTTTCTCTTGTTGAAAAGACAGCGCTATTGAAATCTAAAAATATAATCCGCAAGATTGCCCGGCAAAGAAAACAGAGTGACTTACTCAAAGCTTCTTTTATCAGAATCCTCCCCACTCTGCTGAAACTTGTGAAAAAGAAGAGGAAAAGAGATGCACAAATTCAATGAGATGGTTCTGATCTCAAGGTCCGAGTATGAAATGCTGAGGAGGAGTGCCAAGCCCATTGAGTCTGTGAGTGACACGGCCATAAAGCAGGCACAGATGAAATGCGATGATATCCTGTTGGCCCAAGACTGCCCAGATGATATGAAGACAGCCCTGTACCAGAGTGCAATGCAAAGCTTGCTGGCAAAGCGAAAGCAGACAGGAAAGGAAGCTGCATCAGAAGAGAAGAAAGCGAAGTTGATGAAGGCTGAGATGCCTCAAAGAAGCTGGGAGGAAAAGATCTACCAGTCAGTGCCACAGAAGCTCAAACCGAGGGCTCGGAGTCTATGGGCCATCCTATCTGACAGCCAGTCTGCTATCCGGGTGTCCGATAATGGAGAGGTGAACATTTCTGGGAACTCGATTCCTAACTCAAACATTGTCGATTTGATTCTGCACACAGTGAAGGACTCAAAAAGTTCTGGTCAGCCTGTTGGATGGCCCGCTTTCAGTGACTTGCTTCGCCAAAAAAATCTCAATGTGCCTATGTCAGCTGTTGGAAAATCTGTACATCAAGAAATTTTTGATACAATTGAAGATGCACAGCCTTCACTCAAAGGATTGGGCAACAGGTCTGCATGGCTGAGGTTGAACAGGGGGAGAAAACAGTATTTAAGAAAGTAACGATCATCGAATTATGCCGGTTTCGAGGCACTCGCTTGAGCATGAACTACATAGACATTCAGGGCTTCCCGTGCGATGGAGAGAAGGATGACTTCATCGTGAAGGAGTTGGCGATCCTTGAAGTCAGGAAAGGAAGCTATCACCTTTCACACCACGTGTACGCTCCACCGTATGATTGGCAGAGAGTTTCACCTGACATGCGAATGTACTACAAACAGCTTTCGAAAAATCTACATAAATTCAAGTGGACCGATGGAACCCGGCCATATTTGCAATTAGCTGACGACATTGTGAGCATTGGTAGCGGCGTCAACTGGACAAGCGGAGAGAAAAAATCGATTTTTCTAACTGAGTTGTTGGGCAGACTGGTCTACAACTTAGACGATTTGGTCTCACATTCTAACAAAGACTCTGATACCGCATGTGCAGTGAGCAACTCATTGCTGTACTACAGCTGGCTGAAACCAACAGCTTGCATCAACTTAAGAAGCGACAAGTGCTCATGGCATAGAAGCTCAAGCAATTGCAGTAGCAGCAGCAGCCAGACTTGCAATCAGAATGATGATCAAAGGCGCTGCAACCTTGAGAATCACCAACCTGGTTGGTGGAGTGGATCTGAGACTGACTGGAGGCAGAGGCGCCCAGCTTCCTCTAAGGGAGCTGGCTCTCAGCATGGCTCATGTGATCTACCGACCCGTGTGGCCCAGAGTGCTCATCAAGCAGATGCGGAATCCCAGAGTTACCCTACTGCTCTACCCTACTGGGCAACTGAGCATCTGTGGCGCAAAGAGCTACGCCGACTCGGTCAGGGCTGCCCGGCGCTTCGTCGCTATGCTGCATCGCCGAGTGCCGGCTCAGCTGCTGCCTCGTCAAGCTTTCGGTGTGAGGATTAAGACTATCACTGCGCATGGAAAACTTGCAATTCAAAATGTGCTAAATCTAACAAGTTTGTCACATCTGCTACCAAATGCTGAATATGAACCCGAATCATTTTCTGCTTTAATTTTCAAATTACGATTTTGCAAGTGTCTGCTTTTTCACAGTGGGTCATTTGTTCTAAGCGGTGCTCGATCTTTGAATCAGCTACGAACCGACAGCATCCGTCTGCGCGAATTAGTTTTTTCTCTATTGTAAAATATAATCGGAAAATAATTTATCACGCACTTTGTTTGTCACCATACGGTTGACAAAAACAACGTTAACTGGAGCTCAAACTTCTTCAAGATGTATTTATTACATTTATTATCCTCAACAAGTTGAATATGAAACAAAAAGATTGAAAACCCAACCGTAATGTAACCGAACATGAAATTAATAAAAAAACATTATAATACACAATTAAAGAAGCAAATGACGCTGAAAATGCGAAACCCCGGATGCAAACATTAAGCGCATACTAAAAAAAAAAACTGTCTATGACAACGCAGATAAAAAAGCAACTAATTTGCATCCTTATCGAGATGAGGAAGGATGATCACTAAGTTGATTTTACTTTAACGAGAGAATTAAAATTGTTACAGAGAAACGAGATTTTAATTAAAAAAAGTAAAAATTAAAAAATAAGTTCAATTTATTTGTATCACGCGTTCTTCAAATGGAAACATTTGAAACAATTACTATTCAGATGCAACGCTGGCATGAATGAAAAAAGTAGTATTAGTAGTCTCCGAAACAAGATCCAACATACTGAGCATGCTAGCAAATCTGAGCATTCCAGAAACAGAAAACTGTTTAAAATTTAAAAGTAAAAACGACAATTTAAAAAAGCAACAATTGTCCACGACAACTTCTAGCCGTCACTACTTTTTATGAAGTTAACCAAACCTGATGCGCTTCTGCTGGCCATGGAAATCCTGGGTCAGAGCATAGTGGCCATAGGGAAGACTTCGATTGCTGCTCAGCCATACTCGCTTGTCTTCCCAAACTGAGAGGCTTCGCTTCTCCAATACTGATGTGTAAACGCTGTGCTTCTTTGAGACAATTGTGGTCATGGCAACCGTCTGCTCCTGTTTCGAATTGAGCGCGGCAGCGTAGTCAGCATGAGTGATTTGAAGTTTCACAACAGATTGTTTCACGCCCTTGGCAGTTTTTTTGGCTTTCGCAGTTGAACTCTCAGCGGGAAGAAATGAATACAGCTTTGGCCGCAGCAGGACCCATTCTTGGTAGGTACCACCGCAGGATTCATCTTTGACGCAGCCAAGCTTGCCTTTCAGTTCCTCGGAGTAGTGCGGATGGTCTCGGGGATAGTTCGACGAATCAAGGATATTTTCCTCTCTGAGCTTCGGGATCACATGCGATGTGAGCTCGTGATTTCTGAAGGCGAGAAAAAACGAGTCCGTGTCGCCACCGCATACCATCATGTCCTTGGAGCCGTCTGGTTCACAGAAAAGCGGCCGGAGCTTATCATACAGCAGGCTGTACATGCACATCTTCGACAAGTCGAGCACTGCCTGGCCGACGAAAATGGCCTTGTCAAGCTTTACTTTGTCTTTCCTGAACTGAAAGATGGATAGATTTTCATTTACAATAAAAACTCCGGTGCAATTTGTTCGAGAGGAATAAGTTTCAACTTGAGTAGCGCTTGTGCAGATGCGCACATCACACCGCTTGCGCACGTTCTCCATCGTCTTTCCGAACAAAGAATTGTTCTTTAGTTTGTAGAAATCCTTGCTAAAATCGGATGTTGCAAGTGCCCTCTTGCTATTATTGCTTGCAATGTACGAAGCAAAGATTTTCTTCTGGTTGAATTCAATCATCTTGAGAATTGACTTGATCTTCATTCCGTGCTGCAGGTAGAAGCGCAAGATGGTGCTGTGGACAATATAGCCATCCTTGTCCGAACAGGTCAGCAGAAGTTTCTCTGTTGCAGAGAACTTAAAATCGACATTGCCTGAGCGCTGCTCCGCGATTTGCTTCCACAATTCCAGCATAAACGGTGAAAACTGGTCAACCTGCGGCTTAGATTTCTCTGGCGCAAAAGGTAATTCCTCTGTCACATCATGAATATCGGCTGGATATTCAAGGTCAACCTGCACGAGATAGGCTACTTCAGCTTCAGGATCGAGAGATATGAACTTTTTGGCGTCCCAAGACTGCAGTTCCTTTTCTGTCACCCACCTGAATCCGCTGCATGAGACTCACGCAGTCCTGCTGCTCATCATAGTCAGGCAAACTTTGGTTGTTTGCTTTAACATGGTGCACATTAACGAAAGACATGCCACCTCTAATGCCTTGTTCGAATAAATGGTACATGTCAGGGTCTGTTAGCTGTTCGAGCACAACACCAGTTGATTTGAGAGCAGAGTCGTAAGACAGACCAGGTGTAGTTAGATAGTGCACTGGATCGAGCCCATATTCAGATAGACTGGCGTGACGAAATGCCTCAAAAATGTCTGCTAACTGGCGCACATCCATTTCCAGGTAGGCTAGCATGTAGTCTCGCAGACTACGACATTCGAATGCGGCCCATGCTGCCTTTGCTCGATGGTATTCCTCATCAGAAATCGCACAGTCGGTAAGACGGTTGAAAAATGCATTTTTCGGTGGCAGACTAGTCTGTTCAAGAATGTTGAACTCGGTCAGGAAATCATACGGAAAGACTCCCTTTTGGCGAATAATGTCTTTTGAAAGCAGAGGCCTAGACTCTAGCAGCTGCAGAGTCAGTTTACAGTCGTTCTCTGAAAGATTGGAAAACAAATTTGCCAAACTTCCCTTTAGAAAGCAAAGAGAATCGATGAACTGAATGGTAAACATTAGTGGCAGTGTCTTCCCGTTTTTTGTGTAGGTGCCAACAGGAAACTCCACCCGAAGTGATAGATAGCGCTCCGAAGTCTGTGGGACAACATTGAGTTTCCAATTTGGCATGCTACCAAGTGCGGTAGAAAGAAGAAGATGCAAATCGTAACCGCCCAAATTGTGAAAAATGACAGGCAAAAACCTGCGACGAAGCTGAGCCCGCATGTTGCACTCCTGGCACGCGGCTCCTTTGAACTGCCCCGTCAGGTGATCATGGTCAAAATGTTTGTCAGCGGAACTGCTGAACTCAGATTGACAGTAGTGGCATGATGTGGCGTCATTGAAATCTTTCATGTCCGTTAGAGAAGATTTATCCGCTGCTTGGTGACTGTGCACCCGGTTCCACTGAAAGATTTCCCTGGAAAGCTTTTCAAGGGAACTGAGAAAAGCAAGGATGCACTCCTTGGGATCAGCATTGCAAAATGATTGGTACATGTCTGCTTTAGGACGAAGTTCAGGCCCCTTCATGTACGCTCTGGAAACCACTAAGTAGGCTGCTGCACATGGCTCATGTTGAGCGATCAGATCGGCAGAGTCTGGTTTTTGTTTCAAAATGGCTTCCAGGTCGGCATAGGTCACAAATGGTGGACTGATTGTCTTCTGAAATTCCTTGAACTTGATTTCGTTTGCTCCAGGAACAGGAAGGACTTCCTTGATGGGATTTTCAGAAGCGATTTGGCATTCTCTGCTGTGCTCTAGAAGTCTCTCGCTGCAGTAGAATGAGGTCAAGCATCTGGTGCACCACTTTCTCATGGCAAGGCCGGCGCGGCTGTTCATCAGCCTGTCAAAGTTTTTAATTGCACACCAGTGCTCTAATCCATAGCTGCCGCTGACCAACAGAAGCATTAGATGAGTTCGACCTCCTGGCTCATGCTTGAGACGACGGAGCAAGCTCACGTTACCTCGCTGCCATAGAAATGCAGAAATGCAAATTCCTGGATTGCTAGACTCAACGAGATCAATGTCAGCGACACTGACGGGCATGGAGATTCCAGCGAAGTCAAGCTCGTTCAACCATTCATCGTAAGACGACAGTCTGCCAGGCGATTTTTTTATCTTTGGATCGGCACTGTGCAATGCGGCAAGACAGGCGTACATGAAGCAGTCGTTGCCGGTACTTGGCGGATTGACGACAGCTTTCTTGTTTTTCAGACTGGCTGGGAGGTTAAATCTGGATGTTCTACCCTGGCGGAATCGAATCGGATTGTACCTAGCTAGATGTATATCCAGGAAGTTTATCTGAGTTAGTGTCCAACCACTACCATTCGTGTTCAACATGCTGCAAATCCTTTCCAACTCTTGCTCCTGTGCAACCAGCCAATCATGCAGATATTGATAGGTGGCAGTGGCATCCACACTCTTGTCAATGGTCTGCAGTTTGCAGCTGACCCACTTGTCTTCTTCTGTTAGAATCTGTCCATCCTTTATTCGCGCCATACGGATATTCGACCTTGGCTGAACTTTATAATGGTGAATACCGATTCTTCGCTGCACTTCATCAATGACTATGCTTCCAGCCTGGACAAAAAACTCGGATGGCAGAGTGCCTGCATTATCTGGCCTCAGTCTTAATATTTCTAGCGATTCATTGAATGCTTGGGAAACTGTGCTGAGATGAACTGCCTGACCTAGAAACGGGAGTTGCAAAAAAAACATCAGTTTTTTTCTCCCTTCACCTTGTCAATTTCTAAAACAAAACGGTAACTACCTACAGTAATCACACATTAAGTTTTAATATCCCTTTGCTCAAGCTAACTGCACTTTGCGAAACTTAAAATATTTTACCAACTTATTAATTTCCGGCTTACCATCATTTTCACCTTGCTCCGAGTGACCAGTGACCGAGCTTCTAGCGCCGCTGCTTCCTGGACTGCCACCATTCAAACTGAAACCGCTGGAGCCATTGCCATGGCCGCTGCTTGACTCAAAATCTGACAGACTTCCTTCCAATGATTCCGACAGATTTGTGCACGAAGACTCAGAAAGGTCCTCCTCCGACTCGGAATAGTCAGATTCATCTGACTCGGACAAGTGTGATAGAGTAAAACTTAGCACAAAGAAGAAGCAAGTATGCTTTGTTATTTATTTTTCCAAAGATGTAAGCTTAATTGGATCGTTTATTTTAACAAGTTGCATTAATACAGAACGAGCAATCATAGCCAGAAAACCAATTCAGTAACGCATGCATAACGAGCAGGATGTTTTTAAGCCATACTGAAAGTCAGGGGAAAATGCAACTGAAGATAAAGCAGTACAGTTATAGAGCAGAATTAGCTGACAATTCGGTTGCACATTCCTTCACCAGTCATGATCTAACCACATCTAACCTTTATATTGACATATTTTGTCATGCCCCCTCTCTTCATCTTTTCTAAAAGCCTTTTTGAAATTCAAAAATTTTAAAAAGCTTTAAAACGCATTTTCTTTCATTCTTCGCAGTCTACGCTGGCGCAGGCTCAGGTGTGAAAGATTGACATTGAGAAACAGATTGCGCAAGTGGCGCGAGATCAAGTTTAAAGTCGAAATAAAGACAAAAAATGGCATTCAATTTAGACTGGTGTGACAGTAATTTTGTTGCCATCAAGCACAACAACGTAGCCAGCCCCGGTTACGTATGGTAGCAGCAGATTTACAGTAAGAGCACTTGAAATCGCATTACCACCGTTGATAATGTTGTCTTCTGGAATGCTGACTGTCGGCACTTCTATTTCCGCTAGCAGTTCGGCCAGCTCGTCCCGTGCAACCGAGCCAGCTTCAGCGGTGGAGACGGCTGGAACCGCAGCCAAAGCAGCTGGAGCATCAGGAGTCAAGGCTTCGGCGAGCGGAGTGGCAATAGCATTGCCGACAGACTCAATGTCCATATCGCTGCCTTCTTCTTCGATCATTGGACTGTCAGGCTGAACTAACATCTGCTTTCCTCTGATTGCCGGCACGCGAGCAGTGACTGCTGCAGCAGCTCCAGTCACCACGTCAAGGTCTCCGCTGGTGCTAGGGCCGTCCCTGTCAGGTGGACGCTGACTCGTCGTCATGGCGGGCGCAACGAAGTCCTCCCCAGAGCTAACACTCTCACTTCTGGGTGCCCTTGGTCTAATAATGCCATTGATCACCTGACTCAGTACATTGGACCGTTGCTTAGCAGCGACCACCTCAGTAGCCTGTTGCTTTGCCGCAGCCATAACTAATCGGCGGAAAGAGCGCGCTGCTTCTTCGTTGCCAGGCAGCAGCTGATGCCCGCGGTGCCGATTGATCTTGGAGTTTTTTGAGCATTTGCCAAGTCCACGGAAAGGAGCTATTTCGGAGCACTGCCAGCAGACTGTCCATCTTGAAAGATTGGTGCATCTTGAATGCCGGTCGGCCTGCAGTCCTCCTTGCTTGCACTTCTTGCAGTCAGTGCACACCTCATAGTGCCAAGTGGATGCCATTATATTTATTTTCAAAAATTAATTTTTGCTTGTTAAACTAGACTAATAAATCGCAGCAGAAGCGTTGGATTTGGGTGCTTATGTACCCAGACCACTGCCCTGGTTTGCAATACAGACCCATTTCCCATGCAGCATTTTGATCAACGATCAGCGTTATCTATTCCCGGCTTCCATATTATTGAGCGGTCAGTGTGAGCATGGGGTTTGTGGATTTTATGACTGTCTCGCGCAGACCTCGACCTCTAATTCAGTTTACAACTTAATTGGGGCGCACAAGCAGGTAGGCAACCACGGCTGAACCTAGCAACAGCTCCTTAACTTGGAGGTGTGGGCTTATTGTTCAGTTTCCTTTTCACAAATAGCAGGCCTTGTTTTCAATTAGGCTAAATAGATCCAACCTTATGCAGAAGCGTAGCAAATGCTATTTGTTAAGAATTCGCGAACAAATGCATAATAGAGATTAGTAAAAACTTTGCAGCACTATTTCCAATAGCTTTTGTGAGCATATTCTACCCACTCTGTTCACTTTTTCTCTGAATACGACCCATATATTCCCAGTGACAATAAGTTATGTTAGTCTGCCTCCCTTCACTCTTTAATATCTCTGCAAGTGCGGCAGTGTCATAGGCACAGCAATGGGCTCCTGCACTTTCTGTGCAAGTGCGGCAGTGTCATAGGCACAGCAATGGGCTCCTGCACTTTCTGTGCAAGTGCGGCAGTGTCGTAACATCCCATACATCTGATTATGATTCGGTAAGCCTTAACCATTTAGCATTTGCTGTGCCTAGTGATAGGCGGACCCTCTCTTCCTATCCCTGCAGTGTTAACCCACCCCCAATGCAAAGAGAGAGATAGACCAGCAAGGCAGGACCTTGCAATGACCTGCATCACAGACATCAAGGTAGCATTTAACGTTCTCTCAGTGCAGCTGCTTGGAGGTTAAATGGGCCAGCGCCAGCGAGTTCCATTTGTCAGAGGCAGAGTGACCAAGAAAATTAAAGGCTAATTAAAATGTGGGGGCTTCGCCCCCACACCCCCACACCCCCTCTACTCCTATCTCTGCTGTGTTAATCACCCAGCGCAAAGAGATAGGCCGGCCTCTCTTCCTATCCCTGCAGTGTTAATCCATCCCTAATGCACAGAGATAGGCCAGCCATTTCTCTTATCTCTGCAGTGCATTCGTTTCCTTCCTATCATTTTACATTGCTTTCCTATCTCCCCAGTGCTAATGCGGCAGTGTCATAAGCACAGTAATGGGCTCCTGCACAAACCCACCTGATTGGCCTGCATATCTCCACTGTGTAGGCCCCGCTCCTATCCTTTTACACTGCTTTCCTATCTCCCCAGTGCTAATGCGGCAGTGTCATAAGCACAGTAATGGGCTCCTGCACAAACCCACCTGATTGGCCTGCATATCTCCACTGTGTAGGCCCCGCTCCTATCCTTTTACATTGCTTTCCTATCTCCCCAGTGCTAATGCGGCAGTGTCATAAGCACAGTAATGGGCTCCTGCACAAACCCACCTGATTGGCCTGCATATCTCCACTGTGTAGGCCCCGCTCCTATCCTTTTACATTGCTTTCCTATCTCCCCAGTGCTAATGCGGCAGTGTCATAATTCGCCCTACTACTCAGAAATATACAGGGGAAATCCCGCTCAAAGAAGGGATCTAATAAAAATTGAAAAATTGAATTAAAAATTGAAATAAAAAGGCATGCATGCAGGCCACACCGAGCTGCTTTCTCTGGCTGAGAGCATTGGCATGCCGGCCAGTTTGTGAAGGTATTCGGTGCTCAGGTAAGAAGGCTGAGAGCATTGGCATGCCGGCCAGTTTGTGAAGGTATTCGGTGCTCAGGTAAGAAGGCTGAGAGCATTGGCATGCCGGCCAGTTTGTGAAGGTATTCGGTGCTCAGGTAAGAAGGCTGAGAGCATTGGCATGCCGGCCAGTTTGTGAAGGTATTCGGTGCTCAGGTAAGAAGGCACACCATAGCAGATGCGCAGAGCAAGGGTTTAGATCTTTTGCAGCTTGATCTGGTTGGTGACGCAGATCAGAGTCAATTAAGATTGGGGCGCCGTAGGTGAGAGCACTCTCACCGTAGGCCCTGTACAGCATCCTGAGAGTGACGCTGCTCAGTTGGGTGATCTTGGCGATGCGGCACAGGAACATGACAATGGCCCGACAACGTGTTCGCAACGTTGCCCATGTGTTTGTTCAAGCAGAGATTGCAATCTTAGATAAGATGGAGCATGCTCCGCAGCTCTGCTTTATAAAGGACTAGACGTGTTCTCAGTACTTTTGCCATTTTGATTTGATCAAAATGACTAGCTTACTTTTAAATCAGCTAACTAGTTGCAACTGTTGCGAAAAAGCTGCACTGAGAACCTAAAGAACCTAAAGAGCCTAAACCGAAAGGAACTAAGATAATGGTATAGCGAATACTATGGCCATGGCACTAGGTCTAGAACAGTCCGAAAGAATTGCCGTCACTTGAGGACAGGTTAAACTAGCTACATCTTTTTCTTGATGCGGCCTCCTATTTTAACTTCACAAATATTATAAATCGGCCAATAAATTGCCGATTGGCCGAAAGGGTCAAAAGGGTCGTTGTTGCTGTTGTGAGCTGCGTCTCACAATGACCTTGCCCCTGCGTCTCTAACCCTTCCACCCCTGCCACCTGCTCAAACCAGTTCTGGCCGGCCCCGGCTTAGGCCACCCTCCTTTTTCGTTGGTTGTCGTTCGCCCATTGGCTGCCCCATGCGCCGTCCTCGCTAGTCCAATCAGGCCTCTCGCCAAGGAGACTTCTGATTGGCTAGCCGGTCTCCTTCTCTCTCTCTCTCTTTGCTCTCAGCCTTGTGTGTTTGCCCCCCCAGCCCTGCGTGGCTTAGCCCTACCCCGTCCAGCCCTATGCCCTCGCCCCCACCCCACGCTGTTATTTATTAGCGCGCGCTGCCCGTGGCCAGCCCCGCGCCTCCCGAGTACTATTGCGAGAACGCTGCCCTCAGTTAGAGCGAACTTAAGAGTAAACGATCAATAATAAACTACGCAGCCTGAACTACAATACTTGCCATGAGTGCCACGTTCAATCCCTCCCGGTAAAAAAGCATTCACGAGTTATTTATTTGTCCGTGCTGAAACCTTGTTCCTCTGCCCGACCTCTGCTAGTGTCAGAAGCTCATCATCATCCTTCTCCTCCAGAGTCTTCCCTCGAGTATGCGAAGTGTCGGTACGCCTCCAGACCGTCATCCACCTCTCTCTGGGGCTGTCGAGTGGCTACCCGCTCGCAGTCAAAGTATTCAGTCCGGGCTTAGCGAGTGTCGGTACGCTCCAAGTCCACCCCGTCTCTCCTCGGAGTGTCTGGACGCCTCGAGGGTCGCTGCTTCCCCTCCCTCCACCCCCGGCAAGCTTTGGGCGGTCCGTACCCGAACCCCTACTACCGCGTTGGCGAACTGCCGATCATACCGAGGAATTACAACAGCTGCCATCAGAAGCATTAAAAACAGACACTGCAATAATAACTTAAGCCCAAATATTTAAGAAACGTATAATTAGAATACAGTGAAATGTGGAGTTGCCACAAAATCTCTGAATCCACCATTGCTAGAGCGATGAACTCCATGCTTATCTCACTGAAAGTCGCCACCAAGGATGCCGACGTGAGGCTTGCTGCGAATACAGGATGTGATACAAGCGAGGCGCGACAATGCTATGATGATGACGGGACTGCCTGTGAATGACCTGGCTGTGTTTATCCTGAGACTGGCTACAACCTATGGACGAGAAGGACGCAGGGTCGAGCAAGAGTTGGCCAGCCTGTGCGACGAACGGTGGTAACGCAGAGGGGTCCCAACAGGACGATGCGCTTGGCAGTGTCATCTGACCTGGGTCTTGTCCACTGTACGCTGCAGCGAGGTGGTCAGACACGAGAGAGATTTCAGCAGTTTATTTTGGAACTGGCTAACATCATACAGGCCGATGCTCCTGGCAGACGAGTTATTCTCATTTTCGATGGTCCAAATTTTCACCAAGGGATTGAGATACCTGAGCAGTTTGAGGATCTCATTCGTCTGCAAATTTTACCGGCGTACTCGCCGTTTTTGAATCCCGTGGAGATGGCGCACAGCGCTCTTAAGATGAGATCAAGCGGCGCCTTGTAGAGCCCGCAATCGTGTGACTGAGGAAAACGTTTGCCCACCAGGCATGACACGAGATGATTGGCGATACATGCTGATGGATCGGCTTGGAAGAGAATCGCTGCATGTCATTACTCCGCACAAGATCGCAGGCTGGGAGCTCCACTGCACTCGAAAGTTTGCTCAGTGTATCAACATGTAACCCTTTATTTGAACGCTTATAACATTATCAAAAAATTTTGCACCGCTTGTTTTGTTGTGTTCCTGCGTATCCTTTTCCAAATATATAGTTTCCGACAGTACATTATTTTGTAATTTCGTAAAACCACCACTTTGTTTTCAATATGGTTCTCACTTAGCGTTAAAAAATTCTCACTTTGCTTGCAAGGCGCGTGCCCAAAAAGCTGGGCTGCAGCGAGGGGTGGCCATAGACAATTGTGTTTTTGCTACTCAGTCTCAGATTGCTTGAAAAAAGTCTCACTTAGAATGCAAAAACCAATACTTACTTGTGCAATGCTTATAAAGAAACGGATCAAAAGCCTACCCTGTACTACAAAGTTCAATGTACAAACAAACAATACCAAAATATAGACCTACATCTAGTCTATAGTATACCTTTTTGCGTTCTATTTGGGCTTTCTTGCGAGCCATTTGGGCAGCGCAGGCAGTGGTGAGCGAGACTGGATAGTCACTTGGCGACACCATAAAATGCCGAGAGAAGCGCCGAGAGACCAATTTTTGTAATGTCCAAAAAATCTTGTCTTTGGTTGCCATGGCAACGCTTTTCACTTCAGTACATAGACGGCCAAGTCTTTTACATGTTTTGCAAAAAACCGCATCCAACTGGGCAAAAGCGGCAATCGTTAAAAGTTGAAAAACGTGCTTTCCTATCCCGACACGTTGGTTACATCTTATCAAGATTAGATATCGCATCCGTAATGACCAAGAGAAAGACTCGCTTACGCTCGGCTTCCTCTTGGCCATTACTGGCTCACTCATCCCAACTAGCTACAGCTTTTTCTTGATGCGGCCTCCTATTTTAACTTCACAAATATTATAAATCGGCCAATAAATTAACAGATGCACAAAAGGGTCGTTGCTGCCATCAGAAGCATTAATAACAGACACTACAATAATAACTTAAGCCCAAATATTTAAGGAACGTATAATTAGAATAGTGAAATTAAAGACAGGTATTGCTTCCATTTTTTTGCTGCAGAAAAATTACTACAATCAATTACAAAACAATCTAACAACTAACAAACAATCACAAAACGGTATTAAGGATGGAGAATTATATCCTAACCTCCAACTAATGATAATAATAACCACACAAATAGATAGACTGCTTCCTCTCGCATCCTTACTTTAATTCGATATGTAGCAAGTCAAGTTAACCAATTAATGATCCCGGGATGGGGGATTTTGAATCATAGGAATCCGGGGAAAAGGATTCTATGTTTGGGAAACATAAATTAAATTGCGGAACCTTATCAATATATCATTAGCTCCATCACCAATTACTACTAAACAGAGAAATAAAACATGGGAATACAGGAACTGGGTCGCGGGGATCGCAATTACAAACTAGATACGCGCACGCGCGGGGGTTCGAAAGGTCGACTGACAATGGGGCACTTCTGCTTCTTCAGCATGCATTACCGATTATTTTAGATTTCAAATGAAAACAGAAAAAAGACAATTCCGGTTTTTCTTCCTTCGCAGACCGGAAATAAGCGATCGTAAAAACATTTCTGTCTTTAAAAACAAAACTAAATTAAGCAACGCTGTTAGCCAATGAGTATTATGACAAAATTATGAGTAAAATCGCCCACCAAACAGACTTCAGTAAAGTGTCTTCGACATTGTCCACAGTCAAGCCGACACTCTTAGCCACAGCGTTTCTATCGCTTTTGAAATCCCAAGTGTTCGTCCCCAGTAGCGGCTTCAGGCCTTTTTCTCCTTCTGATTACCCTGCAGTGGCGGCTCGTCCCCATTAGTTGATGGCGGCTGCTGTCCTCTTTGACGACAAAAGTAGACAACGACACCGATCACAATAGCCACGATGATAACAAGGGCAACAACAAAATCAATAATAATGATAGTATTGCCGCTGACGGCACTGCTCTGATTGGTGGCGGCGCTGTAGTTGTCGTTGGTTCCGGAGTCGTAGTCGTTGTTGGCGGCGCTGTAGTTGTCGTTGGTTCCGGAGTTGAAGTCGTTGTTGGCGGCGCTGTAGTTGTCGTTGGTTCCGGAGTCGTAGTCGTTGTTGGCGGCGCTGTAGTTGTCGCTGGTTCCGGAGTCGTAGTCGTTGTTGGCGGCGCTGTAGTTGTCGTTGGTTCCGGAGTCGTAGTCGTTGTTGGCGGCGCTGTAGTTGTCGCTGGTTCCGGAGTCGTAGTCGTTGTTGGCGGCGCTGTAGTTGTCGTTGGTTCCGGAGTCGTAGTCGTTGTTGGCGGCGCTGTAGTTGTCGCTGGTTCCGGAGTCGTAGTCGTTGTTGGCGGCGCTGTAGTTGTCGTTGGTTCCGGAGTCGTAGTCGTTGTTGGCGGCGCTGTAGTTGTCGTTGGTTCCGGAGTCGTAGTCGTTGTTGGCGGCGCTGTAGTTGTCGTTGGTTCCGGAGTCGTAGTCGTTGTTGGCGGCGCTGTAGTTGTCGTTGGTTCCGGAGTCGTAGTCGTTGTTGGCGGCGCTGTAGTTGTCGTTGGTTCCGGAGTCGTAGTCGTTGTTGGCGGCGCTGTAGTTGTCGTTGGTTCCGGAGTCGTAGTCGTTGTTGGCGGCGCTGTAGTTGTCGTTGGTTCCGGAGTCGTAGTCGTTGTTGGCGGCGCTGTAGTTGTCGTTGGTTCCGGAGTCGTAGTCGTTGTTGGCGGCGCTGTAGTTGTCGTTGGTTCCGGAGTCGTAGTCGTTGTTGGCGGCGCTGTAGTTGTCGTTGGTTCCGGAGTCGTAGTCGTTGTTGGCAGCGCGATGTCGCAGGTGCGGAACAGCTGCGGGTGCAGGTCGCCCTTGGTTTTAGGAATCTGGCTGAACTGGATCAGAGCTGGCATCGAATCGCTGCCTGGCACACAGGAAAAATGCACGCTGCCGTTGCTAAGCCAATTAAGGGCTACAGGCGCTGGGTTTTTATTACAGCCGGTCAAAATCTCACGAGTCCTGAAATCGAATAATTGACATTCTAAACCATATGATATTTACAATATCCTTTAGACTAGACTCGGGATAGAGAAGCAGCACTCACACTTTCACTTGCTTGACAATGCAGTCGTCTATCGGATCTGAGTAAAACATGACCGGGTCTTCCTCGCTGAAGGAGGATTCGTTCACAAAGTAGCCGGTCCACAGTCTGAGATTAGTCAGGGCCAGTGGCGACTCGTAAGGATACTCGTCTTTCCTGGCTTTGTCTGAGGGAAGCGCAAAGAGGTGACAAGATTGAGCCCAATTGAGCAAAAATATCCTCATTAGAAATTCAAAAAAGAAATTCGTACTTCTCTCAGAGAATCTGCGCAGAAAGTCTAAGATATCCCGGCCAGAAGAGGCGTTTCGGACAGTGAAAAAGTTGCCGAGTAAGAGTTTTCCAACCTGATTGGATTGAGCTGGCGACACATTCTCAGGAGTGACCAGGTAGCAGTAGTTATCGAGATCCATCATTTTCAAGTGGCAAAATTTTGGGTGCAGCACCCACGCATCCATCTGCAATCCCTTGGCATCGGAGCGGACTTGCTCATAGTCAGACTGGAATTCCAAAGTCAAGTAGTACGACCTGCAGAGTGAAGTGGGTAGTGAAGCAGCAGGGTCTCAACTCGCATTCTCATAAGAGAGCTCAGTAAGAAGCTGCAGTGCTACTCACGAGTCCCACAAGTTGAATATTTGCTGCCTGAACGGCAAGAATTGGAAACTGCGTGACACGGACGATTCACTGCACCAGTACTCCTTCCGCCAAGCAGCTGAAATGTGTGCAGTCGGCTGATAGCAGCTGTTGTGAATACTCAATAATAATTAAACAGAGATGTTCGCAATATTTATAGAGTAACGAAATTACACTCGTAAAGCCAAAACGAAAGCACCACATTTTCCTTAATAAAAAGCCACACAATGCCGGCTTGTACTTCCACATTAGAGTTTAATTTCGTCGGCTTTCGATGCAAATTAACTCTGTGACTCGGAGTTTTAGTTGAATTACTATAAATGATTTCTCCTTGATAGAAGTGTTGAATTGTCGAGGGTTGAGAGGAAACTTAGAGGAAACTTTTGTCTTAAGCCAAGCCACTCACTCTCGTTGTACTTATGCCAGAAGCTGAACACGTCGGTTTTGTTGCAAAACGGGTCAGTATTGTTGTCAAAGTCCACCACGGGCACGTCAATGTACATCTGTCTGGGCTGGTCATAGTTGATCGCCTTTAGAACCCAGTCGCACTTCAGGTTCTTCGTATAGCCCGGATCATCTCGGACATACGTCATCACCTGAAATAGACGCAGCTTTCTTTTATCCAGGCTCTAAGTGTGTCTTGGAGGTTGAGCAAGTCGTTTAAATAGCATTTTCTTCACACTTAGCCATCTATATAACTATTGCCAGCATTAGCTCGGATAAATACTTTTGTGGGGAGTCGCGGCCTCCTCAGTCCACGTACAGGCACACAGCCTTTGGAAGCGCAGTCTATAAATTGTCATTGGCTGCAAATCTGACCCAACTGGGTGCTAATAAAACTCGCTTTACTTGGCTATTCTTAAGGCATGGCTTACGTACTCAGTACATAAGTATCCTCTAATCTAAGGATTTCTTATCTTCTGGTCGATAAAGGCCGTTTGCAACATACTACTCACCCTCTGTGGGTTGAGATCACCAATTAAGACTCTAGTGACTTTGTAAACGGACATAACGTATGCGCCTCTGGTGTCCTGCATGCAGTGCTGATCTTCAGACCTGGCAGTAGCTGAAAATGTTTAATAAATAATTAATAGCACAGATGTGAGCAGAACTCATTTCAAATAAAATTCTATTAAATCAGGGTTTGTAGCCTAGTGGTTTTCTCAAACTAATCGACTTGAAGGTCGGGGGTTCGACTCCGACTTCACTGGAACAACTTGTGTCCATTAGCAGGACAACTCACTCAGCATTGCTTCAGTTCACCCAGCTGTAAAACGGGTACTGGCTGGTAATTGAGGGTAGGTGTGGCCCCCGGTCCATGGACTGAACAGCTGCATGCTGCCTTCAGATGAGCCGCGCAATAGCTACGACTGTGCTGTGTTGCACATGTAGCCCCAACGGGCAATTGTAATCAGCGAATATAATTAATAACCAATATCATTATATAACCTCCACGAACAAGCCACTTCACTTACCGATCAGCAGCAGAGAAATAACGAGTAATGAGCTCAGCTTTGTAGTCATGTTAAGCTTTCAGTTCTGAAACAGAGTTCAAAAATTAGATTTATGATGTTAGGATGCAAAAGTTTGTGCCTCATAAAAGCACATCTTGTATTGCTCCTAGTAAGCCTACTTCGATATTACTTCGATACTACTACGCAACAGTAGTAATAATAAAAAAACCACCTATCCATCCATCCATCCACCTTTACTAAATCTCTAATTAGTAAATGTAAGTGATACTAGTAAGAAATAATTCATCTTTAGCAGAAAACCAATGCCCCCAATAGCAGAGAACCAACAATGCCCCTCTTAAGAATAGAACCAATGTCCCCTTAAGCAAGGTTCGCCCCCATTTCAGCGAAGAACAATTCATAAATCGTCCTGCTTGCCATTTAAATGTTAGCTGCTTCAGGGCAGCTGTTATCTTATTTTCCATGTTTCTTGTCGATGTAGTTTGCCAGTGCTTCAGAGGTTTCCCTGTCGTCTTGTGCCGCCAATATGTGGTTAGATTTTTCTTCTGCTGTTAGGGACGTGAAATTAGGAGTTTCACGCCCTGAAATTTTCTTATCGAAATTCGAACGTGATGAGCTATAACTATTCCAACTGCACTTAAATAAGAACTGGAACTCGTTTTCCACTTCAATTTTGCACTTACTACATAATATATTCTCATAAGGAACTTTCTGTCTGGCAGCTCGCAATGTTTCGCAAGCTAGCTTGTGGTTTCCTAGTCTAAACGAGGATAGAGTACGACTCAACTCCGGGTAACATTTCTTTTACATATTATTCGGCTGAATAATATAGCTAAAAATAATAAGAGATAAGAGTTGGGTCTGCTAATAGCTTAAAAATGATGGAGTCCGGGCGGGTCCTCGCTGGCTGCGATCTAGTGTCACTAAATGAAACCATGAAAATAGTTTTGATGTGTTTATTAGCGTACTTTATGCATAACTTGAAAAAGGAGGGGAATTTATAGATCCCAAAATTCGGTTTCTGCTCCCCAGAGGGGGCTAAAATTTCTAGTCCATCCAACCACCTATACTAAATCTCTAAAGTCTGTCTGTCTGTCTGTCGAACGACGCTCCACAGGCTGAATGTCTCAACCAAAATTGATCGTGTTTTTTTTAAACAGTCCAAATGTTACTCGCAGGACACCGTGAAATTTTTGACAATTTTTTTGCTTTGATTCGAAAGGTATTAAATATTCGAAAAACTAGTTTTCCTAATGCATTTAATGAGAGGCCAAATAAGGTTAAATTCTTTGCTGACTGAATGGTAATTGCAATAATGATTGCATTATGATTTCTAGCGAAAAGGCTCGGCTACTCAGCTGTGTGAATAATGGAATTTTGAATAAATTTGAATTTGAATAATGGTCTTTAATATAAAAGCACTATTAAAGACTTGCATTTTTTAATTATCCTAGGCCTGTTGTAATGGTTGAAATGGATAAATGAAAACAACTCAATTAACTAGGTATTTCAAATAGTTTAAAGTCTACCTTATGAAAACTGTATATTGTACATATAGGTCTTTGATGGTTCTTAGTATGCTTCTCAGTATAGTTCTTAGTATGGTTCTTAGTATGGTTCTCAGTATATCTCTCAGTATCTTCTCACAAATGACTAACACAATGACTTCTTTTCCTCAAACCACTTTTTTATATCTCGAACACACTTAAAGCTTCAACAATGACTTGACTTTCGGCCAACAATTTTACTCACACACTCTCTCACTCTCTTACACGCACAGCGAATTTATTTTTCTGTCTAAAAAAACTGAGGCTATATATACAAGAGTTTTTTAGCATTTGTTTAAATGGTGAATTTTCACAAAATAATATTTGCATGGTAATCATTAAAACAAAAATATTCATTCAGTATTACTTTCAATATAGTAAAGAGTAAAACATAATGTTGTTTTTTGGCGCGTATTTAATTTTTAGATTTTTTATAAAACATATTACAACAAAAAAATGAAACATATTTAAACTAAAACTGATCATGTATTTACAACGTTACACTAAGCTAAAAATGATTTTTTCTGGTTATCTCTTCTGACGAAATAAGTGTGTATATTTCACTTTCAAATATTTCAAAAAAATTTAGATTTCCTTTTGAATTCAGGAAAATGGTTGGATAGCTTTATTAGCAACTGCTTTTTATTTGCACTAGTAATTGCTTCCTGAGATCAATGCATAAAATAATTTCAGTTTCTACTTTGTGTATTCTTTGAAGAGTTAAAATTAATGAAACTAAATATCTAAATTTCTTACTACAAATCTTACTAATTTTTTTTAAATACTTAAATTTAAATAAATAAAAAGAATCATACAACTAACTGGAAATATTTTTAAGGGAACTGATTTGTATATTAGCTTAGCTAGTTGAAATGTATATTCTGATTTTTAAAAAACCCTGCAAAGTGCTTTGATTGACCAGCTAAATAGCTATATTAGCACTACCTACAACATCATATTGTACATAATTGCTGTAGCGAAATAAGTAATAATTAAAAAGTACAAAATGAGAAACACAACAGTTGTAAACGTTCTGTTGGAGGTTTTAACATTTCCGTAAATTGGTAATTTCCACAAAAAAATCGAGACATAGGAACTAGTCAAATCTATACTACAAAAGTAGGCTTGCTTTTAGTCGGTGCGCGAGAACACAAGAAAAGTTAAAAAAATGGGACTGTACCAATAGGAAGACATTATAATTTTTTATATTAATTTCATAATTAACTAAAAGATCGCTATTTTACAACTCAGACTTTGTTTCGCGTAAGAACAAAAAGATCATTGTAAGGTTTTGTTATTCTGTAATCTGAAATACGACAGATTTCTCGAAAAACGACAGACACTATATAGCTAGAATATAACTAGAATTATTCTTGCTATTTTTTAGTTAAACTTTTATTTGGCGATTTTCCTGAAACAATTAGTTTTATTTTTGGTGCATGTTTTTGATGCAAAAAGCATCTTTGGTGCACTAAAAAGAAAATTCAAGCCTGTCCTAAAAACTAAAATTACATTCACCTAGATTCGAGGTAGGCTTTCCGATGGGTTTTTTTTGAGTAGTCCATTTTTCTAGTTCATCATACTCTGTTACAATAGGGATTCAGCGACCTGTCCGCAGGCTTTAGATTTTTCTTATTTGTTAAATTCTTCATTGATTTAGTCAAATCCGTAAGTTTTTCATCTCTTTTCATTTTTAATTTGCTAGGAAAAATTTTGACTATACCACGGACTCTTCCAGCGAAGAATTCCAGAAGAAGAATTCCAGTGAAGAACGTGCAGACGCTAGACTGGAGGGGTCAGAGTGTAAAGGGACACGGGAGAAAATCAATAATAGAGATCAAAGGGTGGAGCTGGCAAATAACCGGGGTTAGAAAAGGAGATTACCACAAGGGTGTAAAGTGAACAGGATTGGTTCATAATAACTCGCGATTTCCCGACACTCCCCCAAAAATGGAAGCCATTTTTTATGAAATCATTTGGAAGGCATGACAGGGGTTGGGAAAGTTAATTGGGATAATTACGAGTCGCTAAACGCAATTTAACTTCAGAAGCATTTATAAGAAAAAGAGATGTAGCTCAAAAGCAGGGATGACAGTTTAAAGAGATTAATTGTAGTTTATTCGATGGAGATTATGTGAAAAATACACCAACACCAAAGGCGAAATGAATTAATACGAATACCAGTTGAACTCGGATAAGAGAGTGGATAAGCGAATGAAATCTCAATCTACTGGAGCGACTAGGCATTTTGTCTTTAAGTTTCACTGGTCCACAGAGAACGAATCCCAGATTGGACGACGCAGCCGCCGGTCCCTCACACCCACGAACGACTTTACCACCGACAATATCGTAGTAGTGATCAGCGCCAATTAGGATTGAGATCGGTGCTTGCATCACGAGGGTCGTACGGATCCGCTAAGTCCAAGCCGTTCAGGTGAGGGAATTCGTTCACTAAGACTGAGCGCTGAGGCTCGCAGATCTCTTTGACAACATTAGCACGCAATTTCAGAACTTAGTGTGAATCGATTTTTCGAATTGAGACTGAGACGCTACGATGCAATTGTGGTATTGATACCTGTAAAGGTCGACACCTTCAATGATTCAGTTGTGGCGGACTCGATGTTTAAGAGTTCACACACATCCTTCCTGATGTATGACCTATTGCTAGCCGTGTCCAACAAGACTCGGACTAGAAGTTCTCGTTGACCGTCAGTACTGAGCGAAATAGCCTTGGCGACAGGAAGGGCAACAGATGGGTTACTACTAACAAACATTGTCGCTGTAAAGCTGTGGGACAAGCTCGCCGATGAATCGGACACATTCCATCCATCTCGAGTGGCACACGCCGTGACCGTGGAGCCAGTATAGCTGACGCTGGATTTGAGTCGTTGAGCGTAGACGTAAACTGTCTTTTGAAGTGATGCATCTGTCTGCTCTGCGGAGGTCGGCAGACACTGGTCACGTGACATGGGTCTTTTCCCCTTTTCCCGCCTTCATTTTGAGCCACATGTATGTGCCGATCGCCAGTTTTAGGTTTATGAGCGGCAGGGATGCAAATGCTTACTTGATGAGCTCCTCCACAGTTTCTGCACTTTCGTGAGTCATTGCACATGCGAAGCCCATGGCCTGTGCGCAAGCAACGAAAACAGCGATTCTCTTGTTGCAGGAAGGTCCGGCGGCTATTGGCCGTGGCAACCTTTTTTCAAGCTTCTGACCTGTGCCCTAATCCACAGTAGGCGCAGTACACCTTGCCCGCAGGCCCTTTCTAGAAATTGTTTCGAGATTGGACTGCCAAGGTCGAAATCAAAGGTTTTGGCAGACTGACAAGCCGTTCACAATCTTGTACCGCCTTTTTGCCAATGCGGTAGCTCCCTTGCCAACCTCAATGTCTGCACTCGGAAGACGCAAGAACTATTTCACAGAATTTTTCACAGAGTAATTTCGGCAGCAATAGACTTTCATACGAGGTGGTTTTCATGCCTCGAGGTTCAAGGCTGCGAACCGCAGCCGAAACATCATCATGAAACCGTTGAAGACTGGATAGAGAAATGTCCGTCAGCTGGTTCATAAGTTGGTTCATAAGGTCTCTAATGATTAGATCTGGTTAGCCAAAACGACCGGTGAGAATCTCGATCGCGGCCTGGTAATTGGCACCAGTTACCGCGAGGCCTCGAATGCAAGTCTTTGCTGATTCGGAAAGAGATGCGAGCAGATAGTTGAACTTGTCAACCTCAGCAAGAGCCGAATCGACAGAAGAAGAGAATTGATCCCAAAAGAGCTGCCAACCGGCGATTGTGCCGTTGTATGTGGGCAGCTGACGCTGGGAAGTTTGACATGAGGAAGGGCTTGAGCTTGAGCTTGCGTGCAATACTCAGGTTGCGAAGGAGCATCCGGCAAAGGCGATTTCCAAGTTGACGCTAACCTGCTTTCTAAGAGTTTAATGTACTTGCGACAACGAAATGATTTCTGCTCGTGACCATCATTTTATTTAAAATGAGTTTTGCTAACATCTGTACTATTAATTATTTATTAAACATTTTCAGCTACTGCCAGGTCTGAATGTCAGCAATGCATGCACGACCTAGTCCGTAAACTGCCCGTTGAAATTGGAGACCCAAACGCGCAGAGGCTGAGTAGTATCTTGCAAACGGCATTTATCGACCAGAAGATAAGAAATCCTTAGATTAAAAGTGACTTATGTACTGAGTACGTAAGCGATGCCTTAATAATAGCCAAGTTAGCGAGTTTTATTAGCACCCAGTTAGCACCCAGGGGCGTGTCGTGCAATTTACGCCCTTGAGGGCCAACCTCCAAGGCACAGTGAGAGTGTACACTGTCTCAAGATGAGAAAGTTAGCGCAGCTGCATACACCTGTGTGAGTGTGTGCTCAGGAGTCAGTGAAATGGGCAGAATTGCCTCCTCGGTGGCTGCGAATTTCAGATAAGGTAAAAATGCATTTCACTGTTTAAAAGAAAACATTTTTACCCTTTCCTTACATAACTCAGGTACACATCATCATTCCTTAGTGACAGAAACTTTAAGTTATTTATGAATTCTACGATAATTTATGAAAGAATTGTTTTCTCGCTCGTCTACTTCTAGTAGAATTGTTGCCATTACAATTCCAAAACACTTTTACTATATACTAAACATAGATTTACTGCTCTGATAAAAGTGCCCCATTAAAAATTAGTTCCGAGATATGAGAGTAAGTATGAGATAGCAGGAAAGGATTGGGAGAGTTGGTTTGAGGTTAAGTGCGGCATTGGGAAGGGGTTGGTTTGAGGTTGAGAGCGGCATTGGGAAGGGGTTGGTTTGAGGTTAAGTGCGGCATTGGGAAGGGGTTGGTTTGAGGATAAGAGCGGCATTGGGAAGGGGTTGGTTTGAGGTTGAGTGTGGCATTGGGAAGGGGTTGGTTTGAGGATAAGAGCGGCATTGGGAAGGGGTTGGTTTGAGGTTGAGTGCGGCATTGGGAAGGGGTTGGTTTGAGGTTGAGTGCGGCATTGGGAAGGGGTTGGTTTGAGGTTGAGTGCGGCATTGGGAAGGGGTTGGTTTGAGGTTGAGAGCGGCATTGGGAAGGGGTTGGTTTGAGGTTGAGTGTGGCATTGGGAAGGGGTTGGTTTGAGGATAAGAGCGGCATTGGGAAGGGGTTGGTTTGAGGTTGAGTGCGGCATTGGGAAGGGGTTGGTTTGAGGTTGAGTGCGGCATTGGGAAGGGGTTGGTTTGAGGTTGAGAGCGGCATTGGGAAGGGGTTGGTTTGAGGTTGAGTGCGACATTGGGAAGGGGTTGGTTTGAGGATAAGAGCGGCATTGGGAAGGGGTTGGTTTGAGGATAAGTGCGGCATTGGGAAGGGGTTGGTTTGAGGTTGAGAGCGGCATTGGGAAGGGGTTGGTTTGAGGTTGAGTGTGGCATTGGGAAGGGGTTGGTTTGAGGATAAGAGCGGCATTGGGAAGGGGTTGGTTTGAGGTTGAGTGCGGCATTGGGAAGGGGTTGGTTTGAGGTTGAGTGCGGCATTGGGAAGGGGTTGGTTTGAGGTTGAGTGCGGCATTGGGAAGGGGTTGGTTTGAGGTTGAGAGCGGCATTAGGAAGGGGTTGGTTTGAGGTTGAGTGTGGCATTGGGAAGGGGTTGGTTTGAGGATAAGAGCGGCATTGGGAAGGGGTTGGTTTGAGGTTGAGTGCGGCATTGGGAAGGGGTTGGTTTGAGGTTGAGTGCGGCATTGGGAAGGGGTTGGTTTGAGGTTGAGAGCGGCATTGGGAAGGGGTTGGTTTGAGGTTGAGTGCGACATTGGGAAGGGGTTGGTTTGAGGATAAGAGCGGCATTGGGAAGGGGTTGGTTTGAGGTTGAGAGCGGCATTGGGAAGGGGTTGGTTTGAGGTTGAGTGCGGCATTGGGAAGGGTTGGTTTGAGGATAAGAGCGGCATTGGGAAGGGGTTGGTTTGAGGTTGAGTGCGGCATTGGGAAGGGGTTGGTTTGAGGTTGAGTGCGGCATTGGGAAGGGGTTGGTTTGAGGATAAGAGCGGCATTGGGAAGGGGTTGGTTTGAGGTTGAGTGCGGCATTGGGAAGGGGTTGGTTTGAGGATAAGAGCGGCATTGGGAAGGGGTTGGTTTGAGGTTGAGTGCGGCATTGGGAAGGGGTTGGTTTGAGGTTGAGTGCGGCATTGGGAAGGGGTTGGTTTGAGGTTGAGAGCGGCATTGGGAAGGGGTTGGTTTGAGGTTGAGTGCGACATTGGGAAGGGGTTGGTTTGAGGATAAGAGCGGCATTGGGAAGGGGTTGGTTTGAGGTTGAGAGCGGCATTGGGAAGGGGTTGGTTTGAGGTTGAGTGCGACATTGGGAAGGGGTTGGTTTGAGGATAAGAGCGGCATTGGGAAGGGGTTGGTTTGAGGTTGAGTGCGGCATTGGGAAGGGGTTGGTTTGAGGTTGAGTGCGGCATTGGGAAGGGGTTGGTTTGAGGTTGAGTGCGGCATTGGGAAGGGGTTGGTTTGAGGTTGAGTGCGGCATTGGGAAGGGGTTGGTTTGAGGTTGAGAGCGGCATTGGGAAGGGGTTGGTTTGAGGTTGAGTGCGACATTGGGAAGGGGTTGGTTTGAGGATAAGAGCGGCATTGGGAAGGGGTTGGTTTGAGGTTGAGAGCGGCATTGGGAAGGGGTTGGTTTGAGGTTGAGTGCGGCATTGGGAAGGGTTGGTTTGAGGATAAGAGCGGCATTGGGAAGGGGTTGGTTTGAGGTTGAGTGCGGCATTGGGAAGGGGTTGGTTTGAGGTTGAGTGCGGCATTGGGAAGGGGTTGGTTTGAGGTTGAGTGCGGCATTGGGAAGGGGTTGGTTTGAGGTTGAGTGCGGCATTGGGAAGGGGTTGGTTTGAGGTTGAGTGCGGCATTGGGAAGGGTTGGTTTGAGGATAAGAGCGGCATTGGGAAGGGGTTGGTTTGAGGTTGAGTGCGGCATTGGGAAGGGGTTGGTTTGAGGATAAGAGCGGCATTGGGAAGGGGTTGGTTTGAGGTTGAGTGCGGCATTGGGAAGGGGTTGGTTTGAGGTTGAGTGCGGCATTGGGAAGGGGTTGGTTTGAGGTTGAGTGCGGCATTGGGAAGGGGTTGGTTTGAGGTTGAGTGCGGCATTGGGAAGGGGTTGGTTTGAGGTTGAGTGCGGCATTGGGAAGGGTTGGTTTGAGGATAAGAGCGGCATTGGGAAGGGGTTGGTTTGAGGTTGAGTGCGGCATTGGGAAGGGGTTGGTTTGAGGATAAGAGCGGCATTGGGAAGGGGTTGGTTTGAGGTTGAGTGCGGCATTGGGAAGGGGTTGGTTTGAGGTTGAGTGCGGCATTGGGAAGGGGTTGGTTTGAGGTTGAGTGCGGCATTGGGAAGGGGTTGGTTTGGGATGGGGTGGATGTGGGGTTGGGGAGGGATGGAGCAGGCACTGATGCCCCAACAAATCGATTGCAAACAGTTGTATGGGGTCCCATTGTAACTCTGATAAAAAGAAGGCGATAGAACAAGGAATAAAGACAGGAGGCGGTGCAGGATAAAATTCAGAGCAAGAAATGAAGACAAAGGAAGCGTCGTATCCGTTTGGGCTGGCGACTCGCTTTAGCATCCTGGAGGAGCCGGCCATTTTGAGTAGATAATGATGTCCCCAGGGTGGTTAGGGAGAGCTTGGCCAAAGCCGTGACAACCGAGGTCCCTCCTAACTTGATTTGCTATAGTGCGGCCCGGCCATGAGAGGACGGGGACTATCTGTAGATGAGATCCCAGGGATCTGGGAGCTGAGGTGCAGCGGTGGTATCATCTGCAGCGTCCCGCCGGCCACGCCTGGCCAAAAGCAGTTTTGACCAACTCACGAACTAATTCGACTTATCTTTCCCCAATTTTCCTATTCAGTTCTGCCCACAAGATCCCGCTGGGCTGGTCTCGATTGAAAATTAGCCTCAGAAATGCCGGGAAAGTGAATCTTCCTATATTGGATTACACGGCCAGAAATTGGAGCGGTGCAATTGGGATTTGGAAGATTGAGAGAGACCTGCGTAGCTGCTCAGATCCGCCTGTAGATTAAGCAGGGATGTGAATTTGATCAGGCCCGCGAGATACCCCTATTGCCCCAGTTTCATTGCCACCTGTTTCTATAATTTAGAAATAATAAGTAGAACTGGTAGTGGAACTACCAGAGACTCAAGAACTCGGGCCAATTTTTTGTTGCGCATCTTCTGAAACAAGAATCAAGTTGCCAGCCTTTCAGACCGTCGAGATATTCAATGGTTCTGGCCGAAAGTCAGATTTTTACCATAAGCGCTAGTGTATTTCATACACCTCTATACACGAATTAGCACTGCGCCTCAGTGCGGCCTTGCCAGGCCTTCGATATTTATCAGCATGTCACCCGAATGTGCTTGCATCATCTCCGTCTTCGGTGGTCACCTACCTTTATCTAGACGGACTGCTGGACCTTCAAGGGCGAAACTATAGACACCCTGACGCGAATTTCTCCAATTTCACTGATCAAGCCAAAATATTAGGGGCAGTTCAAGCGCAGGACACCACCGCCTAGTCTGTCAACCAATCAGTCACCACCCAACGCTGTTAGCATTCAGGCGCTGCTTCAATCGAGCTTCGTAGTCCTACAGTTAACAAACACCCAACATTCTTAGAATTCAATAGCATTTAAATCATCGCCTTTATCCTCAAGCCTCTAATGAGCCAGTCGATCTTTTCTAGCTCCTACGCTCGTAGTTGAGTTTTATCAATGTGTCTCTTCTAGGAGAGAAGCAAATTAAATTACAGCCTGCATCTGCAGCCACTGTTTCTGAGGAGAAATTTAGACAGCCGAGCAGTTCTGCTCCGCCACACGCATTTCCTCACCCTTCTTCTCTCCTTTTACTGACTTCCAGGGCGTCACAGCCACATCATGGAGCGGTCCTTTCAGCAGCGGAATTTCTGCAGAAGTATAACCACAAAGGAGGATGAAAAAACAAGGCCACGTTATAGGCAAGGTACAGTTTAGGCGAATAGACAGCCAAAGAAACGAATGGTTTAGCAATCCAATGCAGCTACAAAGCAGGCTTATAATCAACTTATTTACAGGCAAATAGCGACTCTCGTGCTGCAATTATGCGTAAAAAAACTCGTATCGAGGCGCAATCTATAGCTCTTCGCATTCAGCTCCCCAACTTTTCATCCTAAAGCGAACTTTAACCGAACAGGTAAAGCAACGAAACGCAGACACCGCGGTAGTTTAAAAAAAATTAAGTACGTGCAGAAACAGTCTTAAGTCCAACTCAACCCCCCCGCCGACTGTATCGTCAAATCCGATTTTTTTGCACGTCTCGAATTTTATCTACAATTTTTTAGATCTCGACAAGTAGGTCCATCCCAGGAACCTACATCGAGTGTATCCGGGATAATTATCTGCTGGCGATTCCTGCTGGGGAGGGTACGCCTCATAACCAGAGGTGACAACTTGCCTGTGTGTGTCTGTGTGTGCCTGTGTGTGTCTGTGTGTGTTTGTGTGTGCCTGTGTGTGCCTGTGTGTGTCTGTGTGTGTTTGTGTGTGTCTGTGTGTGCCTGTGTGTGTCTGTGTGTGCCTGTGTGTGTATGTGTGTGCCTGTGTGTGTCTGTGTGTGTCTGTGTGTGTCTGTGTGTGTCTGTGTGTGTCTGTGTGTGACTGTGTGTGTCTGTGTGTGTTTGTGTGTGCCTGTGTGTGCCTGTGTGTGTCTGTGTGTGCCTGTGTGTGTCTGTGTGTGTCTGTGTGTGTCTGTGTGTGTCTGTGTGTGTCTGTGTGTGTCTGTGTGTGCCTGTGTGTGTCTGTGTGTGACTGTGTGTCTGTGTGTGTCTGTGTGTGTCTGTGTGTGTCTGTGTGTGCCTGTGTGTGTCTGTGTGTGTCTTTGTGTGTCTTTGTGTGCCTGTGTGTGACTGTGTGTGACTGTGTGTGTCTGTGTGTGCCTGTGTGTGCCTGTGTGTGACTGTGTGTGTCTGTGTGTGCCTGTGTGTGACTGTGTGTGACTGTGTGTGACTGTGTGTGCCTGTGTGTGACTGTGTGTGACTGTGTGTGTCTGTGTGTGTGTGTGTGTCTGTGTGTGTCTGTGTGTGCCTGTGTGTGACTGTGTGTGTCTGTGTGTGACTGTGTGTGCCTGTGTGTGTCTGTGTGTGTCTGTGTGTGTCTGTGTGTGACTGTGTGTGGCTGTGTGTGCCTATGTGTGTCTGTGTGTGTCTGTGTGTGTCTGTGTGTCTGTGTGTGTGTTTCTGTATGTGTCTGCGTGTGTCTGTGTGTCTGTGTGTGTGTGTCTGTATGCGTCTGTGTGTGTGTTTCTGTATGTGTCTGCGTGTGTCTGTGTGTCTGTGTGTGTGTGTCTGTATGTGTCTGTGTGTGTCTGTGTGTCTGTGTGTGTGTGTCTGTGTGTGTGTGTCTGTATGTGTCTGTGTGTGTGTTTCTGTATGTGTCTGCGTGTGTCTGTGTGTCTGTGTGTGTGTGTCTGTATGTGTCTGTGTGTGTCTGTTTGTCCGCAGCTATTGAATCGAGCCAATACTCGTAGCCAGAATCGAACGAAGAGTAGAATCGCAGCTAGAAGTAAACCAAGAACTCATTAAAGATTCTAAGCTACAATCGAATTTTAGTTAAGAATCGCAGTAGGAACCGAAGCTAGAATCGAAGCTAGAATCGAAATAATAATCCTAGTTGAATAATTGCTTGAGTCGGAGCTAGAATACTCGTTGGGAACGCGTTTTGAGTTGAGATCAGCTAATATCAGTTCAAAGCAATACAAAAAAGCTGCATTCATCGTTCGCAGATAAAGCTAGAAAAGTCCAACTGCCTTTAGTTTTTTTCAACCAGAGAACGTTCTGCTGCTTTAGAAATGACAGGTGCAAAAAACACCAAGATGGACCCGCAATTCCTGCTTCAACGCTCTGCTGCTTTAAAAAGTAACTTTTCCTCTTGCTGTCACGG
The DNA here is from genome assembly GCA_950097015.1 of Macrostomum hystrix. NCBI lineage: Eukaryota > Metazoa > Platyhelminthes > Macrostomidae > Macrostomum > Macrostomum hystrix. Next base: position 1,096,513 of record CATNEN010000026.1, read on the forward strand.
GGGAGGCCAGTTGAATAATTGATTCGACAAGCAGTTGTCTGCTTCTGGCCTGGAAGCCGGGAGATGCTCCGCTGGCACGCCTCCTTCACGCCTAATTGAATTGAGAAACAATTGAGTGCCTGGCTGGATCTCACGAGCCTCACTAAAGGATGACACCAAGTCTGTGTGTTTTTCTCTAAATACACAAGTGGAATGACAGGCCAGGAACTATTGAAAGTAAATCTGTGAGCTCCGTCTTTGTCCTTCAGGGACACTTTTCACTGAAGCGTCAATAGCCACTGGAAGGCAGTGCTGGCAGTTCAACAGACTGACCTGGGTGCATGGATACTACGGTACACTATCTACTTATAGGCCAGTGGTTCAAATCTCAGCAAGACTTGAGAATGACGCTTAACTAAAATTGCTTTAGCTCAGGGGTAGACAAACTTATTTGCTGGCGGGCCAAAGAGAGAGCCTAAAAGACGACAGCGGGCCGCATTGACTGTATAAATATGAGATAGGGGAGAGATGAGACACGGGAAAGATGGGACACGAAAGAGATGAGACGCGGGAGAGATAAGACAGGGAAGAGGTTAGACACGGGAGAGATTAGACACGGGAGAGATTAGACACGAGAGAGATGAAACAGGACACTGTAGATTTCAGAAGGGGCAACGGGCCGGATTTGGGAGCTTCGAGGGCCGCATCTGGCCCGCGGGCCGGAGTTTGCCTACCCCTGCTTAGCTGATCCAACTGTAAAAATGGGATATAACTTGAGAGGATGTTGTAACCTTCCCAGTACGCTGACTGAACAGAGCTGTGCACTGGTAAAATCGGTGCTAAAGCCTCGTAGATGGTTCCTCCTTCCTCATCCTGCCAGTTTCATTTCTCAGTCGTATCACTGGGATAAATACTGTCTCGGGAGCCATGAAACCAGAACCAATCCGCTATACTGGGCCGTTTTGCTAGATGCGCCAGTTTATCTGCACTGTTCACTCTGCTGGAAGTGTCGCCTCAGACGCCTTAGCTGGCAATGTTTCTGCGGCTGAAGTTAAAGTTAGCCATGTCTGCCACCATCGATGAGGCACCCGGGGCCGGATCATTTCGATGGGACCAACAGTCTGGGCTTGGTGTGTTTGGCGCCAGGCAGTCTGGGCGTGGAGTTGGAGAGCAGTTGAAATGCAGGCCATTTTACAGCGGGCGAGACCCGGGCTTGGCGGCTGTCAAGTTTTTTTGTCGGCACAATGAGAGCCGCGGCTCTGACAACACCGGCTTTGATACAATGCTCAGGCGATGCTTCCACTACCCCTCCCCCGCCTCCTGTGAGCGCAGCCATTTAATTCCAGCATCCGCCTTGGCACTTCCCAACCAACTCGCTCTGGCTCTTCTTTCATGGGACAATTTTATGACTCCCCCCCCATACCAGAGCTGGTGGCTAGCGACGCCCAGCCTACCCGACACGCAGATGATGTCTTTCATTGTTTTCTGCTTCGACTGAGTAAGAAAAGGGAAAGTGCATTGTCGGCAACGTTAAAAAAGATGAGTTTAGCAGGTCGCGACAGTGCATAAAATTTCAGCCATTTTTTAAGTGAACAGCTCATATAAAACAGGTGTTCGCCTAAAAGCTGGTATTTTATTAGACTGGGAGAGACGGTACAAAAGACAGTCAGAAGAATTACTCCATTTCTTGACCCGGAATAGAGATAGAGTTCTGGGCTTGTTGCAGTCTTCCTAGCTTCTTTGCTATTGGTCCTCGCGACCCAACCAATGGCTGTCCGTGCGACAGAGCCCCAAAGCTAGCCCCAGTCGAGCAGCCTTTATGATTAGCCTTGCTAGTTCTCGGGATTGTTCGGGACTCACAGAGAGCACTGATGTTGCTGCTGCTTGTGCTATCAGTGGCGTTAGGGCCGGCGGCAGCAATTTCTTCGGCTGCCAGTGTCGATCCCTTGACCTTTGAAATCGACGAAGAGGTGCCGCATGGTACGCAAATCGCCAACCTCAATCGTCGTCTCAGATTGATGGACGGTACCAAATTCGAGACCGTCTTCTGGACCGAGAAGCAGAAGCAGCTGCTGAGCCTGGACGCTGCCAGCGGCCTTATCGTAACCTCCGGCCGGCTGGACAGCGAGGCCCTCTGCCCAATGCGGCGCGATCCCTGCGAGCTGCAGTTCTCAATACTCGCGCATCCGCCTCCAAACACAGCGGGCAGCTCCGGCAGCTCTGGCAGCTACCATTCGTTCCGCCTTCTGCTGCGTGACATTAACGACAACCGTCCGCGCTTCAAGACTCAACAGCTTAAAATCAATATCAGCGAGTCGGCTTCCGTTGGCGCACTGTATTCTCTCCCGCCAGCTGAGGATATTGATGGCATTGAAGAGCACAGGCGCACAATCTACGACCTGAAACCCGAGGACGCGGAGGCGGCGGCGCACTTTCGACTGACCGTGCAGGACTCGAGCGACCAAACCGGAGCTCACAAAAAATTACCAAAGCTGGAGCTGGTGAAGTCTCTGGACAGGGAGACGCGAGACCATTATCGCTATCGGCTGATTGCTAGCGAAGCCCAGCACCAGAACCTGAACGAGACCGACCAACTAGTCATTGATGTTCTTGTGCAGGATGCCAACGACAATCCGCCCAGCTGGCCAGAAAAGCCAGCTCCGGTGACACTGGCGGAGTGCGACTCGCTGCACCGGAGCCTCCTGCTTCTGCGCGCTCATGACCCCGACTTGAACGAGCGAATAACTTACTCAATTGCGCCAACAGCAGCGAAAGAGGTAGCCACGGCCTTTTACATCTCTGGCGCCCACCTCATGCAAAACCGATCCCTTGACTACGAGAACCCAGCTGAGCGGGCACTGGTTATCCCGGTGGTCGCCGAGGACTCCGGGCGGCTGCGATCCGAGACCGAGGTATCGATCCAACTGACAGACTGCAACGACAACTACCCGACTATCGAGCTCAGCGGTGCCAAGAATGATGAGGTCAGTCTGACTGAGAATGACAGTTCTGAGCGCACTCTGGCGCAGGTGATGGCGTCGGATGCTGACTCAGGCAACAATGGCAGCGTCGATTGCAGGGCGGAGCCGGACAACCACTTCCGGCTGGTCCGCGTGCCGCTGCCGGTGAGCGATCAGTCGCGCCGGTCGGTCATCTATGAACTGCGCAAACCGGCCGGGGTCAGCTTCGATAGGGAGGCCGCGCTCGGTCGGCAAACCTCGCTAGTGGTTCTCTGCAGCGACCAAGGCTCTCCGCCGAAAGAAAGGCGACGCCGGCTAACTGTACGCATAATCGACGTGAACGACAACGAACCCCGGCTAGAGCGGACATTCTACCAGTTTATTCTGCCCGAGAACAGCCCAGTAAATACATTAGTAGGCGTCCTATCCGCCGAAGATCCAGACGACCCTTCAACGCCATTACACTTCGAGTTGGACACCACTGGGCGTCAGTATTTCATCATCAGCTCAACTAGCCGAGGCCGAGCTGAGATTCGAGCGCGGATAATATTCGATCGCGAGGAGCATAGCGTGTACAACTTTGCCGTCATAGTCAGTGACAACGACGGTGGCCCAGTTTCGTTATCGGCCACCGCAACAGTGAAGGTAGTCATAGATGACGTCGACGACTCGCCGCCAGTCTTCCAGCCTACCGAGTACCACTTTCGCGTTGTTGAAGACTTTGGCGCGAACATCAGCCAACCCCTCATCGGCACTGTGTCTGCCACCGATGCCGACTTGGGAGCCAATGCTGAGATTCGCTACCGAGTTGGTAGCGGCCACTCAACTGCCATTAACTTTTACTTCAAGGGCGATCGCCTGTATGGCAAGGGAAACTTTGACCGTGAGCGACACGAGACGCTGTCCTTGGAGGTTCTTGCCGTTGGTTCCAAGATGTCCACTTCGGCCCAGGTGACCATCACGCTGCTGGATGTCAATGACAATCGTCCTATTTTGGAGGGCCTCAGGCAAGTTTACAATCTGTCTGCCGCGAGTCCCGCAGGCACGCAGCTCCTGCCTCAGGTGCGCGGACGCGATGACGACTTTGGCGAAAACGGAACAATAGTCTTTGGCCTGGAAGAGGCGGAGATGGTCAGCAGCAACGGCGTCATCGAAGGCGGCGGGCCGTATTTCAGTGTTGACAAAACGCATGGCATGGTGACACTGATTCAGACGTTTAAACGGGGCATCGGGCGGCGCTTCCGCCTCACCCTGCTGGCGAAGGACCGCGGCCTACCACCAATGGAGAGTCGCCACGTCACCTTTGTGCACATTGTTGACGCGGTGCATGCAACGCGCGTTGGTGTCGATGGCGTCGGCATGCGCGACGACGATGGACGCGGCAGCGGAGCTGCTGGCGGCCGTGCGCAGAGATCTCAGACTGACCGGAACCTGCTGCTGCTGCTGTGTCTGGCTGCTGTGGTGTTTGTGATATTTGTGGCCCTCCTAGCTGTGCTGCTGTACATGCACGCCTGGGGTGAGTTCTTGCTTCTTCCTGCAGCTTCAATTACTTTTTACTTCCACACTTTCACATTAGCGGAGGAATTTTCGCGACGAATTTGGAAGTGTAGGTCTAAGTGAATCCTACTATAAAATTAACATCTATTGACTGAATAGAACAGTCCAAGTTCTCGATCTATCAATCACCCAGCTGGCTCCTCAAACCTCTCCCCTGTCTATTCGAATTCGGCCGCAGGTCGCCGAGAGACGTCACGCACGGCTGTTAGATCGAACCGAAGCGCCGCCCTGTACGATAGGGCCAATACGGAACCGGTGAGTTTCCCGGTGGCACAAGAGGAAGTGCGTGTTGTAAAGTAGCCCGGACAGGTTCTAAGAAAGATTTATCGTCAGTTCAATCTGACGGATGTGTTTATGCCACCCCGGCTGCTTCATTTCACAGACTTTAGCATAAAGAAATGAAAGCTGATCTAAATAGGCTTAAGGGAAGCTTATTTAGCAAAATTTCTTCTGTGAAATAAAATTTGCGCGAATGAATTAGCACATTAAAGGATTTGATGTATCAAATCAATCAGCCGCAGATGGCAAACGATCACTGCGCCGATTTGTCTGACGCCGCCCCCGACATCCTGCCTGACGGAGCCGGCTGGCGCTCGGCCACGCTGGTCATAGACAACGCCGGTGCCCGCATGCCCGGCACTGGGATGACACGGCTTCGAAAGTTTTCCAGCTCCGGCTACCTCACGGTGCCAGCGCACCAGCATCAGCAGCAGCAGCAGCCTTCGCGGACGTCTAATTCCTCATCGACTTCCACGCCCGACGGTGGAAGGCAGCGTCAGCAGCGGAGTCTCGCATTGAAGTCATTCAACGGCTACGAGCAAACGATCGCGACGTCAAAAAACGCATCAATTGCGTCGGCTTCGACATCGGACAGAAGCTCGCGGAAATTCTACGGGACAATGGCAGGTGGCGATGCCGGCGTCGAGTCAACGCCCAGGCAGCTGACGGCGGATGAGAGTCGGTACGCTTCCGCCGCCAGGTTTCCAGCCATAGACAGGCAGGGCTACGCGGTGCTAGCCGGCGATACGCCGATGGGCGCGGCAGGCCTGGCCGCCTCTCTGGGCAGCCCGGTGTGCCGGACGCCCTACACGACGTCAAGCTTTGTGTGACAGCTCCTGACCTACCCGAACTAATCTTGAGAACTTCTGCTTAGAAGCAAAAAGTTTTTTTTTTTTTAATTCGTTTCTGGTAGTTTCCGAGCTATCCTTTATTCCCCTTCGATTTCTCTATTCACCAATTTCAGTTCCTCTGTTCACCAATCTCAGTTCCTCTATTTACCAATCTGAATTACACTATTCACCAATCTCGGTCTCTCTATTCACCAATCTCAGTTCCTCTGATCACCAATCTCAGTCTCTCTATTCACCAATCTCAGTTCCTCTATTTACCAATCTGAATTACACTATTCACCAATCTCAGTCTCTCTATTCACCAATCTCAGTTCCTCTGATCACCAATCTCAGTCTCTTTATTCACCAATCTCAGTCTCTTTATTCACCAATCTCAGTCTCTTTATTCACCAATCTCAGTCTCTATATTCACCAATCTCAGTCTCTTTATTCACCAATCTCAGTCTCTCTATTCACCAATCTCAGTCTCTATATTCACCAATCTCAGTCTCTTTATTCACCAATCTCAGTCTCTTTATTCACCAATCTCAGTCTCTATATTCACCAATCTCAGTCTCTATATTCACCAATCTCAGTCTCTATATTCACCAATCTCAGTCTCTTTATTCACCAATCTCAGTCTCTATATTCACCAATCTCAGTCTCTATATTCACCAATCTCAGTCTCTTTATTCACCAATCTCAGTCTCTTTATTCACCAATCTCAGTCTCTTTATTCACCAATCTCAGTCTCTATATTCACCAATCTCAGTCTCTTTATTCACCAATCTCAGTCTCTATATTCACCAATCTCAGTCTCTCTATTCACCAATCTCAGTCTCTTCCAAGTTGTGAATGCCATCCTGAATTGCTCACAGCTGCCCATATCATATTTGCCAACTGTTTTGTATTCAATGAAAACTATTCCTTTGTACTGATGTATAGTGTAAAACTTGTCTATTTTTCAAAATTTGCCTCATTTGCTACGCGCTGAAAAGCTTCATTTTTTTGGAAACTCCCGTTCTGTAATATCCAGTGACGTCAGTTTCAAACAATATATTTTTTATCGATTTTGTTTTTATTTTAATTGCTGCTTAAATGTTTTCACCATAAAGCTAAAAAAAGCTTTAAATTAGCTTATCAGGACCAACGAATATTAACTGACAATAGGTATTGTCTTCTTATTTTGATTGGTTTGGCAAGTCACATGATACGTCGGTTCGCTAGAAGCTGCTTTGCTAGGCAATTTCAAACGCTGCCCAGCTGCTTAAATAATTGATGCTGAACTTTCGAGTGGGCGGGAGGCGGGCGCAGACCCCAGGATTAATCTCGGAATCGCTTTCAATTCAGCTCCAAACTCTTAAACAACAAATGAGCTCTGCGTGAGAAGCTTTGTCTATCTTCCCCTGACAAAATCAGTTCGCCTGATAGTGGGCTTTTTAGATTAGCCTGGCCTTGTGTGCTCAGGCTAATAGATAGATAGATAGATAGATGGATAGATAGATAGATAGACGAAGGCCTATCTAGATAGCTAGATAGCTAGATAGATAGATAGATAGATAGATAGATAGATAGATAGATAGATAGATAGATAGATAGATAGATAGATAGATAGATAGATAGATAGATAGATAGATAGATAGATAGATAGATAGATAGATAGATAGATAGATAGATAGATAGATAGATAGATAGATAGATAGATAGATAGATAGATAGATAGATAGATAGATAGATAGACTCGCTCATAGATTCTTGCTCACAGCCTCATAGCATAAAAGTTCGCAGCCCTCCGACTTTTCCTACTGAATGGATTTCAATGCGGGTTTGCAGTTTGGAGACCCAAGAAAGAAGTTGGGATAAAAATGGAATGAAAAAAGGTTGACTTCTAATGCTGCGCGAAACACTTGAGATTTTTGCGCTTGCCTGCCTGCAAGGAGGCTGGAAGTCCTTCTGCATGACTTCATCGGTTAGTCTACAGCCAACAGAAACAGCTCTCTGTGTGCCGCAAAGCTTTGAGAGAGGATGTAAAGGAGTTTTTTGTCCCTGAGTTTGGAAGAACTTCATATCTCTGGATAGGTGTCGACAAGCTTGCTCACGGTGACACGTGTCAAAGGCTGCTATTATAGTTGCTGACAGCACTGCCGCCTTATATGATCTCCACCCCAGATCTCTATGATGTGTACTGATTCTAGTGCATGATTTATCTCACCCCAATATGTGTCTATTCTCCCCATCTCTATTGGATCTATCTCATCTCAGTATGTGTCTAATCTCCCCATCTCTATTAGATCTAATCGCACCCGAGTATGTGTCTATTCTCCCCATCTCTATTAGATCTATCTCATATCAATATGTGTCTATTCTCCCCATCTCTATTAGATCTATCTCATATCAATATGTGTCTATTCTCCCCATCTCTATTAGATCTAATCTCATCTCAGTATGTGTCTAATCTCCCCATCTCTACTAGGTCGATCCCACACCAAGATGTGTAAACTCTTTAATATGTGTTAAGAGTTAAGTTTTCTATCACAGATCGAATCCGTCTCCAAGCCGCATTTCTAGTCGGCTGGTTTTCTGACTGAGGCATCGCAGCAGCAGCAGCAGCAAAAATAAACGGAAATTGCCTCACACTAACTTTCGTCACCTCCAGTTTAATGCCGGGTGTCGATAATTTGGTTGCAGTCTTCGCATTGCAGATGCTACATTCTAGTTAAAGTACTGAGAGTCGAATCGTGCTGTCCCGCAGCCAAACACCCATTTTCCGGACTAGTTTAGGCTGACTGGCTGGAATAACAGTGATAACTACCGAATTGTGCAACCTATTTTTTTAATGTTTGTTTTTCATTTGGTAAATAAATTCCCTACATTTTAGCTGAAGCCTGTGTGAGTCTACCTGTTTCATCTAGTGAGCCGTGCTTAAATAAAGTTTGAGGAATGCGAAATTGTCATCTCTAAGACAAATATTCGAAAAGTTTATTAGTTCATTCGATAGGTATTGATTCTTTTCTCCAAGTGGTGCATTAGAATTTCCTATCTGCTTTGAGTATTTTCGGGACTTTGTGTATTCGCCAGTTACTAAAAAATGTTTTTAATTGGATGATGGAGAAGCTGATATGGCAAGTGGCGGTGTTTCTGTCCACGGCAGAAGACAAATCCTTCCGTTCTCCCTCTCTCTCCCTTTGACAAAGTCTGTAATTGCGTGCTTTGCTCTTCCGATCGCCCAGTAAGATGAGCGAAATTCAGGAAATGACTGTTAGGTAGGTCAGGTTACTCTCAGGCGATTAATTTTATATAGTCTGCCCTACACCCTACACAACTTATTACATAAAAAAGTGTTATCCAATCATCTGTAGCTCGTATCTTTGAAAAAGCGAAATGGCAATTTTCCTCAGAAAACTGCGCCGATAGCTCTCATTGTCTTGAAAGTGGAACAACAAGTTTCTGGGTCTCTCTGGGTCTTTTTGCTAACAGCTTCTGTAAAGCAAAGTTTCACGATTAGACGCTGAAGCTTAATGTTCAGTTGTGTTAATGTTGCCTTCATGTTCAGTTGTGTTAATGTTGCCTTCATGTTCAGTTGTGTTAATGTTGCCTTCATGTTCAGTTGTGTTAATGTTGCCTTCATGTTCAGTTGTGTTAATGTTGCCTTCATGTTCAGTTGTGTTAATGTTGCCTTCATGTTCAGGTGTGTTAATGTTGCCTTCATGTTCAAGTGTGTTAATGTTGCCTTCATGTTCAGGTGTGTTAATGTTGCCTTCATGTTCAGGTGTGTTAATGTTGCACTGCAATCATGTTCAGATATGTTAATGTTGCACTGCAATCATGTTCAGATGTGTTAATGTTGCACTGCAATCATGTTCAGATGTGTTAATGTTGCACTGCAATCATGTTCAGATGTGTTAATGTTGCACTGCAATCATGTTCAGATGTGTTAATGTTGCACTGCAATCATGTTCAGATGTGTTAATGTTGCACTGCAATCATGTTCAGATGTGTTAATGTTGCACTGCAATCATGTTCAGATGTGTTAATGTTGCACTGCAATCATGTTCAGATGTGTTAATGTTGCACTGCAATCATGTTCAGATGTGTTAATGTTGCACTGCAATCATGTTCAGATGTGTTAATGTTGCACTGCAATCATGTTCAGATGTGTTAATGTTGCACTGCAATCATGTTCAGATGTGTTAATGTTGCACTGCAATCATGTTCAGGTGTGTTAATGTTGCACTGCAATCATGTTCAGATGTGTTAATGTTGCACTGCAATCGTGTTCAGATGTGTTAATGTTGCACTGCAATCATGTTCAGGTGTGTTAATGTTGCACTGCAATCATGTTCAGATATGTTAATGTTGCACTGCAATCATGTTCAGATATGTTAATGTTGCACTGCAATCATGTTCAGATGTGTTAATGTTGCACTGCAATCATTTTTAGATACCCCCAGTACTTGCCGGAGTAGCGGGTCTATAGCTTTACTCTGCAATGTTTGACAGCTGCAATGTCCAAATTTCCTTACCATTTTGATATATTCCTCAAGTTTCTTATGTCTCCTGCTCTTTCCCAGCACAGAACTGACTCCTTCTGTTGAATATATATTTCTAAAATGTCTTCCTTTCTTCAACCCAACCCGTTCGCTTGTTCTATAAGCTTGTGCAATTGCCAAGGACCTCTGAATACAAGCATCTTATGATCAGATGCTATTTATAGTCCTTGGCAATTGCAAAGCTCTAAAACCAGCTGCAAATTGTGGACCCACAGCCACCTCTTTAACTTCCCTTCGAAGTTGAAGACATTCAGCTGAAAGCCTTAACACACTATATTAGTATTTCAATTTAATAGCTTGTATGTTGGCTGTGGTGGCCACGCGTTGCATTGTGCATTTTTAATGCTTTGATCATGACTCATTAGCCAGTTGGGAATTTTATTTAGAGAATTCACAAAGTCTAGTCATCCGAATGAAAAATTCACCGAATCCCAATTCACCGAATCCCAATTCACCGAATCCCAATTCACCGAATCCAAATTCACCGAATCCCAATTCACCGAATCCCAATTCACCGAATCCCAATTCACCGAATCCCAATTCACCGAATCCCAATTCACCGAATCCCAATTTACCGAATCACAATTCACCGAATCACAATTCACCGAATCCCAATTCACCGAATCACAATTCACCGAATCCCAATTCACCGAATCCAGAATCGTCTAGCCGAATTAACGTGACATTGTGCTATTATTATGGCATAATTTTTTTAAATGCCTTGCGTAAATACCGTTGAATAAACAATAGTGCACTAAGTTTTCTATCTGGCTTGGTAAGCAGAGCTTCGGTCTAAGACTATGTGAAAGTTATGTGTGTGTGTGTGTGTGTGTGTGTGTGTGTGTGTGTGTGTGTGTGTGTTCGTGTGTGTTTGCTCACTTTGCTCAGGCACTGTGTAGGTAAATGCAAGCCAAATATTTCAAGGCTCCAGCATAAGAGCACAGTCCCAAAACATTGTCCGACCTTCTCAATGATGATTTCAACATGAGCCAAAGCAGAAAGTCGAGGAGGACTGAAGGCGACGGCGGCCATGGCGGCAAACCCGGCAAAGCTGGTGGCGGCACCACGCTGGAAGAGGACCTACTCAGAGAGCTGAGCCGCGAACAGATGATAGAATACTTCGAAGCGTTTCAACGCTACGATCACGACAGTAGCGGCACCATCGACACAGCTGAGCTGGCCGACATCATGACCTCCATGGGGCTGCACGTCCGGGAGGACGACCTTGACGTGCTCATCAGGCAGGTGGATGAGGACGGTGAGTCGCTGCGGCCTGTGTGACAGTGTCTGTGTGACAGTGTCTGTGTGACAGTGTCTGTGTGACAGTGACTGTGTGACAGCATCTGTGTGACAGCATCTGTGTGACAGAGTCTGTGTGACAGTGTGTGTGACAGTGTGTGTGACAGTGTCTGTGTGACAGTGTGTGTGTGACAGTGACTGTGTGACAGCATCTGTGTGACAGTGTCTGTGTGACAGTGACTGTGTGACAGCATCTGTGTGACAGGGACTGTGTGACAGTGTGTGTGACAGTGTGTGTGACAGTCTGTGTGACAGTCTGTGTGACAGTCTGTGTGACAGTGTATGGTGATATTGTGTGTGACAGTGTCTGTGTGACAGTCTGTGTGACAGTCTATGTGACAGTGTATGGTGATAGTGTGTGTGTGACAGTGTATGGTGATAGTGTGTGTGACAGTGTATGTGACAGTGTATGGTGATAGTGTGTGTGACAGTGCATGTGACAGTGTATGGTGATAGTGTGTGTGTGACAGTGTATGGTGATAGTGTGTGTGTGACAGTGTGTGTTTGACAGTGTGTGGGACAGTGTCTGTGTAACAGTGTGCGTGAGACTCACTAAAATGAGGATATTTTCATTGGAATCAGTTGCTAATCTAAATCTGCCCAATTAGCTTAAAAGCGCCGGCCGGGTGCTTCCTTCCTGGAAATGTTCATCGCAAAAATCGTCAAAGAAATGAAAGAAATTTGAGTCGGGTTTGGGATTGGAAAATCCTGATGCTGCTGTTGCATTTGCATCCGATTCTCTCCCAGTCTGCTCAGCTTTTATACCTTGCTCCCCAAATTGATAATCCCCATGTTGCCATTTTTTGCTCAGTCGGTATTTTTTGCTGGGGCTGAAGACGATACAAAGCTATTAGTGATGGGCGGACAAAAGACCCGTTCTGGGATTGGCATCTCGGGTTTTCATCCCAACCTGACTCCGAGTGCATTTTGTAACGCAGAGTAGACAGGGTAGGAGACGAACTGCAAGGCTGACTAGTCCATTGAACTGCGTTCCATTAGAGCGTGAGCCGGTGCACTGAGTGAGCTCATGAGTTAATGTATGTGTTTGTGAGCTCATGAGTTAATGTATGTGTTTGTGAGCTCATGAGTTAATGTATGTGTTTGTGAGCTCATGAGTTAATGTATGTGTTTGTGAGCTCATGAGTTAATGTATGTGTTTGTGAGCTCATGAGTTAATGTATGTGTTTGTGAGCTCATGAGTTAATGTATGTGTTTGTGAGCTCATGAGTTAATGTATGTGTTTGTGAGCTCATGAGTTAATGTATGTGTTTGTGAGCTCATGAGTTAATGTATGTGTTTGTGAGCTCATGAGTTAATGTATGTGTTTGTGAGCTCATGAGTTAATGTATGTGTTTGTGAGCTCATGAGTTAATGTATGTGTTTGTGAGCTCATGAGTTAATGTATGTGTTTGTGAGCTCATGAGTTAATGTATGTGTTTGTGAGCTCATGAGTTAATGTATGTGTTTGTGAGCTCATGAGTTAATGTATGTGTTTGTGAGCTCATGAGTTAATGTATGTGTTTGTGAGCTCATGAGTTAATGTGTTCGTTTGTGAGCTCATGAGGTAATGTGTTTGTTTGTGAGCTCGTGAGTTAATGTGTTCGTTTGTGAGCTCATGAGTTCATGTGTTTGTTTGTGAGCTGATGAGTTTATTTTGAGTTCATGGGTTTTTGCGACCCCGTGAGTTACATTATGAGTTCATGAATTTATTAGTTTATTTGGGACTGAATGAGACATGAAGCTCAGTTGTGTTGAGTACTCAAGCTACAATAGGCACTTGTCGTCTCATTAGAGTGGATGAGCACAAGCGGCTCACTAGAGTAGGTGTCAGGAGAAACTCAGAGGAACTATTCACATTGTATTCATCTGTAAAGGCGGGCAAATTAATTATCAATGACTTAACCATCGCTAGCTCCTGTCTCAAGTTGAGAGGACATCGTGTTGGATTAGCCTATATTTCTAGATTTGTTGTTTGGGGTGCGAAATTTGGCAATGAAGCTGTGACGGGATTAACACTTGAAGCTTTCAATTCGATTCTAAAAATGCTCTAAGAATTCGATTCTAAGAATGCTCTAAGAATTCGATTCTAAAAATGCTCTAAGAATTCGATTCTAAGAATGCTCTAAGAATTCGATTCTAAGAATGCTCTAAGAATTCGATTCTAAGAATGCTCTAAGAATTCGATTCTAAGAATGCTCTAAGAATTCGATTCTAAGAATGCTCTAAGAATTCGATTCTAAGAATGCTCTAAGAATTCAATTCTAAGAATGCTCTAAGAATTCGATTCTAAGAATGCTCTAAGAATTCGATTCTAAGAATGCTCTAAGAATTCGATTTTAAGAATGCTCTAAGAATTCGATTCTAAGAATGCTCTAAGAATTCGATTTTAAGAATGCTCTAAGAATTCGATTCTAAGAATGCTCTAAGAATTCGATTCTAAGAATGCTCTAAGAATTCGATTCTAAGAATGCTCTAAGAATTCAATTCTAAGAATGCACTTAGATCCACACAGTTTGCCAAAATCAAATTCTTTTTTCACCCCTGGGATTACAGGCAGCGGCAACCTAGACTTCATGGAGTTCCTGAACCTGATGGTGCGACACATCAACAAGCCGGTGACCAAGGATGAGATCCGCAGCGCCTTCATGGTGTTCGACACACAGAAGCGGGGTTACATCACCGTCGAGGAGCTGCGGTGACTTGCTCATTTCGCGAATTCTAAGAATTTCTTAATTTTTGATTTTCCTGATCCTCAATGAATTTACGAGCTTTCATCATTTCAATTCCAGAAATTCAGGAGCTTAAGAACTCATATTCCTAGATTTCGGAGTCTTCAACATTCCTGATTTCCGAATTTCAGAGTCTTCAACATTCCTGACTACCGAATTTCGGAGTCTTCAACATGATCCTGATTCCCGAATTTCGGAGTCATCGCCATTCCTGATTCCCGAATTTCGGAGTCTTCACCATTCCTGATTCCCGAATTTCGGAGTCATCGCCATTCCCGATTCCGAATTTCGGAGTCATCGCCATTCCCGATTCCCGAATTTCGGAATCATCGCCATTCCCGATTCCCGAATTTCGGAATCATCGCCATTCCTGATTCCCGAATTTCGGAATCATCGCCATTCCTGATTCCCGAATTTCGGAATCATCGCCATTCCCGATTCCCGAATTTCGGAATCATCGCCATTCCTGATTCCCGAATTTCGGAATCATCGCCATTCCTGATTCCCGAATTTCGGAATCATCGCCATTCCTGATTCCCGAATTTCGGAATCATCGCCATTCCCGATTCCCGAATTTCGGAGTCATCGCCATTCCCGATTCCCGAATTTCGGAATCATCGCCATTCCTGATTCCCGAATTTCGGAGTCATCGCCATTCCCGATTCCCGAATTTCGGAGTCATCCATTCCGGATCCCCGAGTCCCCATATGGATACAGATTTTATATGTTTAATTATTTCAGCAATCAAATCTTAACTTTCAGCACCATTCTGACAACCCGCGGCGACCGCATGACCCTGGAGGAGGCCAATGAGATGATAGCCGCCGCTGACATCAACGGCGACGGCATGATCAACTACGAGGAGTTCTCGGCCGCTCTGGTGGACAAATAGCAGTTAGCATATAGAATTTTCTGATCAAGTTATCAATTCGGACTACTATGAGTAGACTGATACAAACTCAACCGAAAGCAGTAAACATAGAAAAACTGTGTGCTGTAAATACACGCCCAGCGTCTAATATAAAGTTGAAAAATGCTAATACTCTTGAAGTGGTGGCTTCAAATATATTATCGACTGAATTTAATCGAATTCGATCATTTTCTGATAGTGCTGATTTGGTGAAGTGGTGCTGCCATAGGCTCTTCACTGTCTTATACTCGTATCTCTTCCTTGTCTTATCTCTCTTTTCTCATCACTCTCACCTCTCTGCCGTGTCTCATCTCTCTCTCGCCTCACCTCTCTGCCGTGTCTCACCTCTCTGCCTCATCTCTGTCTCATCTGTCTCATCTCTGTCTCATCTCTCTCTCTCATCTGTCTCATCTCTCTCTCGCCTCACCTCTCTGCCTCATCTCTCTCTCATCTCTGTCTCATCTCTCTCTCTCACCTCACCTCTGTCCCATCTCTCTCTCATCTCTGTCTCATCTCTCTCTCTCTCGCCTCATCTCTGTCTCATCTCTCTCTCTCGCCTCATCTCTGTCTCATCTCTCTCTCTCGCCTCACCTCTGCCTCATCTGTCTCATCTCTCTCTCTCGCCTCATCTCTCTCTCATCTGTCTCATCTCTCTCTCGCCTCACCTCTCTGCCTCATCTGTCTCATCTTTCTCTCATCTCTCTCTCATCTGTCTCATCTCTCTCTCTGCCTCATCTCTCTCTCATCTCTGTCTCATCTCTCTCTCGCCTCACCTCTCTGCCTCATCTCTCTCTCATCTCTGTCTCATCTCTCTCTCTCGCCTCATCTCTGTCTCATCTCTCTCTCGCCTCACCTCTCTGCCTCATCTGTCTCATATCTCTCTCTCATCTCTGTCTCATCTCTCTCTCATCTGTCTCATCTCTCTCTCGCCTCACCTCTCTGCCTCATCTGTCTCATCTCTCTCTCTTCTCTCTCTCGCCTCACCTCTCTGCCTCATCTGTCTCATCTCTCTCTCTCTCGCTTTATCTCTGTCTCATCTCTCTCTCACCTCACCTCTCTGCCTCATCTCTGTCTCATCTCTCTCTCTCGCCTCACCTCTCTGCCTCATCTCTCTCTCATCTCTCTCTCACCTCACCTCTCTGCCTCATCTCTGTCTCATCTCTCTCTCTCGCCTCACCTCTCTGCCTCATCTCTCTCTCTCGCCTCACCTCTCTGCCTCATCTCTGTCTCATCTCTTTCTCTCGCCTCACCTCTCTGTCTCATCTCTCTCTCGCCTCACCTCTCTGCCTCATCTCTGTCTCATCTCTCTCTCGCCTCACCTCTCTGCCTCATCTCTGTCTCATCTCTCTCTCTCGCCTCACCTCTCTGCCTCATCTCTGTCTCATCTCTCTCTCGCCTCACCTCTCTGCCTCATCTTTGTCTAATCTCTCTCTCTCGCCTCACCTCTCTGCCTCATCTCTGTCTCATCTCTCTCTCTCGCCTCACCTCTCTGCCGTGTCTCATTTCTCTGCCGTGTCTCATCTCTCTGCCGTGTCTCATTTCTGCTTGTCCTATCTCTTTCGTGTCTCATCTTTACTGTCAACCAAACCCAATGCGGTCAAATGAGACTAAACACACAACTCACTAAAAATTAGCTGAACTGACTGAGCTCAAACAAAAGTTTTTTGACAGCATTTACAAATATTGTGAGCACATTCAATGTAAATACTATATATTAGAAGTTATAAAAAAACTCTACATATTTGTACTTCGTTTCTAACAGGCAGCAGCAAAGGGGCAGTTGAAAACATTATCCTGCGCATTATTCAACAATTCAATTGCACCAGTTCAAAGTATTCAGCAGTATATGCGATTCGATTGTTTATAAAAAACAAAATGGGCTGCAAAATAGACTAATTGAGCTAAATTGTGACCCGCACACTTCCCAACCAAGTGTTATCAAGTGACAAATTTTAGCAAATTGAAAATCTATTATATTGACACAAGAAAATCCGTTGCATTGCAGGCCTCCTCAGTTTGACGCGACACAAAACTCAGGGGACTAAAAAACCGAATAAACAATGTGCCTGGGATTAAAATGGTTAGCATCTTAACAATGGGATTAGGGAAGACACGGAAATCAAGCAAACAAGAAATTATTTATAACAGATTAGAGGACTGTGTGCTGCATCGGTCATTTCGTATATTGCAAACTAGCGCTATGACAGACTAATATGCAAAACAAAATCAAAGCAGCAGCAGCAGCAGCAGCAGTAGCAGCAGCAGCATCAGCACACAGGGGATGCGCTAAAAGACGACCAGAGTAAAATCAATGTAGAAATAGGTGGCTTTGAATCGACTTCAACTGGAGTAACTGGGCATGATATTGCTGCTTCTTAACTAGCCAATTATGGTAGCTAGGTTTAGACAGCGTCATTTTTTTCTAATCCGGGAATAAAATCAATCGAACTACAGAAATACAAGCAAGCAGCTGACTAAGCTATTCAGCAAAACTGTTTGCGTTTTATATATTACATCCAGTGTCGCTATAGGTAGTATATAGCTAATTGGCAATCGATTAAATAGCTATGTGCAGTCTCTAGGGGCGCAGCTTTAGAAAATAGTTGTCCGAATCTTCATTGCAGAAGTGGCGCTTTATCTGATTGGCTAGCCAACCAACAAGTTATTATCGATTCTGGCCGTTCGGGTGCAGATTATGCAATAGGTGCCTCAGATTGCCAAGCTTCTCCTGTAGGCCGCCCAGCGTTTCTACAATGCCGCCAAGCCTGTGGTTTAAATGCTGCACTTCTGATTGGCTGCGGGAAGTTGGCGAGGGTAGATGATATTTTAGTCCACGCTAGTTTTTTATTGGCTCGGACGCTTCATTGAGAATTTCGGGCGCATCCTGGTCTCTGATTGGCTAGGGGTCCTAGCACAGAGGTGGTAGAAATTCGGACGCATCCTGAACTCCCATTGGCTACGGGTCAAGTGTAGAGGGGTAGACATTTTGGTGCATCCTAAAGTCTGATTCGCTACGAATCCTAGTGAAGAGGGGTAGAAATTTCGCGCGTCAACATTGTGAATTTACAAGCAAAGAGAACAAAGAAAAGTAGCATTGCCACTAACCCGTGACCGGATCGCATGGAAATAATCAACAGCAATTGTTGTTGCAACGAATTCAATCTGTAGCTAAGGTAAACAATGACAATGGCGCAAAGGAGGACACTGAAATTATGAAACACAAGTTCTGTCTGACATATTTGGAGTACACAGTGTAAAGTTCTGGACTTATTTATTAAACCACTGTAAAAAATGCAAGTCCTTACAGGCAGGCAATGACTGTCAAGGCGTGCCTGTTTGGCAGCCTGTCCCAGTCATTCAGGAAGGATCGCCAGACGCTGCTGTTACCGGACCGTTGAGCATGCCTGCTGGCGGCTGCGACTGGCATTTGCTGCTCAGCGACTGTTGAAAGTTTCGAGTAAAATTGCAAAACATTTTTGTTATAATTATTAAAGTAAGATATCATGCGTCATTAAAATAAATAAATTGCAGTCCAACTTACAGGCACTGCCATTAGCATCGCATCCCATTGTGGAAGACTCCTCGCCGCCGCTAGCCGCATCGTCCGACGGTCCGGATACCGACGTGGAGTCAGCCGAAGCCGAGCTTGGAAGGGCGGTCAATGCCGCCGCAGTAACGGAATTCGACACCGATGGAGCCACCAGGATGCCGCTGTCTTCGTCATTTAACACGGATGCTTCTCGACTGCTCGCTTGCCCGTTATCCTGGAGGGAACCGGTTTGAATGGATGGGTGAACAGTGGAGCCAGGTTGTGGATGGGTGAATGGTGGAGCCAGGTTGTGGATGGGTGAATAGTGGAGCCAGGTTGTGGATGGGTGAATAGTGGAGCCAGGTTGTGGATGGGTGAATGGTAGAGCCAGGTTGTGGATGGGTGAACAGTGGAGCCAGGTTGTGGATGGGTGAATGGTGGAGCCAGGTTGTGGATGGGTGAACAGTGGAGCCAGGTTGTGGATGGGTGAATGGTGAAGCTAGGTTGTGGATGGGTCAACAGTGGAGCCAGGTTGTGGATGGGTGAATGGTGAAGCTAGGTTGTGGATGGGTCAACAGTGGAGCCAGGTTGTGGATGGGTGAATGGTGAAGCTAGGTTGTGGATGGGTCAACAGTGGAGCCAGGTTGTGGATGGGTGAATGGTGAAGCTAGGTTGTGGATGGGTCAACAGTGGAGCCAGGTTGTGGATGGGTGAACAGTGGAGCCAGGTTGTGGATGGGTGAATGGTGAAGCTAGGTTGTGGATGGGTCAACAGTGGAGCCAGGTTGTGGATGGGTGAATGGTGAAGCTAGGTTGTGGATGGGTCAACAGTGGAGCCAGGTTGTGGATGGGTGAACAGTGGAGCCAGGTTGTGGATGGGTGAATGGTGGAGCCAGGTTGTGGATGGGTGAATAGTGGAGCCAGGTTGTGGATGGGTGAATGGTGGAGCCAGGTTGTGGATGGGTGAATGGTGGAGCCAGGTTGTGGATGGGTGAATAGTGGAGCCAGGTTGTGGATGGGTGAATGGTGAAGCCAGGTTGTGGATGGGTGAACAGTGGAGCCAGGTTGTGGATGGGTGAATGGTGGAGCCAGGTTGTGGATGGGTGAACAGTGGAGCCAGGTTGTGGATGGGTGAACAGTGGAGCCAGGTTGTGGATGGGTGAACAGTGGAGCCAGGTTGTGGATGGGTGAATGGTGGAGCCAGGTTGTGGATGGGTGAATGGTGGAGGCATGTTGCAGTTTAGCTAGCTATTGGATGCCCTTTTCGTGTCACTGGTCTGAAAAATAAAAGCAACTCACTGACCAGTCAAACACTGGGTAAGCACAAACAGCAAGTCAGAGTCATCCAGTGCTCAAATATAACTTCACTGCACATACTTTTTTGTGGCCTTGTACCACTAAACTTTAGAGTAAGTAGAGAGAGAAAGCACAAAACCAAACAGCAGACACTTCAATGAGCAAGGCTGAAGGGCAAAGGTTGGAGTTCAGTACTCAGTCTTGAGGCATACATCTGTGACTGAAGCTAGATTGCTAACCTGTTAACAGTCGATAAAACAACCTTAAAGAACGATATTACAAGCCCAGAGTTAGATAGCTAGCGACATTGGCACACTCGGTTGACTGCTTTTCCAATTGATAATTAGATTTCCCACCCTCCCTCGGTGCCCAGTTACCCAAAACCAACTGCTTTAAACCTGATCGGACTCCGATAAATTTGTTTTTTTCGCCCTAGCATAGGGGAAAATGGTGCGACAGCGAGGTGGGGCTGTAATAGTGCACGGTAAGTGTGTAGCTATAGGGAAGATTGGAATTGTATTACTTGGCTGGAGAGGAATGAACTGGCCAAGTATGACTGTTTAAGCTATGAGGATATAGACTTTTCAGTCAGCCCGCCCACACAGTGGCGGACAGCGTATACCCTAGCTAACAGTATTTTTCAAGCAAGGGATTTCGTCGGAGAAGTTGAGTAGAGAATTTTTTCAATCGCGGGCATTTCAGTTGCTTTCAGTTCTCTTTTCTTTCCTGTGTGAAATTTTAGGCAAAATTTTTCATTCAAAACAGCAACTTGAACAGAAACCCAATCTTCACTTCCTGATTGCTAAGACTCCGAGAATGCTTTAAACAACAGAGGCTTAATAACGAACCAGTTGGGACAGGATTCTAGATTAAATATTTCCCAAATCGATTCCGCAGTATCTATAGAGCGCAAAAATTGATAACTCTGATTTCCTTACCATTTGGCCCTCGTCGATGCTGGAGCCGCGAACAGACGAGCAGAAGTCATCGTCTACTTCCGAATAGCTCTCCCAGTGATTGCGCAAAAACTGGATGAGCTTGTCCCGCGAGGTGACGTAAGAGAACACAGTCTGCGAAGGTAGTGGTGATACGGCCAAACTCTTTAGAATGTAGCCATTCAAATCTTAAAGAACAGAGGGCTGAGTGGGAACAAGATAGGGGATGCAGCGAATAGAGGAAAGAATGGAGAGGGTAAGGGGGAAGGGAAAAGAGGAAAGAGTGGGGAATGGAAAGATAGGAAGAGGGGATAGATGAGAAGAAGGAAAAGAGGGGAAGAGGGGGAGATTGGAAGAAGGGAAATAGGGGAAGAGGGGGAGATTGGAAGAAGGGAAATAGGGGAAGAGGGGGAAGATGGGAAGAAGGGAAATAGGGGAAGAGGGGGAAGATGGGAAGAAGGGAAATAGGGGAAGAGGGGGAAGATGGGAAGAAGGGAAATAGGGGAAGAGGGGGGAGATGGGAAGACGGGAAATAGGGGTAGAGGGGGGAAATATGAAGAAGGGAAACCGGGGTAGACGGGACAGATAGGAAAAAGGGAAAGAGGGGAGAGATGAGAAGAAGGGAAGAAAGGAAGATAAGATAGATGGGAAGAAGGGAAGAAAGGAAGATAAGAGAGATGGGAAGAAGGGAAGAAAGGAAGATAAGAGAGATGGGAAGAAGGGAAGAAAGGAAGATAAGATAGATGGGAAGAAGGGAAGAAAGGAAGATAAGAGAGATGGGAAGAAGGGAAGAAAGGAAGATAAGATAGATGGGAAGAAGGGAAGAAAGGAAGATAAGAGAGATGGGAAGAAGGGAAGAAAGGAAGATAAGAGAGATGGGAAGAAGGGAAGAAAGGAAGATAAGAGAGATGGGAAGAAGGGAAGAAAGGAAGATAATAGAGATGGGAAGAAGGGAAGAAAGGAAGATAAAAGAGATGGGAAGAAGGGAAGAAAGGAAGATAAAAGAGATGGGAAGAAGGGAAGAAAGGAAGATAAGAGAGATGGGAAGAAGGGAAGAAAGGAAGATAAGAGAGATGGGAAGAAGGGAAGAAAGGAAGATAATAGAGATGGGAAGAAGGGAAGAAAGGAAGATAAGAGAGATGGGAGGGGAAAGAGGGGTAGAGGGGAGATGGGAAGAATGCTTTGAGACAGAGGGAGGCGGAGAGCGGGTATCAAACAAAGAGGGAAGAGCAGTGCTGGGAGAGGAAGGGGAGGTGAGTGAGAAAGAGAGCAAGGAAAGGAAAGTGATATATATAGACAGCTTGGTAATGGAAGATGAAAATGAATAGCTCTAGTTAATATCATCACACCACAAGAGATTCACCATAGTAACGAAAGCAGTTTTAGCATTAGGCAATCCTGAGATGGCACTCACCCTGTCCTCTTGGCGAGTGTGAACCCCAATGCCGGTGGGAAAGAATGCGTAGACCTTCTCCTTGGTAAGCTTCACTATGTCAGCAAATCTAATCTTGATCTGCAAATTCAAATATTGAATACTGATTTATAATTACAACTAGTTCGAGTCTATGATGAAGCTGAGAAGCAACATTTTTAGTTGTTCTTATGTAAATAATTAACTATTACCGAATTAGCTAGTAAATACAAATTGATGGACTTACATTTCTTTTAAGGCCAGGAATATTTGAATAGAAGCAAATGTGCCTATCTGTAACTAGCATTGTGCCCTGAATGAGGATCTCGGCAACTAGGAAGCATGGAAATGCTGAAATGGCAAAAGCAAAATGATTATCTGATTAACAAATTTGATTAATAATAGGCCTACAATAGATTGTGTAGATTGTTGTGAATTTGTATTTTTTATAAATCATTTGAATCCTAGATTTTAAAAATGTATCTCAAGCTAGAAAATGCATGTGTTTGTACACTCAGCAATTGTCAAAAGTTATACCCTCCAATCAAGATGAATTTTCTCACTTATTGTGAGTTATGAAACTTACCGCACAGCAACACTTATTGCCACTTAGGGGTGGCTTGGGTCTGCTTAATGGCATAAATTTGTATAACTTCAAAGGAAAAGTTCAGTCTAAGTAACACACATGAGTACAAAATGTTCTGGCAAATGACTAATTTACCATTTTCCAATGCTGCCTTTGGTGGTGTTGGCAACTGTATTCTTCACAATTATCAACTTTTTCTTCATTGTGACAGCTTAGTTTCTTAACTTAGGGGGACCAAAATGAGACAAACTATTGTCTACTATAAAAGGGCTATTCACCCTCTCCTATCTCTCTGATGTCAAGGATGTTAGAAGGGAGGGATTATAAGAGGGGAAAAAAGGATGTGATGTGATGGACACAATTTGATGGATGCATACATGCCATAAGTTGCATCACACACCATAATTAAGAAAATTGTCATTTTGCTTGCAGGGTGGAACAGACATGCAACAGACAGCAGTTATTGTGCAGTATATCTAAAGGCTACATATGGCTATTCATTTCTTGGTCTAAGTAGATGCCACCTTTAATCACTCCAGCCGATGCTAGTACCTATTTAACAGCTCGGTGTGCAAAAACAATCCACAGTTAAGTTTCTTGCAAAAGTACACAAATTTTTCGAGTGAGTTAGGCCTAAGAATAAATTACCCTAAACTTCAAGGAGTGAGTCTGACACTAATCACTAGGCTACAACCCTTTATAATGTAGTGTTGTAATAACATAATAGCTAATATTGCAACGACTATTAGGCCTATAAAAATAGCAAAAGAAAAAGATTTTTGCAACAAAATAGCTTCTTTCTTTTATTTGGTAGGGCCCATGCAAATTCGTTCATACAAATTCAATAGTTGGTGTCTTAAAAATAGTTAAAAAGCAATTTGAATTATATAGCCTATACAGATTTATAAATACTTTAGAAAATAATGTCATAGGCCTTACTAGTCTCACAAAAAATTATAGGCCTACAAAAGTTTTATCAAACTAGAAAGGTAGCTTATGCATGTAGAAGACCTAGCAAAGGAAATTAAAGCCTTACAACACAGTCAATATTGTTTACATAGTTAAAAAGTCGTAGTAAAATACAGAGTAGTCGGAATTAAAAATTATAACTTACACTTCAATATTTTCTCATTCAATGACAGGCTAAACAGGTTGCATAATCGTTCATCTTTGAGCATTTTCCTGGTCACCAGCTCCCGCCTGCTAGAGGTTGGTTCGCCGACTCCGCCGCTGTCTTCTAGAAGTTCAATTACAGCATCATCATCTTCGAGGGTTTGCATAATCCTATATTGGCAATGCCCAGTTAAATGCTGACTGTACTTCAACAACTCGTTTTTATAAGCGACAATAAGCCTAGGGTTGCTCGCCGTAAACTGATATCTGTCAGTCAGGTGACTTAAGAAGCGCTCGATTCTTTCCTATGCTAACCTCCCCCGCCTTCTTTAGTTTTAGTAAGACAGGCGTGGGACCATTTAGTTCCTTACTAACCTAATGGAATTGGTCTACTATAAAATAGTTTAGAAGGGGGTAAGGATTAGTCCACAAAATGTCGTCCGATGCGATGTGGCGTCTTTTAACTTTGGCCTTGGAACCCCTCCCAACCTCACCCGCTGGCGCAGCTCCGGTTGGCTAGCTGCCTCCGTTTCATAAAGTGGCGTGATTTAGCCTCCCTTATCTGGAGCTATTTTTAGCTTTTCGGCCGAGGTTGCTTCGCGTTGCTAAGTTACAAGCAAAGGGTGGGGCTGATGACTGTAAGTGTACATGCTGTGCTATGCGCGCTGTTGGTGTCGAGAAAAACCGCATTCGTCCAACCCCCCCCTCGTGTGCAAAGCAAGTCACGCCAGTCGTTTGTCCTATATCTAGGCTACAGAAAGGGTGTATGTAGTAAGTCGAATTTAGGATATTGCCAATAGCTTGTGCTAGGAAGTGCCACGAAGTGCTAGGCCGTAGCAGGGGCAGGCTCTTTTCGATCTAGTCTTATTAAAAGGTCTCATAATGTTAGCACTTGTACCTAGTTTCAATAGACTTTGACTAATACGAGTATGTTATCGGATTCTAATAAAGAGAGTTGAGTACTTTTTTATCGCATACAAGGCCGTAACAGGTCTGCCCCGGCCACTCATTGTGTGCTCATAGCAGTCTCATTCATGACTAAGCTTCTGGACCAAGCTATTTTTTTTAAATGCGAGACAAGCTTTGTGCGGTGCAAAAATAGATTAATTATAATTGAGGTTGAGGACTGGGGTCAACACACGTCTCACAGCAAAGGCAGGTTTTGTTTAGAAGATTCTATTGCCTAGCTACGGAATTGCCTATCTAAAAAACGAATGCTAATAGAAACTAGAGCTAACGGAGCATACTGTGCTGGTTATTGCAATAACTATATGTTCATTATTCGTGTAAATTATGCATGGGGTGTGTCTAATCACATGCTAAATTGTTTATAAGCCTCCCCAATTTAGCTTAGCTTTTAATACGAAAGAAAATAAAACACAAGCGTTCATGTCGCAATATTTTTTCTAATATAAAAAATTAACAGATAAACTAACATAAATTGAGACTTTGAAATTGATTATCATCTTCTTAGATGAAGAGTTGCAAAAGTGCATATATTAAGTTTTAATGTTTGTTTAACACAATTATTATGTCACTCTCATGTAGCTGTAATAAATGGCTGTAAAGATAAACAAATGTTAGCGCTGAACCTGGTCGAGTGGATATCAGTAAGCGCAAGGTTAATAGAAGGAATTGCTACAATTTGGGTGGCTCGCTAAGTTAACGGACTGAACAGCAATATAGCCTTTCAGCTAACTTTTTGTTGCATATCTTCTGAAACAATAATCAAGTTGCCACCAATCTAAGAACTTCACCTTTTCCAATAAGCATCAAATAATTCACACCTGTGTGCCGATCAGCATCAGTATTCAAATTCTATCAGCTTGTCCACTGCCATACCCCAATGCACAAACTCATACAAGGATATACAGTTGAAAAAATGAGTCGAGCTCACGAGACACTGCCGACGATAGCGAGTTTTTCGAGTCTGCCAAGTCCATGCAGTTAGGCAGACTTAGAGTCCGGTGCTTGATCTGCTTATGCGATGAGCGCAGTACGCTCCACAATTTGTCCATGGATCTGTTGCTCAATATATTGCTCAATATAAAGATGGGGTATGATCACACAGCGAAGTTGCTATCTGTTTGGAGCATACAGAGACAACAGAGAGACTATGCAAATTAGTTTTCTCGAGTCTACATTATTGAGGTCTATTTGTCATAGACAAAAAATAGACTGCGCAAAAATAGTGTGCACTTCTGCTAACATCTTAAAGTAAGTTTCCTGCCCCGTTGGGTCTCTTTTCTTTCTGAGTCATCACCTCATTCAGCGAAAAACTTATCATCCGAGACTTGTGTTTATGGTACCACTTTTCACCCTATGTAAGGCGCAGGAAATAATAATGTTCCTGGACTACTTACCAATGTAAGCAGTATGTTGAGTAAATAAAAGTGACTTTATATTTTTAATAATGCTTTTGTTAAGAATATAATTTTGTATATCTATCCGCTCATTCATTCATCTACTGCGACTTCAGAAATATCCTTGCTTTCTTCAGCTTCCTTAGCGCTAATATCTAGGGGCATGTCGTGCATTGTACCAGCATCGTCCATGCACAACGCGACCTGCATCGCCATGCGGTTAGCGCGCCAACAATCAGTTGTCAGACTGGAATTTCTCAGGAAATCCCGTATAAATGGGTCCCAGTATGAGCGCAACTCATCAGCAGACTCCAAAATCTGGACCACGCGAAGTGGGCCCAGGCTGAGCAGCACGGGCCGGCCGGTGCGCGGGCTCAGTCGCTGGCCGTAGTCGTTGATCTCGTATTCCTGATACAATCCAAAGATGTTGACAATAAACACGAGCCAGTCGAAGGTCCGGTCCGAGCGCAGTGTCACGGTAAAGAAAGAGACAAGGCTGGTCAGGAAGACCTTGAGACACGCCAGAAAACGACTCTGAGATGTTTAGGGATGGTTTGAATTTCGGGGTCGATTGGGGTTCTGGATGTTGAACCTCTGACTGGTAAACCTCTTACTGGTAAACCTCTGACTGGTAAACCTCTGACTGGTAAACCTCTGACTGGTAAACCTCTGACAGGTAAACCTCTGACAGGTAAACCTCTGACTGGTAAACCTCTGACTGGTAAACCTCTGACTAGTAAACCTCTGACTAGTAAACCTCTGACTAGTAAACCTCTGACTGGTAAACTTCTGACTGGTACCCTTTGAAAAATAAAACTTTGCCTTTTAAACCACAACCTGGAATCCCTCAGTTAAATGCCTGCTGTTTATGCACTACATTTAACTTGTATTCCTCCATTTTTTTGTATTTCGTATATTTCGTAACCTGAAGTTAAATATAACCCAATGTTCCAAGTATTTAATTTTTCCGTCTAGAATTTATAACCCGGTATAACAAGGGGGCTTAACTGCGCAGTCAGAACGCTCGTGACTATGTGCACTTCAAGCAAGTTAGCTCGTATATAATTGTATGACTGCCTACTAGCCACGGAAATCAAGTGACAGTAAAATCTTTCACACTTTCACACTGGAAAACGGTAATGATTAAATGGTTACAGCTAAGTGGCTTATTATTACTATTAATAATCCGGGTCCTTTAAGTGGTTGTGGTTCGGAGAATAGATCAGGTCCTTGAGGGTGTTGTGGTTCAGGGAATATATTAGGTCCTCGAGTGTGTGTTTCGGAGAATAGATCAGGTCCTTGAGGGTGTTGTGGATCAGGGAATGTACCAGGTCCTTGAGTGTGTTGTTGTTCGGGGAATAGATCAGGTCCTTGAGTGTGTTGTTGTTCGGGGAATAGATCAGGTCCTTGAGGGTGTTGTGGATCAGGGAATGTACCAGGTCCTTGAGTGTGTTGTTGTTCGGGGGAATAGATCAGGTCCTTGAGGGTGTTGTGGTTCAGGGAATGTACCAGGTCCTTGAGTGTGTTGTTGTTCGGGGAATAGATCAGGTCCTTGAGTGTGTTGTTGTTCGGGGAATAGATCAGGTCCTTGAGGGTGTTGTGGATCAGGGAATGTACCAGGTCCTTGAGTGTGTTGTTGTTCGGGGAATAGATCAGATCCTTGAGTGTGTTGTTGTTCGGGGAATAGATCAGGTCCTTGAGTGTGTTGTTGTTCGGGGAATAGATCAGGTCCTTGAGGGTGTTGTGGATCAGGGAATGTACCAGGTCCTTGAGTGTGTTGTTGTTCGGGGAATAGATCAGGTCCTTGAGTGTGTTGTTGTTCGGGGAATAGATCAGGTCCTTGAGGGTGTTGTGGATCAGGGAATGTATACCAGGTCCTTGAGTGTGTTGTTGTTCGGGGAATAGATCAGGTCCTTGAGTGTGTTGTTGTTCGGGGAATAGATCAGGTCCTTGAGGGTGTTGTGGATCAGGGAATGTACCAGGTCCTTGAGTGTGTTGTTGTTCGGGGAATAGATCAGGTCCTTGAGGGTGTTGTGGTTCAGGGAATGTACCAGGTCCTTGAGTGTGTTGTTGTTCGGGGAATAGATCAGGTCCTTGAGTGTGTTGTTGTTCGGGGAATAGATCAGGTCCTTGAGGGTGTTGTGGTTCAGGGAATGTACCAGGTCCTTGAGTGTGTTGTTGTTCGGGGAATAGATCAGGTCCTTGAGTGTGTTGTTGTTCGGGGAATAGATCAGGTCCTTGAGTGTGTTGTTGTTCGGGGAATAGATCAGGTCCTTGAGGGTGTTGTGGATCAGGGAATGTACCAGGTCCTTGAGTGTGTTGTTGTTCGGGGAATAGATCAGGTCCTTGAGGGTGTTGTGGTTCAGGGAATAGATTAGGTCCTCGAGTGTGTGTTTCGGAGAATAGATCAGGTCCTTGAGGGTGTTGTGGATCAGGGAATGTACCAGGTCCTTGAGTGTGTTGTTGTTCGGGGAATAGATCAGGTCCTTGAGTGTGTTGTTGTTCGGGGAATAGATCAGGTCCTTGAGGGTGTTGTGGATCAGGGAATGTACCAGGTCCTTGAGTGTGTTGTTGTTCGGGGAATAGATCAGGTCCTTGAGGGTGTTGTGGTTCAGGGAATGTACCAGGTCCTTGAGTGTGTTGTTGTTCGGGGAACGGACCAGGTCCTAGAGTGTGTTGTGGTTCAGGGAACGGACCAGGTCCTAGAGTCTTTTGATGGGATTATTTTGTAAAACTCACAGACAAGCTTTCCCTGTTGTGTTCAGCTAGCACTGAATCGTCATCAAGTTCTTTCACTTCCGTAGATTGTTCCTTCTTCTTCAGCTGATCCTTGCCTTGGAGCTGTCGGCGCATTCGCATCATCTGCTTATTGCGATGTCCCTGCCTCTCTATCTTGGCTTGGAGCAGCTTCTGTTTTTGCTGCTTGGTAATCTTGTTCGCCTTCTGATTGCGCTTATTCTGCGGAGACCGGCTGTTTGTGGGGTCTGGAGACTTTGACTTGTTCTTCTGCTTGGTCGCTTTTTTATCCGTGTTTTTCGTTTTATTTTGCTTTTCATATTTTTCCGGTTTCGTCTTCGTCTTGGCCTTTGAATTGGAGGATTGTTTCAAATCACTTTTTGGTGCCATGTCTGCCACTGGGGCTTGGTTGCAGTCGAAACGATTTTTTTTTCAAAATGTGGACTTTCTACGTTTATTATTTCCCTTTAATCTACACAGACTCTAGCGTAGGACATGTAGGAATGAACTTTTTTTGTAATCTGGGACAAAGACAACACCGAGACGCAAAACAAAAGGTTGGGGGGCTCTTTAGAAAATCATTATTCTATGTCCATTCCTTAAGTATGCCTGGGTAGTTTCCTTGAACTAAAAAATATAACTTTTCAACTTTACCTCAAATGTGCGTTAAAATTGTCTATAAAAATTACTTCCTTTACTTGTGGATAAATAAAACTCACTTCAATATTTTTTATTGCACTCATTGGTAAGAGAATGAATGTCTATGGTAATAGTTTAAAGAAGTGAACTAGAATTTTTCTAAGTAAGTGAAATTCATCAGAGCAACAGATGTAACGTTATACTCGGTGGTTATACTGTTATCAATCAAAGCACAACAGCCTTGTCTTTCCTTCATCTGTAGAAATCTAGCCTCTTCCACAGATTCTATATTCTTCCACAGGTAATATAGAATCTGTAGCCTCTTCTGTCACGTCAACAGTTCTCCATGAACTCGTCTTACTCCCTTGATTGTTGTATACAGAGTCCTGTTAAGCTGACGACTGATTGTCTGCGTTGCCACAAGATGTCCATAGACAGTCATTCACCATCCCGGAGCGCTATAACACAGTTTTGCATTCGCTGACAACAACGTTTATTTTGTGATTTCTGACAGCTAGCTTTGAAAATGAATAATACTCGTAATACAGGAGCTTCTATACGAGACGGCTATCTTTTCGACACAAAATTAGATTCTGAAGTGCACCAGCTAGTAGACGAAAAGTTTTGATCGGATCATTCCGATCAGAAATGACTGAGAAAATCCCTATTACGACTGGAGTATGCGGTGTTGTATCTTTTGGTCGCCGTCGCAGTCAATATTTAGATTTACTCATGGCTTAACTCGAAGTTACGAATAAAGTGCTCGAATTCCAGCCAATATATTGAAAGGCATGAGCAGTATTGAGGATGCTGGAATCCCTAGCTATCCAGCTAAACAATGCTATTATGCAAATAATGCGTGTTCGCGACATCCGATTCCAAGGGGGTTAGCTACAGAACATTAACAAGCATCGCGAATGGAGACTGAGCTTGCAAACATGCTGACCCAGCTGTATGCAAAAACGGGAAATCGTAAAAAATAGCTAAGAAATAATATAGCAATTGCTCAATTGCTGGCACAGCGTATTCTCGTTGCTTGAATTGTCACTGGGCCGGCATTTGTTCAGTTGCTCGGCTTCTCCCAGAAGTTGTTGCAGCAGATCCGCGTGATGTCACAGGGAATCAGAGTCTTTTTGGGCTCTGCGGATGTCAACGAGAAATTAAAATTCAATTCGGAAACGCTTTAAAGCAGGGGTCGGCAAACTCCGGCCCGCGGGCCAAATGCGGCCCTCGAAGCTCCCAAATCCGGCCCGTTGCCCCTTCCAACACCTATAGTATCCTGTCTCATCTCTCCCGTGTCTCATCTCTCCCGTGTCTCATCTCTCCCGTGTCTCATTTATCCCGTGTCTCATCTCTCCCGTGTCTCATCTATCCCGTGTCTCATCTCTCCCGTGTCTCATCTCTCCCGTGTCTCATCTCTCCCGTGTCTCATCTCTCCCGTGTCTCATTTATCCCGTGTCTCATCTCTCCCGTGTCTCATCTCTCCCGTGTCTCATCTCTCCCGTGTCTCATTTATCGCGTGTCTCATCTCTCCCGTGTCTCATTTATCCCGTGTCTCATCTCTCCCGTGTCTCATCTCTTCCTTATATCATGTTTCTATAATCAAAGCGGCCCGCTGTCGTCTTTTAGATTCTCTCTTTGGCCCGCCAGCTAATAAGTTTGCCGACCCCTGCTTTAAAGGGTTGTGATGACAAATAGCAACGCCCCCAGCAATGTCAGATGTACAAGTTTACATCAAAGCGTCCTTGACACCAGGCTCAGGTTTAGGGTTTGGCATCTGCAACTTAAGGAAAGACAGAAACATGGATCTACTTGGACCCGATTCGCTTTGATTTTTTAGCCCCGATCAACGGCTGACCGAGCTACCACCTGGTTGCACAATGTAACTATATCGATTGCTAAGCGGATTGTCGGGCCAACAGATCTGAATTAATTTTTTGTTTTTGCTTGCCTATACCGGTTATTGAGGCCGAGTGTGTAAGTCAAGCTAAGTTTCCGTTCGATTCACTCTTCGTTCCCATTTTGGCTCACTCTTATTGTATATATTATAATGCTGCTATATGTGCTATATGACATGCACACACTACACACACACTACACACACACACTACACACACACACTACACACACACACTACACACACACACTACACACACACACTACACACACACACTACACACACACACTACACACACACACTACACACACACACTACACACACACTACACACACACACACTACACACACACACTACACACACACTACACACACACACACTACACACACACACACTACACACACACACTACACACACACACACACTACACACACACAAACTACACACACACACACTACACACACACACACTATACACACACACTACACACACACACACTACACACACACTACACACACGCACTACACACACACACACACTACACACACACACTACACACACACACTACACACACACACACACACTACACACACACTACACACACACTGTTAATTTCCAGACGTCCTGATTTTGCTTCCTCAGGTCGAAGTTCGCCTTTGCTGGGTAGGCTATTGTGCCCTCGTTTCTGAGTTTTTTGCATGCATTTAATGACAATCAAATTGTATTCGTGAAGCCTACCTTCTGTAATCAAGCCTGTTATTTAACTACAACGATGGCTAGCAACCACAGCAGAGAACTAGCGAATCATCGACCCCTCAACAGCACAGTGGAAATTCAATAATGCAATATACGATAATTCACATAAAGTGTAGCTACTTATGTTTTTATTTATAATAGTTGGAAACTTTCTTGCACATCTGTTGTAGCTCGACATTTCACCACTCCAGCTACGTTTAAGATACGTTAAGTGCTGAAATACCTAGACATCTCTAGCTCAAGTGCTACAAGCTGACTGTGCCAAGAGTTCAGAACAGAAGTAGAAAACGGAACTTAATTGTTTTACTTTTAATGCATGCATCTTGACATTGTTTATAGTCAATATTGAGTTTTAATAAGTGGGGGACATGGTCCCAAACCATGACATGCTGTCAAATTATGCGTCTGTGATCGTAGTTCCTTTTACTCGTAAATTACAGTAACAATGCAAGTTTTGCAACAATGATGTCTTCTCTATTCCATGCACAGAAACTCCTAAATGCTTCTGTGCTCCAAAAGCCAATTAAACTTTATAAGTCATAGAGACAGGGCGCCGCCGCTGCCCATTCTTGACAGTGGCATTCTGATTTCTGATTTGAAAGCTTCATTCAGCAGGTATTCACTAGGCCCCTATAAGCCCAGGTCGTTTTATAATTAATTAAACTCCTTGCTTTGACATAAGATAAAGTAAAAAATCCTACGTCTACGAGCTGGCCTGTGAGACACAGAGAACAGACCAAGAGTGGAATATGAATTTGCGCATAGTGTTAGGCAGAAGTAGAGAACGAAATCTATTCTCATTTTAAATGCAGCTGTAACAGATAAACAATATTCGGGAAAAAATATACAACTGAAGTTTCCAACAGGGTTAGAAATATTGAATTATTAAGTGTATCAAACATGGTCCGCTAAAAGATGAATTGACAGTGGTACTTTAGGGACTACTAGATACTCTGGTATTAACTAGTCCCTGGATACTCGCAAATTACATGGCACCTATGTTTTAAAAACCTCAGTAATTGAACTCCTAATTAATTTTTTATTAAATACGTTAAAATATTTGAAGTATTTACCAAAATATTTTTTGACGCTTGATTGACAGAAAGGTACTGACTTGGGAGCTCGCACAGTGTAGATGACAAGCTTCTTTTCGTGTGTCTCTCGGCCTGGGAGGACCATAAGGAAGCTGTACTTTTAGTCGATTTTAGTAGACACAATCGCAACATCATCTAATTAGCCTCCCAGACGCCCAGAAGAAGTCCTTGCTTCCGATAATCGATGCGATGTTGTATTTAAAGGTGTGTGAACTCTGTTTGATCAAGACCGAAGCAGCGCTTAAGTGACACGAGATTTGGAAAAGATCTTGACGCTATCGGATTGAAACTAGTATCCTTCCGGAGACACGGAATTCCATTTTAGGCGCGAGCCACTTCAGCGTTTCTGTAAGAAAGCTGGCGTGCACTTGGCGCCAGCTTCAACTCAGAAATCTGTCTGAACAAGATAGCAGAATTTCCTGGCACAATTTCCTCTGCAGCTCACAATCTATTCACGGCACCAAATTGAGTAGACACGAATGAAGTAGAGACGAATGTCGAGTGTTTCTGGTGAACTTTTGCGAACACAGACCGCTTTCTTTCGGCTAAGCCCAGCAAAATCTGCCAAAATCCATGCGTGGTTGATGGATGAAGCAAACTCTGAAGTCAGAAAAGGTTCCGTGCTGAAGATATATTTTCAGAGGATTATAATCCCAACCGGCTGAAGCTTTCAAATCGAGGCAGTGAAAAATGAAATCAGAATTTGCCACTGTCACGAAAATGCGCACAGCGGTGGCGCACAGCAACTATGACTCATATTTTTTTGGCTTTCCATTTCATATAATGTGAAACGATTTATTGGGAACATACTCGTACCTTTTTGTATTTGTAATACCCAGCTTACAAAATTAAACTTAAGCAAAAGAACAGGGGAATTCTAAGCATTTGGTAGTTTCTGTGCATGGAATAGAGAAGGATTTGTTGCTGCGAGGTAGCAGTCTGGTCATCCAGGCGGCACAGTCACTAAATACCTGACAATCTATGCATTGAATTTATATATCAGTCAGTTAGGCTAATTCAATTACAGCTGTCACGGCTAATGAATAGAGTGGTTGCCATTTGTTTTGCTCCACTGACGTGCCCGTAATACCAGCCACTCATACAATTCTCTAAGCATAGGAATCTTCTCTTACCAAGGGTCATTAACTTATTCGCAAATAGTAACTGCCCAAACAAACCTCATGGGACTCTAACTCTATCTTACCCATGAGTTGAGCAAGCTGTGTACTGCTGTCCAGTCCATGGACTGCAGGGGGTCTGCCTCACCCACCCAGCTCCTGTCTGAACAGGGAATCAAGCATCTGGCTCGAAGAACTTTTTTCCTGGAATGATAAACGCCATTTTTCGCCCAGGGAAATTGGGCTTTCTCCGGAGGCGTCACTCCGGGGTGGGTCTCAGCCGCGATCTCACTCGCGAGCCATTGGTAGAAAGGATGGCCAAAGTCGGGTGTCCTCAGCCGCCTGGAAGCTCACAGGGGCGTCAAGCTACGGGGAAGTTCAGCTGCTCTCCTGGCCGTAGAGGTCGGCACCCACTGTACAGTCACTGACGCGAGTAATGGTTGAATTTTTCGTCTCCAAGCGCCACAAGACGCCGCTTAAGACTCCGACCCACGTAATTTCACAATGGGATACAAAGTAAGTTTGCTAACGGGCCCATCGGAGCACATGACAAGTAAGCTAGTGCAAGCTTCAAACTTAAGGGGCATGTTTTTCTCGTTTCTCTTTATGCACACGACTGTATTGCATGAACACTTACAGCTGTTAGTGTCGCAGCTGTTGCATCTCGTGCTGTTCGACGCTGCACTCCTCCTCTTCCTGGTGAAATGACGGCAGCAGAAGCACTCCTAGTCTTTGCTTTCCTCTTGCTGGCTGCGAGCCACGCTGGTCCGTGCGAGACATGCTTGTCGGGCTTCTGCTGGAGGTGCGTTTACGGAAAATAAAATGAAGCTTTTACGCATTTTGGCGACTTTTGTTTGTGCTTTTCATTATGCTTTTTTAGTGCATTTGGCAGCCTTTTGATATGTTCATAACGAAAGTACTTTTAAGGACCTGTCATTTTTTTGTTCTATTCGATAAGGTCTGGTGGATTTATCTCGATTTACTGACATTTTAGCTAGCCTAAAATATAAGCGTAAAATCCACACGTACAGACAGCTTTTGTGTAAATAAGTAAAAATTTTCAAGTGAAGTAAAGGCCATGAGTACCTGGCTAGCGACACCTGATGGTTTCCAGCCATGTTGATCGAGCCAGGCACAAGGTGCTGTGCCGCCGAGTCTTGCGTTCGTCTCCTTCGGCCAAGTACTGCAAACGTGTGCGATGATCGACGCCTGATGGCACGCAGGCGGCACGCGTACACAAGAGGGTTGAGCAGAGTGTAAGTTGCCATGACAACTTCAAAGTACTCGTTCATCATTTCGCTGTACATCATTACATCAGCAGCTGTGACGCCATTCTTTGCCTGTGACATCATATTGGTTGTCAGTAGAAGAGCAAAATAAGGCAGGAATAGCGCATAGAACATCAGCAAGAGGCCGATTGAGGTCGCCACGCCGCGAACATTTTGCCGAGCCGCCGTCGCCAGAGATGTCGGAGCCGCTCCAGGCGCTGATGCAGCCAGTCGACAGATGGTCAGCACAATGCGCACATAGCAGAATGTGACTGCACAGCAGGAGGTGATGAACACTAGTAAGAGGATCTGTAAGCTGTTGAAGTCGACAGCCAGGGAGCCGACGCAGCATAAGCGACTCATAATATCTGACTCAAATCGACAATAAATATAAATTGTAGGGAAGGAGTTTCCTGTGGGCTGCCATTTGCGAGACGGCAGCGTCGCTGTGACAACAGCGTGGTAGAAAATCGGCAGAGCTGCCAGGGCCAGACAGGCCAACCAGCTGGCCAGTAGCAGACGGGGCAGGCAGCGGACAATGAAAGCCCTGCGGTAAGACAGCGCTCTGATGACGAACATGTACAGATCAATTGCTATCAGCGTCAGAGCCACTAGGGTCAGCGCGTGGGAGCTGTGGAGGCACTGCATCGTGATGTAGCTGAGGCAGCTATAACCAGCCATAGGCTTCGAGCTTCCATTGAAGGGGAACTTGAAATTCTGGTCTAGCAGGTGCAGTGTAGGTATGACTGGCAGCAAAGTTTGTGATGGCAAAAATGATGCCAATGGAGTTGGGGATGACAGCTGACTTGGCGGCGGTAGGGCAGGCAGCGTAGGAAATTCTATTGGACTGTATTTATCGATGCCGCTGCTCAGGTTCAGATAAATTTCCTTTGGAACAAAGGGCAGAATGGGTGCCGAATGTTGCCTGTTGTGTGACCTCAACGCCAGATCCATCACGACTAGAACTGCCGTAATGACGTCTGTCACGAGCAGATGCCGAATGAGAGCCAAATTGTAGACTCTGCCCGATCCGTTGACTGTGCTCGAAGCTGACGCGGCTCGCACATTGCGCAGCACAAAGAATATCCAGATGTTGATAATGACGCTCGCGCTGCAGACGGCAATGCCTAGCGGGCTCAGGATGGACGTCGCATTCGGGACTGTCCGCATAGTGTTAATAGCCGACCTGTCGCGTAAAGGTAAGGATGGAGTTCACCTGTTGGTCATTTCACAAGCCCCAATGCTAGCTTTACCGACAGAATCTTTACAGATTAAGCGCTCGAAAAATTTAGGGCCTTTTAAAGTTCCCATAGCTTCGACTTTGCGCAAAGAAAGTAGAGTTTGTAAATGCGATGGCCTGCTAGCACACTAATGGAACATAAACAGGTTGGTTAATTCCAATGTAGATTACATCTACGCTCGTAAGTGACTATCAATTAAGGACCTCAGCCATCAAAGCATCCTTAGTTTAATCGACTATAAAGTTAGACTTAAACGTGATATATCTATACACGCATGGTACAGTAGACTAATTAGTAGGGCTCTGCTAAATTTGAAATGTTGTCATCATTTCTGAACAGCCCCATCTAGTTAACAGAGGGCACAAAGGGATGCGCACGTTTTGGAGTGTCCAACTCAAATCACTGCGAAGCTTAAAGGTCGCTAGACTAACCTCTAATTATTTAAAAGCGATTCATTATAAAATTAAGGCATTGTCTAAACAGGTAGCAATGGAACGAAAACACAGGCGGACCACTTACTTTAACGATGTTGACTGACTCCAGTCTTGTTTCCAAGGGTCTATTTGCAAATTGAAAGCGAATTTCTGCTTTGACTGTGCTGTCGTTGACTTTGAATTAGCAAACCGGAAAGTAGGGTCTTCCTAACTTCCAGGATCGGGGACATATTTTTTTAAGGCAAACTTTTCTTTATACGGCTGCGCCGAGAGCGCGAGGTTGGTAACCAGCCCGCTGCGCTCGTCAATCGCAATTTTCATTGGTCACGTGACTCGTGGCCAATCCTACGCAATTCAGTGACTGCTCCGTGCAGCGGCAGCTGTTCTGACATTGTTGAATTCAATGACAGTACCAATGCACTAATTTCTAGGTAGTTACATTTTGTAAGTATTGAAATACATGGCTTTTGATAAAAAAAGTACTTTCAACTAGTTGATGAGATGAGCTGGTTGCAAAATAAACGCACGCACCCATTAAATCTCATCGGTATGGTGACTTCAAGAAGATGCTCGACTCCGCCTTCGGTGAGTAAAAAAATGGCGTCACGAAAGCAAGCACTACATCATGTAATATGCTTCGATTGAAAAAAGGAAAAAAACTGAATAGGATTTCGGGGATTGCAGAAAATTTGCTTTGAGTCACGATCGCTCGAATGCTTTGGGTTTATTATAGCGCGACAATTTTTTTAGAAACGCTCCTGATGCCCAAAGATTTTATTTTCTCTTCCGATAGATATTTCTTAGTTAGTGTTTGGTGTGCTCTTGCGCATCGCTTGGAGCAGAGTTTGGCAATATATGGCACGCGGGCCAGATACCCCTTAATCTGGCTCTCGAATATATTCCAAAACTTACTCTGTCCTGTCTATTCACTCACCTGTCTCATCCCTATCAAATCTTATCGCTCCCTGACTCACCTTTTCTGTTTAATCTCTCCCCTGTCTCATCTCTCCCCTGTCTTATCTCTACCCTGTCTCATCTCTCCCCTGTCTCATCTCTACCCTGTCTCATCTCTCCCCTGTCTCATCTCTCCCCTGTCTCATCTCTCCCCTGTCTCATCTCCCCCCTGTCTCATCTCTCCCGTGTCTCATCTCTCCCATGTCTCATCTCTCCCGTGTCTCATCTCTCCCCTGTCTCATCTCTCCCCTGTCCCATATCTCTCTGTCTAATCTCTCTCATGTCTCATCTCTCCCGTCTCATACTTACCCTGTCTTATCTATCTCCGGTCTCACCTGTCTCCTGTCTTACCTCCCCAATTTCTCATCTTTCTCCCGTCTTTTGTCTAAGATCTTATCTTACAATAAGGTCGGTCAGTTATCGTCTCTTTATTTCTATCTTTTGACAGAGAAGGTACATGTAATGCAAGGTTGCCGGCTCCTTCATGGCTTGAGACACGTGTATGTCTATTCATTTAGTACATTTTTTTAAATCAAGCAGTTAAATGGAGTTTATGGGGTACATTTCATACCTGCTCATGGCAAATACTTGTTGTGAATATCATAGTGCAGCACGTATATACTTCGAGTGAAATGGTCGATTAGGAATAATACTCAAGGTATTCAAAGTTAACTGTGACTGTGAGTTACGAGTACATGAAGACGCTTATGCCGTTGCAATATCAGCCATATATTTTTCAACTGCGTAGATATGTCACTTTTATTCTACATATCAAATTTAGGTTATCTAAAAGACACAAAAATTCTAATCATTATGCATGGTGCATCGTTTTACCTGATCGTAATTGCGATGTTGGCAAAATAGAAAATTAAATTAAAAATTAAGCATGCATGTCGTTGAGCTATTTCATCGTAGCTTGAACTTCTAATTCTCATTCGAGATATTTAAATTCAATTTCAGCTGCGAACCTGCACGGTACAATGACAAATTAGCTATTTCATTTCAGTAGCTAAATTTATTCGTCCATCGGACACTCATCACCGCTTCTGATCCGTTTCCGTATCTGACACGGATTTTATTTGACTTGTTGAATGCTGTGCTGCTTTACTCGTAATATATACTTTGGCAGAGAATCCTGAAAGCAATTAGCTGGATTAACAGTCCAGAATATATTTGCCGTTGCAGTAAAGTACACGCATATCAGTATGTACGGGCCATCTGCCCGATAGAGCGTTAAATCGCATATCAGAAGTAGCTGGAAAAGCAATCTATACTTTGCATCGGAAACCTGAAGCCAGAAACCCGAAAGCTGTAAATTTTGTCGCAGACTTCCTTTTATCCACATTTTCTAGGCCGAGCGCTTTTTATATATAACTCATCGGTTGGTTAGTTCTGTATGAGCAATAAGTGTGCTGTTTAAAGCAGTGCGATTTGGTATGAATGAAGAAACTATCTTGGCTGTAGATATGTTAAAAAAATGTAAGTAATATGCATGCGAATTATAATAGATGTTACATTCATCACATGGGTGTCAGTATAGATTTGTCTCATGAATGTCGATAAAAAGTAAACAGATTTGACTTCGCTGCTCCTCTACCGTATTACAAACGTTATCACAGCTGCACCATCTAACTACGAGCTAACTAACGTAACATTCAAGAGAGTAAAATTCGCTAAATTCTCGCGTAAAGTTTATATATAAAAAGCCTTTTGAGTATACATGTCCAAAGGCTCAGCTTTTTTCTAGCGGACTTTTCTATGTTAGGGGAATGTTTAAGACACTGCAGCATCAGCTGCGATGTAATACAAAAGTAAACTTGTAGAGCATCATGTACGTTATGCTCTTGCCTCTTATTATACATGGCGTAAAACGGCTGGCATATGTTTCCGATAGAATAAATTTTCGTTATCAGATGCCATTTAAAAAATTTGTTGCCGCTGATAAGCTGCCGTTACAGCGATAATCTGTTTAATTATACGTACTGAATAAGACGAGAGGCAAGTATATTATTGAAGTTATAATCCGGTGACAATCCACCAGCATATTTAGCGTTAACATAGAATTTGCTTTATGAATAGAGTAAAGATGATTATTTATAAAGATTTATTTTTTTGCTGATAGTTCTGTAATGCATGCTTTAAAGGATCGCTTGGTTTAACTATTTCGTTTATCTATTTCTTGCGCACTTATTTAACTTGCACCCCTTCACGGAAATCGCTCAAAGCCTCAGTTGTATGTTGATTAACACTTTCCATGAACTATGAAATCTTGATATATTTTGTTACCTTCTAGCATTCCTTAATACACAAACTAGGTAACCAACTACGTAATAATGCAAAAGTTAGTTAACACACCTCTCGTGAATTATTCATTTTTCACCTAGTAGCATTGAAACTGAGTCATCGTTGCATTGCATTGTATTCCATTAAATGTGTGATCATTTTAACCATCCATCCTGATAATTAGCTTAGATTCCTTCAGTTAGGTTCTATTCCTGTATTTTAAGCTTTATTACTATTATTTTAAAAATATATATAAAAGAAAAAAGTCAGCACCCATAGATGTCGTGCGCGTTTTATTAATAATAAAATTACTAATAAAACTTGTAGGCACGCTTTGTAAGTTCATTGTGGTTTAATTATAAGTGAACTATCCACTATTTTCAATAATTCAACTGTTCAATACCCAGCTATCTAAAAATTATTGCTACAATGTCTACAATACAAGTAAAATTGATTTAATTTTTAAACCTAATATTATTTCCATTTTACTTTTTGCATCAAAACTTACTGCCAGTCAGAGATGTAGCCAACAAACTCTATTCAAAACAAACCAAAAGCATATTTATGTAGGTAGCCAAATGCTTTGTATAAAAGTAAGCCTATGACATATTTATTATTTAAAATAATAGTATATTTATAAAATATTTTGCATTTCTCATTAAGATGACATATTAACCAGCTTTTATGTATCTAAAGTAGTTTGCTGATGGCAATACTTTAGCTAATTTATTTCATATTGTGATATAAAAAGTAATAGCTAATTAGGTAAAAAAGCTGCATTTATATCAAATAATTAGCTATATAAAATAGAACAATTATGCCTATATATTGATATTGAAAGTATAATCTTACTAATAAAGAAAATGCAACTTAGTTATTATTGAATCTTAGAATGCAGCATATATTTTCAAGCTCTTGGCTAAAATTATATGTATTGACAAGCTATTAGGACACAAACAAGCAAAAATTTAAAATGATTGTTCTTTTTTCTTCAGTCATCTGCACACACAACCAGATACCATACAAAGGCTCATACACAGGTATGTACATCTGTCCTGACTTTCTCATCATCAGGCAGTCTACACTCACTGTGCCTTGGAGGTTGGCCCTCGAGGGTGTAAATTGTACAACAAGCCCCCAAGCTTTCTCTCCACGGCTGTGTCCCCAAATGAATGTGGCCACACCATGGAATCGAGCTCAGGGGCCTTAGTGCGGGAGGCACACATGTTTAACGCTCTGCCACTCACCCCCACCCATATATTAAATTGTTACAAGCATTTTCTGGTGTAATCAAGGCTGGGCATGGCACTCTCTCAGTCCATGGACTGAACAGCCGTATGCAGACTTCAGATGCTTAATTGGGGCAGGTGTAATCAACAATTATCATTGTTGTCACCTGCCCAACTTACCTAGTAGCAATCATGCCAGTGAAAATTATATGAAGTTCTAAATAGTTTTATTTGTATGAAATGCACTTAAATATTTCGATATTGTTTTACCAATCGATTTGCTGTTAATTTATCCAAAAAAAATCTTAATAAATTGGCACCTATTGAGCACGTGTTTTTGATAATTGATCGATAGATCGATAGATCAATGAAACCTAGCCTAGTTGGGCCAGATGTACAGCTACTGGCACACACGCTGCTAGTGCGCGGCTATTCCAAAGGCTGTGTACAGCTGTTCTGTCTGTGGACTGGGTTTTGCTGCAACACCCACCCAAATTTCTTCCCCAACTCTAATCGATTTTTTAATAAAATCCTTCAGTTAGCTTTTTTAAGTGACTCCTGAGCACTTACTGAGCACTTTCTCACTCTTGCAGCCCTGCAAATGCTGCACACTGGCGCAATTTCCGCAGCCTGCTCTGCGCTCATCCTTGCCACCATGCTGGCCAACTGCGTCAGGCCAATCGCGGGCGAAGCGTCTTGCATAATCTGCGACAACTATTTCGAATTGAACGATCGCAACCTCAAGGATCCCTCCATGGCTGGCAGATTCTGTAACACCAGCATTTACCTGACTGGTTACAGGCACACAAAGTGCAAGAACAAAGACCTCAACGGATGCATGAAGATGACTACAAAATCTTGGCGTTATCACATCGATCGTCAGGGCGTTGGCATGAAACCCGCAGCGACCCTCATTGCCACCGTGATCACTAGGGACTGCGCGGAGATCCCGCCAGCAATGGGCATCGGCTGCCACCAGATGTACGGCGCTGGCACCACCAAGGAGATCTGCTACTGCGTCGGCAACGCCTGCAATGCGTCCGGCCGCTCCGCTGCGTTTAGCTTAGCTGGC
Organism: Macrostomum hystrix; assembly: GCA_950097015.1. NCBI lineage: Eukaryota > Metazoa > Platyhelminthes > Macrostomidae > Macrostomum > Macrostomum hystrix. Next base: position 1,139,559 of record CATNEN010000026.1, read on the forward strand.
ATGGCCGCTTGTATTGCCATCGCATTGCTAACTGGACTATTTATTTAGACTATCGCTGTTAATGCTGGGGCGAGGGACTTCCGGAGCTAGCATCTGTATTAGTGCACGTGTTACAGATGTTATATTTAGAAGTCCCAACTATTGTAGACGGTGTTACTTAAAAATGCGATTTTTAATTTAAACTAATTAACCTACTTCTAATTTCCTGTGTGTTAGTGTACGATAGTAACACAGATTTCAAATAAGCTTTTACTATTATTATACCAGTTTTACAATTCAATTGGTTTTCATTTAAACTAACATTCCAGTTTATGTCATTTGAACCAGCCGGCAGGCAATCTCAAAGTTTTTGTTTGTACTTTTAGCTATTGCTCCTAAGAATCTCCCAGCGATGTTTTACTGTACGTCTGCCAATACAGTGCATACCTGTACATAGATTGCGTTGCTATGCAAAGACACTCTTCAAGCTAACATTCCCATTACCTAACCAAATCCGTTATTTAATTGAAGTCAGTTTGAGTTTTTAACACTTTTTAACGAATCTCTTATTTAACCGAAAAATTTACAGCCAAACCATATCAATTGTTTATTGACCTGTGTTATTTCATTTTACTTAGTTCAGTGTTGTAATTCACCTCAAATTTGTTGTATACCTTCCACTATGTCCATGGACTTTTTTGTTACTTATTGTTTTAAGTGAATGACGAACTAATTAACTTTACTGTACTGATTATTTGTTTATAGCTGATTTGAGTGACTTTAAGTCACTGACTTACCTGACTTATATACAAAATTTCATGTTGAAAATTTTATCCAGAAAAGGGGCACTTTTAATTTGCAATTTTTGATTTAACTTGGCGCGATTCTATTGTAACTCGGCTTGTCAGGTGTGATCTGACACAGGCATTCAGACTGTCAGGTGTGATCTGACACAGGCATTCAGACTGTCAGGTGTGATCTGACACGGGTATTCAGACTGTCAGGTGTGATCTGACACAGGCATTCAGACTGTCAGGTGTGATCTGACACAGGCATTCAGACTGTCAGGTGTGATCTGACACAGGCATTCAGACTGTCAGGTGTGATCTGACACAGGCATTCAGACTGTCAGGTGTGATCTGACACAGGCATTCAGACTGTCAGGTGTGATCTGACACAGGCATTCAGACTGTCAGGTGTGATCTGACACAGGCATTCTGACTGTCAGGTGTGATCTGACACAGGCATTCTGACTGTCAGGTGTGATCTGACACAGGCATTCAGACTGTCAGGTGTAATCTGACACAGGTATTCAGACTGTCAGGTGTGATCTGACACAGGCATTCTGACTGTCAGGTGTGATCTGACACAGGCATTCTGACTATCAGGTGTGATCTGACACAGGCATTCAGACTGTCAGGTGTGATCTGACACAGGCATACAGACTGTCAGGTGTGATCTGACACAGGGCATTCAGACTGTCAGGTGTGATCTGACACAGGGCATTCAGACTGTCAGGTGTGATCTGACACAGGCATTCAGACTGTCAGGTGTGATCTGACACAGGCATTCAGACTGTCAGGTGTGATCTGACACAGGCATTCTGACTGCCATGTATGACCAATGAGCAAGATGTGGTTTTTTCTGACCATTCATTTTTACCGCATCTCAGTTGGTCTTAGATTTTTATTACTCAAACCTAATCACAGACCCAATCCGACAAGTTTGAGTAATTTTCAGCTAATTCTTGCTGCAATTAAAGAAGCAATTTTTTCAAGCTACTAAAACCAGTTGAACAAATTTTCTGAAAATGTGAAATATTTTTTAGCTAGCGTAAAATATATTAGCATAGGTTTTTATTGTCTTCAGGATCCGTTCAAAAAGTAACTGACCTTTTTGCTTTCGCTCGCTTCGTATTGAAAAATACTAAATGTTCTCAGTGTCTTTTAACAAGTTTATTTTGCCTTTGTGGCTAAAAAATATCTATTTAAACAAAACATTTATTCTGAAAATCTTATAGCTCGTGATAATAGCAAGTAAGCATGATTGAAACATGGTTAAAGTAAGTGATGCAAATCGATTACCGCATTTTATGTAGATAAATAAATTATCTAAGCGCTCATACTACTGTTAGTAGCTGTAATATTATTAGTACAGATAGAAAATGCAGCAGCAGGCAAACAGGCACTATGGACTCTTTTTGGTAAATCATTTTGGAATATGAAAATATTTATCTGCATACAATGTGCGCGCACGTGAGTGTAAGTTTATATTGCTATCAGATGAGAATGCGGCAGTTGATGGCTAGCTAGCTGCAGGTATAAGACAGAGAGCTTTATAAGAATTGTTATTCTGGTATCATGATTGGGTAATCGACTAATGAGAACTACGACTATGCATCCAGGTCATGAGAAAGAGCAATAGGGTAATGGGAATTGGGTAATCGGTTAATGAGAATTGGATGATCGGGTAATGAGAATTGGATGATCGGGTAATGAAATTGGGTAATTGGGTAATGAGAATTGGGTAATCGGGTAATGAGAATTTGGTAATCGGATAATGAGAATTTGGTAATTGGGTAATGAGAATTTGGTAATTGGGTAATGAGAATTCGGTAATTGGGTAATGAGAATTTGGTAATTGGGTAATGAGAATTTGGTAATTGGGTAATGAGAATTTGGTAATTGGGTAATGAGAATTTGGTAATTGGGTAATGAGAATTTGGTAATTGGGTAATGAGAATTCGGTAATCGGGTAATGAAAATTTGGTAATCGGGTAATGAAAATTTGGTAATCGGGTAATGAGAATTGGGTAATCGGGTAATGAGAATTGGGTAATCTACTCACCCAGAGAGTATCATACCCTGCTTCAATGGTCCCGCCTGCACCCTGTCCAATCGCAGTCGGGCTACAATGAGCAACAGCCTTTCTTCTTTTCAATATCGGCGCTTATCTTGATGGCGTTCCTCAGCTGCTTGTCTTCACGCTCGCGAAGAAGCCTGCGGAATGGAATTAAATATTTGAACACTGTTAGTTGTCTAACAGTTGGCCTCATTGTCTAACAGGTAGCCTGATTGTCTAACAGTTGGCCTCATTGTCTAACAGGTAGCCTCATTGTCTAACAGGTAGCCTCATTGTCTAACAGGTAGCCTCATTGTCTAACAGGTAGCCTCATTGTCTAACAGGTAGCCTCATTGTCTAACAGGTAGCCTCATTGTCTAACAGGTAGTCTCATTGTCTAACAGGTAGTCTCATTGTCTAACAGGTAGCCTCATTGTCTAACAGGTAGCCTCATTGTCTAACAGGTAGCCTCATTGTCTAACAGGTAGCCTCATTGTCTAACAGGTAGCCTCATTGTCTAACAGGTAGCCTCATTGTCTAACAGGTAGCCTCATTGTCTAACAGGTAGCCTCATTGTCTAACAGGTAGCCTCATTGTCTAACAGGTAGCCTCATTGTCTAACAGGTAGTCTCATTGTCTAACAGGTAGTCTCATTGTCTAACAGGTAGCCTCATTGTCTAACAGGTAGCCTCATTGTCTAACAGGTAGCCTCATTGTCTAACAGGTAGCCTCATTGTCTAACAGGTAGCCTCATTGTCTAACAGGTAGCCTCATTGTCTAACAGGTAGCCTCATTGTCTAACAGGTAGCTTTTGTTGTCTAAGAATAAATAACTAAGAGGTATCTTCATCAGTCGAAATTCATTGTCTCGGATGCTAATAGAAGTGAAAGTCGAACACTTGCATGGCGAATTTGACGAAGGCCTCGCTAACGGAGGCGCCGCTCTTGGCGCTGACCTCGAAGAACAAGGCCGGCGCATCTCCGGAGTCGTTGCACTCGTCGACTAACCGCTGGGCCGCATCGGCGTCCACCACCCTGGCAGCTGGTGCTGCGCCCTTCACCTTCTTTGTCTGCGTCAGCAGGTCCACCTTGTTGCCTAGCAGCAGCTTCACTGCACTGTCGCCGTCGCCCTCCTGGACGCAGTCGAGCCACTCGCGCAGGTGCAGATAGCTCTGGGCGTTGGTGACGTCATAGACAATCACGATGCCGTCAGCTTTGCGAAAGTACTGCTTGGTAATGCTGCGGAATCTGCACGAATGCACCGGAGATCACTCTCTGCACTGACCATAGACAGAATAGAGCGATGCTACACACTCCATCATCTGCATTGACCATAGACAGAATAGAGCGATGCTACACACTCCATCATCTGCATTGACCATAGACAGAATAGAGCGATGCTACACACTCCATCATCTGCATTGACCATAGACAGAATAGAGCGATGCTACACACTCCATCATCTGCATTGACCATAGACAGAATAGAGCGATGCTACACATTCCATCATCTGCATTGACACACTCGTAAGCAACACACAAGTAGTTCAAACAATGCGGTCCGCATGAGCAGCAGACAATTGGCGACGGTGTTTGATTAGAAAGCATGAGACAGAGCACATACTCGTAGAACAGGGGTTTGCCTGTGTATCAAATCGGGTTAGTGACGCCAGATTTCTCTTGACAGTCTTTGCAAGGCCTCGAACTAGTTCTTGAAAAGTTGGTTTCGGCGGCCATTGAAACCGAGTGCTCGACTTGTTTGCTCAATTGACCGGAAACACGTGCTCAAAAATTCCTAATAAATTTGGAGCAGCCAGCAGTGCAAGTTGGACAATTCAACGACTAACAGTCAAACTCAGACTCTCAGCCTCATCAAGAGACAGCTCTGACCCGACTCAATCATGAAGTGGCAGCTCGCTCTCGGACTCCTGCTGTGCGCCGCCCTGGCCGCCGCCAGCCCCAGCCAGCAGTCGGATGAGGCGGACACCCTGGCCGCCCTGGAGGCCCTGTCCAACATCGAGGGTCTGTCGGACGAGGGAGCCGTGCACCTGGCCAAGAAGGGCATCCGCATCAGGAAGGTCATCCGCGTCATCAGGACCATCAAGGATGTCGCCGGTGCCATCGCCAAGTGAATACCAGACCGCCGACCTGACACTGAACTGACGAAACCACAATCGACTAAACTAGGCTCCCTACAATCTATTAACAAAAACAATATCAGTACAAAGAGCTCTATGCGCACAATTAGCACCTGAGCTTATGTCAAGCTCAGGCGTCAGTGAAATAAAAAGCCTCAACTTTTTCTCCATATTAATTGATTCGGATTCGCTTATTATTTTTCATTCGAATCGTGTAATGCGGCGATGATTTTCTGAGATATGAATTGATGAGGCTCAGGCCACTGAAGGCCAGCTGCTCACCTCTCCTGACCCGCCGTGTCCCACAGCTGCAGCGCAATCACCTGGCCCTCCAGCTCCATCGCCTTCACCTGGAAGTCGATGCCAATTGTGGCTGCGAATGTCGACTTGAAGGCGTTCTGGCACAGTCGGTGAATCACTGAACTCTTGCCGACGCCCGAGTCGCCGATGAACACCACCTTGAAGACGCGCTCTGGTGCTCGTGTCACCGCCTTCATGGTGGTGGCAGCAATAGAAGCCATTGTACTCGGCGTGTTCGAATAGCGGTAGTTAAAAAAATCATACAAGCTCTTACAAAACAAGCGGCCTCTGAAACTGACTCATGTCCGAGGAATTCATCGTCGTCTTCGTCTCCGGCGCCTTCAGGTGACTCGCGAACTTCGTGCGGCCTTTAGTAGCGCAGTTTGAAGGGTGAAAAAATGTTTAACGGTAGAAAAACTAGTTTTTAATCCCTGGGGAAGACCACTGGGGTATTTCAAATACCCCCTGCCTACTTCACGATAGCTCAGAAACCGAATGATCGATGATCTTGTCGAAGCTCCTGGTGACAAGGACAACTAATATCTGTATAAACCTATGTGGCGATTCCATATTGGTTAAATTATGAATAAATTAACAATTTAATCAACCCAAAAAGCCACCATTCGGGACTCTGGACTCACTCAGCGCCAGGTGACAGCGGCAGTGGCTCGAGATGCAGCGGCTCCAGCGGCAGCAGTGACAGCGGCTTCGACGGCTCGTCCGTCTGAACCTCAATCTCGCACAGCACTGGAGGAGGGGTTGGCAACGCAGGCGACGGTTGCGGCATCGTCGGGGCGATCATCAGAGTCGGGGTCGGGCTGGGACACGGTGTCACCATTGTGGCGATCTCGGCGGTCTCCCGTGCTGACTCTGTTGCCCCCGCGGCGAAGGCTGTCGCAGCCACGGTGGCGCAGATTAGTTCCTCTTGGACCTCCGCCTCCTCTTCGAGCTCCTCGATTGAACCGTCGAATTCGATGTCGTCTATGGGCAGAAATTTTGCGCCGGACATGTCGTCGAATTCGCAGCCGTCGTCCGGTCCGCCCATGATGTCTGCCAGGGTTTCGCCGCTGCGGGAAAAATGGGCGGTCGATAATGTGCTGATGATCATGTGGCGTGATCTCTAGGGCTTCTTTGAAAGTTCACTCAGGGTTCCCTAAGGGTTCATCCAAGGATTTCCAGATCCTTGATCATTTCCAGATCATTAAACAATCAACGATTGTTTAATGTTTATCCTCTACTCTCCTGGATTCCCCAAGCGATCCTAGAATTCCTCAAGGATTCCCTTGGGGATTCTCCGAAATTCCCTTAAAATTCTACAGAATTCCCCCCAGGAATCTCCCGAGTTCCCTCAGGATTCCCCTTAATTCCCTAACGATTCTCCGGCATTCCTTCGGGATTCTCCAGTAATTCCCTTAGGATTCTCTGGAGTTCCCTTAGGATTCTCTAGAGTTCCCTTAGGATTCTCAGGAGTTTCGTTTGGATTCTCCGGAATTCCCTAAGGATTCTCCGGAATTCCCTTAGGATTTTCCAGAATCCCCCCAGGAATATCCCGAGTTGCAATCTACCAGTGGATTTCTGATTTCCCCGAAGGAACTCCGGAATTACCCAAGGGATTCGCCAGTTGTTTCAGAGTACCTTAATATCCCAAATGTATTCCCTCAGGACTCTTCAGCTCCGCTGACTCACCCGGCAACCACAGCCGCTGACGCCAGCAAGCACTGCAGCGATTCCTGTCTGTTGAAGTCACGCAGTCCGTCTGTCTGTCCCTCGCCACCCGGCTCTCTAAAGTGCACGATCTCGCCGAAACCGGCGCCAGCTCTGCCCAGCCCGCCCGCAATGTCGCTCTCGTCCTTCAGACGCCGATTGTCGTTGCGTAGGGACTCCAGCTGGCGGACAAGATTCTCCCGCTCCAGCGCGATGCCCTCAGTCAGGCGCATCGCCGACTGGACGCGTCGCCTTCGGTCCTCCTTGAACTTGCGCTGCAGCTCCTCCACGTAGCTCTTGGACTCATCTAGGGCTTCGCGAGAGTCAGCGAGCTCGGCCTCCAGGGCGTCGCGCTCTTTGCCGAGCCGTTCGTTCTCTTGGGCCGACTCAGAATGCGCGTGGTTGAGCTCCACCAGCCGCTTCTCCAACTGCGGGTTGCGGGGCATGATTTGTCAGCTACGGGATTGCGAATGCAACAATAAGAAACTAAGTAACGAATGCATTTTGTAACAAAATAGTTAACTGATAGGTTGAAGTGCAAACTGTTTCATTATTAACGAATTCAAATGTCAAAGTTTGATTCAGTCAAGATTGGATTATTTATTGTTCGACTGACTAAACAAAATGTATTATTAACGGATTAAAAAATTTCCGTATTTAATCTTAAACAAACTTGATTATTAACGGATTCGAATTTAAACAAATTAAACTTTAACGGATTGGATTATTACCGGATCGTATTATTACCGGATTGGATTATTATTGAAATAAATTTTTAATGGATTGGATTATCACCGGATTAAATTTTAGACGTCTTGCTTTTTAAAGGATTGGATCATTAACGGATTGGATAATTAACGGATTGGATTATTAACGGATTGGATTATTAACGTATTCGATTATTAACGGATTGGATTATTAACGAATTGGATCATTAACGGATTGGATAATTAACGGATTGGAATATTAACGGATTGGAATATTAACGGATTGGATTATTAACGGATTGGATTATTAACGGATTGGATCATTAACGGATTGGATAATTAACGGATTGGATTATTAACTGATTGGATTACTTACGGATTGGATTATTAACGGATTGGATCATTAACGGATTGGATCATTAACGGATTGGATAATTAACGGATTGGAATATTAACGGATTGGATTATTAACGGATTGGATTATTAACGGATTGGATAATTAACGGATTTGATCATTAACGGATTGGATAATTAACGGATTGGATTATTAACTGATTGGATTACTTACGGATTGGATTATTAACGGATTGGATCATTAACGGATTGGATCATTAATGGATTGGATAATTAACGTATTGGAATATTAACGGATTGGATTATTAACGGATTGGATTATTAACGGATCGGATTATTAACGGATCGGATTTAGAACGGATTGAATTATTGATTGGATTGGATTTCTAACGGATTGGATTATTACCGGATTAAACTCTAGACGTCTTGTTTTTTAGCGGATTGAATCATTAACGGATTAGATAATTAACGGATTGGATTTATAACGGATTGAATTATTGATTGGATTGGATTACTAACGGATTGGATTATTAACGGATTGGATCATTAACGGATTGGATCATTAACGGATTAGATTATTAACCGATTTAATTATTAACGGATTGGATTACTAACGGATTGGATTATGAACGTATTGGATTATTAACGGATTGGATTATTAACGGATTAGATTATTAACGGATTGGATTATTAACGGATCGGGTTATTAACGGATTGGGTTATTAATTCGATTAGATTATCAATCTAGCGGGTTGGATTATCAATCTAACGGATTGGATTATCAATCTAACGGATTGGATTATCAATCTAACGGATTGGGTTATTATCGGAGTTGAAAAGCAACGTATTCTAATTAAGTAGATGGCTTAATTAACGAATTAAATTAGCAGCACAGAACTGAAACAATTAGTTGTTTACCCTCTCGTGGTTCTTCATCAGTTCGTGACACAGTTTTTCCTTCTCCATGATCTCCCTGTTCATCTCCTCTCGCAGCTGCCTCTCTCTCCCCCGCTCCTCGGCCAGAACCCTGGCTCGCTCGGCCCTGATCTGCGACTCCATCTCTTCGTACAGCCGGCGCATCTCCTCTTCGTGCGCTGTCAGTTTACTGAATTTTATTTGATTTTCTAACAATTTTATTTGAGAATAAACAAAAAATGCTATCCTTCTACTCACGAATTGAGTTAGGAATTAGACTTACGTTCGCATAGTTCTCTCCAGATTTCTGTAACTATTGTGACTCTTCATGATCTCGTCCGTCATCTTGCTAACTAGGCACTCGAGGCAGGGCACAAGGTCCGGCTGCTCCACCTGGAGACGGGCCCACAGGTCGCGAAGGCTTTCCTCACTGAAATTCGTTCAGTTGAATTGTGAATCTATAGCGTCAGTTCAGGCGAATAACCATGGATGTAAGTGGTTGCTATGACCGAATAATCATGGATGTTAGTGGTTGCTACGACCGAATAACCATGTATGTTAGTGGTTGCTACGACCGAATAACCATGTATGTTAGTGGTTGCTACGACCGAATAACCATGTATGTTAGTGGTTGCTATGACCGAATAATCATGGATGTAAGTGGTTGCTATGACCTAATAACCATGTATGTTAGTGGTTGCTATGACCGAATAATCATGGATGTAAGTGGTTGCTATGACCGAATAATCATGGATGTTAGTGGTTGCTATGACCGAATAATCATGGATTTAAGTGGTTGCTACGACTGAATAACCATGGATGTAAGTGGTTGCTACGACCGAATAATCATGGATGTAAGTGGTTGCTACGACTGAATAACCATGGATTTAAGTGGTTGCTACGACCGAATAATCATTGATGTTAGTGGTTGCTATGACCGAATAATCATGGATGTTAGTGGTTGCTATGACCGAATAATCATGGATTTAAGTGGTTGCTACGACTGAATAACCATGGATGTAAGTGGTTGCTACGACTGAATAATCATGGATGTAAGTGGTTGCTACGACTGAATAACCATGGATTTAAGTGGTTGCTACGACCGAATAATCATTGATGTTAGTGGTTGCTACGACCGAATAATCATGGATGTTAGTGGTTGGTACGACCGAATAATCATGGATGTAAGTGGTTGCTACGACCGAATAATCATGGATGTAAGTGGTTGCTACGACCGAATAATCATTGATGTTAGTGGTTGGTACGACCGAATAATCATGGATGTTAGTGGTTGGTACGACCGAATAATCATGGATGTAAGTGGTTGGTACGACCGAATAATCATGGATGTTAGTGGTTGCTATGACCGAATAATCAGGAAGGTAAATGATTGGTGAATAATTAATAAACTTATTGACTGAAAAATCGTAGTGCTAGTAGATTTTTTATAGCTTCTAAACAAGCAAAAATGTTTTCATTTACAATTTACCTGGCTTTTTTCCTAAAGAAACAGAAAATGAAAAATAATTTTGCATTTCAGCATACTCAACTCATCAATTTGAATGAAATAATTTCTTAGTTTAATTATAGAAGGCTTGTGGGTTTCAATTTACGTCTATAGGGAGGGGCCAGCCCCAGCAAGGCGCAGAGAGACTGTCACTGCCTAATGATAAGAAAGTCATGCAGATGTACACACATGTCCTCAGGAGTCAGCGGAATGGGCAGAATTGTCGAATCCTCAGGATAATCCTCAGGATAATCCACAGGAGAATCCACTGGAGAATCCTCAGGGCAGAATCCACAAGAGAATCCACAGGAGAATTCACATGAAGAATCCACAGGAGAATCCTCAGAAGAACCCACAGAAGAATCCTCAGAAGAATCCACAGGGAAAATCCACATGAGAATCCACAGGAGAATCCACAGGAGAATCCGCAGGAGAATCCACAGGAGAATTCACATGAAGAATCCACAGGAGAATCGTCAGAAGAACCCACAGAAGAATCCTCAGAAGAATCCACAGGGAAAATCCACATGAGAATCCACAGGAGAATCTTCAGAAGAATCCACAGGAGAATCCTCAGGAGAATCCACAGGAGAATCCACAGGAGAATCCTCAGAAGAATCCACAGGAGAATCCACAGGAGAATCCACAGGAGAATCCACAGGAGAATCCACATGAGAATCCACAGAAGAATCCACAGAAGAATCCACAGAAGAATCCACAGAAGAATCCACAGAAGAATCCACAGAAGCCGGTCTAACAGTGGATGTGAGAGATTCCAAGAAAGCAGGCGAGCCGGCGGAGGCACTCACTCCTGGAAGACACCGGACGACACCAGTTTACTCAAGGTCTGATGAAAATGTTGGTCGTCATCAACGCAGTATTCGTCACAATTGCCGCCAGCGCCGCCGCTGTGACAGGACTCGGTGCCGGGAGTCGATGACGCAGCTGCGATGCCAGCGAAGGTACCTGCAGTTTTTTACCACACAAAACTGACATTCTAGATTTGTTCTCGTGACCTATTTAATTAGTTAATATTAATCTAAAGTTTACAGTAATTTTATATTTACAGTTATTTACATTTTTTACATTTACGGTTTTACAGTAATCTACAGTTTTACAGTAATCTACAGTTTTACAGTAATCTACAGTTTTACAGTAATCTACAGTTTTACAGTAATCTACAGTTTTACAGTAATCTACAGTTTTACAGTAATCTACAGTTTTACAGTAATCTACAGTTTTACAGTAATCTACAGTTTTACAGTAATCTACAGTTTTACAGTAATCTACAGTTTTACAGTAATCTACAGTTTTACAGTAATCTACAGTTTTACAGTAATCTACAGTTTTACTGTATTCTTCAGTTTTACACTAGTCTACAGTTTACAGTAGTCTACAGATGATAATAACCTTTACAGACAAACGGGAAACAACAACATAGACAGTCATTTAGCAAAAATCCTCTCCCCCAACTCACCGAACCCATCTGTGAATTCCTGAAGTGTCAGCTTGCCGTTTCTGTCCACATCAAGCTTGTCGAACACATCTTCCACCTGTTCGGCGGTGAGTGACAGCAGGCTGCAAAGCTGCCGCATGTCGGTGCGGACAATGTGACCCTTGCCGGCGCTGTCGCAGATGCTGAACAGCTCGGCGGCTTTGGCTGCAAGCAGAGCCCTCAGCTCCGAGTCCGCTGACATGTCTTTTGCAACCTTCCGCGGTCTTCTGAAGTCTACTAACAGAGTGCCTTGGCTATATCTGGTCAGCTCAAAGTCTAAAATAATATTTCTCAACCCCCGCCAGTCTGTTCTCGACTTCCCAAACCAGTTGCAAAGCCCTTTCCGCCAATAGATAAATTCGTGATAAACAGCTTGGTTGCTTCAGGCCATTGTGCAGTTCGCGTGAGCACTAAGCAACAGCGGAGTATAGCTTTGCTCTTTGCCGTGTCGGAGTTGGGGTTGGCTGGGCTCTTACTGAGAGAGCAGAAAATCGATATCCGATTGGCAGTGGCAGAGTGAGCTCTCTGGTGGCTCTCCGACTCTATTGGAAGCCCATATTCAGTTTCAGAGGCCTGAAAGCATGGGCTGCTCCTTTGTCCTAGCTTGCTAGGAGATCTACAACTTCCCCGATTAACAGTCGCCCACACGTTTGGCAAACATCAAGCACTAATCCAATTGATAATACAGCCAACTACGTGACCCCGCTGAGCTAATATTTTTGTTTTTTCAGCCGTTTCTGAATGTCATTGTAGTAGCCACACACATGCCCAAATCACTGTCAGTTTAAACTTGACAAAGTTCAATATGTTATAATTGAACTGGAGTCATGTGACCAGTTTTTAATATAAAATGGTTTCCTGCCGACTGAAGGTTAGTTATTTTTGCTGGAAGGATTGCTGAATTCTGTGCTGGAAGGATTGCTGAATTGTGTGCTGGAAGGATTGCTGAATTGTGTGCTGGTAGGATTGTTGAATTGTGTGCTGGAAGGATTGCTGAATTGTGTGCTGGAAGGATTGCTGAATTGTGTGCTGGAAGGATTGCTGAATTCTGTGCTGGAAGGATTGCTGAATTGTGTGCTGGAAGGATTGCTGAATTGTGTGCTGGAAGGATTGCTGAATTGTGTGCTGGAAGGATTGCTGAATTGTGTGCTGGAAGGATTGCTGAATTGTGTGCTGGAAGGATTGCTGAATTGTGTGCTGGAAGGATTGCTGAATTGTGTGCTGGAAGGATTGCTGAATTGTGTGCTGGAAGGATTGCTGAATTGTGTGCTGGAAGGATTGCTGAATTGTGTGCTGGAAGGATTGCTGAATTGTGTGCTGGAAGGATTGCTGAATTGTGTGCTGGAAGGATTGCTGAATTCTGTGCTGGAAGGATTGCTGAATTGTGTGCTGGAATGATTGCTGAATTGTGTGCTGGAAGGATTGCTGAATTGTGTGCTGGTAGGATTGCTGAATTGTGTGCTGGAAGGATTGCTGAATTCTGTACTTGTTTAGCTGCCGAGAAATGAACGATATATTTTAATGCAAGCAGAGACACGAAAAAAGTGTAATAAATATATTATTTTTTTTTCTATAGAAATGCCAAGGTTACTGCTTGCGAACAAAAGGCTTTAATCCAGGATTAAAAATAATCTCCTAAAAATTATTGTCTGGATTAGTAAAAAAAGAACAGAACGAAGTGTTGAAGATTACAAATAAGGTACATATTATGCTAGCAAAAATATGGCTAGAGCATTTCACGCTCACACAAAAGACTAAACAGGGGGCAGTATATGCGCATGGGGTGTAGTGCCTGTGTAGTGAGGTGGATGCGGAGTGAGGTGGATGCGGAGTGAGGTGGATGCGAATTGGGGTTAATGCGGAGTGGGGTTGATGCGGAGTGGGGTTGATGCGGAGTGGGGTTGATGCGGAGTGAGATGGATGCGGAGTGGGGTGGGTAGAGTGAGGTCGATGTGGAGTGAGGTGGATGCGAAGTGGGGTGGATGCGGAGTGGGTTAGTCTGACGCTGAGGCGGGTGCATGAAGTGTGAGGCGGTTGCATGAAGTGTGAGGCGGGTGCATGAAGTGTGAGGCGGGTGCATGAAGTGTGAGGCGGGTGGATGAAGTGTGAGGCGGGTGGGTGCATGAAGTGTGAAGCGGGTGCATGAAGTGTGAGGCGGGTGATGAAGTGTGAAGCGCATGCATGAAGTGTGAAGCGGGTGCATGAAGTGGAGGCAGTTGCATGAAATGTGAGGTGGGTGATGAGGTGTGAAGCGGGTGCATGAAGTGTGAGCCGGGTGCATGAAGTGTGAGGCAGTTGCATGAAGTGTGAAGCGGGTGCATGAAGTGTGAGGCGGGTGCATGAAGTGTGAGGCGGGTGCATGAAGTGTGAAGCGGGTGCATGAAGTGTGAGGCGGGTGATAAAGTGTGAGGCGGGTGCAGAGAGAGGTGATTGCGGAGTGAGGTGGCTCCGGATTCACTTTAGTGTCAACCTCGAAGAATAATTTTTCCAAAAGGCTTAAATTAATCATGACAAAAAATTGCAGCGGTGAATCAGCCAATATTTTAATGCCTTCTTAGTTGTAGAAGAAAGAAGAAAAGAAGCGCTGGCAGCAAAATGATCAATATTTCCTGCCCTTGTTGAGCAGTCACCAGCTCTTGGCAGCGTTTAAGCACAATAGAATCCAGACTAATGACTCTAGACGCAAGCTTTGACGCCCTTATTTTTCTGTCCTCTTGTCGCGCAGAGCCCAGTCTATCGGAACTGTTTTGTTACAAAAGACAAAATGACCTCGGACAGAGAAAACAGGTCCTTTTTGAAGTGCCAGTTCTTTTCTCGAAAACAGAAGTGCAGCACTGGTGGCGTTTTGATGTTGGTCACAAATAGTATATCAACCACTTTCAGAGACACATTTTACTACTTGCAGTAAGCTTGACAGCAGATGAAAAACGGAGGCGAATACCGAATAAAGCTTTCCTGCTTAGCTTAAAGCTTAAGCTAAAAATGCGTGCTAATATATATGAGAAGGCTTTTTCGCTTTCGATCTTGTCGTTGGTAACACAACCTTTTTATTAAAATAGGCAAATAAATAACTTTGCCTTTTCAATTTACCGCTTGTACGAGTACTTAAGACGGATTTCTAATACAATGTAAGTCTGACAAGCTAGGAACAAAAAAATGCTAAAATTTCAGATTTCTCAGATCAGAGGAGAGAGAATGTTGAGTGAGGTGTGAGGTGGGTGAATGGGCGGAGTTAGGCTGGTGCATGCCTTTACTGAAGTGGGTGCTTGCTTGGAGTGAGGTGGGTGAATGCTTGGAGTGAGGTGGTGCATGCGTCGGGTGAGGTGGGTGCATGCCTGGAGTGAGGTGGGTGCATGCGTGGAGCGAGGTGGGGGTGCTGAGTAAGGTGCAGAACATACATTACATTATGCGGAGTAAGTTGGACGCGTGTGGGTGGGTTGGTGACTTGTCTAGTGCCGAACTATTTTGATTGTTCGCAGGCTCGTATAAGTGAGTGCTCGTGACAAGCGTTGTTTTTACACGCCGAACTAAATATAGTTTTCTTTCTTAAATGGCTTCCCTCCTCCGCCTATTAATATCCTGCAAAGCGATCCACTCGGGTCGAACCGCCAGATAAGTGGAGTCATTTTCTTCGTTCTCCCTCGTCGTCGGCTCTGGTAGGGGCGGAAACGATGGAGGTACCGGTGGTGGTTGCACAGCGTTATCTTCCGGCAAAGCCTCCGCTTCAACAGTCAGCGGCGCCGCCACCAAATTGCGCAGCACAATGCTGGCAAAGCCTACTAACAGTAGGCAGGTGAGGCCGTTGAAGAATGCTGCGCTGAGCAGCAGGATGCGCATGTGGCCGGCTAGCTCGCCAGGACAGCCGGACCAGGCCAGGCAGGCTTTGAAATCCGTGTCCAGGTAGCGACCAATCAGGGACCGGAATCTGGTCTTCTCCATGCCCCTGAGACGGTGCAGCAGAGCCGAGCTGGTTGCTGGGCCAAACAGTAGCGGCACGGCAAACAGGGCCCAGGACATAATGCTGCTGGCCGCCACGAGGATGGCGAGACCGAGAGCCAGTCTGGGCTGCGTCGCGAACGTCGAACGAACCAGCAACGGCATCGCCATGGCGCTGCAGAAGAACAAGATTCCGCCGCTGGCGTAAAACAGTCGGTGCAAGTGCAGGTTCAACTGTTGGGACAGGACTGCCACTGGCTGGGTGGATGCCAACTGCATCAGGAGGGTGCTAAGAGCCATGACTAGCATAGATGGTAGTATCGTGTGACAAGGCATGGCTGCTGCTGCTGCTGCTGCAACTTTTTTTACCCTCAAAAGTTCAAGTTGATGGTGCTTCAAAAATGTAATAGACCATGTTTAGCCATAGACTAATGCCTTTGACTTGTCTTAAGACTAAAGACTTAAGAATATACGAGTAGAAATAACTGAAGTCTTAAGACTATAAAAGCAAATTTAAAGTTCATTGTGTCTTGTCTTGTATGTCATTTCAACAAGGCTTCTATAATTCAGATCAAATTCTATCTCCGCTTGCTCATCTCAATGCCCAGAAGAGAAAATTTCTGTTTAAAGACAGTTTGATTGCATCTCGTCCACTGTCTGTGCTTTCTGCAGTTTGGGATCAGTGGGCTTGGCAAAGAAAATCTGCTAGGGAAATTGGGAGAGAGTTCGACAGTTAAGAAGGAAAATCAAAGGGATAATTGCGTATTCTGTCCAAAGCCGATCGGAATCATGTGGATTTCCTCATCAGATGCACTCCAAGCCGATTTTTCTGGATAAAGTTATTGCGTAGTGGAGTTGGGTGTAGGAGTCAGGTGGGTGTAGGAGTGAGGTGTGTGTAGGAGTGAGATGGGTGTAAGAGTGAGATGGGTGTAGGAGTGAGGTGGGTGTAGGAGTGAGGTGGGTGTAGGAGTGAGGTAGGTGTAGGAGTGAGGTGGGTGTAGGAGTGAGGTGGGTGTAGGAGTGAGGTGGGTGTAGGAGAGAGGTGGGTGTTGGAGTGTCGCGACAGTAGATCTTAACGTCCTGCAAATTAATACGCTTGCTTACTTAAGACATAGCTAGTTATTCGTAAATAGTCCAGGTATGTCAATAGTACACTATATGGCATTAGAAGGAGCTGTAAAGTATTGAATTGGAATTTTAATCGGCTGCGAATGGGGTAAACACATAGCCACAGTGGGATTTATAGCATGAGACGTTGGAATCCCAACAGGTCGCATTAATGACCCTCAGCAAGTCCTCAGTCAGGGCACGCAGAACATGAGCAAGGAGGCCACAGTGAGCATGGTGCTGAGCAAGCCGACGAGATTCAACGCGAAAGCCACCTGTCCGTATCGCACGGCTTTCGCCATTCGCCGTTCGACCTCCAGACCGTCGGCATCGCTGTCGCCGTCTCTGGCGCGGTCGACTTCGGCGCACAAACGCGCGGATCGAACCGAAAAGTACACGGCGGCGGCGCCAAATGGCAGGCTGAAGAACAGGGCGGTCAGTGCAGACATGCCCAGGTAAGTTATCCCCTGCTGCTGCTGCCTAGGCAGCTTTGGAATCTTCTGATCTCTTTGATGTTGCCGACAGTTGCCGCTGCGGCCGCCGCCGTGAATGTTCAGCAAAGCAGCCGGCTCCTTGTCTGCAGCCAAATCAGCGCGTCCCGGATTAGCAAGCACTGTCGATGTCAAAGTCGGGCTGTATGACAGATCGGGCCTTGGAGGCGCCGGGTACAATGGAGGCGGTGGCGGCGGCGGCGGTGCAGGACAGGGCGCCGGCTCTGGAGCCATGTCCACAGACTGCATGTTGAAGTGTACCCTCATGACGGTCTCATAATTCTTCTTCTGTGTCCTGTGTAACTAATTCTAGCGACAACTATCCCGTAGCTAAAATTGGGATTTTATTCGATTTCGCCAGATCGATTCCTATTGGACATTGCTCCTCGCTACTTCCGAAAGCAGAAAACTTTGCTTCTAGTCCTCCACCCAACCTGCCAATTTTGCCGGGCCTTCCTGCCGGATTTGCACTGCCAGTCACTTCTTCTCCTAGTGTTACTCTCAGTCCACAATTCGATAGGCGGCCGCAGCTGCCCCAGATGGCGTTGGAATCACAAATAATCATTATAATAATCAAAATAGTAGGCCTATTCTAGTCCTACGATCGGATTTTGTATTTCCCTCTCTGTCTCTCTCGTATAGTTTGTTTTGCAAGCAGAAATTTCTACGCAGATGCAATTAAAGTTAATCCCTGTCGACCGGAAAGGTCTGTGACGAAATTAATGTACTAATAGTAGCCTTTCCTATTGGTACCTTTGCTTTACGAGCGTATAAAGCCTTCCTCAGCATTCCTACTCCGCGGACTTTGGGAATACATGAGCCAGTAGATTAGTTACAACTATGAACTATTTAGATCCCAATTACTGACTAATCTCTAACCTCTCCCCTCCTGTCCTCTCCTGTCCTCTCCTCTTCTCTCCTCTCCTCTTCTCTCCTCTCCTCTACTCTCCTCTCCTCTCCTCTCCTCTCCTGTCCTCTTCTCTCCTCTCCTCTACTCTCCTCTCCTCTCCTGTCCTCTCCTCTCCTCTCCTTTCCTCTCCTCTCCTCTCTTCTCCTGTCCTCTCCTGTCCTCTCCTCTCCTCTCCTCTCCTCTCCTCTCCTCTCCTCTCCTCTCCTGTCCTCTCCTCTCCTCTCCTCTCCTCTCCTCTCCTCTCCTCTCCTCTCCTTTCCTCTCCTCTCCTCTCCTCTCCTGTCCTCTCCTGTCCTCTCCTCTCCTCTCCTCTCCTCTCCTCTTCTCTCCTCTCCTGTCTCCTCTCCTGTCCTGTCCTCTCCTCTCCTCTCTCCGTTTCCTTCTGCCTCTGCATCTCTGCTTCCCTCTCCCACTCAGTGTTTTTCTCATTGTCTCTCCGTCTCTCCGTCTATTTTCCTCTTTAAAGATCTCGAAAACTTAGTTTTAATCTCTGATCAATAATCTGCGAAGACCAAGCGACTAGGCCTAATTAGAGTAGTATATTGTTAGCACATTGTCGTATTAAAAAAATGACAAATAATTCCAAGGCAAAGCTGGCATGTTCTCCGATTCACATGATAATTATCTAATTATTTATTGCAAGGAAGCAAATAAGAATGTGTCTACACTTGAGTAGCCACTCGATTGCAAAATAGCTATGAGTAAATCAAGTATCTAATTTCAGCTAAAGCAAGCTAGAATTCGTGCTTAATAACACAGGACAAGCTGGACAATAACTATTGCCGACTGATTCCAAAAGACTGAGAAGCATTAAAAACAGATGGCTACGCATTCAATGAATGACAGAACATTTTTCCTGCCGTGATTGTCATCAAGTGACTAGGTGAGATGTGAGATGAGACAGTGTGAATAATGATGCCATTGTGAGATAGGACATTGTGAGCTCGAGAAAACGCATCGACAGGAAGCTTAAAAATTGTTTAAATTTGAAACACAAGAGATAATTGGGCAACGCTTAATCGTCATTCAAACTGCTGGTGTACCTTGTAGACAGGAGGGTTAAAGCCAATATGTAAAGCAAGTCAAAACACTGAATAGTAAAATGATTCATTTTGCAAGCCTTAGTTCCCGCAAAAGGCATGCGTAATTGCTATCACACTTTTAAACAGTTCGTACGAATCATCAGTTGTCGGCACAGATCAAAGAAATCATTTGCTGTCGGCACAGATCAAAGAAATCATGTGCTGTCGGCACAGATCAAAGAAATCATTTGCTGTCGGCACAGATCAAAGAAATCATGTGCTGTCGGCACAGATCAAAGAAATCATTTGCTGTCGGCACATATCAAAGAAATCATGTGCTGTCGGCACAGATCAAAGAAATCATTTGCTGTCGGCACATATCAAAGAAATCATGTGCTGTCGGCACAGATCAAAGAAATCATCTGCTGTCGGCACAGATCAATGAATTCATCTGCTGTCGGCACAGATCAAACAAATCGTCAATTTGTCGGCACAGATCAAAAGAATCTTCTGTGTCGGCACAGATAAGAAACTGTAGCTACTCAGCAGCTGGAGTAGTTGGGTCAGATGAGTCGAGTTCTTCGTCAATCTCCGGCAGTTCGCCCTTGATGTCCAGGATGCCATCAACGCCGCCGGTCGCTGGTCTCTGGTTGACTTCTCTGACGTGCCCGCCAGTTCCGCAGCGCAGAAGCAGCAGGGCTCGCACAAAGTCGGCCTCTCGCCTGGCGCAGTCGAAGGCCACCCGCGGGTCGGCGCTGGGACACCTCAGCAGGCTTGGCGCCAGCACCACGGCCAGCCCAGTAGCGTCCATCTTCGTGGCCCGCGCGGCGACCGGGTCGGCGAAGAACTGCTGCAGGAACTGCAGCAGGTGGTCCACCACCAGCCTGGATGCGAAGATGCGAAAATTCAGCTTTGTTCAATGAAAGTATGCGAAAATGTTTATATTTCTACTCTAAGTAGTGCATTCGGGAGTATCGATGAAGAATTTATTGCACCAATTATTATTGATCGCAGGAGGACCTGTTCAGCGGAGGCAGCTGCTGCAGCAGGCCGGCGGCCTCGATGGATTCGCCAGCTTGAAGCGCTTTGGCGTAGAGCGAGTGCGGAATCAGCGGCTCGGGCAGCTCGCGGTACCACAGTTTCAATAGGCTGGCAGCGACGCAGGCGTCAGTCAGCTGACTGCGACAGCCGGCGGGGTCCCAGAGCTCCAGCTGGGTGCGGGCCCGATTCACAGAGTCCGTGTCACCGGGGGCTCGGAAAATGCCCTCCGTGCTACGACCGTCGAGACGTTCCACTTCGCCAGCTAGAAATGCTGGAACCCAAGGAAGGCGCGGGTCCATAGACTGGCCCGATGAAGGTGGGAAAAACAGCTGATTGCCTGCCAGCTGCTGCTGCTGCTGCTGCGCCAACAGCTCTGCCAGGCTACTGCCGAACACGCCGGGACTGAAGATCGTCTTCTGCAGTGAGCAATAAGCTCTTTGTATCATGAATTTAGCTGTAGCTTATTACCTAACCTACCTGTGTGTCATTACCTAATCTAGCTGTGTCTCTTTACATAATATACATGTGTCTCATTACCTAACCTACCTGTGTCTCATTACCTAACCTACCTGTGTCTCATTACCTAGCCTACCTATGTCTCATTAACTAACCTACACACTGTGTCTCGTTGCCTAATCTACCTTAGTCTACCAGGTGTCCCTGATCAGCCCGCAGCGTTACCTTGGCAACCAGCAGCTCGTCAATGCTAGGCATCTCGCGACCCCGCCGCGCTCCGATGGCCATGACTCGCTGAAGTCGGCGAAGACAAGCCGAAGCGCACTGCCTCTGCCAGCTGGTGGCGGCCTCCTCCGAACCTGGCTGCTGCCGCTGCTGCTGCTGCTGCTGCGTGTGACGCAACAGGAATCCCTCCAAGTAGGGTGCGAACTCTGCACTCGGCGGAAAGAATTGCAGACAAACAGCCAGCAGCTCCCAGCCCAGCTGCAGGCTGGCTTGCGAGGGGTTTCCCGTGAGCTGCTTGCACAGCTGCATCAGCTGCTCATCCCGCATCACCGGAAGCTGCAGGCCGCGAATCACCAGCTGTTTGGCCAGCTGCGGCTGCGACTGACTCACCCGACGGTCTCCCATGTAGCCGCGCACCGCCTTGAAGCTGGCGGCCGATTCTCTCTTAGCCGTCAATGTCGATGAGGACAGAAGCGACGATGTCGACGATGTCTTCGCCCCGGCTGACGACGAACAATTGAGCGACGACCAGGAGGCCGAGGCAGAGGTGGACGCCAGCAGCGGCTTGGCTAGGCCGTCGCGCGACCAGGTGAGCAGGCGGGCCGGGTTTCTGGTGCGACGGAACAGGGACAGGGCCCAGCCGGGTGGCGGCGGCGACTGCTGCGGCTGCTGCTGCTGATATGTACTTGCCGGTTGGAACATTGTGTTCTGTAAGCAGATTTATGGGCTTTGGCAGCACTTTGGCACAGTAGCATTTTCGTGGCCCCATTCTTAACCATTCTCTGACCCTTAAGCACACCCAGGCACACAAATGCTGTACTCAGGCACATTCTCACACAGGTGTGTACATCAGTGTACTCTGACACCATGAGCCAACAGCAAGCCTAACTCACCAGCAATGTCGCAGGAGTGGCTGACGCCGCAACAGCCGATGTCGAGGCGGAAGTGGTTGTATCAACCGTGGTTCCGTCTGAGCTAACAGACAGCGTGCTCTGCGACCAGCGACTTCCACCGATGCCCGACGTTGCAGACATCGGCGACGGCGACGGCGACGGCGACGGCGGCGGCGGCGGAAGTGACGGTGGCGGCGGCAGCGGCACGGGTTTCTGATGCGACCTCGTCGGGCATATCGGATTGGTTCTTGGAAAAGGACGTGGCGTTCGCACTGATCGCTGCTGCTGCTGCTGCTGCTGCTGCTGCTGCTGCTGCTGCTGCTGCTGCTGCTGCTGCTGCTGCTGCTGCTGCTGCTGCACGGTTGAGTAGCCCTGCTCAGTGCCATTGCTGCCTTGCGGGCCGCATCTTAACGATAGGGCGACTGAAGGCGCTGCCGAAGCAGCAGCAGCAGCAGCAGCAGGACTCGGGGCCGGCGACCAGGAACTCTGGACCGAATGTCGAGGGTAGCGCTGGAAGAAAATAGAGAAATGCGAATTCACTGTCGAATGTCCAACGCCTGGTTCTTTGTAGCTTTCATCCACTTCCAGTCTCTTTTCTCCATCTCTGCCCTCACTTTCTCCCTTCATTTCTCCCTTCATTTCTGCCTTCATTTCTGCCTTCATTTCTGCCTTCATTTCTGCCTTCATTTCTGCCTTCATTTCTCCCTTCATTTCTCCCTTCATTTCTCCCTTCATTTCTGCCTTCATTTCTCCCTTCATTTCTGCCTTCATTTCTGCCTTCATTTCTGCCTTCATTTCTGCCTTCATTTCTGCCTTCATTTCTGCCTTCATTTCTGCCTTCATTTCTGCCTTCATTTCTGCCTTCATTTCTCCCTTCATTTCTGCCTTCATTTCTGCCTTCATTTCTGCCTTCATTTCTCCGTTCATTTCTCCCTTCATTTCCGCCTTCATTTCTGCCTTCATTTCTGCCTTCATTTCTGCCTTCATTTCTGCCTTCATTTCTGCCTTCATTTCTGCCTTCATTTCTGCCTTCATTTCTGCCTTCATTTCTCCCTTCATTTCTGCCTTCATTTCTGCCTTCATTTCTCCCTTCATTTCTCCCTTCATTTCTCCCTTCATTTCCGCCTTCATTTCTGACTCAACTAAGCACTCCTAGAACTTTGGATCTCATTATAAATTATTCGTGTTCCCAGACAATCTTTAAGGTTAAAAGGATATTTAAAAAATTAGCAGCCGAAATGAAGATGCCGATGGGAATAATAGGGATAAAAGTGCACCAGTCTGAAAGTGTCTCCTCCCAGTCTCTCTGCTAACCCAGATCCCACCCGAGCCGAGGTCGAGCGATCCGAAATTCTAATTTCTGTGCGTCCCACCCACCACTTTGCAGACGAAACGTAAAATGCACTTTTCGTGCTGTTTTCTTTCTTATCTTTCTTCGAATTGCTGCTCCGCTCGCAGAAGAAATATACGGTATTATATACATGTCTAATAACTGGGACAAATCTTCAGTAGGCAGCAGTTTAATTCGCACCTGGCGGAAAATAATGCTTTGGAGTGCAAGCCTAATCGATAATGGAGAAATTTCTTGGAAGAAATTTAATTTTATATTCGGATAAAGCTGTTTCAGCTAAAATGCATAAAAAAGAACCCACGTACGATTCCTTTTACAATTCCTTCTTCGATTCCTTCTACGATTCCTTCTTCGATTCCATCTACGATTCCTTCTTCGATTCCATCTACGATTCCTTCTTCGATTCCATCTACGATTCCTTCTTCGATTCCATCTACGATTCCATCTTCGATTCCTTCTTTAATTCCTTCCACGACTCCTTCTACGATTCTTTCTGCGATTCCTTCTTTGATTCCTTCTTCGATTCCTTCTACGATTCCTTCTTCGATTCCATCTACGATTCCTTCTTCGATTCCATCTACGATTCCTTCTTCGATTCCATCTACGATTCCTTCTTCGATTCCATCTACGATTCCTTCTTCGATTCCTTCTACGATTCCTTCTTCGATTCCATCTACGATTCCTTCTTCGATTCCATCTACGATTCCATCTTCGATTCCTTCTTTAATTCCTTCCACGACTCCTTCTACGATTCTTTCTGCGATTCCTTCTACGATTCCTTCTACAATTCTTTCTACGATTCCTTCTACGATTCCTTCCACGATTTTTTCCGAGATTCTAGCTACAATTCTTTTGCTTCTGTAGCCTAAAATGGAATGGAAAATGGGAAAATGCCATTCAAAGTTCCTTTGACAGGCCCGCATCTGAACGGCATAGATGAATGACCGAATGTGAAGTGGGTGAGGGAGAGAGTTTCAGAATGAAGTGTACGATGGAAGCGATCGAGTAGGTAGTGGCAATGGGCGGGTCTAGACTCCAGGGAATAGCTCTGCCGCTTACAATAGTTGGGGATGCAAAAAGAAAATGTAGCTCCCAGAATACTGCCAATTCATGGTCATGCACTGCGGAGCAATGGCTGGCGGGTGGGCCCAGTTCCCAGGACAACCCCCAGAGGAAACATTAAAAGATGGAGATGGAGCCCGAGTTGCTCCTTTTCGGCACCCCCGCAACATCCGCGTTCTTTATCTGCCGCCTTTATAGCACTTTTCATTCACAGTGCGACATCTGGCTCCGCAAGTAGTGGCTGAGATATGTTTAATGAGATTCCACTTCAGCTGCGATTCTTTCCTATGATTCCATCCTCCAAGCCTAGCTGCGATTCCATCCTCCGAGTCTAGCTGCGATTCCATCCTCCGAGTCTAGCTGCGATTCCATCCTCCCAGTCTAGCTGCGATTCCTTTCTATGATTTCATCCTCCGAGTCTAGCTGCGATTCCATCCTCCCAGTCTAGCTGCGACTCCTTTCTATGATTTCATCCTCCGAGTCTAGCTGCGATTCCTTTCTATGATTTCATCCTCCGAGTCTAGCTGCGATTCCATCCTCCCAGTCTAGCTGCGATTCCTTTCTATGATTTCATCCTCCGAGTCTAGCTGCGATTCCATCCTCCCAGTCTAGCTGCGACTCCTTTCTATGATTTCATCCTCCGAGTCTAGCTGCGATTCCTGTCTCCGAGCCTAGCTACGATTCCTTCCTCCGAGGCTTGCTACGATTCCTTACTTCAAGTCTAGCTGCGATTCCATCCTCTGAGTCTAGCTGCGATTCCATCCTCCTAGTCTAGCTGCGATTCCTTTCTATGATTCCATCCTCTGAGTCTAGCTGCGATTCCTCTCTCCGAGCCTAGCTACGATTCTTTCCTCCGAGCCTAGCTACAATTTGTTCCTCCGAGTCTTGCTACGATTCCTGTCTCCGAGTCTTGCTACGATTCCTTACTCCAAGTCTAGCTGCGATTCATCCTCCGAGTCCAGCTACGATTCCATCCTCCTAGTCTAGCTGCGATTCCTTACTCCAAGTCTAGCTGCAATTCCATCCTTAAATCTAGCTGCGATTCCATCCTCTGAGTCGAGTCTAGCTACGATTCCATCCTCTGAGTCGAGTCTAGCTGCGATTCCATCCTCTGAGTCGAGTCTAGCTACGATTCCATCCTCCTAGTCTAGCTACGATTCCGTCCTCCTAGTCTAGCTGCGATTCCATCCTGCGAGTCTAGCTGCGATATCTTCCTCCGAGTCTTGCAGCGATTCCTATCTTTGGTTCTTGCTTTTTTACCTTCTTACCTTATCTTACCATTTCTTCTAGCTACGATTCCTTTTTCTGATTTCTAATGGAATTAATCTAAGTTTTTCAAGAAATTTTCCCTTGAAAACTGTTACGTAATCAGTCATTAAAGCAGCCCTTTACGTTTAGACCCCTAAAAATCCAGTTTAGCGATGAAAATCAGATTAAAAAGAACCTGCTGTCACTCCCGCAGCAGGTGTGACGAAGGAATAACATTTCTTGCTTATTTAACGTGTCTGAAACACTTTGTTTTCTTTCAGCATGGTATTTGGACGGGACACAATATTTCAAGTTAGCTCGGGTTTATCCAAGCTTGGAAAACGAGCACTCTGAAACACGAGCACTCTGGAACACGAGCACTCGGGAACACAAGCACTCTTAGAACACGAGCAGTCTGGAACACGAGCACTCTTAAAAAACGAGCACTCTGGAACATCAACACTCTGGAACATCAGCACTCTGGAGCACGAGCACTCTGGAATACGAGCACTCTTAGAACACGAGCACTCTGGAACACGAGCACTCTGGAACACGAGCACTCTTAAAAAACGAGCACTCTGGAACATCAGCACTCTGGAGCACGAGCACTCTGGAATACGAGCACTCTTAGAACACGAGCACTCTGGAACACGAGCACTCTGGAACACGAGCACTCTGGAACACGAGCACTCTGGAACACGAGCACTCTTAAAAAACGAGCACTCTGGAACATCAGCACTCTGGAACATCAGCACTCTGGAACATCAGCACTCTGGAACATCAGCACTCTGGAGCACGAGCACTCTGGAACACGAGCACTCTTAGAACACGAGCACTCTTAGAACACGAGCACTCTTAGAACACGAGCACTCTTAGAACACGAGCACTCTGGAACACGAGCACTCTTAGAACACGAGCACTCTGGAACACGAGCACTCTTAAAAAACGAGCACTTTGGAACATCAGCACTCTGGAACATCAGCACTCTGGAACATCAGCACTCTGGAACATCACCACTCTGGAACATCAGCACTCTGGAACATCAGCACTCTGGAACATCAGCACTCTGGAACATCAGCACTCTGGAGCACGAGCACTCTGGAACATCAGCACTCTGGAACATCAGCACTCTGGAACATCAGCACTCTGGAGCACGAGCACTCTGGAACATCAGCACTCTGGAACATCACCACTCTGGAACATCAGCACTCTGGAACATCAGCACTCTGGAACATCAGCACTCTGGAACATCAGCACTCTGGAACATCACCACTCTGGAACATCACCACTCTGGAACATCAGCACTCTGGAACATCAGCACTCTGGAGCACGAGCACTCTGGAACACGAGCACTCTTAGAACACGAGCACTCTTAGAACACGAGCACTCTGGAACACGAGCACTCTTAGAACACGAGCACTCTTAGAACACGAGCACTCTGGAACACGAGCACTCTTAGAACACGAGCACTCTGGAACACGAGCACTCTTAAAAAACGAGCACTTTGGAACATCAGCACTCTGGAACATCACCACTCTGGAACATCAGCACTCTGGAACATCAGCACTCTGGAACATCAGCACTCTGGAACATCAGCACTCTGAAACATCAGCACTCTGGAGCACGAGCACTCTGGAACACGAGCACTCTTAGAACACGAGCACTCTTAGAACACGAGCACTCTGGAACACGAGCACTCTTAGAACACGAGCACTCTGGAACACGAGCACTCTTAAAAAACGAGCACTTTGGAACATCAGCACTCTGGAACATCACCACTCTGGAACATCAGCACTCTGGAACATCAGCACTCTGGAACATCAGCACTCTGGAACATCACCACTCTGGAACATCAGCACTCTGGAACATCAGCACTCTGGAACATCAGCACTCTGGAACATCACCACTCTGGAACATCACCACTCTGGAACACGGCAGATCAAAAGCGCGGTCCTGTTTTAGTATGTTAATCAGTTTGCTGAGCTAAAACAAATTTAACTATTGGTCACAATTAAATTCAGCACAGTCACCACAATAACAGGCCTCTTCAACAAGCTAGTGCAACAGTCAAGTGGGTAATATTGATTGCGTAATTCATTCAGCCGGTTGGCTGCGAGGCATTGTGCGGATACTGCTGCCATCTCGGCCCTTTAAATAGAGAAGAGCGAAGGAACACTTGAGGACAAGGCGGAGTGGGGGGTGGCTGGAGCAAACTTGCCTGACCATTTTCTTCTTCACAATCATTTTTTCTAACTTACTACTCTGGCACAGCAATAACCGGTTATGTAATAGTCCCACAGTTGAGTTGCCTATAAGGATAATAAAATACCTATTGAGAAACTGTAGTAGGCTCCTTGTTGGGTTGAAACGAAGATGGACAGAATGTATTAATCATAACTCTGGCAGCCCAGATTTCTCATTAGCTAAGTTCAGGATTTGTAAAATTGTTAAATTGTGGGGGTTTGAGCGAAGGACACACGACTTTAAGGTCGGAGGTTCGATTCTTCAACAATTGGAACAATTTGTACCCTCTAGTATTGTTTCATTTCACCCAGCGGTTAAATAGGTACGAGCATCAGCATTGGATAATTGAGGGTGGGTGTGGCATCGTTACACCAGTCCATGGACTGAACAGTCGTACGCAGCCGACAGACAGACAGACAGACAGACAGACAGACAGACAGACAGACAGACAGACAGACAGACAGACAGACAGACAGACTTGAGTCTTGAAGCTCTCACATATCGATAGAAAATGAATTAGTTTCGGGTTAAGCAGGCAGGCTTAAATCTCAAAAATGAAGCAAAACCGAGGTCACGAAGCTAACGCTGATTTCAGCTGAGTTCTTAGAAATCGTTGGTTTAAACCCCGGATCGGGTTGAATTGATTGCATCTAGCTCGAGTATCTGACGGAATCCCTCGGAAAGTCACGGATTGAAAGTACAAAGTGAAAGCAGCTCCTCACCCGGTTACCAATAGCCCTTGGAGATGTAACTTTCTACAACCTGAATGTAATATTAAGATTGCATAATCGTATTTTTTCATAGGGACTTGGCCAATGTACCGCCCGCTGATAATGACCAGAACATTGAAATAGTAAAGAAATCATGCAGCTCGAGCTATTTTGCGGTGTTGCCGCCCTCATAGATGGCAGGGTCGGAGCTGGCTGGATCGAGTGGGCTGGGGTGCTGCCAGCCCGATGCGTCATCCCGATACCGATGGATGTTAAAGCAGCCAGGCCTAGTCAAAAACAAGCCTGCCTTTCATATCCCTTCATATTCACTGGCCCAGTTAGCCAAGAATTGGGAAACGTGCGAGGTCAGGCGGTCTGGGCGAGAGTGAAGAATTAAAGAAAAAGTTCTACTTTTTGCTGTGCATAAATGCGTCTTTTATAATGATCTTTTTCGTTAATATGGAATTATATAATTAGTTCGAGTAAGTGCAGGAAGGCACTAAGTCTGCCCGTTCCGCTGACTCCTGAGCACACACGCACACAGATACCGTACGCAGGCATATGCTCAAATAGGTGTGTACGTCTGCCACGACTTTCTCATCGTCAGGCAGTGTCTTTGGGTGGTTGGCCGTCAATGGCGTAAACAATGCCCCACAACAAAACTTCTAACCGCGACTGCGCCCCCAAATGAATATTGGCCTCGCCGTGGAATCGTGCTCAGGGACCTTAGTGCTAACGCAAACGCTTTGCCACTCACTCCTTCTAACTATCATCGAATGTCCTCTTAATTCGTCGAATTTCTGGATTTTTTCCAAACCTGAACAATGTAAATTACTGTAAGCTAGCCTAGATACGAATTGGCGGTTATTACATGGCCCTACTTCATCTCCCCGTACCCCCAGCACACAGAATCAGCCCGCAATAGTAAGCCCCGGTGTTTCCCGTAGGCGGTCGAAGAAGCGTCAGAAAGAACTGAAAAGCTTTTTAACTATGCGGATAGCCAGGTAGCAGCTGAGGCGGCTAGAGGTTTAAATTGGTCCGCAGTATACGCTGTGCCTCCTGACCCAAGACACACACAGGCCCAGTGAGGCCGGAGAATTTCAAACGCTACAACAGGGGGGCAGGCTAGATATCCGTACAGGTATCAGGAATGGGATTACTTCCCTCTTTCCCTGTCTAATTTTTCCCCCGATTACACTACACAGTGCGGGTCATCGAGGTAGTCTTTGGCTGTGGTGGTTGTGCGCACAGCTACAGTTACAGACAGCGGGTTGTGCGTAAAAAACACGAGTTGTCAAAGACGCACTGCCCACATAAAGTCACAATAGGCAACGCGTAACTTCACGCAACAACTAAATTCACAGATGTGGGGGTAGAAAACATTTTCATCTAGTTATGCACTGGGACAGCTGGGTGTCTCAGCTTGTTCACCAACAAATTGAACGACAGAATAGACTGAATTCATTCAGCTTGAGCTTCCGTTTTTCATTGTTATTTTGCAATTGTGATTCTAACATACGAGCTTCAACTCCTGCTGCGATTCTAGCTGTAGCTCCTGATGCGATTCTAGCTGTAGCTCCTGCTGCGATTCTAGCTTCAACTCCTGCTGCGATTCTAGCTACAACTCCTGCTGCGATTCTAGCTACAACTCCTGCTGCGATTCTAGCTACAACTCCTGCTGCGATTCTAGCTACAACTCCTGCTGCGATTCTAGCTACAACTCCTGCTGCGATTCTAGCTACAACTCCTGCTGCGATTCTAGCTACAACTCCTGCTGCGATTCTAGCTACAACTCCTGCTGCGATTCTAGCTACAACTCCTGCTGCGATTCTAGCTACAACTCCTGCTGCGATTCTAGCTACAACTCCTGCTGCGATTCTAGCTACAACTCCTGCTGCGATTCTAGCTACAACTCCTGCTGCGATTCTAGCTGTAGCTCCTGCTGCGATTCTAGCTACAACTCCTGCTGCGATTCTAGCTACAACTCCTGCTGCGATTCTAGCTACAACTCCTGCTGCGATTCTAGCTACAACTCCTGCTGCGATTCTAGCTACAACTCCTGCTGCGATTCTAGCTACAACTCCTGCTGCGATTCTAGCTACAACTCCTGCTGCGATTCTAGCTACAACTCCTGCTGCGATTCTAGCTACAACTCCTGCTGCGATTCTAGCTACAACTCCTGCTGCGATTCTAGCTACAACTCCTGCTGCGATTCTAGCTACAACTCCTGCTGCGATTCTAGCTACAACTCCTGCTGCGATTCTAGCTACAACTCCTGCTGCGATTCTAGCTGTAGCTCCTGCTGCGATTCTAGCTACAACTCCTGCTGCGATTCTAGCTACAACTCCTGCTGCGATTCTAGCTACAACTCCTGCTGCGATTCTAGCTACAACTCCTGCTGCGATTCTAGCTACAACTCCTGCTGCGATTCTAGCTACAACTCCTGCTGCGATTCTAGCTACAACTCCTGCTGCGATTCTAGCTACAACTCCTGCTGCGATTCTAGCTACAACTCCTGCTGCGATTCTAGCTACAACTCCTGCTGCGATTCTAGCTACAACTCCTGCTGCGATTCTAGCTACGACTCCTGCTGCGATTCTAGCTACAACTCCTGCTGCGATTCTAGCTACAACTCCTGCTGCGATTCTAGCTACAACTCCTGCTGCGATTCTAGCTACAACTCCTGCTGCGATTCTAGCTACAACTCCTGCTGCGATTCTAGCTACAACTCCTGCTGCGATTCTAGCTACAACTCCTGCTGCGATTCTAGCTACAACTCCTGCTGCGATTCTAGCTACAACTCCTGCTGCGATTCTAGCTACAACTCCTGCTGCGATTCTAGCTACAACTCCTGCTGCGATTCTAGCTACAACTCCTGCTGCGATTCTAGCTACAACTCCTGCTGCGATTCTAGCTACAACTCCTGCTGCGATTCTAGCTACAACTCCTGCTGCGATTCTAGCTACAACTCCTGCTGCGATTCTAGCTACAACTCCTGCTGCGATTCTAGCTACAACTCCTGCTGCGATTCTAGCTACAACTCCTGCTGCGATTCTAGCTACAACTCCTGCTGCGATTCTAGCTACAACTCCTGCTGCGATTCTAGCTACAACTCCTGCTGCGATTCTAGCTACAACTCCTGCTGCGATTCTAGCTACAACTCCTGCTGCGATTCTAGCTACAACTCCTGCTGCGATTCTAGCTACAACTCCTGCTGCGATTCTAGCTACAACTCCTGCTGCGATTCTAGCTACAACTCCTGCTGCGATTCTAGCTACAACTCCTGCTGCGATTCTAGCTACAACTCCTGCTGCGATTCTAGCTACAACTCCTGCTGCGATTCTAGCTACAACTCCTGCTGCGATTCTAGCTACAACTCCTGCTGCGATTCTAGCTACAACTCCTGCTGCGATTCTAGCTACAACTCCTGCTGCGATTCTAGCTACAACTCCTGCTGCGATTCTAGCTACAACTCCTGCTGCGATTCTAGCTACAACTCCTGCTGCGATTCTAGCTACAACTCCTGCTGCGATTCTAGCTACAACTCCTGCTGCGATTCTAGCTACAACTCCTGCTGCGATTCTAGCTACAACTCCTGCTGCGATTCTAGCTACAACTCCTGCTGCGATTCTAGCTACAACTCCTGCTGCGATTCTAGCTACAACTCCTGCTGCGATTCTAGCTACAACTCCTGCTGCGATTCTAGCTACAACTCCTGCTGCGATTCTAGCTACAACTCCTGCTGCGATTCTAGCTACAACTCCTGCTGCGATTCTAGCTACAACTCCTGCTGCGATTCTAGCTACAACTCCTGCTGCGATTCTAGCTACGACTCCTGCTGCGATTCTAGCTACAACTCCTGCTGCGATTCTAGCTACAACTCCTGCTGCGATTCTAGCTACAACTCCTGCTGCGATTCTAGCTACAACTCCTGCTGCGATTCTAGCTACAACTCCTGCTGCGATTCTAGCTACAACTCCTGCTGCGATTCTAGCTACAACTCCTGCTGCGATTCTAGCTACAACTCCTGCTGCGATTCTAGCTACAACTCCTGCTGCGATTCTAGCTACAACTCCTGCTGCGATTCTAGCTACAACTCCTGCTGCGATTCTAGCTACGACTCCTGCTGCGATTCTAGCTACAACTCCTGCTGCGATTCTAGCTACAACTCCTGCTGCGATTCTAGCTACAACTCCTGCTGCGATTCTAGCTACAACTCCTGCTGCGATTCTAGCTACAACTCCTGCTGCGATTCTAGCTACAACTCCTGCTGCGATTCTAGCTACAACTCCTGCTGCGATTCTAGCTACAACTCCTGCTGCGATTCTAGCTACAACTCCTGCTGCGATTCTAGCTGTAGCTCCTGCTGCGATTCTAGCTACAACTCCTGCTGCGATTCTAGCTACAACTCCTGCTGCGATTCTAGCTACAACTCCTGCTGCGATTCTAGCTACAACTCCTGCTGCGATTCTAGCTACAACTCCTGCTGCGATTCTAGCTACAACTCCTGCTGCGATTCTAGCTACAACTCCTGCTGCGATTCTAGCTACAACTCCTGCTGCGATTCTAGCTACAACTCCTGCTGCGATTCTAGCTACAACTCCTGCTGCGATTCTAGCTACAACTCCTGCTGCGATTCTAGCTACAACTCCTGCTGCGATTCTAGCTGTAGCTCCTGCTGCGATTCTAGCTACAACTCCTGCTGCGATTCTAGCTACAACTCCTGCTGCGATTCTAGCTACTTTTTTCTACTTGATTCTACTTGACTTTCTGATTTCATGTGCGGTTCTGGTTTGCGGGTTGCGGGTTCGAGTCTCGGGCTGACTAATATTCTGCCACTTCATCCTCTATGCTCAGGTTCCTATAATTTTCATAAATAACAATAAAATTACATTATGGGTTAGCCATTTGGGATAGACAACTCAACAAATTCTCTGCCATTTTCTCTATCTGTTTATATGGGATATTGTTTATTTTCTCCCACGAAGTCACACCTCTTTGCTCTGATGGCAATTAATGTGCCCTTAGGCGCTGACTCTGCAGCAATAAACTCACTCGCGTTGGTACAAGTGCTGTTGCACTTTTGGCACATACGCTTGTAATCTAATTGGCCTCTCCCGCGGCCGCTACGATCTGGCTGCTAGCTGGCCCACTTGGCAATGTTCCAAAAAGCCAATATTGAGCAATGAAAAAGTCAGGCAAACAGATGCGGCAGTGCTGAAACAGAGCTGGAGATTGCTGAATGCTAGACAGGAATGACGCATGCTGGGTATCAATTTATAGCCCAACCACTATTACCAGCGCTGGAAAAAAACATCCCTTTTATTTCTCCCAGCGCTTTTCAGACTCATCGAGGATTCGAATACAGGCATGCACTGTTGGAGCGAAGCAGCTCGACCGGCCAGACTCCCCTGACTAAGCTGGTCTAGCTGATAAGAAGGCCTATCATCAGCTGAACAAATTCTGAGCTAATCTTGCTGCAGATACCCACATTCTGCGAATCGCTTTTTAGCCAGCTGTTTTGTACGAGTAGTTTTAAATTGTTTTACTCAGCTCAGCAAAATGCACTAGCTATCTATACTCAAGCAAGTTCGATTTAAATTTTTTAAATTCTAAATGTACATTCAGAACGTATATACACTCATGCGTCGGGGTAGGGTTGTGCTTTCTACATGTACATTCAGAACGTATGTACACTCGTGCGTCGGGGTAGGGTTGTGTTTTCTAAATGTACAATAACGGAGCAGAGAGGAGGCGAGAGGACACGTGCACAGAGGGTTAGAAAATTCAAAACCGAATTTACAGGCGAATAGATAGCTGTTACGTCATAAGGTAAATATTTTAACTGACAGCTATTAAAAGTCCAAACAAAACCTATGTCTAACATTAGTGTTCATGTTAGTTTTGTTAGTTTAAGCAAATAATCACCAGCTACTGGTAATTTCAATCCAGGGGCTTAAACCGATCCTTAATGCTATCTGACATACATTTTTAAAACTTACATGCCACGTGGCGTAGTTTGGTGGCTGAAAGTTATAAAGTAACGAAAACTTCTGTATGGATGCAAATTAAATTCAGAACAAACTGTTGCTTACTCTTAGACCCCTCACTTGGCCATAGAAAAACGCCATAGACTATATGATCCCTTCAATGTCCTCCGAAAGAGAAGTTCCGCTTGTTGATTGGTTCATGTTTATTCGAGTATGTACGAGCTAACTATTGCACTTACCTGCTGCGTTATATAATTTCCATGAGCAGACACTTCAGCGGAAACGACCCATCCGCCTGGACTGCCGCCGTCGGCGTCACCACATCCAACCTTCTGTTGCCGACGCTGCGCCGTCCCAATTGAAATGGGCGCCGTCGGAATCGACGTAGATGCTGATGCCAAATCGCGGACGCTGCTCTGCCGGCTGGGCCAGCAGCTGGCGTCCGAGCCGCGACGAGAGCAACTGTTGGCTGCTCCTCTAGGAGAGAAGTTGGCAACACCTGAGAGGTGCTGCTGGTGGTATGGCGGCTGCTGCTGCTGCTGCTGCTGCTGCTGCTGCTGCTGCTGCTGCTGTTGATACTGCTTCTGATTTTGCTTAGGGATGGTGCGATTGAAGGTTTAGTTAATACGTGTTCAATTATTTCATATAAATTTCACTGGGACTTTAAATTTGGGAGCCTAACCACAGGAAACTCTCTCAATTCAAGTGGGCAAGAGAGACAAATTAATTTCTGTTCCGCAAGTTCTAGTGTTTCTCCAGAAACTGTTTTGCTATGTCGCGGGTGTATTCATATGGTTTCCAATTCTTGAGGCAAGAAAACGATTTTCTCTTCTGGCTTTTCTTCGAGCCTGAATAGTTTAATGAAGTTAAGCGAGATTATCGGGACTTTTAGTCAGCGATTTAGACTTAAACAAACTGGGAGAGACTGGGGCATGAGAATAACAGGCCAGAGTGTGAGCTGGCTGCGGAGAGCTAGCAAAATACCATTTACTGAAGAGAGATTAGGCGAATGGATTTGGCAATAACTAGCTCAAGTGTGCTCAGCTGAGTGGACGCCCTGAGATGCCAATAGCTGCCGAGGGCTGAGCCTCATGATCTGGGCCACCAGCTTTGTTTAGCTGCGTAAAAATGCACAAAAAACTTATAAATTGAGCTGGTGAGCCACGGCTGCCACAGCTGCGATGGCACTTGACTGCCACTTTTAGCAGGACCACACAAGATTTCCGCGGCAGTAGAGACCTCAAATTAACTTATGCCCTATGTTGACTCCCAGTGTGCACTATCTGTCGAGTTTACTCTAACAAAGTTTCTGCTAAATCAACTATATTAAAACGGATGAACGGATGTACACGGAAATTTCCTAGATCCTAGATTTGGTTCTGAATGAAGAGTTGCGAATTAATACGAAGTATTCCATTCATTAAGCTCAGGTATAAAAGCGATAGTCATTACATTATTACAGCATCTGCTTTTAAGGAAAGTTAAATAAATCTCCCAGACATGCATCATACCTGTACCCTAGCCAGAGGGATTACGTCAGCATACTGAGGTCGTTGCCACATAGTTGCTCCGCTCATATAATTGTAATAGTATGGCCGACCAGTGGCATGATCATAAAATTCCCACCATTGATTGCTATCCAAAGGCTTAACTCGGCTTCCGTCTGGTGGCAGCCTGACACAGTCGCCAGTCTCCAGGTTCACATACATAGATGTACGAGAGCGTGTATCGCATATTTCCACCCAATCGTAGCTGCAGAGACAAAAAGCAAATTTATCGTACATCGTTTTTGTGTTTTCAATAGGTTCTAACGATTAGAATGAATACTAAAAATAAAAAACTGGTGCAGAGATTTTTCAAATTCGAGATATATAATAGTATAATAGTACTAAATACTCGAGACGATATAATCTTAAATAATTGTTATCTTAATCTTTTTGAATCACACAAAGCCTAGAAATAGCAGAATAAGTGATATGCGCAAAAATACTTACACGGAACAATGATTCATTATAGGAGAGTATCCGTATCAAAATAAACAAAGAATCTAGATAAACACATTTTTTTCGATGTTCGAGGTTAGATCCGAACAAACTGCATTTTTTGACAATGCTGATAGAATTGCTTGACTTTTTGTACCGCATAGTTCTTAAAATCGTACGCTTAGTTTTTTCGTAATCGAATTAACAAATTCAGAATATTATCACAAAATTGATATAAAAACTAAAAGTTTTCTGTTTTCACAATAAAACCTGTTAGATTTTAACTTTTTGCATTAAGTTTTATTGATTTTAAATTTATAAAATGTAGCGATCTTTTTTCAACTTCTGACATTCATTTCATTTTATTGTCCATGCATGCAGACATGCTTTTCAACGAATATCACGTTCGCGTCAAGCTTAAACTTTCCTTATAATGGTAATGTCGAATATTTTAATATGATATATAAAATTTACGCTTTTATATTTTTAAAGTATACTTTATTATACTTTGATTCAATGTGCGATTTCGGTAAATTGTATGCATGTTGAGTTCGACTGCTGTTTAGATTTCGAGGATTGATTTTTCTTTTTTTTTTATCAGTCATTAATATCGATACCTATTCTTCAGATTTTGTTTCTATTTGATTTTTTATTTGCTCAAATAAGACTAGTACAACCATAACAACAACAACTTGTCTAAACTGCTAGTTTTAAGTTGCTACTATACAGTGACTAAAGTAAACTAGTTTTAAGTTAGCTTATTTTAATATACTCTCTAATCTTTAATCACTACATGACTGACAAAGTATTTCAACAATAAAACGCACACAAACAATTATTTTTTAAATTTATCTGTGCATGCTTAGTATTAGAAAAAAACTTTTTATAAAATTTAACTTTAATTGAAAAAGACAAACTTTGCACATAATATATATTGCTTCTTAGTTTATTTTATTACTCGCAGAAGCAATCGCCGAAGCAGCATTTCCCAATTTCCCAATGCAAATGCTACATAAAAACATAATCATTGTAATCCGAAGCTTAAAACATAAAAAATAGATTTTTTCTTGATCTAAACTACATAACTAGTTTCAGAAACTTCATCGGCAGTGACAGTTTTGCAAGCAGGCGACTGGATCGTCTTCCAAAACTCACCAGAGTGATTCACCATGATTGAAATAGACGATAGCAATGCAGTGCAAATTCGCCGATGTGACGCCAGCTTCGATCAGTGCATCGAGGACCTGAAGCCATTTATTCTATGCCTAGCAACGCGCCAGGAGAAGCAGCTCTGCAGCGACTGGGTGCGCCGTCTGTGCGAGGTGAGCGCCGACAGCCTGGCTGAAAAGCAGCGGCGCAAAGCCTACGCCGATAGCCTGTTCGCCATGCTGCGCGAGGGCCGCCTGACTGCGCCGTTCAACGCCGGCCCGCCCGAGTCTCCTGGTCTGCCATCGACAATGCCGCCGAGTGTAGCCTCGTCGGCCGCAGCAGCTGCTGCAAGTGCAGCTGCCTCAGAATATTTCTGGCAAGCTTCGCCCGGCTCCGTATCGTCTGGTACCAATCAAACAGTGACGACATCCTCGCATGCCATGAAATTTCCGGAAAATCTGACGTCACCTCAACTAATTACGTCATCATCAACAATGACGTCATCACAGACGCCATCGACTCGCTGGACAAGCAACGGCATCGATTATAACGATGTTGGGCGGGTCAAGACCTCTACACAGCAGGCACCTTCATCGGGCGACTCGTCAGCGTTGACATCAGCAACGGCCGCCTTGGAGCGTGCTCGTGCTGAGGCTGCTGACTATCGATCGCGCCTGTCGACCTGTCAGCGCCGCTGTGACGAGCTGTCGGACGAGCTGGCCGAACTGGCCGAACGTCGCGAATGCGAGTCTACTGAGGCGTCCGCCTCGGCCGAGTTGCGCATTCGCGAGGCTCAGCTGCTCGGCGAACGGCGCGTTCAGCAGTTGGAGTCGGAGCGGGACGCTCTAGTTGCTAAGCAACGCCAGCAGCTTCAGTCGGTTATAGACGAGACGCGGCAGAGTCTTCAGGAGGCGGAGACGCGGCACAGTGAGCAGGTATTTTTCATCAAACTTATCAGTCTATAACAGTAGGTGGGAAACGAGGTTCACGAAGTGCGTCTGCACTGCTTTGATTAATATCATTCTTGCCACACACAGGTCGCGGAACTGCAGCGATCGCTGGCTCAGCTACGCGAAGACTTGGCCGGAACAAGCGAAGCAGCCGCCGAAGCAGCAGCCGCAGCGACAAAAGAACGCCGTTCACTGGAGGCTCGACTTGAACGCTCGGAATCTGAGCGTGAGAGACTAGAAACTGAGTATCAGCAGTGCCTAGCAGAGCACGAGTCTGAGTTAGGCGCACTGCGCTCAAAACACGAGGCCGCTCTTGCGTTCGCTCGACATGAGGCCCGCCTCGAGGCCGAGCGAAGCGCCGAACTGCTGACTGATCAGCGCGACCAGCTGGCCGAACTGAGGCGCGCTCTATCGGCGTCCGAGTCAGCGCGCCTTCGCGAAGCGCGCGAAGCCGAATCGCGACTCGAGTCGGAGCGCGCCGCCGAACGAGAACGCGCCGAAGCGCGCAGCGTTGAAGCAAATCGGCGCACGACAGATGAGTTGACGCGACGAGCCGAAGCAATCCGACGGCTCGAGGAGGCCCTTGCCGAGTCGGAGCGCCGAGTTGAACGGGCGAACGCGGAGGCGGCTCAGTCTGCTGAGTCAGCTGCGGCGGAGATGCGTCGCCAATGCGAGCGTCAGCTGGGCGACCTGCGACGCCGGGCGGAAGCGGCTGACGCTGATTTGGAATCGGCTGGGCAGCTGCGCGAGCGTCAGGCGCAGGAGTTCAAGGCCCGCCTGGAAGCGGCACGTGCCGAGGCTGACGAGCGTCTTCGACAGTCGGAGGCCGATTCGAAGCGACGTGCAGCTGAGGCCCGGTCTGAGTGGGACCGGACGGCGCGACGAATGCGGGAGGAGGCTCAGGCAGCGGCCAACGCGGCAAAGGAGCGACTCGCAGCGGCTGAGGCTGCAGCAGCGAAGCGCTCGGAGGAGGCAGCCGAAGAGGCGGCTGGCCTTCGCCGGGAGGTGAAGCGGCTTAAAGCGGAGCTATTGTCCGAGCGTCAGGCCCGTCAGCAGCAGCTGCTGGAGCTGGGTCTGCTTAGGCAGGAAGAGACCGCCCGGCTGCAGCGACAGATGGAGCAGCAGGTGGGCAAATAGAAGCTTTAGCTTAGTTTGGTATTTACCAGTGTGCAATTCTATTCACACACGGTGTATAGAAGCCGCGGATGTAAAATGTTAAATATGCAGCTAAATACCGCTTGTTCAAAGACCAATAAAGCGTTGAGATAAAATTAAATGCTCAAAATTCGAAGTAACACTTACGGTCAAAGTAACATTTAAGGTCAAAGTAACATTTAAGGTCAAAAAAAATTCTTGACGAAAAACCCTTATACATTGTAGGCAGCTGATGCTCGCGTCGAAGCTGAAGCCGAGCGCGTCCGTCTGGCTCGCGAAGCCTCTGAGTCAGCGGAGCGCGCTCTGCGCGCCACAGACGCCCGTCTGGCCGAGCTGGAGGCCGATTGGCGTCGGCGAGTCGAACAGGCGGCTGCCGGACTGTCCGAAGCGCGCGCCGAGGCCGACGAATTGCGAGCCGAACGTCGCCGCCTACTTGCGGCGCTGGCCAGCGGCACCGAGGCGGCCGAGAACGCGCTGGCCGCTGAGCGGAGCCGCTGCGAGCAGCGCCGCCGTCGACTGGCCGAGAAACTCAGCATCAGGCTGGAGACGGAGCGTCAGGCGCGTCGCCTCGCTGAGGAACGGCTGGCCGAGGCGCAGCTGACCGCGGAACGAACGCTCCTGGAAGCAGAGGCCGGGTACCAGCGCCAGCTGCAGGGCCTCCTGCCGGCCGAGCTGCAGCAGCAGCTGGAGGCCACCATCGCCAGCCTGCGCCAGCAGGTGACGGCCCTGCGTCAGCGCTGTCGCCAACTGGCCGAGGCGGAAGCCTCTAGGCGCGGCAGGCCGACTGGCAGCGCGAACGAAAGTTTTGAACCGGTTGAGGCCGATTTGAATTCTTGAGAAAAACCTGAGAATTTAAAGTTCTGCTGTTTTAGAGAGGTCAGGAGTTCGAATCTCAGTCCACTCCAAAATGCATATAAATGGCCGAATCAACGTTAAGTAGAACTGCTATTAATCTATTCTGTTGGGTTGCTAGCTGCCTCTGATCAGTAGCTAGGATTGATCGATAGCTCTGCATTTTTCATTCACTCTGAAAGCCACTCCGTCCAGTTTCAATGCTTGGCCTTTTCATTTTAGCGCTCAAATTGTTATTGTTTTTTTAAATAAAAGTAAGGAACCTCAGGCACATTTAGGTGGATATTTAAAAAAAGCTATGCACATTTTAATTGGTTTCAAACCAGTAAACGCTTGTTGGTCTACTCATAGTAGCCTAGAAGACTATTCCGCGATTTTTTTCTTGCGTTGCGAATTATCAAAGCAAGCCAGTGCTACCCCAGCATGCGCGAGTATTCAAACTGTGCTTTTGATTTTTTTACGTTTTTCGTTTGTTAATAAAATTGTATAACAATATGCTTGACTGACTACTTACCAGGGCACTGGTTGCGCTGCAGTAAAATCACTGATTTCGAAACACATTTCCCATTCTTGTCTTTAAGAGCGTATCTTGAACTGGTATCGCAGCTTGAATAACAACGGGAATCGTAGCTATAATCGTAACTAAAACTCTAGCTACAATTATGGTGGGAATCGCAGCGGGAATCGCAGCTGGAATCGCAGCTGGAATCGTAGCCATAGTCACAGCGGAAGTCGTAGGATTATTCGCTGCAGGAATCGAGGCTAGAATCGAAGCGGGAATCGAAGCTAGAACCGCAGCAGGAATCGAAGTTGGAATCGCAGCTGGAATCGAAGCTGGAATCGAAGCTAGAATCGCAGCTGGAATCGAAGCTAGAATCGCAGCAGGAATCGAATCTATAATTGCAGCAAGAATCGAAGCTAGAATCGCAGCTAGAAACACTGCGTGAGTCGAAGTTGGAATCGCAAATATAATCATAGCTAGGTGCAATAATGTTTCAAGAATTTCAGCTTTTAGTTTTCATTGGCAGTTGCTAGGTCTCGTCTTCAGATATTGTAAGCGCCATCAAGGCCATCAGACTGCTGGCGCCACTGCCGGAAAGACGGAATGCGACCAGAAGTTTGGCAAACTGCAAGCGCTTGGGAAATCCCGTCGGATAGCGGATAGTTTGAGGATAGAAAGGGTGGGGGAGAAAGCAAGGGTGAGATGCTGTGAGCACACTTGCCTATGTGCTCACGTGTTTGCGCCGGCTTCCTCTGTAGCCATTTTATTGGTTTCCTTGACAGCAAGCGGAGTGGGGTGGCTGGCTGCTCAGCTGCCACATTCCGAAGCAGAATTTAATCCAAGCAGTTGAGAGAAGTCTTGCTTGCTATGGCAAAGAGAAGCTGAGCAGGCCTCTGAGCAGATTTGAGTGCTCATTCAAATTTAAATTTGACAGTCAATATTTTTGACAAGCTAGCTGTCGCAGCTAACTGAACTTGTTCGAGGCAGGCGTCGATGCGGTTACCATGGAAACGAAAGGCAATCATCTTCGTAGTCATCGGAGGCAGCGCGAAATCTGTCCGTTCGGCCTCACTAATGAGGGCTCCCCGCCACCGCTGACTGGGCCTCTGGGAGCTCACAATGGCTGCGCCGGTGAGTGAAGAGACTGAGAGCGTATGAGGGAGGGTGAGAGTGAATGAGGGAGTGTAAGAGTAAATGAAGTAGGGTGAGAGTGAATAAGGGAGGGTGAGAGTGAATGATGGAGTGTAAGAGTAAATGAAGTAGGGTGAGAGTGAATAAGGGAGGGTGAGAGTGAAGGATGGAGGTTGAGAGTGAATGATGGAGGGTGAGAGTGAAGGAGGCAGGGTGAGAGTAAATGAGGGAGGGTGAGAGTGAATGAGGAAGGGTGAGAGTGAATGAGGGAGGGTGAGAGTGAATGAGGGAGGGTGAGAGTGAATGAGGGAGGGTGAGAGTGAATGAGGGAGGTTGAGAGTGAATGAAGGAGGGTGAGAGTGAATGAGGGAGGTTGAGAGTGAATAAGGGAGGGTGAGAGTGAAGGATGGAGGTTGAGAGTGAATGATGGAGGGTGAGAGTGAAGGAGGCAGGGTGAGAGTAAATGAGGGAGGGTGAGAGTGAATGAGGAAGGGTGAGAGTGAATGAGGGAGGGTGAGAGTGAATGAGGGAGGGTGAGAGTGAATGAGGGAGGGTGAGAGTGAATGAGGGAGGGTGAGAGTGAATGAGGGAGGGTGAGAGTGAATGAGGGAGGGTGAGAATGAATGAGGGAGGGTGAAAGTGAATGAAGTAAGTTGCTGTTGCCTATATTTAACCAGAATTATTTTGAAGTTATGCATGTTTGCATTGATTAGTCAGGTACTTTTCATAAGCTTCTAGATCTGAAGTCTTCAATTCGCTTTAGAAGTATTTGGTCATACAAAATACAAATTTGTAGGTCTCGGCTTGCCAATCAGAGTCGTATTCAGAAGGACGCCAAACTGGTCTTGTTACTCGTAATTCCCACCCGTAACTCTTGACCAACCCTCACGCAGTTCTGAGGAAATAATCTCAACGGCCATAGAAGCCTTTGTTAGTCCTGTGGGATTTCTGGGGATGGGGGGTCGGTTGGCAGAGCAGGGATAAAAATTGGTCCACTTCCCACCGACCCGGGACGGGAAGCGCGGTTTGGCGCCATTGTTGTTCAACTCTAAGGCAGAGCAATTCAAATTTTATGAGGAGGCAGACAGAGAACATTGATGGAGAGCCGAGGAGGCTGGGTGAATGGCTTAGATTTTGGACTTGACGGTTGGTTGACTTCTTCATCTTCTCTTCTTAGTTTTCCAAAGGCTGCTTCGTTGGTGAAAATTCTGGCTTTAACTTTTTCATTCATTGAATAAAGAGGGTAAAAATATTTTTATTAGAGCGAAACCTGCTATCTGTGCAAGACCGAAGTTTTACTATGTCAAAACTGCCTTTGGACCAAAGCAGCTATCCTCAGAGCAAATCCATTTGGTGCTTAAACAATTGAACACATGTATTTATGAAACGCTAAAATAGTTAAATACGTATTCCGACTGACAACCGACGGGGTTGATACTCGTATACTGATTGGATCATTCATTGCATCATCGATTGGATCATTGGTTGCATCATGGTTGCATCATTGGTTGCATCATGGTGGCATCATTGGTTGCATCATTGGTTGCATCATTGGTTGCATCATGGTTGCATCATTGGTTGCATCATTGGTTGCATCATTGGTTGCATCATTGGTTGCATCATTGGTTGCATCATGGTTGCATCATTGGTTGCATCATTGGTTGCATCATTGGTTGCATCATTGGTTGCATCATTTGTTGCATGATTGTTGCATCATTGGTTGCATCATTGATTGCATCATTGGTTGCATCATGGTTGCATCATTGGTTGCATCATGGTGGCATCATTGGTTGCATCATTGGTTGCATCATGGTTGCATCATTGGTTGCATCATGGTTGCATCATTGGTTGCATCATTGGTTGCATCATTGGTTGCATCATTGGTTGCATCATGGTTGCATCATTGGTTGCATCATTGGTTGCATCATTGGTTGCATCATGGTGGCATCATTGGTTGCATCATTGGTTGCATGATTGTTGCATCATTGGTTGCATCATTGATTGCATCATTGGTTGCATGTTTGTTGCATCATTTGTTGCATCATTGATTGCATCATTGGTTGCATGATTGATT
Organism: Macrostomum hystrix; assembly: GCA_950097015.1. Classification (NCBI taxonomy): domain Eukaryota; kingdom Metazoa; phylum Platyhelminthes; family Macrostomidae; genus Macrostomum; species Macrostomum hystrix. Next base: position 1,183,978 of record CATNEN010000026.1, read on the forward strand.
GCATCATTGGTTGCATCATTGGTTGCATGATTAATTGCATCATTGGTTGCATCATTGGTAGCATCATTTGTTGCATGATTGATTGCATCATTGGTTGCATCATTAGTTGCATCATTGGTTGCATCATTGGTTGCATCATTGGTTGCATCATTGGTTGCATCATTGGTTGCATCATGGTTGCATCATTGGTTGCATCATTGGTTGCATCATTCGTTGCATCAATCCTCAGAGCCAGCTGAAGGCGGTCACCACTCGGAGCCGCTGCAGCGCCAGCTCACCAGCAGCCTGGAGTCCGTCAGCCGGTTGAAGCTGCGTGCATTCGTTGCTGCTTTGATCGCCGCTGCCACCGCCGAGGGCGCCCTGCCAGCCAAGGAGCTCAGCAAGCTTGCTGCCGAGCATCAGATGCCGCTGTCGCAACGCCTACTCGACCGTCTGGCGATAGCGTGCGTCGCTGAAACTGACGCTGAACAAGATAACGGCGGCGGCGGTTCTGACAGAGCGGCTGCGTCCGGATGGGTCGACAGCGACGCTGCGGCCCTCCGCCTGATGAGCGCCCACTCCCAGACCAGGCGAGAGAGCGTCCAACTTTCGAGCACTGCCACTCGGCATGAAGTCGAATCTGCTGCCACCGCTGGCGCCGTCTGGTCCTCGGAGCTGACGAGGCGAGTGGTGGAACAGCTGACGCTGCACCGGCGCTACGTCAACTTGGACGCCATCCGGAGGGACCTGCGCAAGCGGGACTCCAGCCGAAGCGGCCTTCTGCCTAAGCGGGCGGTAAGGATCAAAGCAACTGACTGAACTGTCCTGACTGAACTGTCCTGACTGAACCGTCCTGACTGAACTGTCCTGACTGAACTGTCCTGACTGAACTGTCCTGACTGAACTGTCCTGACTGAACTGTCATGACTGAACTGTCCTGACTGAACTGTCCTGACTGAACTGTCCTGACTGAACTGTCCTGACTGAACTGTCCTGACTGAACTGTCCTGACTGAACCGTCCTGACTGAACTGTCCTGACTGAGCTGTCCTGACTGAACTGTCCTGACTGAACCGTCCTGACTGAACTGTCCTGACTGAGCTGTCCTGACTGAACTGTCCTGACTGAACTGTCCTGACTGAACTGTCCTGACTGAACCGTCCTGACTAAACTGTCCTGACTGAGCTGTCCTGACTGAACTGTCCTAACTGAACTGTCCTCAATGGGGGGATGAGTGGGCAGAGGGCTTAATGCGCTTGCCACTCGCACCAATGTCCCTGAGCTCGATTCTGTGGCGAGGCTGCCTTCACTTGTTACATAGCCGTGGAGAGAAGGCATGGGGGCTTGTTGTGCAATTTATGCTCTTGAGGGTCAACCTGTAATGCACAGTGATAGTGTACACTACCTGACAATGAGGGCAGATGTACACACCTGTGTGAGTATCTGTGTACACAGTATCTGTGTGCGTGTGTGCTCAGGAGTCAGCGAAACGTGCAAATTGCCTCCTCGCTGGCTGCTGGTCACCAAATAATGTGCCTTTGCCCGCAGCCCTCCTGCAGTATTATTATAATTATTATCGCTGTCCTGACTGTTTCGTTCACCACAATTCGCAGGTAGCCGATGTCTGCGCCAGGCACGACAATCCAGTCTACGGCTCAGTGCTGGCAGCTGTTCTGAGACGCTTCAAAGATAGCGCCTCAGGAACAGTGCGGTGAGAGCCACATTTGTTAATTGATTTCTTCATAGATATTTTGCCAGTGTAACATGGTGTTTGATGTAATTACTGTCTATCTATCTTGTCCCAGCTGGCAGAAGTTCGTCAAGTTCCTGCAGCAGTCCCAGCAGGCCTACTTTGACTCGCATCCGGAGGCGCCACGGCAGGAATCGGCGAGGACTGTCAACACCGCCGTCAATACCAGCCTGCAGTCACTGGGTGGCAACAGCTCGGTAACTGCCTCTTGCTACTATCAACCCTTCATGGGGTTGTAGACTAGTGGTTAGAGCGTCGGACTCACGACTTGAAGGTCGGGGGTTCGATTCCGACTACACAGGAAAAAATTGTCACCATTAGCAAGACAATTACGCTCGTAACTCTGCATTGCTTCAGTTCACACAGCTCTAAAAAGGGTACGAGCATGAGCTGGGGCAATTGAGAGTGGGTGCGACGTCCCCCCAGTCCATGGACTGAACAGCTGTACACAGCTTTCTGATGCGCCGCGCAACAGCTGCGGGTGTACTGTCGGCTGCACATCTTGCCCAATCGGGGCAGGTGTAATCACTTATTATCATTACAAATAACAAATGAAAGGCAAGGGGCAGAAGAAGTTAAAAGCCAGTTTAACAACTCCTAGACGCAAGCCCGTGAACTGATCCTTCGGATTCGCAGGCAGCCAGCAGCGCCACCTTGTCCACGGTGACCCTGGCTTCCACTGAGAGCGGCGAAGAGCTCTTTGAAGAAGAAGTGAACAATGCTCACAAAGCACCAGAACCACAAGCGAGCACGAAGCAGCAGCAGCAGCAGCAGCAGAAGCAGCCAAGAAGTGCTTCAATCACTGCTGTACACTCTACTCCAACTCATCCAGTAGTGTATCGTCATCCAGGAAGTCAATCTCAAAACCGGCTGTCAGTTCCACCTGTCGCCCCAGCTACCAAGCTCCTGTCACCTTCGCCAGTGTCCCAATCCACAGCAATAGGCATCAGGCAACTGAGTATCAGCTGTCGATTTGGTGATCGCAAAGTCACATGCCCGGACGATCTCGACTGGACTGACGAAGAGGCTGTAGCTGCGGAGGAACGAGAAGCACCTGATGCTCGACTGGAGCTCGACTGGGTGTAAGCCCGTGGGCTCTGATTGGCTAGGAAATGATTGCTTGTTCTCTCAAATCCGATTGGTTGCTGATAATGGACGGGTTGCTTGTTCTCTCAAATCCGATTGGTTGCTGATAATGGACGGGTTGCTTGTTCTATCAAATCTGATTGGTTGCTGATAATTGATGGGTTGCTTGCTCTCTCAAATCCGATTGGTTGCTGATAATGGATGGGTTGCTTGTTCTCTCAAATCTGATTGGTTGCTGATAATGGATGGGTTGCTTGTTCTCTCAAATCTGATTGGTTGCTGATAATGGATGGGTTGCTTGTTCTCTCAAATCTGATTGGTTGCTTGTTCTCTCAAATCTGATTGGTTGCTGATAATGGATGGGTTGCTTGTTCTTTCAAATCCGATTGGTTGCTGATAATGGACGAGATGCTGGTTCTCTAAGATTTGTGATTCTTCCAATGGGATGGACTGATGTTTTCCAATCTTTCTATTCTATTCCTTAGCTACGGTTACCGTGGCAACGACTGTCGACGAAATCTGGTGTCAGTGCCGGGCAGCGGGCAGCTGGCCTACCCCATCGGTTGGGTAGTTGTCCTGCTTCGCTGCATCGCTAACATGGTCGGCAATAGACAGCGGCATTATCGAGAGCACAAGGCCGATGTCAAATGGTGTGAATTGAAATTTTTCAAGATCATTTGGACATTGACAAGTCATTCGTGATCTATTGACAAGTCATTCATTCAACCAGGAACCTTTAACAACAAGTTTTGCGTGATGAAATATATTTATGAAGGCTTGGGGGCTTGTCACGCAATTTACGCCCTTGAGGGCCAACTTCTAAGGCGCTGTGAAAGTGTACACTGCCCGACGATGAGAAAGTCTGGGCAGATGTACACACCTGTGTGGGTGTGTGCTCATGTGTTCAGGAGTCAGCGGAATGGGCAGCTATCTAGCCAACTGATGTACTCGTACCTGATTACCTATCTTCCTTCGTGCATGCGACTCTTAACATGTTTATTTAATAATATTACCTTAATACTGACCTTTATTCACGCCGCACAACCTCCTGCCACAGTGTCTGCGTGCACCCCGACGGACTGACGATGGCCAGCGGCGGCTGCGGCAACGGCTTCCGAATTCGGGTATGGAATTCGGTCACTTTAGAAACTGCAGCCGAGCTAGATCAGCACTCATCAGTATCTCCAACAGTTGTCGGCCTCGCCTTTCTGAACTCCGAGGTGAGCTGCTGTTTTTACTGGGAAAATCAATGTCTAGTTTAGGGATTTTGGGAGAACTGGAGTTCGGAGAATCTGTGATTCAAATTACAGAATCACAGGTTTGGGAGAATCACAGGTTTGGGAGAATCACAGGTTTCGGAGAATCACAGGTTTGGGAGAATCACAGGTTTGGGAGAATCACAGGTTTGGGAGAATCACAGGTTTGGGAGAATCACAGGTGTGGGAGAATCACAGGTGTGGGAGAATCACAGGTTTGGGCGAATCATGGGTTTGGGAGAATCACAGGTTTGGGAGAATCACAGGTTTGGGAGAATCACAGGTTTGTGAGAATCACAGGTTTGTGAGAATCACAGGTTTGGGAGAATCACAGGTTTGGGAAAATCACAGGTGTGGGAGAATCACAGGTTTGGGCGAATCATGAGTTTGGGAGAATCACAGGTTTGGGCGAATCACAGGTTTGGGCGAATCATGGGTTTGGGAGAATCACAGGTTTGGGCGAATCATGGGTTTGGGAGAATCACGAGTTTTGAAGTCTGGAATAGATTGGTTTCATCGACTATTTCGATGCTTTCGTTAGACATTTTATTACGAGCAATTTATTACGTAATATAGCTAATAAGACGATAAACGCTCCGATTTCAAAGAACAATTTCTGCTGTATTAGCTCGAACTTATCTGTTGAAGAGGTCTTGACGCGTAGTAAAATTTCATTCCTTATGTAGCCATAACACGCATGCTTTAAAGGGCGTTCGTTAATGAAAACTCGGAGAGCGCTGTCAGCACGCGAGAATGTTTCAATAAAAGTCCCTGATTAATTAGGGTGCAGCCCCGTAGAGAAGGCTTGGGGGCTTGTCGTGCAATTTACGCCCTTGAGAGCCAACTTCCAAGGTACAGTGAAATTTTAACCTGTCTCACGATGAGAAAGTCAGGGCAGATGTATGCACGGGCGTGTGCCTGCATACGGTATCTGTGAGCGTGTGTGCTCAGGAGTCAGCGGAAATGGGGCAGAATTGCCTCCTGGCTGGCTGCGGGTCTAGTGTCACTAAATGCTGTGCCATTGCCTGCAATTATGATTTTTATTGAAGGGCGTGATCTCTTACGACCGTCGGACAGAAAAGGTCATGTTAAAATGGAAACATCGCGCCTTATTGGTTTAACATTCGCATCGTCTTTTCAGTGTCTGATATCAGTTGACGACTCCGCTCCGCAGCCGCAGCTGAAGCTCTGGCAGCTGAAATCCCGCTCCGCCCCGCTGGTCGTGGCTCGACCCGCTGCGGCTGTCGTCTGCGACATCGCAGTGCGCCCCGGAGGCGGTGGGGAGTTTGTGACTGTTGGTAGGGGTCACATCGCCTGGTGGCGATACCAAAGAACTCAGGATGCCGACTATTCCGTCGCTGACAGCAGCCAAAGCCTCCAGCTGGTTCGAGAGAGCGGCTCAACAGCACTGTCGGCGAGGTACATCGTCAGCGCCGTCTACTGCTCTATCGGCCAAATTGTTACCGGTGACTCGAGCGGTGGTATTGCCGTCTGGAGCGATATCAACGATGACTGTAGGCTTCTACGAATTCAAACGCACGCTCATCAGGTGTGAATAACAATTCAAAAATAAAAAATTGAAGGAGGGCTGTTGGCACTGTCACATCATTTGGTGACACTAGACCCGCAGCCTACGAGGCGGCAGTTTTGCCCTTTCCGCTGACTGCTGAGCACACACGCACAACAGTCTGTAAATCTGCTCTGACTTTCTGATGGTCAGGCAGTGTACACTGAACTGTGTCTTGCAGGTTGGCCCTCAAGGGCGTAAGTTACACGACAAGTGCCCAAGCCTTCTCTCCCCGGCTTCACCCCAAATGAATGTGGTCTCGCCACGAGCTCAGTTGATCTTAGTTAACCACTCAGCCACTCCCCCTCCATCAGATGTGAAACTGTCAAACCATTTCTCTGATCTGCTCCAAGATTGCACTTAATCTCTTTTGAAAATGACCTTAAAATGCACACTTTCATGGTTCATCTAAGGGCCCTGTGTTCGCCTTGCTCGAACTTTCTCTCAACGATCATTGCTGGGTGCTCAGTGGCGGTCGCGATGGACGTCTAGCTGCATGGCGCATACCCGACGACATTCCCGAGACTACGACGGCGGCAGCTTCCGAAGAGAGCGACCAGAAACTGAGAAAGTCGCCGGCTGCCAAAAGCTGCCAGGCTTTGCCCGACGAAGCTGCTGGCGGTGCCGGCATTCGCTGCATCTGCGCAGTATGGGTCGACGGTGCCGATCAAGGAGACAATGTCGAGGCTGGCCACCAGGACGAAGATGGCGGTGGCACTTCGCTCGCGCTGGGCACCACCGCAAACGCCATCTTCCTGTGCCGTCTGCCAGCTGCGGTGGCTGGCAAGGACTCGCTCGAAGAGGATCCTCTAGCCGGCGCCAAACTGCTGGCCGAGCCGCTGACGGCCGGTCACTACGATCGGCTCCGCTGCATGGCCGGCCTCCCCAGCCACCAGTCGGTGTTCGTCACAGCTGGCTACGACAGCCAGGTGCGAATGCACAGCGCTGAGACGCATCGGTGTCTGCACACAGCTGTACTGCAGGTGAGCTTCATGTACAACAGGCTTTTCGCTTCCACAATAACCATCTCTTACCTCGGAGATAAACTTTTAAACTACAATCTGGCAGAGGAAGTGCATCTCCAGTGTGCTGTGGCACAGCAGCGGAACTCTGGTATTCGGCAGTCGCACCGGACAACTTATCATTCTGGAGCGATCTGGTGCGGTGCTCTGCCAGATCTTCAAGAGAAGAGTAGCTAGGCATAAGATTACCGCCATCGCGACATCACATTGTAAGTTTTCATTCGAGCAACGCATTAATACACTTTGAATTGTAAATCGTACTCCGTGAAGGTGCGGGTAATTGAAGCCTCCAATTTCATCCAATTTTTAAGCCGGAGAAATGCTTGCCATCGGCGATGCCCGCGGCAGGATCTACTTCGTACAGCAGCGAAGACGGCAGCAACAGCACCAAAATAATCAGCTGCAGTCACAGCAGCCTCCCGTTGATCAAAAGGAATCCATCGACCAATCTCAAACAGCAGCAGCCGAAACTCCACGATTCTCCTGGACGATCGTTGGAGAAGTCCGCACACTTCGACGCGCCATTGAGGCGATAGATTTTGCCAGCGATCGATTCGAAGGCTCCTTGTTGCTGCGAGCAAGCAACCGTGTCGCTGAACTGGCATTTTGTGAGGCCGCAAGCTTCTTTGTGTGATTCTGCGATTTCGGTTTTACAATTTTTTTAATACAAATATTGAACCTAAGCTCGGCGTTAAAAAAGTTAGAAACCGACGCTTCACCTTCCTGCAAGGTGACGCGACCAACTTTCATTTGAGCACTGATGAAGAGCGATTTCGAAATGTCACCTGGAGCACTCATACCTGCATGTGCTGCCATTATTCAGTTGGTGAGTGACTGCTTGCGTTTAATGGTGTTTTAAAACCTGATAATTTTCGGCTAAAAATGGTTGTAGTTTGTTTAGTTTCTGGCCTCATTATGACTTAGAGTTAATAACATGCTTATAATCTTGAAAAAACATTTTCAGGCGTGTGGAACTCCGAGGTGGCCGCCAAAAGGAACATCACTGCGATGGACGCTTGCCCATCGAGAGGCCTACTTGCTGTAGGGCTGGACACTGGCCAGGTGCTGCTGTACCACCTGCCGTGCCTCAACCCGAAGGTATTGGAAGGCGTGAGTTCATATTTAGCAGTCTAAACATGTTGAAAGCTGACTCCGGGTCCCCATTCCATATCGCCAAGCAGAATGGCTACCGAGTCTATCACGGGCCTGCACGCATAGCTGCACTGAAGTTCCTGTCTGATGGCGCGCGCCTCGTTGCCGTTGGCGGATCTGAGGCCTGCATTATGCAGTGGAGCGTGCTGTGAATGAGCAGCCTGTACACCTTAGCCTCAAGGTGTGCAGCTTTCGTACAGTTATGTAGCCTTTGAAAATAGTTGCTATTAATAGTCTACTGGTTACACTTTTACCTCGAGCGTATTCTCAGAAGCAACGGTTTGTTTCACATAAACGAATAAATGCATAAGTTAATTCACGATTTGAAGATCGTTTCTACGAGTACTTGATAAAAAGCATAACAAGTTAAGCTTCCACTTAATCTCAAGACTTGCAATTCGTTTTGGTTCGGAGTCCAAAAAGCGGAAATAACTATCAAGTAAGTCCTCGTGGGTTCACAAAATTGCACAAAAGAGGCAAAAATTACAAATCTTTAAAAAGCTACATTCATCAAAAAAATATGAACATCAAGGATGTCGCTGGCGCCGGCGCCGGTCGCTAACTGGCGATTTGAGCGCTGACCTGAGACTGACCAACACACAATAGACTTACAATGGACTTGTGAAAAATACTCATGCAATAGGCTGCTCAATAAATGTTTTATTTGGTGTCTCTCGTACCAAGGTCCCTGAGCTCGATTCTGCGGCGAGGTCCTACTCATTTGGGAAATTCAGGGCAGGTGTACACACCTGTGTGAGCATGTGCCTGCAACGGTATCTGTGTGCATGTGTCCAGAATTGCCTCCTCGCTGGCTGTGGATCCAGTGTCACCAAATGGCGTGCCATTGCCCTGTAGCAAAAATATGTATTATATTTCATTTCCTTTGAATTGTGAGTCACAGATTGCATCGCATATAGACAGTATCAGAAAACTTGACGATATCTTAAAAGGAGCTATCTATCTGTCCGTATTGCTGAATTTTCGAAAAGAACGAAAGTACTGCCCCTAGGACTCGCCAGGACTAGCAGAACTTGATGCCTACGGCGGGTCAAAATGAGCTGTTCCATTAGATTAGGATATACATGTATAAATTCAGCTGATCATTCCTCACCATTACTCACAACCGTATTCCGACCAGCCTTTCCTTGAGCTACTCGTACAACTCAACAACTGTTCCAATAATTCTATATAATTACGTCGCGAAAAAACAAAGAACCGCACAAAAATGTTTTCTTGGGAAAAATACTCATACGTTTACGATAGGCTGCTCACTAGAGGTTTTATTTGATGTCCAAGTTATTACATAACTGTACGGAGCTGTAAGACTGATAAGAGTAGTACATTATGGGGAGTATAGAGTAAAGTCCATTGTGTGTCGGTCAGTCTCAGGTCAGCGCTCAAATCGTCAGTTAGCGACCGGCGACGGCGCCAGCGACGTCCTTGACGTTCCTGATGATGCGGATGACCTTCCTGATGCGGATGCCCTTCTTGGCCAGGTGCACGGCTCCCTCGTCCGACAGACCCTCGATGTTGGACAGGGCCTCCAGGGCGGCCAGGGTGTCCGCCTCATCCGACTGCTGGCTGGGGCTGGCGGCGGCCAGGGCGGCGCACAGCAGGAGTCCGAGAGCGAGCTGCCACTTCATGATTGAGTCGGGTCTGAGCTGTCTCTTGATGAGGCTGAGAGTCTGAGTTTGACTGTTAGTCGTTGAATTGTCCTCCTTGCACAGTCGAGGGCTCCGAATTTATAGCCGAGTTTTCGCACGTGTTTCCGGTCAGGCATCGAACTGCACTGTCAGGTGACATTGAGCTCACAGTGCTGGAATTCCCTTCCCCATGTACTATGACTAGGCGGTTTATGTACTAGGCGGTTTAATCCTTCTTGAAGTCTAACTGCATTTTTTGTTTAGTCAGTGCACAGCGTGCTTGTAGTATTAAATGTTTCTGTTCTTGAATGGACGAACATTTGTTTGCTCTAAGAAAATGTTTCCTTAATGCAACAATTTCTTTTACGAGATTATCATTATCATTACCTGATTGCAGATGCGAGCTAGAAAGTGGCCACGCAAAGATTGTGTGCAGTTTGCGGGCATTAAATATTTGCTCTGAAGACAAAGTTGTTTCATCTATTAGGCAAACCTTTCACAGCTCGCTTCGAACTTTCAAGCTCAAAGTTTCCAGTGCTCTTGCTAGATTTCCTTTTGGTATGCATCAGATATGTCAATCGATTTCGTCCTTAACGTAATGGCATTATGCTTCCTTTCACTTAAATTTGAACAATTTCGTTTGCAGATCTAAGGCTAGAATTACGATTTTAACTTACTCCTGTTGAAGGAGAATGGTGAGAATCGAATTAAGCGATCTTGTATATGAAATTCGAATTCAAAAGCAATTTTGATTTGTATATTGCAGGAGGGCTGTGGGTACTAGAACATAGTTTGGTGACACTAGACCCGCTGTCAGCGAGGAGGCAATTCTGCCCATTTCGCTGACTCCTGAGCACACACGCACACAGATACCGTTCGCAGGCTCACACTCAAACAGCTGTGAACACCTGTCTTGACTTTCTCATCGTCAGGCGGTGTACACTCTCACTGTGCCTTGGAGGTTGGCCCTCAATGGCGCAAATTGCACGACAAGCCCCCAAACCTTCTCTACGCGGCTGCGCCCCAAAAAAATAATAATTTGGCAAAAGAGCGTGTTAAAAATAAAAATATCGCGTCACAGCTACACATGTCGGATTATTCATCAATCAAATCTCTTTTTTGATCCTCCGTAGTTGAATCTTCGTTGAATCTTGTCATTGGTTTAGTCACGAAAGTGCAGTTTTTGCAGTAGTTTGAAAAGTAGGTAAATTAAAATATTTGCAGGTCATTTTAATAGTTTTAATTTATTTTAATAGCTCTAAATCAGTCGTTTTTGCTACCCTAAAGTTTTTTGAGTCTCCGCGGCAAAATTTAGTCTTTGAAACACCGAGAAGCACCTGGGAAAAAGAAGTCCACGCTTCGTCCCTACCACAAATCACTCAGACATCTGTCAGTCATTCCGAGCAATTTTCCGTGTTCCATTAACACGGAACAGCCGCAGCTATCGCGCGGACCATTTGAAGGCTGCGTACGGCTGTTCAGTCCGTGGACCGGAGGGACGCCACACCCACCCTCAATTGCCCTAGCTGATGCTGGTACACATTTCATAGTTTTTGGGTGAACTGAAGCAATGTAGAGTTAAGTGTTCTACAATGTAGAGTTAAAGGACTCAAGTTGTTCCAGTCGATTCGAGATTCGAACCCCCGACCTTCAACTCATGAGTCTGACGCTCTAGCCGCTAGTCTAAAACCCCTTAAGGACAAAGGATATACTCGTATGAGCTAAAAAGTTCGTCAAATAAAAGTAGACGTAGATTGGACATGCGCAGGATTAATGTAAGAATATATACCGGCTATTGAGGGTGTAATAACTAAGGCCGGGGCTATCTTTAGTGTGCAGACAAAACTTTCACCTTTACCGCCACACTGAGCGCGCGTCTATATTATTTGCTAGAACTGGGGTGGCGACACCCACCCCGCTCCGCAACCAATCAAACGACCCAGGTGTACACCTGGGCCTGGCTCACGTGCGTACACACTACAGAGGGTATCAATGTAATAATAAAGACTGGTGATTGAGGGCATCAATGGCTGTGTCATCAAAGTCATAGACATTGACGCCGGAAATAGCCAGTCTCTATTGACATTGAAAACCGCAGTGAACCAGTAGTCCATTAATGTCTGCTGCCAGTGCCACCCATTTGAGACGCGGCAAAATTGGCGGTCAATAATTTAGACCATTAATGACCGCTGCTGATGTCTATGGCAAGCACCATGACAGACGAATCCTAGAGGTGGGAGAGAGAAAAAGTGCAGAGTGTGGAAAGAGGGCAAGCACCATGACAGACGAATCCTGTCGAATGCAGAGTGTGGAAAGAGAGCCCTCTTTGTCTATGGTCAAAATCAACACAACTCGAATCAGAGTGATATAAAGACTGTTTTCCGCCCAGAGCGAATGGAATTTCATCTGATTTTGAACGAACCGTTTTTGAGCCTACGTACGACAGATTAAGATGGACGAGACATGCCCATATCCGACTGGTCTGCTTCATTTATTTAGGCAGCGTCTGTGACGTCTGTGGCCTGATGATGGAACAGATTCAACAGAGAATGGAACGAGAGGCCGAGATGGAAAGAATGACGATGGAAACCCTGCCCGAGCTAGGAATGGAGGACGTGGATGAACTTCTGAAGGTATGCGAAGACTCCAAAACGTAGTGCAGATATGGCCAGATTATCCGATGTCATCAGCAGTATTGGTTCTGACGTCGACGAAGTTCAGGCACTGTCCGTAGCGGCACCGTTGCAAAAACTGGTGCCGAATCAAGTGACGGCACCGGGCGACAGTGAGCGACCGGTGAATAGGCAAATGGTGGCCTCCGCAATCAGTGGCACTTTCCAAAACTGCACCTTCAATTTGTACATGGGCAATGCCGATCAGCAGTAAAAAGATAATCGACACGTAGAAAACTGTCTATCTGACTATCTACCTATTGCGACGTTATTCCTGTTACTGTAATACATTTTCATGCCGAGAGTATCCGTAATGGTGGTCCTCATTTGCCACCTATATTTGTCTGTGTTTATGCCATGTTTGTTACTCAATCAAAAGTGCAAATATATATGTCAGAAACGCGTGACTGCTACCTCACGCAGAGAAAAGACAACCTTGTGCCATAGACAAAACGTGAGTCGCAGAATTCATTAATGACAGCTGAGAGCGATTTTCAATGGCGGGAATCCCAGCGTTGCTCAATGAAAATGCACACTTAACGTTTGAAGTACGGGAATCCAAAGGGAATTCCCACGGAATTCCCCATAGACATAGTTTAACGATGTTCGTTAAAACCCTTGCTCAGCGTTGTTCAATGCAGGTATATGTTAGCTCTCATTTTCTTTCGACAGTCAAAAGCATAGTCCCATGTCAATGGTCCCAATCAAGCATAGACCTGACCTACTATTCTGACAAAAAAAATATAAATAGAAATAACTTTGAATTTGACGACTACAGTAGCTAATCCCACTGCAATACTCGTATAGATTCGACACCAACTCGCCGACAGTCCCTGATATTGTAAGGCAGTTTCTTCTGGCTGCTGAAAACACCGTCAGGTTCGTCTGAATTCCGGTCTCTGGAAATGAGCTTCCAGACAGCTTTGCCAAAAATATGCAGCAGCCCCCTTGAGAACGAAAATGCCTGCCATTGCCGGGGCCTTACCAGCAGAAAAAGACAATGCTATTTTCTCCCCTGGGGAAGACCACAATACCCCCCCTGTCTGCTTCACGACAGCTCCCAAACTAAATGACGGAATTTCGTGAAATGTCAAATACCCTGGTAATAAGGACAACTTACTCTCTGTATGAACCTCTTTGGCATATTTATATTCGTTGAGAAGTGTATGAATTAACAATATAATCAATACAAAATAGTCAAAAATGGTAGCCGACATGATTACATAATAAAAGTTTGAAAGCGAAAACTTTTTGTCTTTTTTGTGGCTTCTTGCCACCTACCTCTGTTGTTTTTCTACTGTTAGCAGAGGCCGCGGCCCAAATGCATCCTTTGATGATGTCTTCAGATTCGAGAAAATCCCACATCCGGCTCGTCCGATTACCTGCCGGGCGAGCTGATTTATTCTCTGGCGAAGATCACGCTGCAGAGAGGAGCAGCTGACCTCCCAGACGGGCCAGCGCTCTTCGTAACGCGCTGCAGCAAGTCAAGTAAGGCAATAATTAAAATCCATGCTACTCGAAAAGCTACAGAGTTGTTTACTCATCCGCTGACAATTTCAACCATAAGCGTGTGCAGTGACATCAAAATGGCAGGGAGAACGACTCGACTGTGTAAGTTGTAAAGCCAAGCGTGCGATCTCAAAGTAAACTAAACACAGGTTAAGTAAATAAACTCCAACTAAGTGGATGAAGTTCTACTCGAAGGACTTTTTGCACAACTCGAAGTTCAACCGGCTCTTGGTTCGGGTCAGCAACTGTGTACTCAACCCACGGGTCGGTGTGAAGCTTAAAAGCTCACCGGAAACACGTGGCAAAAAAACAAGCATAAATGCGAAGCCCCCGGCTGGGCAAGGAGGACAATTCAACGACCAACAGTCAAACTCAGACTCTCAGCCTCATCAAGAGACAGCTCAGACCCGACTCAAACATGAAGTGGCAGCTCGTTCTCGGACTCCTGCTGTGCGCCGCCCTGGCCGCCGCCCTGCCCAGCCAGCAGATGTCGAGCGAGGAGGCGGAGACCTTGTCGGCGCTGGAGGCCCTGTCCAACATTGACGAGTCCAGCCTGACGGAGGAGTCAGCTGCGCACCTGAGCAAGAAGTTCCGCCTGATCCGCGCCGTCAGGACCGCCGTCACGATCGCCAAGGTGGCTGGCATGGTGATGGGCTGAGTGCTTTTGACAAGTACACCAGTTTCTGACCGGACAAAGACCTAATATCGGCTTATAACGTATAATAAATGTGTATCTTACTAGTAAAACAAAGCGGAGCTGCTGTAGGTTGTATTTCGATTGTAATAGTAATCAACAGCTCTTTCTTGGAGCTGCAATAAAATACACTAGATAGTACCCGTCAGCCCCAAAGCATCGGTTCTTTTGATTTTTTTCGTTGAAAACTAATTTCTGGAATATTTCAGAACTTATAAGTAATATGCGAACTAGTTCGCGACAGAGATCTGAGAGTCTGAGAAGTCAGATAAAATAACAGGTAATTAAAAATGTATTAAATAAAAACAAGAAAAAAATGCAATAATACGAGCGTAATATCTGTGGAGGTCTGCGGACACTGGTACATCATTTCGTGACACTAGTCCAGCAGCCAGCGTGGAGGCAATTCTGACCATTGCGCTGCCTCCTGAACACAGACGCACACGGACACCGTACACAGGCACACACACGCTTGTGTGTACATCTGCCCTCAATTTCTTATTGTTAGGTATTGTCCAATTCCATTGTGACTCGGGGTAGTGCCTGAAGGGTATGTACTGTTTAGTCGTCTAATCATTAAGTTGCAATTGTGCTCTTTATTTTGTCGATTTAATCGAATCGACTCTTACTCATTAAACCTAAATTACAATAAGAAAATAGCGAGTTTGATAAGAAATTCTATTTAAGCCAATCGGCGAGTACAGTAAAAGTGTTCACTCTTCCCCAGCAGGCATGAGTCCTATCGTCGATCGTCCTTAAATGTGATCGTCCGCATACAAGAGAATGTAACAAGAACCAAATTGCGGGGGGGCAATAAAGTCGGAATTTATTTGATCGATGTTGAAATTTATTTTAAGCAAACAGTTAGTAAATCTAAGCAGAGCTCTTTAGTAACTGATACAGATATTTTTTATCGGAGGTTGAGAGTAAAGTCCATTGTGTGTCGGTCAGTCTCAGGTCAGCGCTCAAATCGTCAGTTAGCGACCGGCGACGGCGCCAGCGACGTCCTTGACGTTCCTGATGATGCGGATGACCTTCCTGACGCGGATGCCCTTCTTGGCCAGGTGCACGGCTCCCTCGTCCGACAGACCCTCGATGTTGGACAGGGCCTCCAGGGCGGCCAGGGTGTCCGCCTCATCCGACTGCTGGCTGGGGCTGGCGGCGGCCAGGGCGGCGCATAGGAGGAGTCCGAGAGCGAGCTGCCACTTCATGATTGAGTCGGATCTGAGCTGTCTCTTGATGAGGCTGAGAGTCTGAGTTTGACTGTTAGTCGTTGAATTGTCCTCCTTGCACAGTCGAGGGCTCTGAACTTATAGCCGAGTTTTTGCACGTGTTTCCGATTAGTGATCAGTCTGCAGACTGACAGGCAGGTGAGTCTGAGCACACAACGTGGTTTGATTGAGCTTGCATTTTCCTGTCCGACCATATCCTAATCTGTGATCAAATCTCAGTTTAGTCGCCAATATCGTCTAAGATCAGCCATGCAGAGACATTTCTTCCAACCCTTGCAAACCATGCAGTCAGCGCATATTTACTTTGCTAAATGTTAACCAACACTTGGAAACAATACATGTTGAGAACACATTACATGCTTTAAACACGCGGGCATATAGACTCACATGGAAACTGAAGAGAAAACTCTCTAACAGAAGTATAGACTGACTGGTTGTCCACATGTACACTGGCCTTTTTGGTACTGGTATATTTCTTCGAAAAACTTCATCGATAACTCTAACACATTTTTCTAATATTTTCAACATCAACTTCGCTTGAATAAACGGGCACTATTTTCTTCAAAGAGCAAAACATTTTACGATAAAGATCTTCACAATCACGTTTTGGCTTTAAAATCAGCATTTTGATATTATTAAATTTCTCTTACGCTATTTTTCGCCCAAGGCATGACCATGGGACGTTTTTAAACACCCACTGCCACTGCCGATAGCTCAGAAACCGAATGACGATTTCGTGAAAGTGCAACATTTGAATATAATAATTTTTATAAATTATTGAACAAATATGGATTCGCCATAGTGGATTATACAGAGCTGTCGAGATAAACATCTCTCCATAATATTTATAATTTAATGTCTTAATTTTTCAGTTGCTCACCCAGATTTATTCTACATTTGTTTGTTCCCGCAATGCTGCACTCCAGCTCACTTAACATTCTGATTCCCATAGAATTTCACACCGCAGTGTAATATAAAATCCGATTTCGTCGTTAATGGACGTTTAATGGGCGCATTCTGAGCCACGAATCTATCGTCTATGGAAATGCGAAGTCTTGAACCAGTGTGCCATATAATGGTCCCGAAAACGGGGCCCATTAAACCATATAATGGGCGCCAAACCAAATCGAATTTCATATAAAATAGTGGCTGCTCAATTTGCAGTCTATGGTTAAAAAGTCCTCGGCCACGCTCAATAGTCCTCGGCTCGCTTCGCTCACCTCGGACCATTAAACGCAGCCTCAGACTTTCTAACCACAGAATGCCAATTAAGCAGCCACTATCATATACTTAATCCCCAGCTTGGCCCGGCCTATTGGCTATTAATTCTGTGCATTTATTATTTAATCGACATATAGTCTATGGTCACAGTTGCTGTAAACCGTTTTAGGTTTGCAATCTCGTGAGCCGGGCCAAGCTTTAGGATTAAATCAAGGACAACTTAATAACTCCTTGTTATTAACAAGGAGTTATTAAGTTGTCCTTGGATTAAATACTATAATACCCCCCTGATTTCGTTTCTTTGGCCTAGGAAAGGCTGAGCAGGGACTTCTATATTTAGCAATCTATTCCGTATATATATATAGATTGCTATATATAGAAGTCCCTGGGCTGAGGACCATGGATGAATGAGTAGAAAATTAAAATTGTCTATGGCAATCATCAACCAATGAAAAGGCACGGGGGGAACCGGATGCAAAAGAGTCAAAAACGAAAATAGCCAGAGCCAGAATAGCAATCCATTCTATTCATTCATCCATGCTGAGGTGGCGTTTCTTGGCCGAGGCGAAGCCGAGGCTCAGAAGCGCAGTCTGAAGCCGTTCATAGAATGTATTATTCTATACATATCACTTTAATTTTACGTTCGTACTTCTCTCAGCATTCGCTCCTCCCGTAGACACCCCGTACTGTACCCTCCATCGTTTTAGCTACACTTAAATATACTAAGCAAAGATCTTTCTCAGTCTTACGTCTCATAATTCAACCACAGCATAAATAACAATAAACATTCTTTCCTTAACGGAAATCTTACATTATTTCCTAAACGGAAAAGAGCAATGCTAGTTGTCCTTGTCACCAGGGTCTCCAATAAGAATCGCTAAATATCTCAATGAAGCTGACGTCGGACGGCTTTGAAAGTTAGTTCATCGTATAGGGCGGAAAGTTTTGATCCGAATGGTGCGCCTTCACGAATATCGGTCATTCAGTTTGGGAGCTATCGTACATTACGAGCTTCAGCTTTAACGCACAGAATTTGCGCAGCTTAATCAAAGAAATATTTAGAACATTTTCTCTAAAGTTAATCAGGGCCTCCAGGGTGCAAGCCGCCAACTCAATGAAGCCCTACTTTGGTATCATCGCGACTCAACATGTGAGAAAATTAGCTCGTACATTTAGCTGCGATTTGTATTACAGGCTAATTTCAATGATCTCCTAATTACTTGACTATTAAATGGGCGAATTGCGCAGATTAGTTTAGATTCTTAAGCTATTCTGTTGGCATAGTACAAGTGGAAAATGTGCAGAGTTCATTGCTTTGCAAACAGATTCTGAGATGAATGTGAGAAAGAAGCTCATGTAGCGACATTCTTGCTCAAACATTGAGCGCTTGGCTGATGTGAGGTCGTGAGATCTTTCTTACCTAAACCAACTGAAGACCCTGACTGCCAAGGGACGGGTCGCGCATGCCCTCAAAGCCACTTACTTTTGTGCAACTTAAACACAAACTGGAAACACGTGCCAATCACTATACATAAAATTGGATCTACTGCTGACTGTGCAAGGCGAACAGTCCAACGACAAGTCAAGCGCAGATTCTCAGCCTCATCAAGAGACAGCTCAGACCCGACTCAAACATGAAGTGGCAGCTCGTTCTCGGACTCCTGCTGTGCGCCGCCCTGGCCGCCGCAATGCCCAGCCAGCAGATGTCGAGCGAGGAGGCGGAGACCTTGTCGGCGCTGGAGGCCCTGTCCAACATTGACGAGTCCGGCCTGACGGAGGAGTCAGCTGCGCACCTGAGCAAGAAGTTCCGCCTGATCCGCGCAGTCAGGACCGCCGCCACGATCGCCAAGGTGGCTGGCATGGCTGCCATGGTGATGGGCTGAGTAAGTGATCAGCTATGACTCGGACTCCTGCTTCGTAATTGGACTCTAACCTGAATCTAACCTGAAAATCTTATTTATTATTTACTTTAGATAACTATTGAACACGAATTGGGGTGCAATTATACATTTACAGTTCAAAATACAACCCAGCTTTACTGCTCTGTTGCAGCCGATTGCGAATACACATTTTAGTCTTGAAGCCTGTTGTTTTAAAAGATGGCCAACATCATTGAAAGTGGCATAGCCGCTGGTTGCTTTTCTGGGTGTTAACTGGCCATAGACAGTTTCACAGGTGAGACAGGCTCCAAAAGGCAATCAGGGTCTCCCATAATCTAAAGATGTAAGGGTAACTAAGAGCTTCGTCAATTAATCAACCTGCTCTGATTTGCTGAATTGCGTTTTACTCTGCGGCTCGAAATTCTGCTGTTTGTAACATTTTTGCGGCTCTTGTCTACGGCTCTTCAGCTTATACTAAAGTTCATAGGACTCATAGAAACGAGAGATCAGGAGTTAGCCCAAGGAGTACCAGGACTGTGATAGATTGAGTACATTGAGTCCAATTCTTTTTAAGTACAGCATAAATATGTTAGCAGAACTGATTGGCTTTTCCCTAATAAATAAAGGGCAGGTGGAACTGGGACTGCCGCTCTTGATTGTCAGCATTTCGTGACGTCCCTCCATACGAGAAAATGAACTTTTATTAAACTAACTCACAAAGATTAGCTGGGGTAAAATGTAAGCGGATGGAGCGGCGCCCTAGTCCATGGACTGAACAGCTGTACATAGTCTTTGGATGCGCCAGATGTACCACTGGCTGTGATCAATCACATCTTGGCTGAATGTCATTCCTATGTCTATCTTATTCTATCAAAAGCGAAGGTTAATGTTGTATTGTACTGCCTTTGGCAACGACTGTTTCATTTCGAACTGTACTTACACAGTACTCTCGTAAATCTAAATGGTCTATGCGATTGATTGATATTTCATTGGCTCATAACAATTTTTTACTCTTAATCTGAACAATGATATACCAAATAATCGTTGTCTATAAGTTATTCGAAATTTCCAACGTTTTTAGCAGCGAAAATGACGACAAAAACGACGGACATATATGTTCTTAGTACAATAGTTATTTTGCGTAACCGACCGATACGAACGATATTACTGAAACCAGTTCGCAGATGAAGGAAATGAAAACTAACACTCCAACAAAAACTGTTGCAGTTAGAAGAAGTTTGGACGTCTATATTTTAATTTTGTTGCTATTGGATATAATTTAACATTATGTGCGTGTTCACAGGTCTCTATGGCCAGAACATTATGGGAGGCTTAATGTAAAGTTCATTGTGTGTCGGTCAGTCTCAGGTCAGCGCTCAAATCGTCAGTTAGCGACCGGCGACGGCGCCAGCGACGTCCTTGACGTTCCTGATGATGCGGATGACCTTCCTGACGCGGATGCCCTTCTTGGCCAGGTGCACGGCTCCCTCGTCCGACAGACCCTCGATGTTGGACAGGGCCTCCAGGGCGGCCAGGGTGTCCGCCTCATCCGACTGCTGGCTGGGGCTGGCGGCGGCCAGGGCGGCGCACAGCAGGAGTCCGAGAGCGAGCTGCCACTTCATGATTGAGTCGGATCTGAGCTGTCTCTTGATGAGGCTGAGAATCTGAGTTTGACTGTTAGTCGTTGAATTGTCCTCCTTGCACAGTCGAGGGCTCCGAATTTATAGCCGAGTTTTTGCACGTGTTTCCGATAAGTGATGAAGCTGCAGACTGACAGGCGACTTAAGCACTCATTGGGCTGAGCTTAACGGCCGATGGCCAACACAGTTTAACGTACTGCGGTGAATATTTAGCTAGTCCGAATTTACGCACACATTTAGTTCGGCTTTTACAATGCCGCAAGGGTACATTCTGTAAACTGAATTGTTTCCCGGTCTCTAGAGTTGGTTTTGTTTGCTCTGTCAAAAAATTTCCGGTTTCAGACACTGTCTAACAATTTGAGGCGTACTTTTAGACAGTAGGACTATTGCTCTATTAAAAATGAGCATTGATTCTTGAATTGAGACGGTAGAATAGGGGGTATTTTTAATACCCACTGTCTTCGTCACGATAGCTCAGAAACCGAATGAATGATTTCGTGAAAGTGCAACATGTGAATCTAAATTTTCCGCTCAATACGATGAACTAACTTTCAAAGCCGTCCGACTTCAACATCGTCAAGATATCCGGCCAGCGACTCTTGTCGAAGACCCTGGTGACCAGAACAAGTAACGAGTAATGATAGCCGACATGATTACATTAAAAAATGCCCAAATTGGTGGTTCTTGCTACCAGACACTCTGACTAGAATCGTTAAATATCTCGACGATGCCGATGTTTTGTGATTCTAGAAGTTGATTTATCGGATAGAGCGGAAAATTTTAGCCCGTGTTCTGGATTTTTATGGCGATCGGTTGAATATATTTGGAGATACAGAAAGAAGAAAAATATTGGTATTTGAAATACCCTATCCACATTGCACTGTACATGACAATGGGATTTTACCTTTTTAGATCATTGAAGTGACTGGTGCAATAGGCTGTAGGATGTTGGCATCAAAATTTATTCGCAAGCGACTCGCAAGTAGCTTTGAAGTCAGCTAAAAAAACGAAACTTTGTAGCGAAAGCTCGTACTGCTCTCAACGAAAGCACGTCTACTACATAACGTCTACTAAGATTCCCCGTAGCTTTGTCTCGATCGGCTCCTAACGGATTCTCTTGGCTGCCGAGCCCAGCGGGAGGCTCATCCTGCAGTGCTGCCTTTTGCCTGCATGGCGCTGGCTGACAAGGGCGGTTTGATGAAGCTCAGCCTCAGTCACCTGATCGCAAGGCTTGCTTCCGTGGTAGCTTTTTCGTATCGTTCTCGCTGCTTCATCTTTGTCTTCACATTCATTGGCGTGGCAACTCGCAATAACGAATGCCGCGAGTGGTGACGGCTGGGGATTGTAATCCTGAGCATTGTCGCCCGGATTCATGTCGCCGGCGTTGTGCGGTTGTACCAACGCTCAAATAATTTTCTAGGTTTTGCTTAGTCCCTTGCCTTCGCTCCCACCGCGCTTTGGTCGTTTTCTCTAAAACGGACGACAAGGATTAGGGGGCTGGCTGAGAAAGAATCTGAAACTTTGCGCTATTGCTTGTTTGGTGAAGCCTAGCATAGAGAGTCGAGGCATTTTTAGGTGCCTCGAGGATGATGAGGTGGTCTCGTAGGAGCTTCAGACAGCCTTTAGTCACTGGCCATGCTCCTCGATGGCTCAAGATGAGAATTAATCATGCCATGCTCACCTCGTGCGATTTAGCACGAATTGCTGTGGTCGATAACATTAGTAGTTATAATGTTTGCAGGAGGGCTGTGGACACTGGCACATGCTTTGGTGACAGCCGACCCGCTGCCATCAAAAATGATCAGGAAATATTTTGACTTTCAGGCCGCGTCGAATTTTTGGAAGGCCATGACGCCTTTAAACTCTGAGAAGCTTGCTGATCCGGTCATGTCTTTCGTTACTTTCTCGAATGTGAGAATCGTTTGCCCCGTCGAAGTCACGAACTAGTTCACCTCGACTAGAACCTGTTTGATGCGGTGCGTTATCATCCTATAGCGCAACACCAACTTTGAGCACAAATTGGTAAGCCGGTAGATGCGCTCAGTAACGGCATTGGCAAGCAACTGCAACTCGTTTTGGAATTGCGGCTCAGAGACGTGAACTGCTACAGCTACTTTTCTAATGGTTGTGTTTACCACACAATTTATTCAATCGAATAGAAGATACGAAAGCTTGTGTACCTTTTCGTTGTGATTTCATTTAGAATCATTTAGTATATCTTCAGGCCAGCAAATCTGCTGCATCACAAAGCTCACTGACTACATGGGGGTCGTACAATGAAGCGTTCGTAAGATAAGTTTGATCTTAGCTCCTATCTCAGCAGTCAATTTCAGTCCTTGAGTTCGAAGTTAGGGATACTCAAGCTTCACTCATGCGAGAATAATGGCTAGAGCAACAGTTGAACAGTGCTGCCAACGACAGTCATGCATAACCTTTGGAAAATTGATGGAATCGCTCAGAGTAGGAAGAGGTTAACTTGCGAAACCAGAATGTAACTTTTCGTGTCGATCAGAGGAATACATGAATATGAATATTAATAAGGAGTCTCATTAGGTGAAATTACTTGCTTATTATTCAGTCAGTTCACTAACACGAGTATACGAATATGCTCGTATAATAAGCATAACTAAAAGATGCTCTTTATGAATAACAACTCTTGAAGAAATGTTTTAAACAGCATTTATTTACTTATTTATTTAACTCTTTATTCTCTTTTTTAGAGAAGCACTCATCTTGTAAATATTCCGAGAAAAGCGTAAAGTCCATTGTGTGTCGGTCAGTCTCAGGTCAGCACTCAGATCGTCAGTTAGCGACCGGCGACGGCGCCAGCAACGTCCTTGACGTTCCTGATGATGCGGATGACCTTCCTGACGCGGATGCCCTTCTTGGCCAGGTGCACGGCTCCCTCGTCCGACAGACCCTCGATGTTGGACAGGGCCTCCAGGGCGGCCAGGGTGTCCGCCTCATCCGACTGCTGGCTGGGGCTGGCGGCGGCCAGGGCGGCGCACAGCAGGAGTCCGAGAGCGAGCTGCCACTTCATGATTGAGTCGGATCTGAGCTGTCTCTTGATGAGGCTGAGAATCTGAGTTTGACTGTTAGTCGTTGAATTGTCCTCCTTGCACAGTCGAGGGCTTCTAATTTATAGCCGAGTTTTTGCACGTGTTTCCAGGTCGTGTTCAGTCTGCAGACTGACAGGCGACTTAAGCACTCATTGGACTGAACTTAAATGGCTAACTATTTAAATAGTTAATACTATAGTGCATATTAAGTGCATTCTAATCTACACAGACTTGGTCATTTTCACAAGCCTTTAATGGTACATTCTGTAAACTGAATTGTTACCCAGTCTCTAGGTTGGTTTTGTTTGCTCTCACAAAAAATTCCGTCTTTAAACACTTTCATATTAGGCGTAATTTTGTACTTTTGGACCTTTGGACTAAACTGTAGACTGTTTGACAGTTTGCACTCTACAACTTTTTAGACTGAGTATCCCTGAAATTCTTGAATGTTTACGACAGAATCTATGGACTAATTTGGTAACGCTTTTCGACAATAGTTCGTGGTTAAAGCAAGGCACAGTAGAGGACAAATAGCATTGCTTATGTATAAACCACAGAGTATTACATCTAAATGTAACATGCAAAGGCATAAACCACTTTGGCGAATCCGTATTGGTACAAAAAGGAAGACATTTAGAAGTTAATCAATCGAAAATAGTCAACAATGATAGCCGACATGGATTCATGATGAAATTTTGTGAGCAGAAAGATTTTGTGATTCTGGAAGTTGTTTAATCGGATAGAGCAGAATTTTTTCCAGTGGATTTTCATGGCAGTTGGTTTAAACAGTTAGGGAGATACAGAAAAAAAGTAAAATGTGGGCATTTGAAATACCCCCATGGTCTTTCAACTGTTAGGTGCCGCTTCTATCGTTTCATTCGTCTAAAGCTAGAATTCTAAAAGTCGTCATCCAGGACTTAAAAGTGTTATTAATGTAGATACCACGTTATTTTATGAATAGATCACTTCAGTGCCAGCACCTGTTCGCGTGGATCGGAAGTGGTCCAGGCTAATGCGAGTTGTCTGGCAAGGCCGTTGCACGAAGCAATGTCGATGTCGTTCTAATGTGGCCATCAGCTTCCACGTCTCAGCTAATGTACTTGAGTACGCTGTGCTTTGAAATAGAAGACAGCCAAAAATGACCAGTAGGCTGCCAAGGTGACTCCAAAGGCCGCCTTGTATTATTTTCAACAAAGAACACCGAATTGCCAAGTGCAAGAAACCTGCAGCATCGTCTGACCAACTGTGCTGCTGCATGTGAGTTCATTTACCTTGTGAAATGTCATTAGTATTCCCAGCAGTCTCTATGGATCCCAAAACGTATAGACTAAGCGCGATAATCAGACATTTTTCTCTGCATAACAACACAAATGTTTCCCCTGATGAGCATCGCAAGTGCCTCCCAAGCGATTCTGCTATAAAAACAATAAAAAACTGGCATTAAGCTCGTCTGACTATAAAGAAGATAGGTGAATAAATAGAATCCGACCCCGAAAAGATCTGGGTGAGACAATGCCCGCCTATCTGATGGCATATTTAAACAGTGACGAAGTCTTTTTACGACGTAGAAAGACTTTTTAGTAACTTTTAGGTTTTTATCAAGTAGAGGCATCCAAAATGTTGAGAATTCAAAGCTAACTGCCAGACTGCAGACTGAACACGAACCGGAAACACGTGTTAAACTCGGCTATAAATTAGAAGCCCTCGACTGTGCAGGAAGGACAATTCAACTACTAACAGTCAAGCGCAGACTCTCAGCCTCATCAAGAGACAGCTCAGACCCGACTCAATCATGAAGTGGCAGCTCGCTCTCGGACTCCTGCTGTGCGCCGCCCTGGCCGCCGCCAGCCCCAGCCAGCAGTCGGATGAGGCGGACACCCTGGCCGCCCTGGAGGCCCTGTCCAACATCGAGGGTTTGTCGGACGAGGGAGCCGTGCACCTGGCCAAGAAGGGCATCCGCGTCAGGAAGGTCATCCGCATCATCAGGAACGTTAAGGACGTCGCTGGCGCCGTCGCCGGTCGCTAACTGACGATCTGAGCGCTGACCTGAGACTGACCGACACACAATGGACTCTACGCTTTTCTCGGAATATTTACAATATGAGTGCTTCTCTAAAGAGTAGTAAATAGATAAGCACAAATAATTCAACCATCACTGCTTTAGCAACATATATTTTCTCTAGATATTTATTTTTTTTAGACATTTTAATTTCTGTCCCAGAGATGTAATAAAGCGTCTCTATACTGAAGAAAAACGAATTAGCAAACTGAAAGTTGTATGCAGAGGTATCGGCAAATACGTACTATGAAGCAAATTTAACATAATATAAGGTCTTTAAAATATTAATGTCGATGTCTTCCTATAATCGACTTGAAGAGTTACAGTTTGAAATCGCGACTTCATGTAGAATTACAAGTTACGAGTCATGTTGCATCAGTGGTTATGCATGACTGTTGTTAGCAACAGTTCGTTAAACTGTTGCTCTATTGACATTGTCAGCTAGTGAAAGTCGAGATGCAGCAGATTTGCTAAATGATAAAAAATGATAAAAAATGAAATCGCAACGAAAAGTACGCAGGCTCTCGTCTCTCTTATGAGTCGATGGATTAAAATGCAGGGCAATGGACGACTAACGACCAATACAAAAGTATGAGTGTACACCTAATACAGACAATACAAACAGCAATGGGGCCGGCTCCGATCTAGGCATATTGCATTTGCTCCACAACATCCGGAAGATAAGCATTTCATACTGCGAGCCTCCATAACAAGCTGCCCAGGTTCCATAATTTCGGAATTATTTGGGAACCCAACATACTAGCTCGTATTCCCTGTCCGTAGGGAACGATACGACCACAGGTGCAAGCCATGCAATCAGGCGACTGAGGCTGAGCTTCATCAAATCGCCCTTGCCAGCCAGCGGCACGCAGGCAAAAAGGCAGCACTGCAGGATAAGCCTCCCGCTGGGCTCGGCAGCCAAGAGACTGCCGTTAGGAGCCGATCGAGACAAAGCTACGGGGAATCTTAGTAGATGTTATGCCCAGTGCTTTCGTTGAGAGCAGTACGAGCTTTCGCTACAAAGTTTCGTTTTTTTAGCTGACTTCAAAGCTACTTGCGAGTCGCTTGCGAATATATTTCTATCAGCCCCTTGGCAGCGCCAAATTTAGATGCCATTTTCGATACCCTATCGTCTTTCGAACAAGCCAGTACAATGAAAAAAAGCATAGTTTCCCATGGTGCTATTAAAAACTCAATAACAAGCCTAGAAAATAAAGGCTCGTCATTCAGAGAACAAGCGTATCAAAAGCTGCTGGCGTGCCTAGGTTGAACAACGATCTACTTAAGGAGAACTAAAATAGTCCATCGATTCTGCCGTCTAAACTCAGTAACAGTTTATGCTCATTCTTAAGAGAGCAGTAGTCCGACTGGCTAAAAATTACGTCTGAAGACTGTTTGAAAACGGAAATCTTTTGACAGAGCACACAAAACCAACTCGCGAGACTGGGTAACATATTTAGCACCCCACACAGGCTTGTAAAAGCTAAATTAATGACCAAGTCTGTGTAGTTAATGCACTACAGTATTAACTAGTTAAATAGTTAGCCATTAAAGTTCAGCCCAATGAGTGCTTAAGTCGCCTGTCAGTCTGCAGACTGAACACGACCCGGAAACACGTGCAAAAACTCGGCTATAAATTTGGAGCCCTCGACTGTGCAAGAAGGACAATTCAACGACTAACAGTCAAACTCAGACTCTCAGCCTCATCAAGAGACAGCTCAGACCCGACTCAATCATGAAGTGGCAGCTCGCTCTCGGACTCCTGCTGTGCGCCGCCCTGGCCGCCGCCAGCCCCAGCCAGCAGTCGGATGAGGCGGACACCCTGGCCGCCCTGGAGGCCCTGTCCAACATCGAGGGTCTGTCGGACGAGGGAGCCGTGCACCTGGCCAAGAAGGGCATCCGCGTCAGGAAGGTCATCCGCATCATCAGGAACGTCAAGGACGTTGCTGGCGCCGTCGCCGGTCGCTAACTGATATTTTTAGCTCCTGCCTGACACAGATCGACACGAAATAGACTTGACACTATGCCTCCCGAAATTTACTCTCGAAATTCTCTCAGTCTGCTGCGCGTACAACCACCTAACTACTAACATATTTTTCCAGCCACTATTAATCTAGCAGTTGTCAGTAACTACCTGTGATAGAATTCGATATAATATTGGTGAAATCTTAATAGAAACCTAAATTAATAGAATAACGTGATGTTAGACACAATGAGCAAATAAAAAATATATATTTATTTTTTAACTATTTCATCTAAACATGGGAAGTAACATACGTACACAAAAGCTTTTTTTTTATTTTCTTATCTTTTTGCCTTAGAAACTGCGCAGGATGTCTGAAGTGAACAGAATTAGCGCCAGCGGGTCGTCAAGGTGGTGGAAGGTGTGCTGTGTGCTGTGTCCCGCTGTCTCGAAGCGGTCTTCGACGTCGGTGTTTAGGCCAGGCGGTGAAACCTGAAAGAAACCTGAAAGAAGCTGTCGACTTCCACGTTGCTGACGTTGAAATAGTCCCCGATCACCTGGGGAGTGGTTGCCGCGAATCTCTTGTCGAATCGCTTCCGCGTCGAGCCGACTCTCCTGCCTGGTCCCAGCGATCGTCTTGGTGACGCCTGCTAAACACCGTCAGCTTCAGCGGGCGTCGAAAAGGAGGCTGCTGCGTTAGGTTGTGGCACGAATGTCCCGGGTGCCTAGATGTGGTGAGGAATTTCATTGAGTGCAGGCTAGACCAGTATGATTCGGCCTGGATCGGCGCCCAGACCGGGGCGGCATTCTCCATCACAAATCGGGAAATCGGTCTGTAGGATTCCGGCAGCGTCTCCTTGCTGCTTCCCCAGGAGGTAGCTAGGGCGCGAAGAACTTTGCAGTGTAAAGCTCAGTCCTTAGGTTTAAATACTTCGGGACAAGCGAGATTTATAGAACGGGCTCATTTCTGCGATGATGGACCGCTAGCCAGACACACAGCAGTCTTGAGTGCGTCTTGTGTGCGGGATAGCCAGCGAACTGACTCGGTTGTCTCTCACACAAAGGTCCCTGAGTTCGATTCCGTGGCGAGGCTATCGTTCATTTGGGGCGCAGCCGCGGAGTGAAGCCTTGGGAGATTTTTGTTCGATTCACGCCCTTGAAGGCGAACTTCTATGACACAGTGGACGTGTTCACTGCCAAACAATGAGGAATTTAGGGTGTGTGTACACACCTGTTTAAGCGTGTCTGCGTACGGTATCTGTGTGCATGTGTGCTGGCTACGAGGTGTGTCACCAAATGATGTGCAATCGCCCACAGGCCTTCTGAAATTTTCCCTATTATTATCATAAACATGCCTAAAGCTTACTGCACAATACTCTTCTCGTCAGGAGTAAGTAAAAGCGCTCAACCAAAGATGAAAAAGCAGTCGAGCTTGTAAAAAAATAATCTAGATAGTCTTGCGATGAACGCTATGGCAATGGGTTAAGTCTGATACATCAATATGCTGACACCAAATAAATGCTCAGTCGTCAACTTCGCTGCTTCATAGCGTTCCACCGAGGGGGAATTTCCATGGATCAGACATGTGCGCTTATAAATATACACGTGTGCGATAATTTCATGCACATCAGGTAATAATAATATTCATATCGGGTCAACTCCTGACACGAATGTCAGCCCTGACATTAGCATCAGCTGATCGAATGTTCAGATGTTTATTTGTTAAATCAGTGACAATTATTTATCGTACTTCAGGACGTTCCGTGTTCTAATACTATACAAGAACGACCAAGAAAGTTGACAAAACTCATCTGGCCCAGTTCGGTAAGAAATAATTTCTCTTAAGTTTTGCTTCCCATAAGTTCTGGGACTTGTTGAGAAGCTTAGGCATTATGACTAGCAAAAGCATTAAAAATAATAACGAAAAGTAAATGCTGGGAAGAATTTTCGTACTGTTTTATTTGAATAAACTTCTGATGATAGAAACTCAGCCCGCACATGCACGCATAGTTCTTAGCATTGATAGCAACTTGCCAGAGGAGCATTAAGGGGAGTATAGAGGAAAGTCCATTGTGTGTCGGTCAGTCTCAAGTCAGCGCTCAGATCGTCAGTTAGCGACCGGCGACGGCGCCAGCGACGTCCTTAACGTTCCTGATGATGCGGATGACCTTCCTGACGCGGATGCCCTTCTTGGCCAGGTGCACGGCTCCCTCGTCCGACAGACCCTCGATGTTGGACAGGGCCTCCAGGGCGGCCAGGGTGTCCGCCTCATCCGACTGCTGGCTGGGGCTGGCGGCGGCCAGGGCGGCGCACAGCAGGAGTCCGAGAGCGAGCTGCCACTTCATGATTGAGTCGGGTCAGAGCTGTCTCTTGATGAGGCTGAGAGTCTGAGTTTGACTGTTAGTCGTTGAATTGTCCTCCTTGCACAGTCGAGGGCTTCTAATTTATAGCCGAGTTTTTGCACGTGTTTCCGATAAGTGATCAGTCTGCAGACTGACAGGTGACTCAAGTGCACATAGAATCTCTGGCGTAATTCAGAAAGTTTGTCTTGATTTTTCGAGAACAATCCCAGAGCGTCTAATATTGGACCGCTAATATTTAGTGTCCTAATTTATTTTTTTGGGGTTGCTCTTCCTTTGCTTAGCAAATATTTCTTTAATCATTTTGTTGAGTCGAGTTGCACTTTGGCTTGAGTTATGTTGGTCTTTGATTCCAAAAACGTAGGTCTAATTTTATGCCTCTCAAATATACTCGGGCATATGGACACTTCAATGATGTTTTGGTCACAATTATTAGTCCCATTTAAAAATTAATCAGGGCACTAGAGCGAATGAATCTGCAAGTACGCACTGCTTTGAATTTTATATTTTAGTCGGCCACTCAAAGTAGTTTTCTGGGTTTACTTTCTGATGAAAGCTTGAGACAACACAAAAAACTCGAGTTCTTGGCTGCTCTGCTGCTCTGTGTGATTAATTTCACCGAGTTGCGTGAAGCTTAAACAAAAACTGGAAACACGTGCCGAAAACTTGGCTATAAGTTTTGAGCCCCGATGGTGCAAGGAAGACAATCCAACCACCAAAGTCAAACGCAGACTCGCAGCTTCAGAGACAGCTCAGAACCTAACTCAAACATGAAGTGGCAGCTCGTTCTCGGACTCCTGCTGTGCGCCGCCCTGGCCGCCGCCCTGCCCAGCCAGCAGATGTCGAGCGAGGAGGCGGAGACTTTGTCGGCGCTGGAGGCCCTGTCCAACATCGACCAGTCCAGCTTGGCCGAGGAGGGAGCCGTGCACCTGGCCAAGAAGCGCTTCCGCCTGATCCGTGCCGTCAGGACCGCCGCCACGATCGCCAAGGTGGCTGGCATGGTGATGGGCTGATCTTGACGTTGTCACGGACACCAGCAATGACCGAACTCTGATCCTGACTCTATGATTTTAATTGTCCTTTTAATGTCAGTTTATATTACGATCGATGATTTTAACAACAGAGCTCTATTAGGCAAATAAAAAACGAAGTCCCAAGCAAAGCTGCAAAAAACCCGTGTTGTTTTCGATTCTGTCCTTCGAATTGTGAATTATTCATGACGACAATTCGTCTGTTGGACAACTAACTGTTTCGAAATTCTGTAGCTTTCATGCTAACGGTGCTTTTTTGAGCCTTCGGAGGTGTAGCCTGCTGGTTTAGAGCGTCGGACTTATGGTTTGTAGGTCGGGGTTCGATTCCTGACTCCACTGGAACAAGTTTTGTCATTCAGTAAGAAACTTTACTCTGCATTGCTTCAGTTCACCCCAGTTGTTAAATGGGTATCAGCATCAGCAAGGATAACTGAGGGTGGATGTGGTGGCCCACAGCAATACCTGCGGGTTTGCTGTCGGCTGTACATCCGACCTTTCTAGAGGCAGGTGAAATCAATTATTATTATTATTGAAGGCACTACTCGGATAAAGGCGTTTAGCTTGCATTGCTATATACTAGAATATTATTGTATCAGGGCTTGGTTTATGTTCATCAACAATAGAATTTGGCCTGCGTTCAAAAATAGTTTTCGTAAAATTAGTCAAAACTATTTTCTGCATAGTATACTTGAGAACATCTATTTACAGAGATTTGGTTTATTTACAGTGTTGACAAGGAGTGACAGTTAGAGCAATTTTTTTTGTGCAGCAGAAAGTTCAAGAAAAATGCAATTAATGCGTCACGGCATATGGACATCTTATATTCACAACGATTGTTTAAAAGAATCTCAATGCAACGGTCGCACAAATGTTAACATGCTCTTTGTCAGATGAACACCTCCTAGAATTCAGTCAAGTCAGCGCTAAAAACTTATTTGGAAAATGGTAAATGGACTGTTTAGTTCTACTAGCATTGTTTGAATTGCACTGATGGAATTCGGGCCATGGGAGTTTCATCCCCTCAATCTCCTCCGGAAGAGAAGTTGCGCTCGTAATTCGAAAACGTATTCGAAGGCTTGGATAAAGAATAAAGATGTAGCCTATTAGTCCCATTCAGAACAACGGACTTTTAGGTCTTCCCATGAGTCAGTTGGGTGAGTGAAACAGTAATCGAAGTCTACCTTAACTGTCAGTAAGGCATTTACACCTGTTCGACATGTTACCTAGGCAGATGCGTACGTTGGTACTGACTTGCTGATCGTCAGGAAAAGTGCACCCTAAAAGAGGTATCACATCTCCTGCGTCAAAAATGAAAGCCTCTATCATGCTTCTATCAGAAATGTGTGTCTGAGCAATTCATTGGCTGTTGGCCTCTCAACTGGATCGTGCCGAGTACAAAGATTGTAGAGGTCGGCGAGCTGCTGGTTGCAGCAGGCGGGCATCCGCGGCATCGGGCAGTACATGACTGCGTAGCAGACGGCCATCACGTTGGAATGGTCAGAGTGGGGCGGCCGGCCACACAGAAGCTCGAACACTGCGCAGCCCAGCGCAAATACGTCCGACTTAGCTGAGTACGCCTGCGATTCGTACACCTCGGGAGCCATGAAACGATGCGTACCAGCCAGAGAGTGCTTGACTTCAGGCGCACCTGCGGCGTTGTTGGACTGCACCGCCAGGCCGAGGTCTACCAGCTTTACCACGCTGCCCCGGCTAGTGATCATGATGTTCGAGCCTTTTACGTCACGATGAATTATTGACGGGTCGCGGCTGTGCAGGTAGTGAAGGCCGTGGCATGCCTGGTGGAAAATCCATAATGTCAAAGCTGGGTTCATGACCTGATAACTTCTTTCGACTGTTATGAAAGATACGATTTTCCAGCAATACCCTTGCTTACTTGTGTGATAATGGACCGCATGTCGTCCTCGCTAAAAGGGCCGTCACGGCGCAGCTCGCACAGATTCCGGCCGTCGATGAGCTCCATGACCACGTAGAGCAGTCCGGGCTCGCTAGAACTGTCAAAGTGCAGATAGCGAACCACATTTTCGTGCCGCAGTCTCAGGAGGAATTCGGCGCCTCGAATCTCCCGCTTATAATCGTGATCCGGACTGTCGCCCTGTCCACGTCGACGGATATTTGGGCTTCTGCCGACTTCCTTGATGGCGGCTGGCTGGCCTTTGAAGGTGCCGCGCAGCACCCGGCCGAAGGCACCCTCGCCGATGACATCAGGCTTCTGGTTGGGTGGACCGATGGTCCAGACGCGGCTTGGCGGCTGACGGCTGAGTCGCGAAACGGAGCCTGCTAGGCTTGGCAGTCTGGTCCGACTGCTCATGGGATTGGTGAAGGATGATAATGTACTCGTAGTTTAACAGTAGGACTACCAATCCATTTGGCCGCCCGTTTTTATACCAAGGGGGGAATCCCCCTGACAATTATTTGTGCTGCACCCGAGCAGAGCAATGCAAGCCAACGAAACTCAAGAACACGGGCCAACTTTTTGTTGCGCATCTTCTGGAACAATAATCAAGTCGCCAGCCCTTCATAACGTTGAAATATTCAATGATTCTGGTCAAGAGTCAGATTTTTCCCACAAGAGTGTAGTGCAGCAGCTCCATCTTGATCAATGTCGGTGACCACCGAAGTTGGAAATGATGCAGGCACATTCGGGGGACTTGCCGAAAAAAATTGAAGGCTTGGCAAGGCCGCACTGAGGAGCAGTGCAAACTCGTGTTTGGGGTGTATGAAGTACACTAGCTCTTATGGGAAAATCAGACCTTCGCCAGAACCATTGAATATCTCGACGGTCTAACTAAAGGGCTCGCGACTTGATTCTTGTTTCAGAAGATGCGCAACAAAAAGTTGGCCCGTGTTCTTGAGTTTCGTGTGCTTGCGTTGCTCCGTTCGGGTGCAGCAAAAATAATTTTCAGCGGGGACTTCCACCCCTTGGTATTTTTACTGTCAACTGAATCTGGCTGAACTGAAATCTTAATAGAGACTATTAAAGTTTGATAAATATGCATTAAAGCTACCTGCTTGAAGCCTGATTGGCGGCGTCAAATCCTACTGACAAACTACCGGCTCGTGTAGGCAGCCCAGCGGAAGACTTTGGTCGATGGATCAACGGGAATAGAGTTGACATTAGCTAGGTAGCTCTTTGGGTTGCAAAATACAATGCTGACATTTGATTGCGTGCCGACAGTGACTGTCGTGCTGCTATATACATTTACAATGGTATAGTGTAGACTTGCAGCAGTGCTAAATACAGAAACGTAGAAGCGTGTCGTCATCTACCTATAGATAATTTTAGCTTCCATTATGTTAGTCTACGTCACGCACAAGAACTTTTCTCCGAAAATAGCAGGTGAACCCGAAATTCCGTCTCTGTGCTGAGACGGCAAAGCTGGCGAGGATTTAGGCGAAGCATAGTGCTACTTTTCATAATTTTTTTCTCTCGCCATTCCCGTTCCTGAGCTGTCAAAAAAACACTGAAAAAACGGAACGTCAGTCACCTGACCATGAAAAGGTGCTCAAAGCAGCTGTGGACCTCTAACGGGGTGAGCCCTCACCATTCGCTCTATTGTCTGTGACGCCAGGTCAAGCCCTAACTCAAAACTCCAGGCTCTCCCTTTGCTCTCTCTCTCTCTACGAGGGGTGGAGTGAGGAAGCCCAAAAGATTTCTATGTTTTGAAGCAACAATTGCATAAAACACTCCGAAAAGGTACATTATGACCCTTGAATACTACTCTCAAAGGCAGTAGATGCAAACTAGGACGCTAAAGTGTATAAAAAGTTGTGGTTCCAAGTCAGCTTCATCTTACAAAGACCTCCTATTTCAGTTTGCCGAATGATTACCAGGATGAGGCCAAGAGTAAGCTGGACTTGGGTTTATCACTTCTGCGTTGCCAATCTAAAGGGAACAGAATGCCTTCGTATTCGTAGATAAGCACTGAAAAGTGTGAGACCGGAGCAGTCAGAGTAACTATGAATGATCATATTTTAATGAGCCATACTTGTATGCATTTTAGTTTTATGCAAAAAGCGAGGTAAAAACTGTCATTTGAAACAGCGAGCCATGAGGTAAATTTAACGCTTTAATATTAGCTCCAGAAAAATGGAAATCACTAAAGCAGGAAGGGGCCTCTAATTCATTCGTCTTTCTGCGCGTGTGCTGTGTAGGTTTCCGAGGCTCAAAGTGGTTGGACTGAGGTGATGCGGAGAGACAGACATCAGATATAGAACAGATCTAAATGCCGAGTTGCAGATTCAAGCGACTCAACTGTTGCAATGGCAAGTGTTAGAGGGTTTTAGACTGCATTTAAGTATCCGCGCACTAAACTTAGGTTTTATGTCCGACCAACCATCACCTCTCTCTCTACCTTCAAAGTCTCTCCATATGCTGACGTTATTTTGGAGCCTGCAACAATGCTCAGAAACTCAGAAGATAAAACCCAAGAGAGAAAAAAAGAAGAAAATTTTTCAGTCAATAGTAAAACAGATAATTCCACTACCCCGACTTTCTACAATGAGCAGTTCGAAGCATTGCATTGAGTAGCTCCACTCTGCGCGGTGTGTAATTGTTATTGTCAGAAGTGTGTCAGAGCTAAGTGCGACTGCTGCTGTTTGTTGAGAATTCTAAGCATTTAACTATTGCATTTATTTTCGCATTTTTGCAGCCAAACCTTTGCACCTCCTTGCTTTGCTATTCTCTCTCTGCCTTAGATACGACAGCATTAGATAATTTATCATTTTCCTCTACGCTCGTATGTACATAGTAGCTGTAACTGTTGAAGCATCAAGCCAGGTCTACCACCAGATTCCTGATTAGATCTCTATCCATGTGTTTCACAAGACCTCTATTCTATTTTTCGCTGGGACCTTGAAAATTACCTTCAAAAGTTTTGCTTACCACCGTCATAAATAGTCTTATCCATTAGTATAGATAATAATAATAATAATAATTGCAGGAGGGCTGCGGGCAATGGCACATAATTTGGTGACACTAGACCCGTAGCCAGCGAGGAGGCAGTTCTGCTCATCTCGCTGACTCCTGAGCACGCAGGTACACAGATACCGTACGCAGGCACACACTCACACATCTGCCATGACTTTCTCATCGTCAGGCAGTGTACACTCTCACTGTGCCTTGGAGGTTGGCCCTCAAGGGCGTAAGTTGCACGACAAGTCCCCAAGCCTTCTCTCCGCGGCTGCGCCTAAAAAAATGTGACCTCGCCGCGGAATCGAGCTCAGGGACATCGTTGCGAGAGCCAAACGCGTTGACTACTCTGCCACTGTCCCATTACTGATCAATTAGTACTATAAGTCGGGCATGCTATTTCACTAGATATCCAACCACATGTAAAGTAATTTTAACATTAGCACAAAAGTGCAACGGGGAGTCACGAGTAAGTTTTGTTCTCTTTAATTTTCTGTTATGTATTGAGGTAAGCGTGCATATCGCAACAGTGCAAAGATTGGATTACTTTCTATGAATACTTCTCGATAAAGGAAAATACGAGTTGTAATAACTATCATATCTAACGGCAAAAGTTAGTAATAGATAACAGCAGTGAATACAATCAAATAGTTCTGTAACTTTACTGTACTAAAATGCCGCGTCGATAATTTAAACGTGTCCGAAAGTTAGTTTTGTTTGGCTAATCTTGTCAATCGTTGACTTCAGATTCCTGCATAGATTTTGCAAACAACTTAACTGTTACCAATATAATAATAATATTTTTACATAATACGTACGTTTATATGCTACACAATAGTGTACATTATCCATGGGAAATGACTTGATAATGGGAATAATGAGGATGAGAATTGTGAATGAAATTATTCATGCCTAGACGAGCCCTACTTTCCTGCCGTCAGTCTTTCGGATAGTTGGAACTATTGAAAATTAAATATCCAATTGAAAGATAATTAGCGAAAAGGTGAATGTCATTTGGCCAGCAGGAGCCTCTAGCTTCTGTGGTTGCTAGGTGGTCTCCGGGGCTGGTCCGCCTGCGGCGGCGGCTGCTGCCACGGGAGCGAGTGCCGCAGCTGCGCCTGAGCTCGACGTCGGCGCCACGTTGAAAATCCCCTGGCCGGATCAGCCGAGTGGTCGCTGATGGAGGAGCGGCCGCTGCTGGACATAAACGACGCTTCCAGCCGTGATGCGGAGTCCAACGTGCCAGTGCTGGCACCTCCGTCATCTTCCTCGCCTTCGCTGTCATAGTCGGGTGGCGGATCGTACTCTTCGTCAACAGCGGTATCGTCGGCAGCAATGGCGGACGCGGTTGCAGCGACGATGACGTTGTCTCGATTGCCACCGTTGACAGCTGTGAATTTTGCTCCATTGGCGTCGGCAGTAGCTGCATCGCGAATCTCTGAGCGGCGAATGTAGGCTCCACTGGGCGCTTTCGAGTCTGAGCGCAACGGCTGTTCGGTCCTACGCAGCAGCACATTGCCGTGGCTGCGGCTCAGCGTATCGTAGTCTCGCGGCGGATGAAGCAGCGGAGCGCCGCTATTGTCGCGAAGTTTCTGCTTCAATTCCTCCGTGACTTGAGCGCCGACAACCTGCGGCGGCTGTTGCGGAGGCGGCGGAGGCGGCGGAGGCGGCGGAGGCGGCGGCGGTGGAGGAGGAGGTGGTGGAGCTGGGGCAGGCAGATGTGGCGAGTGTAGCTGAGAAGATGGACGGCTGCCGCTGCTGCGACTGCCACCACCTCCACCGGCTGTCGATTCCGAGGTCACCGGCTCGAAGTAGCCACTTGGCCTGGCCTCACCCCTCCGGACTAGCTCCAGCTCCAGCTGCCGCACTCCGTGCAGATGCTGCGGACTGCTCAGGCAGCGGACCATCCGACCCGCGAATTCTGACACCTCCTCGAGCGAGTTGCCACGCCACACATGAACGTGAACAGATCGATTAGACTCTTCGTTGTAGCCTGCGGAAGACAAAAGCTTCATTTATTCATTCAAGTGTTTTAATGAGGTGGGTTAGTCTTAAAGCAGCTCACCAAACAGGATGAGCGAAAACACCAATGGGTCGGAGCCGCCATCCTCCTGCTGCGCAAATGTAATGTCCTGCACTGGCACTGATGGGTAGCGACCGCCGGTTCGCAATCCCGTCCTGGGATCCATCTCCCAGATGCGCAGCTTGCGCTTGTCGAACTCCAGCACGTGACGCTTGAGCTGGAAGCGCTGACTGCTGCGTCTGCTGAGCAGGTCGCGCACAACTGGCTGCACAAACTGCCTGCCGCAGAGGCCTTCCGTGGGCTTCCAGCCCAGGTACTCGGCACCCAGGCTGAACGAAGAGGCCGACATTCGATTTCTGGTATTCTAAAGATTAATTCTGCAATCTATGAAATGGCAACACACTGACGCATCAATGAGAATACCGATCGATTCAAAACGCAGATCACATTTGGATGCGCCAATGAAAATGGTCGGCAAATTCAGCCAGAAACTTTGTTTTCTAGGCGAACTTGCTCTCTGCCACAGCCTCTCCGTTGGCTATATTCTTGAGTATTATTGTTCTGAGTTTGTTAGTTTATTGGATTCTACTGCTCTCGCTACTGGCTGAGGTCTACTCAGTGTTCAGGGGACAAGGTTTTGAATGAGTGAGATATAGAGAGAAGCTGTGGAGTTTGCCGCTTGGGTTGCAATGTCTCATTCCAACTACAGAGAGCTCCTCGCTGCACCTTCTCTGCCATTCACGGAGCGCGCATTCTCTGTCCATCTACCTATTACCTTTGTCTTCATTATCCATGGCCAGATTTTTAATTGTGCGCCTGGGTAGAGGGGGCCAGTAGAACTGGGCAAGTACAGCACACTGCGGCGTCTCAGCTGTGGGCTTTCATTTCTCTCTGTTTTTCCTGGTCAGCCGCCCACACTGCCACCCAGCCAAGGTCTTAAAATGGCTGGCTGCCTGAAGGTTGCAAAAATACTCAAAAGGTTTTTGTCGTTGAAAAAAAAATATTCTACTTTACTGGCCTCTCGCCTGTGGGCTCGCCTTGGAATGAGGTTGGTAGGAGCGGAATGGGCAAGTGCTTCTTCTTGCATTTCTCTGCACTTAGTTTTGTATGGAGCAAAGTCAGAGCTTTCTTAATTCTTTGTTTCCTTCTCACTGTTTGTGATACGGCTAAAGCAATGGTTGACCACAGATTTAGCAAATTTTTTAACTCGTTAAAGTCTGAAGCTTAAATTTATCTCTACATAATTTATCGTTGTAGCGACTCTCGTCAGTACTTCAGCATCAAAGCAATCGAAACGTGGCTAATCAGATGTTTCTTAGAATTAAGAAGAACTAGACGCTAAACTACTTGCATTTCTGAATTACCTTGCTATTATAAAGTTATTCAAATTGCTAGTTCGTCGAATTTCTAAGTTCATCGAATTCCCAGTTCATCGAACTCCCAGTTCATCGAATTTCCAGTTCATCGAATTTCCAGTTCATCGAATTTCCAGTTCATCGAATTCCCAGTTCATCGAACTCCCAGTTCATCGAACTCCCAGTTCATCGAATTCCCAGTAAATCGAATTCCCAGTTAATCGAATTCCCAGTTCATCGAACTCCCAGTTCATCGTATTTCCAGTTCATCGAATTTCCAGTTCATCGAATTTCCAGTTCATCGAATTCCCAGTTCATCGAACTCCCAGTTCATCGAACTCCCAGTTCATCGAATTCCCAGTTAATCGAATTCCCAGTTAATCGAATTCCCAGTTCATCGAACTCCCAGTTCATCGAATTCCCAGTTAATCGAATTCCCAGTTAATCGAATTCCCAGTTAATCGAATTCCCAGTTAATCGAATTTCCAGTTCATCGAATTTCCAGTTCATCGAATTCCCAGTTCATCGAACTCCCAGTTCATCGAATTTCCAGTTCATCGAATTTCCACTTCATCGAATTTCCAGTTCATCGAATTTCCAGTTCATCGAACTCCCAGTTCATCGAATTTCCAGTTCATCGAATTTCCAGTTCATCGAATTTCCAGTTCATCGAATTTCCAGTTCATCGAATTCCCAGTTCATCGAACTCCCAGTTCATCGAACTCCCAGTTCATCGAATTCCCAGTTCATCGAATTCCCAGTTAATCGAATTCCCAGTTCATCGAACTCCCAGTTCATCGAATTCCCAGTTAATCGAATTCCCAGTTCATCGAATTCCCAGTTAATCGAATTCCCAGTTCATCGAATTTCCAGTTCATCGAATTTCCAGTTCATCGAATTTCCAGTTCATCGAATTTCCAGTTCATCGAATTCCCAGTTCATCGAATTTCCAGTTAATCGAATTTCCAGTTCATCGAATTTCCAGTTCATCGAATTTCCAGTTCATCGAATTTCCAGTTCGTCGAATTCCTAGTTCATCGAATTTCCAGTTCATCGAATTTCCAGTTCATCGAATTTCCAGTTCATCGAATTTCCAGTTCATAGAATTTCCAGTTCATCGAATTTCCAGTTCATCGAATTCCCAGTTCATCGAACTCCCAGTTCGTCGAATTTCCAGTTCGTCGAATTCCCAGTTCATCGAACTCCCAGTTCGTCGAATTTCCAGTTCATCGAATTCCCAGTCCAACAGTTAGTATGTAGAATTCACTCTTTTACTATATTACCCGATTTGATGTGTTTGCACAGCTATAGACTGAAATACAAGCGTAGCCAGGTGAGAAGTTATTTTGACAAAATTCAACCTCTGAACCTCTCGAATTTATTGCTCTTTTTATTACGTTGAAAACCGGTTCAATTTAGCACAGCTCCACATGCCACAATTAAGGCCAATTATTTATCAAGTAAATATTACCCTCAACTTTGTCCAAGCCTTTGTTCGTCACGCACAAAGAATTGAAAATTTCTCAGTGCAGGTGTTATAAATCTCATTGACTTGCGGCTTCACAGAATGGTATAACACAACTGTATTATTTGAAATATCAAGCTACGCAAGAGAGTTGGTACACTCTACTTACAGTAATCAGGCTCGAGTTGGGACAAGTTCAGCGTTCCGCGTTTAGTGTTCCACTGCTTCCACTGTTTCCACTGCTTCCACTGTTTCCACTGCTGCCACTGTTTCCACTGCTTCCACTGTTTCCACTGCTGCCACTGTTTCCACTGCTTCCACTGTTTCCACTGCTTCCACTGTTTCCACTGCTTCCACTGTTCCACTGCTTCCACTGTTTCCACTGCTTCCACTGCTTCTACTGTGTCCACTGCTTCCACTGTTTCCACTGCTTCCACTGCTTCTACTGTGTCCACTGCTTCCACTGCTTCCACTGCTTCCACTGTTTCCACTGCTTCCACTGTTCCACTGCTTCCACTGTTTCCACTGCTTCCACTGCTTCTACTGTGTCCACTGCTTCCACTGCTTCCACTGCTTCCAGTTCCATTCCAATCTTTGCACTAGGCTTTCATTGCATCCTCTATCTACCTTTGATGCCTCTACCTCTACCTCTATATTTAAGATCACTTGCTCTGTTGAACAATTACCCTCTATCTACAGTGCTCAGGGCTCATTGATCGATCACAAAGCCTTTGAATTTGTCAATATTAATGTGGGCTCATTACAAAACTGCTAGCCGCACGCATCACAGGAACACACCCCCTAGCAACCAGCGATGCATTCCTTCAACACCGGGTGCTCACACTCTCATGGCGGCTTATCAGCTGGGCACCGTCGGATTGAATCCGCCCGCATGTTCTCTCATCCCCTCGGGGGGCAAAAGCGACTCACGTAACGCGTGGCTGGGCTCCCATGGCTCATCTGGAGTAGTCTCCCTGGCGCGAGCTTCTGAGAACTGCCGCCTCCTAACAGAGTCGTGTAATTTTAAATTAATCCCAATCGAACATATCTGACAAGCACTAGGGGAGGGCGAGAGTGGGAAGAGAGCTCTCTAAAGACGAGAGAGATCCCGCTTTACTCTCGCTATAGTACTTATCTCGGCATGAGTTGCTTCTTCCCTAAGCCTGGCAAAACATCTTCAAACAGCAGCTTGCAACATCCTGCTTCTGGTGGCTACCAATGGGACGCACCGCACGGAGGACGCACCGAGGGCCTCAGTCCTTCATTGGATGCCTTTCCTCGGCAGGATTTCATGCTAACCTCAGATTTCTACCCCTCTCTGGGACTTCCTTTTTCTGATTATGCCTTTGAAAAAGGCCAACATCAGCCGGAGATATCCTCTTTCATTCATTCTAACTGACTAGGATTCCAGTGTTTTGTTGATGCTGCTGTGGCGGCAACTTGCTTGCCTTCATCACTGCAGCTGCTGTAAGTAGAATCTTACACTTCTGTTAGTGCTTAGTGCTGTTTTTGAAGGGACTGCTTGCATTTGGTTCTCGGGGCTCGAGCTCACTCAGGAATCACTTAGTGGGTATCGAAGGTAAGCCGCCGTTGCGTCCCAGCCTATGGGTCTATCGGTCAGTTTTTATTACTACGAGAGCGAGTTGATTCTCGTCAAAAGGATTGGACAAGTAATTAGCTCTCTTGTGCTCACCAACAATTCAATTCTCTGTGAGACCGATTGTATCGTCTATTTGTGAGCACTTTTACGCCCTCAAGGGTGTAAATTTCACGATAAACCCTTAAGCCTTCTTTTCTCGTCTGCGTCCCGAGCGATAGCGGTCTCGCCATGGATTCGAGTTCAGGGGCCTTGCTACGAGAGTCGAGTTTTTGGTATCGAGAAATGGGGGAAAGGTCAAAACGTGCGCTTCAGTAAAAAGTCGATCAATGTAGCGGGTCGACCGTTGGTGTCCGCGTATGCGGTCCTTGCGGAGTCCACAGAAGCACGTCCTGCAGCAGCCGTAGGCGGTAGGCTTCAGCCCTGATCACGCCTACAGCCAGCCGCAGGCGACGCTGTCTCAGTAAGTCGGAAGGCAAGCTCGTTCGTACAAGGATTATTTTCCTGGACCAAACGCAGCACGAAGCAGGGCCGCTAGCGCCGCGTTGAGTTGCCCCTCGAGCGCCTCGAGACCTAGCGTCCAGGTTTCCTTTCCGCATTGCAAAGTAGAACGTTCTCATCGACCGAATAGCGCTGTCCATCAGAGCGTCTAAGACCAACACGGTCCGCACAGATAGAATGGCGGCCAACCAGACTTACCAAGTCGTCGCCCACGTCCGGCACTAGTCCGCCAGGAGCGTCCGCTGTCGTCTCGAAGCATCGAAGAATCTCAGCTGGCAGATCATGCAGCACCATCATCACCTCGGTTTTCTACGCGTTTACTAAAAGACCGACCTTTTCTGCCGCCGTTGTCAGGCCGTCCAGCTGTCTTTGGGCGCCTTCGGCTATCGAAGACAGCAGTGCGAGGTCGTCTGCATAGTCGAGAGCGCAAAGCCTCTTCTTGGGGTGCCGCGGATGGCGGGCCAGTCCGGAGCACCCAGTCCATGCGTAAATTCAAACATAAGAGTAGAAACTTCATTGCCGAGCTAGGGCCTAAGATCGGACTTATCTTTCAAAAGCTTTACAGTACCACCCCATCGTTGATAAAAAAAGCAACGCCAAATGTTTAACGGGAGTGTGAAGCGGCCATCTTTGAATCCTTGAAAGGCAGTCATCCTGGCAGCACAGTAGTTGCCTGCACTGCCTTGTCGAAAGCTTCGCTTCTAAGATAAATAAAGCCAGCAGTTCATCAAATCAATTACCTTCGGCATTCTTACCTCACCTAATTTGCTAGAAAATTCTCTGCCCTGCCCAACCCAGTACAGGCCATGTGGCTGACCATGACGAGTTTACAGAATGCCCCTGCAGTTTTGCTATCGCCCTGCGGTTCATTTGAAGGCTGCTATCGGAAAGCATTCTTCCCACGCAGAATTGGACCCGCTGCAAAGCCATTGTGTATTCCCGCAGCCTGGATAAATATTGGCTTGCTTAATAGCCAGCCAGTGGCAACGAAGGGCAAGAAATGGGCAAGACGTTCAGCGTTGCTGCATCAGCAACAGGTTCAGGCCTTCCTGCGTCCTGCAGTCTCTCTACCTTTTTGAGAAGTGAATGCAACAGCAGAGCGGGAACGGAAATCAGAAATCTGACTAGGATAAGGAAAAAAGAAAAGAAACAAATTAGAAAATGGGATCTTAACGTGGTTCTTTCCGCATTCTGGTGCGTAGTTAGCAAATTAAATTTTGGTAAGAATTTGAGACAAACTTCGCAGTTTATAATTCGGCTCTCAAAAAGCGAAACCGTAAAGGTTAGATTTGTCGACAGAATCTGGAACTTTTTCCCACTTATCATTAACTTTCAAGTCTATTTGTTGCATTATCAGAACTGTTGAATTGACACGCACACATCTGCTCAATCATTTTCATATGTGATAGAAGTTAGACATTAGATACGTATTTTCTACGCTCGTATAAAAGTTCTTCATCATCCCAGATTTCAAACGACTGAAGCTGGATTCGCTAGCCCAGTCACTTGCGATCCAATGCCAGCCTCTCAAAAATAATTATTCGAAGCAAAATTTCAGGCGCTCCACTAGGGCCTTTCTTTGCCGGGCCAGTTCTCAGTGCTCAATCCATCGTGCGCGCTCCTTCACACGTTCCGGCCGGCCTCCAGTGCTCCATCTGCATTTAATTGCCTATAATGGTTGGGGAGAGAGAGCTTAGGTCTGCGGATTGAGCTGGGAGGGTCAATCCGAAAGCTATTCTTGATCCTGTATGCCTAAATCAGAGAGAGAGAGAAAAGGAATGCGTTTTTTCCTGTTTACTGTCTACTTCTCCGATCCGCGCGTCCCGCGTCCGACCTTTTTTCCAATTAATTATGTTAGTCTCAGTAAATAACTGCTCCTATGGAATAGGCTTCTGACTAAAGCCGCTGCCCATGCTTATTGCATTTCCGGCTAGCAATAGGTTGCTCCAACTGGACTACCAGTACAGTCTGGCTAATAATGGGTCCAATTAGTCTATAGCTACGAGTTTGGAATCTCTCCAGGTGTGCGACTTGCGATTCACCATTAACATTCATGCAAGATGTCCCATGGCAACTAAAGCAACCCAAGCTGTGCCTATCTGTACTCGGTGTTGTATGCACTGGAAAATTATCATTTTATTGCTGTTAACGAATTTCTATTAGTACAATCTCATCAATAGGACCTTAGTGTGGAGGAGCAAGCTAGCTCAAACCGGACATTAGATGTACTTACGAGACTGCAATTTTAGCAGCCATTCGCAACTGATTTGGACTTCGAAATTCTATAAGTTACAGAAGATTTCGAATCGCAAAAAAGACAAGGCTGGTA
Source organism: Macrostomum hystrix (assembly GCA_950097015.1). NCBI lineage: Eukaryota > Metazoa > Platyhelminthes > Macrostomidae > Macrostomum > Macrostomum hystrix. Next base: position 1,228,952 of record CATNEN010000026.1, read on the forward strand.
ACAACTAAAGTAAAAAAATTACCTTCACAAGTTGGACCAGATGTACAGGCAATAGCAACGCCGCTCTTATGGGGCAGCGGTTTAATTTTCTATTATATTTCTTTATACCTCATCTTGATTGACAGATTGACCGTCTTGGTCCAGCAGATTCGCTAGTGAAGCTATTCAATTTACAATCTGCTAGAGTTCAAGTGACTGGAGAATTGCGTTTTTATAAGATCCGCGATTCCCACTGCAGGCTTTCTGTCTGTTTTCTGTCAGTAAGCAAACTTTGTTTACAGGCTCTGACCTCGAATGTTGAACTTCGCGCTCAGTTTTTTATTGAAGAGCTAACTGTCTGGCCTGTTTCCTAATCAATCAATGGTAAAACATTATTATTCCCGAATCTGATGTTGGACTCCTTGAACGGAAATCTTTCTAGACTTGATGGATTTATTCCACTTAAAGCTACTACTTAAGCATAAAAACTCGGTAAAGCAACTGGCAATTATCTGATCGATTTCCTCATTTTTATTCAATAATCTGCAGAAATGCTGACTGATGCCCAACGCAGCTAAAATGAAGCTCATTCAGTCGTCGATTGCTTTCGGATTCATCATTAGCGGCTTGCTCTTTGGCTGTGGAAGAGCCGACAGAGTGTGAGTGAATCGAATCACTTTACAATGCGATCGAGGCTAAGTAATTAATTGAATTTGAAGTTTAGAACGTTCAGGGCCATTATTATCAGACCTCGGTTGCACTACAGGGTAATTAGTGTTGAAGGTGAAGCTACTATTATTTTGTTCCTGTGTGTTCCAGCTTGCCATATAACGAGCACAATCATTCGGACCACATGGCAGCGGCTATGCAACAGTCGCTGCGGGTGTAAGCTCGTAGATAGTTTTTACATTTTCATGGTGCTGCTTGGTTTTGTTTCTGCCTGTTGTCGTTCATATACTTAGCTAGTTTGCCGACTTACGCCTACTAACAGTAGTTGCGAGTAACGTTTGAGTCAATAAGGAGCATCAGTTTTAATTACGACTTGTGAAAGAGAGACCAACAAAACAAATTAGATTGAATGAATAAAAAAATACTTATTTAATTGACTAATAAACTAATCAAAAAATGCTAGTCCATACCAGTTGGTTTTTGTGTACTTTTGTGGACAAAATAATGTAAATGTGACTTAAAAAGCAACCAGCATACCATCTTACAGTGAGACTGCAAGCGCTTTGAAAAGTTATTTATTATTAATTTATGTTCATGCATTGCCAGCGCATGCTTAAGCTGAGGGCGCTTCTGTTGTCCGCCATCAGCGACTCACTCTTTTTTGTTGAAATTTATCTCGTCGCAGAGCTGCATAAATGGGTAGTATTTTATTTTTAATAGAAATTTACTCACATTCCTAACTAAATCATGTAAGTATAATCTGTCTGGTCTACCAAGCACAAATTTAGTTTCAATAATAATTAAGTTAGACCACTTCAATGCCGCCTTAACAGAGAAAGACCACGGAGAATTTCAAATGCTCACAGTTTTCTTTTTTTCTTTTTTCTGTATCTCCCTAAAGTATTCAACCAATCGGCATGAAAATCCTGAACACGGGCTTAAATTTTCCGCTCTATCCGATGAAACAACTTCCAGAATCACAGAAATCGGCTGAGAAATTGTCTTCATGTAACCATTTCGGCTATCATTGTTGACTATATTGTTTTGATAATATTGTAAATTCTTTTATTATTGAAGCAATGTGGATTCGCCATATATAGTGGATTATACAGAGTAATGCTAGTTGTCCTTGTCACCAGGGTCTCCAATAAGAATCGCTGATTATCTCGACGATGCACACGTCGGACGGCTTTGAAAGTCAGTTCAGCGTATAGGGCGGAGAATGTTGATCCAAATCGTGTGTTTTCACGGAAATCGGTCATTCAGCTTGGGTGCTGTCGTGAAGTAGGCAGTAGGTATTTGAAATACACTGTGTTCTTTCTCCGGGGGTGAATAGCGTGGTTTTTCTACTGTTAAGGAAGACTGCAAGAGCATTTTTATAACAGTTTTTACCTTCACCATTCGCTGTCATTTCAGGAAGAGCATCATTGACAAGCTTCTGGTGAACTACACAAGACAAAACAGTCCTCACGGCGGTGGGTAGGAAATTTGCAACCAAAAACCAAACTCGAAAACGAACTCGTAACTTCATTATCTCCTGATTACAATCTGCAGACAAACCAACAACTGTTCACCTGGGAATTTACATCAACAGCTTCTATTCTATCAGTGAACAGACTATGGTAGCATCTGATTTCACAATGTACTTTATTACATTCACGTTCCTGTCACAAACGAAAATATACTGCTCGGAAAAACTCCAGGACTATTCAGTGAACATCTACCTCAGACAGCAGTGGTACGACCCGAGGCTTCAGTTTAACAAGAGCGAAGGTCTGGATGCCAAGGACTGCGTCAAATTGGAAGACAAGATCTGGGAGAAGCTCTGGGTTCCCGATGTGTTTTTTAGGTTCATTACTCGTTTAAGAAATACATTTTTATGGTTAATAAAAAAAAATTTTTTAACCACGACTTTCCACCTTTTAGAAACGAGAAGAAGGCAGATTTTCATCACGTTACAATACCAAATCGGTTCATAAATCTTTACCCAGATGGAAAGCTGTGGTATGTGATGAAGTAAGTCTCTGGGTGGAAGGAACAAAGAGCAGAAAACTCAGGGTGGAGCGGACCGAACTTTTAGTCAAGTAATTGATCTGTCACTCTCACTCCCGCACCACCTCACTCCCGCACCAACCTCACTCCTCCACCCACCTCACTCAGCCACCCACCTCACTTCTCCACCCACCTCACTCGTCAACCCACCTCACACCCCACCCACCTCACTCCTCAACCCACCTCACACCCCACCCACCTCAATCCTCAACCCACCTCACACCCCACCCACCTGACTCACGCACCAACCATACTGCTGAATCCACCTCGAAACTTTACACTATTTTAGAACCAAACATTTTACGCAAATCTCTAGTTCAACAGCTGTTAAAAAGCATTTATTTTCTCGCAAAAAAAACTTGTAAAAAGGATTTCAGCGACTCTCTCCTGCATGATGCAACTCCAAAAGTACCCATTGGACACGCAGATCTGCCCAATGATGCTTGAAAGCTGTAAGTCCAAATTATTTGTCTGTATCCCAGTTTGTCGTCAAAACTTTCAAAACTTCGTAAAACATGCCCGAATGCGCCAGTTGGTCATACAATGCACACCGTCGTATTCAAATGGCTGCCGAACAAGTCAGTTGAAGCCACAGACGATCTAAGCATGCCGCAGTTCATACTGAAAGGCTATCCGACTAAGGAGTGTTCAAAGAACTATACCACTGGTAGCTATCCATGCCTTCAAGTGGACTTCATTCTGCAGAGAGATATTGGCTACTTCATCATTCAGGTGAGCGACTCAATTGAGAATAGGACAGTGTGAGGTGGGAACTTGACTGAAGTAACATCGAAATGGTTGGGTTAGATTTTTGCGCCTTTTTGAGACCGATCCCATGCCTGATCTCAAACTGTTTCTCCTACTGGAACAGGTGTACGTCCCCACCATTCTGATTGTCATTCTCAGCTGGGTGGCCTTCTGGATCAACACTGAGGCCATTCCGGCACGCGTCAGTCTCGGCCTGCTGACAGGTTCGTGCGAATCGGAATGCATCTTTCAATCATTAAAGGTCTGAAAAATGTACAGTTATGACGCTATAGAAACATATTTTACAGTCCAGTATTGATATTAACTTTAATCTATATCCGGCGCGTCAATTGGTGGCCCACAGCCAGCGTGTTGGCAATTCGAAGTGCAGCGAAGGGCAGTAGAGGGACAAGGAACAGCAGCGCGAGACTGCCGACAATCGGCGGTATTGATCCACCTGTCCTTGTGCTTTGAGGCCACCACCCACTGGTTAATCCGAGTGTTAACGATGGCGGTAGGGGTGGAGACCGCAGGTACGGGGCCCGTCGAACCGGCCTTGGCGAGGCTGTCGGCCAATTCGTTACCGGGGTGGCCAGAGTGCCCTGGAATCTACCTTAGGGACACCTTGTTGTGGGTCCCTAAGCGGTTGAGTTGCGCGACGCAGTCGAGGACTGTGCACGAGTAGGTGTGCGTGCGTCCAAGTGCATGGATCGCCGCCTGGCTGTCCGAGAGGAGGACAATTTCGACACTGTGATCGTTTTGATTGATCAGTTCCAGGGCGCAGGAGCTGATGGCGAGAACTTCGTTCTGGAAAACGGTAGAGTTTATGCCGGTGTGCTCGGAGAAGAAGGTCGCCACAGTTTACCCTCCGGACATAATGCAGTAGCCGAAACCAGAGACCGAGTTGATTTGCGAACCGTCAGTGAAGCAGTGAATTTCACGGGGTTGGCCGTGGTCACGAACTTCCTGGCGAGGCGGAATGCTGGTTTCTAGTAGGGTTTTGAGAACCCTACTAGAAATTGTTTTGAGAACTCATTGTGTGATTGATTGAGGCTAACGTTTAGGGCCTTTTACCCCTACTACTATGCAGGGTAGAAGCCAAGTCGTAATAGCGTCGGACTCGCGACTTAAAGGTCGGGGGTTCGATTCTCGACTCACTGGAACAGTTTATGTTCTTTAGAAAAAAACTTAACTCTGGATTGCTTCAGTTAACTCAGCTGTAAAATGGGTGCCAGCATTAGCGGGGGTGGGTGTGGCATCCCCTCTGTCCATAGACTGTGGAGCTGTTCACAGCCTTCAGATGCGCCGCAAAATAGCTGAGGCTGTGCTGACGGTTGCACATCTTACCCAATCGGGGCAGGTGAAATTAACTGTTAGTATTATTATTATTTTTTTATATTTATGGCCATCTATTTAGTTATCTAATATCCAGATAAAAAAAACCAAAAACTAATCATGAACAAAGGAAAACCTATAAAATAACCTAGGAATGTATCTTCATCAACTAATAAAATTTCATTTTTTCTGCTTCAAAATTGGCAGTGCTCACAATGACGACTCAGTCATCAGGGGCTGGCCAGTCATTGCCCAGAGTCTCTTACATCAAAGCCATAGACGTCTGGATGAGCGTCTGTCTGGTATTCGTGTTCGCTTCGCTGCTAGAATTTGCCGTCGTCAACGTCTACAGCCGGCATGACCCGAGCCCGGGACCAAAGCCCTCGCCCAGAGTTCGCAGCGATTCCACCTCGATTCCTCGACGTTCGCTGGTATCGAATTCGCCAGCACTGGTGGAGTCGGGCGCTGGTTTTGGAGCCGACTGTAGTGTGAGTTTGTGCTGCGACTGACTGTTGAAATCTGGGCAGGTTGCTTTCACAACGTCAAGACCAGAATCTTTCATGAAACCTACTTCAAGGGCCCAAATTTTCACAACATGGAAAAAAAGCAATGCAGAAGATTTCAAAATACCGAAATTTCACAAGCCCTAAATTTCGCACTTCTAACCCTAAATATCATAACGTCAAAATTTTAGACGTCGCGAAATTTAGGACCTGTTAATTTTCAGTGAACGGCTTTTCGATGCAGTGACATTTAGCGTTTATTAAACTGAGTGCTTATGAAGGTTTGTCTTGCGACGTTGTGAAATTTAGGGTTTGTGAAACGACACCCAGTTTAGAAACTAAATTAATTACTAATTAACCTTATTTGAATACTATTCCGAATATTTTAAGCCCAATCGTATTCAGAGAGCAAAAACAACGGACAAGGCCGACCGCATAGAAATCAAACACCCGTTCATAAAAACAGGAACATTTTTATTGCCCATTGGCCAGATAAAATTTGTAGGCCTTAGGGACTGGGAATAAAACAGAGTTATTCATCATAATATGAGTACGAGCTATTTTGAACCATCTCAAAGTAAACCTCTCGGACTTCCAGCGACTGCCGTCAATATGTCTGTCGACGGGCGCCGAGCTGCTGCCATCGCAGCCCGCAGCAATGAACAATACGGCTCGAAAGATTGACAAGATATCAAGGAGACTTTTCCCGCTCACCTTCATCATTTTTAACGTTGTCTACTGGGTCATGTACGGAGTTGTGAAGTGACTCAGAAACTTAATAACTGACTCCTTGTAAACATGTAATGCGAAAGATGAATGACGACATTTTGAACCTGATTTTGCCTAGCTTTCAAAACTCATTGAAGTCTAGATTACACTAACACATAGCAATACGTACTTAATTAAGGCGGCTCACGTTAACAATATAAAAATCTATAAGCCATCGATCTTTTCATTCGAATTTTTTAGAGCAAAACAAAGGTAAACGTTTTATTTTTTGTTAGTACTCGTAACAATTTAGCTCAAAATACACAATAGCAGGTGTCAATAACATATTGACGCATTCAAAACTCAATTTTTAACTTTGATGGGTTATTTAGTGGTTGTGGAAAATTTTGGTAAAAATTGATATAAAGTTACACACAAAAAAGTACTTTTTGTTAAATTATAGTACTTTGCTAAAGAAAATATTTTCCAAACAACTTGCATCAGAACAATTGTTAATCGCTTTAACCTCAGGGTAATCAAGCCGTATCACAGACATTGCCTTAATTTATTCCCTAAGTTGCAGTGATTTCCCTTTTTATCTTATGTCATTGAGCAGTTAACTTCTTCTGGTGTTTGAAACATAAAATTGTGAATTTTCACGGAAAATTTCATTTTAAAATTTACACGTGTGGTACTAAATCTATTCCAGCTTCAAGGTCCACTTCAATAAAAAGGGGACCTTATTTTAAACTTCTATTTTAAATTTACTGCTCCCATATGGAATTTTCAATGCGTCGGTGTTTCGGTCTAAGGAAAGTTTCGCTAGCTAGCTTAGGATCTCTTAGCCATGCAAATTGATGGTCGAGAGTATGTTTACACTCGAGGTCGGATAATCTTGTTCAAAATGTTTGACTGAAAATTACACCTTAAATGAACTGTGTCTACGCACTCTATATTACACTGAGGTTAAAGCGATCGATTCAATCAGCATTGCATGTATTGCTAAGAAGACTGTTTACGCGTATATGGATCATTTCGCTCGCGAGATGGCGCGTTTCACAGCCGCCTCACCAGTGCTGGAACTGTCCAAGATTCGGGCCAGACAGCCGGCGCTCTGTCGTAGCTTGTGGCGCAGTACAAAAGTACCTTCGCCGCCACTGTGCGTCAGGCTTCGCTGCATCGGCTGGTGCTGCACCGCTCTGATTGTCTGAGCAGCTCGTTGAGATTCGCTCAGATTCGGGTAGACTATTCGACTAAAGGGGTAGTGGCCGTGCACTGATGCCGCGGTGATCGCAGCTGCTCCATTTTTATCGCTGCTGCTTGTGTAGAAATGGCCAGTCAGGTCAGGGCTTGGACCCAGGACTAGCAGAGGCTGTCAGGCAGGAGGGCAGGCAGAAGGTGAGCTTTAGTAAAATAAATCATTAGGACAGTTATTTACTATGCAGTGCCTAAGGCGGTTGGGCAGTGTCGTCTGCCCGCCAGCCAGTTATTATTATTGGCTCGGCCTTTGTCTCGCCCTCTCACCCTCCTCACCGGTCCCTGCTCTGTGTGCCCTGAGCCGCCAACTGATTGGCTGGACGCGGGCGTCCAGTTGAGTTGTCTGTCTGTTGCTTTTCCCCTCCCGCCAATCAGCTTTGCCCGTCCAACAAGCCAGCGCGTTCAACCCTACACTTCCCTGCATGCTGTTGGCTTGTCCTTGATGGTTTTTGCACCGCTTCCCTACCGTTCTGCACCGTACCGACTGGTAAGCGCTGCATCAGTGTCTTTCTCCTTTCGGAGTGCCAGGCCCGTACTGTACGATCGTACTTAGGAGTACTGCGTGAGCGTCCTAACGCCTGGTTCAGTGTTTACCCGTAGTTCACTTAATGGTATTGTAGCCCGGGGATCCCGAACCGACCACAGGCACTTTAACTATTTAACTAATACTCACCTGTCCGACTGGTTCATGACTGGACCACAGGTCGACGGCTCGACCCGGAGCTCTTCCACGTACTCTTCCGTAGTAACCTATGCCCGGCTGTGATTGGCGCAGCCTTGGCAGCAGTTGGTTAGCTTCCAACTGCACCCGGTTGGGAGACAGCTGCTGTTGCTGCTGCTTGCTGCTCCTCTTCATCAGCAAGTAGCTGCGCATGGGTGCCAGCTTCTGCTGTGATGGCCGCTGTGACGATTGAGAATTGGATTTTTCTGTTTCGGAAGACCTTTGGTTATCCGATGCAGTTTTATTCTGAGCTTTTTCTTCTGGAATTATAACATCTACCTTCAACTGTTTCATATTTTCTTCCTCTGTGTGTTTCATTACACTTTCGTTTGAATTTTCCAGATCATCTTCGTCCGCTTTTTCATGAACGTCTCCCTCCAGACGTTCTTGGTCGTCGAAATCCGAACGTTCTTGATCGTCATCATCGAGACGTCCTTGGTCGTCGAAATCCGAACGTTCTTGATCGTCATCATCGAGACGTCCTTGGTCATCATCTTCTGGATGCTCTTGGTCGTCGCTAACCAGATTTTCTTGATCGCCTTCTGTCTGTTGTTTTTCGTTTTTCTGCTCTTGTTGATCGTAGCTCTCATAATCGGCTGCAGCTTGATAATACTCACCGGTCTGTTCGCTCGCACCTGCTTCTCGGTCTTTATTGATTGACATGTCTAATTCTCAGTCAGAATTGCTCAAGTCAGCTCTGCTGAAGGTCTTGTTTCAGACTAAGAACGGGTTTTTAGTTTAGACTTTAGTTTTTATACAACTCGCCAGCTAGCACGGGTGCTGCAGGTTGCTAGGGCTTGGGCCAGGTGTGCTGGGGTGGTCTTTGCTCCTTTCACTCTGTAAGCCTTGGCTATAAAGGCTTTTAATGACGAAGAGTAGGTTTCATCGTTGAGTTTTACAATATAGGGTCGCTGCACTGTCCATTTTCGGTCTCTTTATTAAACAATGTTTCTTTTGGACTTAGCACTGGCAACACACCTAAGGTCTCACGCTGAGTGAGCTGACCCCGCGAGTCTTAGCATTTCATCCAACAAAACAGAGCGACTGGTCACCCCCTGCCGAGTGATTCTGTGGGTGTCATAGTCTCTGGACTCCGCTAGGGGAATGTTGAAGGGCCTCTTTTAGCTGCCATATTTCAACCATCTACTTCTATTGTGCTAGACTGCATGGTCTACACGATGTCTAACTTATGCACTCTGTTGACAGAACACAACAGAACACACCAGAACACAACAGTACACAACAGAACACAACAGAACACAACAGAACACAACAGAACACAACAGAACACAACAGAACACAACAGAACACAACAGAACACACCAGAACACAACAGAACACAACAGAATACAACAGAACACACCAGAACACAACAGAACACAACAGAACACAACAGAACACAACAGAACACAACAGAACACAACAGAACACAACAGAACACAACAGAACACAACAGAACACAACAGAACACACCAGAACACAACAGTACACAACAGAACACAACAGAACACAACAGAACACAACAGAACACAACAGAACACAACAGAACACAACAGAACACAACAGAACACACCAGAACACAACAGAACACAACAGAATACAACAGAACACACCAGAACACAACAGAACACAACAGAACACAACAGAACACAACAGAACACAACAGAACACAACAGAACACAACAGAACACAACAGAACACAACAGAACACAACAGAACACAACAGAACACAACAGAACAGAATAGATCAAAACAGAAAAGAACAGAAAAAATGGTAATAAAGATCTTGTATAACTTAGCAAAGAAGCGTTTGAGAACGAGGTAGCTTGCAGGGGGAGTTATAAATTATCCCTCTTGCTCTACTTCTAGTACGAGTAGTTGAAACTGAGATATGCAAATATTAACTCACCGACAAGTGATGCAGATAATTTAGCATAAAATTTGCGTTTGTCCAATGATCGAAGCTCAGAGGGGTGGTGCATATTTGACTTTCCTATTCAAGCATTCGATTAAAAACAGCTTGAAATAAGCACTCAGCAGTGAGCTGCTCAATATCGTACCAGGAGAGACAGTCAGCTGAGGTACCATGCTTCTGTTATACATTCTACTGGCAGCCCAGCTGCCTTGCGTTGAGCCGCTGAATGAGACAGCAGTCAGTTGTGAGAACTGGTCTTGCGATGACAGGCCGAGAGTTCACGTGCTCTGCATCACAGCTGTCGACGCCTTGTTTCCGATTGATTCAGACTATCTCAACTACTCTTTCGACTATGTCAACTACAACATGACTGGCTCGTTTCCTGCGTTTCAGCTGAAGCATACCACTCTGCGAACAGACGGAGTGAGTTGCTGGTGTTGCTGGTGTTGCTGTTGTTGTTGTTGTTGTTCTTCTTCTTCTTCTTGTTGCCGGTCATAACCCCAGAAAACTCCCGCCTCGGGAAGCTGACACTGGAGCGGCAGTCAGGGGTTGCTAGCTAGGCTTGCGCACGAGTCCACTGGTTCACCGGTCCGACCGGTACTCCGGCTTTCGTGTCTGTGGGAAAACGACCTTCCGGATCAGCCGGAAGTCGGTCTGATAAATGAACTAGCTTATGATTTCAGTTCTCACATCAAAGCATTTTGCACTTCAGTCGACAGCCAGCAGCGCTCTGAAGGCATTTATTGATGGCTATCTTCAGCCGCCCAACAAAGCTCTAATTCTGGGTGCAAGTTATTCTGAGCAGTCTCAAGTTATAGCCGACATTGCCAAGCTCTACTATGTGACTCAGGTAAGCTGATGACCTATTGTAGGATTTTAGAATTCTATATACATATATATAGATAGTTTTGATTTTAGTATATATAGGGATAATTGTTTATTAACTTCTGATCCGAAAGTACGCTTGTAGTAGTAGGTTTCATAGTAGTATATGGAACTTTTTTTGTATATGATGAATTATCTTACAAGCGTCGGTGCCACCTCTATAAAAAAAGAACTAAAAAGTATTAAATTTCAGATCGGATATTCTAATGCGTCACCGTCGCTAAGCGACACAACGCTGTATCCATTTTACGTCCGCATGTCAGCCAGTCTGCTGTTGTACATCAAGCCTACAATTAGCATCATTCAAAAATTTGGTTGGAGAAAAGTAGGCATCGTGTCGAATGATGTAGCTGCGAACTATGCGGTATGGAATTAAAATTCACCAAATTTTTTAAACTAATGAATGCGAAGTTGTCGTGGATTATTTGCTAAGGTAAAAGAAAGACAAAAGAACGACAAATTTTTATTTCAGATTGCGTCTAAATTTGTAGCTGCTCTCGAAGCGATTAATATGACGTTTTACCAGAAAGTGACATTTTCCGATGATCCAACCGATGCTATAGTATCATTGTTGGTTAGTAAATGTAACCTAGTGATCAGGATGTCATTGAAAATTTGCAACATAAGAAGTATATTTACACTGAAAACTGAAACAAAAATTTTAGAAGGATGACTTCCGCATTTTCGTTGTATTCCGACAAGCAAGTCTCGAGAAGCCTGGAAAGCGCTTCGATTGCGTGGTGAGTTGTGAGTTGAGCAGTCACGATTCTTGACTAGATCCTAAGTCTTAAAACAACAGCCCGACAAGCGTGCGGAAATTTTCAAAATAAAACACGAATTTATCTTCTTCCTCTTGATTGAGCAGGAATTCTTTGATCAAAACTGTAGGTAATTATAGTGTGCTCCCATTCAGTGTTAAATTTTTCGCTCTGTCTGTCATCTGTCTATTCAAATTTTAACGTTGGATCATCTTACTAAAATTGGCAAGCGTCATAAACCAAGCGCATGCTTTAAATCAATGATACATCGAAGAGGGGATTAAGTATCACTGAATTTGTTGTCAGCACGCACGCTCGGCTAAGAACGTGAAGTTCTTTCTCTGGTCGAAAAGTAGTCATGCTAAACCTAGAGCGTGACTACTCGGGGGGAACTGAGCTCGTCCTTGTGTAACTTTGCAGTTGATGTGAGCCGAACGCTGTGCTCCTGTAACTTTTTCGTTGCCTTGCCTGACAGCTTCGCTTGATACAAACAATCTTAGACTACTCTGAAGACTTGTTCAGAGCAAAATATACTTCCTAACTCTGTTTTTCTCTGCTCACATAATTTAATGACCTTCTTTCTTATTTTAGCTGAAGAGCCTCGGAGCCTACGGACCAAAGTACATGTGGTTTCAAATCGGACTGCCTCAGACCAACGCAGCCATTGTCGGCTCGTGTCCAGACTCGGACAGAGCCGAAAGTCTGGAAGGCTCCATCGAATTCGACGACTATGTGTCGGATCCCACTATACTCGAGTCAGAGATTGGTCCTGCCGGGAAGGTATTCGAGAATTCCGAAAATTAATCAAGCATTTTTAGTAATTTCTGGAACAGTGTAAACACAAGCGCAAGACCTCGACTATGTCACTCGCAGAAAAATCTGTCTAACATGCAAATGTTTTTATCTTTTATGTTTTCTTTTAGCTACGCATGAAATGTCTAAATCCATGGCGCTTTGTGCAATTTTTTCCCGCTTGCGGGTTTGAATCGAGGGCTGGAGGGACAAGCAGTAGAGTGATTGTGGCGCAAGCAAAAGTATGTGAATAAAAGTACTTGTCTGAGTGGCTTGAAAGCATGTTAAATTCAACATAGTGACTTCCAGTATCACACGGTTGTGTGGTTCAACATGATTCTGATTATTCTTACATTTTACTTTCAGAATGTATCGGAAATCTTTGATGACTATCTCACAAAATATCCGACAAGCAGTGCGTGGGCATTGCCGAACACTCTCCTCGGATTTGGTCTCCGTTTTGATTCCGTACTGGCTGCCGCAATCGCTTTAAATACTACCTTGAGTCAGTTTAACTATACAGAGACTTCAGTTCAGCTTCAAAATTCATCCTTCAAGATGGCACTGCTGAATAACTTCGGTCTTTTAGATTTCGTCGGACTGTCAGTGAGTCCCGTTCGCTGCAAATTTGAAGCTCGACAAACCACTAACTGGTGCTAGCTTATTTACTCGTAACTTTGTAACCTTTGCAGGGAAAAGTTTCCTTTAATGAAAATGGAGACAGGTTCCCACGCGTTCTGGTCTACCAGATAAGAAGTTGGTTGATCAGTTCTAAGAATTTCAAAAAAAATATTTTGGACTCGCTAAGCTTGCAGAGGTTAAACTTTGCTTATTTATCTTTCAGACTTGAAGCGCACTCTAGTGGCCACGTTTAATTTGGCGCAGAGGATCACAACGTGGCACAGGGACATCTGGTTCGCCGGTGAGTTTTGCTCGTCGATAATACGAGACCAAATTGAGTTCAAATAGATCTAATCCAGCTTTGAGATCAAAATCTTTATATCCCTCGTGGCGTAGCTATCTACCAACATTCTCTATGTCTTCGCCCGCTCTTCAGCCAACACAGAATTGAACTATGTGATGCTCAACTTAATATTCATCATAAACTAACTAGGAACCAACCAAACTGCAAACCGAATTATTTAGGAGGACAACCGCCAGCAGATGCACCGCAAGTGCTGACTCGAGTTTTGACAATTAGCAGAGCTCATCTAATCATCATCGTGACGCTGTCAGTCGCTGGAATCGTTCTTGCAGTAACATCTGCGTCAGTGAATCTCTACTATCAGAATCTGCCCTTCATCAAAATGAGCAGTCCTCGGGTAAACTCAGTAATTGGCATTGGCTGCATCTTGTGCTACGCCTCATGTATTGTGATGGCCAGCAATACCTATTGGAAAAGCAGTGTGAGCATGTGCTGGCTTCAAGTTGGCCTACTGTCTGTTGGCTACTCGCTAGCCTACGGAGCCATGTTTGCAAAGACCTGGCGAGTACACAGGATCTTCACACAGAAGGGGATGCGAGTGGTTGAGTATTTACTTCTGTTTGTTTTCGCTTTGGTGACCTTCAATCCCGAAAGTTCCAGAAGCACCGAGAACAATAGACTCAACCATCAATATTTCTAGGTCGTAAAGGACTGGCACCTCTTTCTAATCATTCTGGCCGTCACTTCTGTTGATGTAATTATATTGTCAGTTCGTGGAATCGTGGATTCCTTAGTTTTAGTCAGCAAATCTCTGCCATCAGAGGTATATACGAGTTGATTTGTCTTCTGATGCACTGAAAATGAGCGCCAAACACGCATTGTGTAAAATTTGCACACACTCACTCCAGGAAGCTCCCGATGGAACTATTCTACAAACCGACGTGGTTTTCTGCAGCTCGCGCAACCATATTCTGTGGACCAGTATGATAATTGGTGTAAAAGGTCGGTTTTGCAAAACATTACTCTATACAAGGACTACTAAACAACACTTAGTAGACCAGTTGTTTAGTTGTACTTGACTCTATAATGCACAAGCTTTATCCAATTCTTCAAGCCTGAATTATAGACTTTTTCGATACAAAGCCAACGCTTGCTAATTTGAAGGCGTTCTTCTGATCCTCGGCATTTTCTTCGCCTGGGAGACCCAGTCGGTCCAGGTTGAGGCGTTGAACGATTCAAAGAAAATCGGCATCTGTATCTACAACACGACTATGTTCGGATTGATCGGCGTGGTCATGGCGTTTGTCCTGCCGGATTCCAGCCTCAGCTTGAAAATCCTCCTAGTTGCCTGTTGCGTCATTGTCTGCACTACCACCACGCTAATCCTGGTGTTTGGATCCAAGGTGAGACCATTGAGAATGAGAAAGAAGGGAAACCATCAAATTTCTGATAAATAGTTTAGAAGGCTGCCTTTCGCCAATTATACATTACGTAGAAAAAAACATTCCCTTTTTTCGATTGGAGGCCGATCAAAAGCAAATCTCCTGAAATTAGTCTCCCTATTTATCGATTTCTGTTAAGCTTTGTTTGTGAAAGCGTCAATTTCATATTTTTCATATTTTTCTTTCTCTACATGCCCTCCCCTGTGCTTAAAAAATGCTTTAAGCTCGCAAAACCACTTGGAAACAGGCTTTTTGTTGTCTCCTTTCTCTGATTATAAGTAACTTTTTCAAAGAAACGTAGTTTCCCGTCCTTCTTTTCCTAGATGCCTGGGATGAATTTTAGATTTTAGAAATTCGCAAACTGCTTTCAAAAGGCTAGATTGTAACTTTTAGTAGTAAACTGGCATAAAATATATAACAAACGATTGCAGATTTTTGCTTTGATTAAGTACGGACCATCTCGAGTAGACGATATTGTGCTGGCCTCCATGCAGCCGTCGCTCGAGAATCGACCAAGTGCACCATAAGCCCGCAGTGTGCGAGAGAATAAATTTGATACGCTAGTAGTATGCCGACATCTCGTACATTTATGTCGACCACCAACTTCGAACAACCATTATTAGCTACCGACTCACGGATATCAATAAACTGGCTTGCGAGACGTTTAGAGCTGCCACAAGGTACTCGTCCGTTGAACTGTCCTGATTTTCCGATCCTTTGTTTTCTGTGTTCGAAGAACAACTATTTAGTTTGATAAAATGCTTAATTATTGTCCCTTGCATATTGTTTGTCTTAATTATTATTCTTACGTATATTTTTCTATCGATGTGTTTTAACCGCTAGATTAAAGTTAATAAGCAAAGACAATTTGTTTTAAATATGCTTTTGCTGGAAGACAGCTACACATATGGTAAATTTGAGTCAACTAATATCGCCTTGTCCTTGCCTGTTAATATTCCGTAGCTCAGTTTTTCGTGAGAATCATATGATTAATTATAAATGTAAGCATTAACAAACGCTCAGTTTTTCAATTTTTCAAAACGGTTTAAGATTTACCAATACTACCTTAAGGTATGATTATAAGTTGACGGTAAACGAATGTAATTGTCGAGCTATTTGCATACCTCTGGTAGGCAGTTTGTGTTATAGGGCAACGTTTCTTGCCAATAACAAGGACTACTCGATCAGTAGTTCCTCAGAGAACTACGCGTGTATTTAAAGGACGGAAGTTTGAAACAACTTAATTTACGATTGAGCCAACCAAAAAGATCCGAACGCGACAGGACCAAAGTAAGGTTAATATATATTGTTTAACGAAGTGAAATACAGCGAACCAATAACGATCGATATAGCGAAGGAATAAAATGATATCGTTTACATTGAAGCATGTACATGCACATGTACATTTAAAAAGTATTGTACGCAGAGAACAGAATACACAGTGCGCGAACACATAAGGAAAATAAAACTTTGACGCAGCCACCCCAAAACGTCACGCAGCGTGAAGCCAAAGCCTCACGCCACCAAAAGTTTAATTTTGTTATAAGTTTTTTCGGTTATTTAACTAAAGCTCGATTCAAATGCTCGTAATGCAAGCTGAATACAGTTATTTATAAGGGTTCTATTTATAGAAGTCCTTGGGCTGGGCGTTCGTAAACTGGAAATGAAGTCTGAGACAATATGTTGACAGACAAGTTAAATGAAGAGATTGGAATCTCAATCACGGATAAGTGGAATTAGATTGCGCACCAAATGACTTTGTATGAAATTTTAAAATGCTACATTTTAAAATGCCATTCATTACTATTGATGTTAGTAGAGTGTTAAGCCGACTTAATGCGTTACCATAGTTACTGGAACACGTAGTATATGCAGGTCCAATAAGTGTAATACATTTTTTTAAAGCTGCGTATGCCGGTTTATTTACTGATTTGCCTTTTATTTGTTAAATGCCTTTGAACATAAGAAAAAAGTCTTAATATTCTTTGTTTGACTATTTTTCCTGTTGCTAAGTACGCTTCAACAATGTGTTGTGAGCTGCGTCTCACGTACAATGACCTTGCTCCGACCCCCGCGCCTCCCGAGTACTATTGTGAGAACGCTGCCCTGAGTTAGAAGCGAACAATCCATACAATAATAAACTACGCAGCCTGAGCTACACTAATTGCCATGAGTGCAACGTTCGATCCCTCCCGGTAAGAAAAGCATTAACGAGTTATTTATTTATCCGTGCTCAAACCTTGTTCCTCTGCCCGACCTCTGCTGCTGTCAAAAGCTCATCATCATCATCCTTCTCCTCCAGAGTCTTCCCTCGAGTCTGCGAAGCGTCGGTACGCCTCCAGACCGTCATCCACCTCTCTCTGGGGCTGTCGAGTGGCTACCCGCTCTCTACCCGCTCTATCCCTCCTCTCCCGGCAAGCTTTGGGCGGTCCGTACCCGAACCCCTACTACCGCGTCGGCGAACTGCCGACGGTACCGATAAACTACAACAATTGATGCGCTGGGACACTGGGATTAAAAGCTCAAAATAAAGTGTAGATTTTTCCGAATTCTAAGTATCAACTGCTAGGGGTGAGGTTTGCTTTAGAGATGAAGTTCAATTGTGTTTTGCGCCTACCATATTAGCGTTGCTCTCTCTTTTAGTTTTTTCTCTCCTTTCCCTCCAACTCCACCTAGTTAGCTCGTAGGCGCTTACTGGGTGGTGATTGGCTAGCCAGGGTTTTTTCCGACCTTGTGCGCTTGTGATTGGCTACGGCCAATTGGTAAGGCTGCTCTTCCTTCTCCCCATGTGTATTTATGCACAGGCCACGAGAAACTGGTTCTACAAGCGCACTTAAAAAACTAAACGGTTGTTCGAACACTGTAAGAGCACTTGCTTCTACTAAATATATCTTACGAGTATAAGCTCATGCAAGCCAGGATTAGCTAATGTTAATGAAAACGTTTTAATATTCAGAATTTCCACATTTTTCCTACGGGTCTGGGTCTACTGTAGCTCTGTCATTGATAGCGCACTGCTAAAAATTATCTTAAAAATCTCAATAGAGACATTGTGGGTGGCATTTTGCTTAGTACAAGTATTAAAGAATGCGAAATTTTGCAAGCGAAGTCACAAAACTTAAGGAGTTTAGCATGCTGGCTAACATTACTGTGCTTTTCAGTGTTCCTGTGGACTTTATTGCTTGCTTATAGCTGCGTACATTTTATATATTACTAGCTTTTTTTGCCCGTTGTTTTTGGGGCAGAAATTTAAAGCAAAGCAGTAAGCAATTCACGTCTCTGTATTAACTTTATAGTGAAGGTCACCATTTATTTATTTACTGCATGAATGAAAAGTGAAGAGTTTGTTTAAGGGCGTTTTAAGTAAAAAATAAGTGAAAAGTTTGTCCAAACAGCCCCCTCTTGATTACTTCTTTAGAAACATGTCTCTTAGCCACTCCTCTATACAGTCAGTGGCAGATCCAGGAATTTTGTTTTGGGGCGGTCTGTCAGGGGTTTGTTTGTCGTTTGTCATTCTTTGTCGCCGATGGGTTTCCAGTGCGAATGTCAATTTGCCTGATGTTGATGTGCTACCCATCCTCTCCGTCCCAGAAAATAAGCGGATACTGCAATGTATCATAGGCTTTGTGCAGCTCAGAAATCCTTTGCAATTGATTGCTTCGCAGCTGCAGAACAATGTCTCGCTTCTCAAATTCCTGCCCAACAATTTGAATTGCGACATCGTTAACAACTGGTGCGTTATATCTCCTCTCATGCTGGCCTGCAGGCCGTTTATCAGCACGAATGACTACTCTGTGCTCCTCTGTGTCCCGTGGCAACCTCTCCATGGCAGTTTTAAATTGACGAACATAATTATTTTTCTCGTGCAGGACTTCCTGTAACTCAAATACAATGTTGGCACGCACTCCTGGAGCGATTCTACATCGGCGCTCAACCTGCTCTTGATGATCTCCCATGAAGTAGATCTGCAGGAACTTTGGCTCCTCTCCAGGCAGTGGTAGCAATGATCCTATGTCATGGTACACCTGACCTTGGACTTTAAATGCAGGCATGAACCCTGGCTCACGGACAATACTTTTAGCTCCAAAAGAAGTCATTTGAAAGCAGCTGTTGTAGCACCGGATATTAGACAGAAAGTGCTCAGATTCTTCTGTCTCACCCAGCAACAGATGCCGAAGGCATGGTGGCAGGTTCTCGTTCAAAGGTTCAAGTATGACCTTTCCGTTGGAACAGCATATGCCTGGAGTTTCGTTGGCCCATCTTAATGCATGGCAGCGTGCGCATTTGACCGACATTCTCGCCATCGCAAGTTTAGGATGGACACCATAGACAACAGTGGGATCATAACTCAGAGCCGCATTCAGTGCCCAAGGACGTGGGCCAGCTGGCTGATCAGGTTCGTCAACGTTGGGGTTTGTTGGAGCCGGGGGTGGTCCAACAAATTGGAAGGTCTCAGCGCGTTCCCTATGTCGCTCTCGATCATCCTGCCGACGCACTTCAGCCTGGTTGGCTGTTTCATTGCGACGGGCCTCGGCAGTCCGGTCTCTGTTCTGTTCTTGGCGCTGCTGTGTTTGGACTGCAGTCTCATTGCGACGGGCCTCGGCAGTCCGGTCTCTGTCCAGTTCTTGGCGCTGCTGTGTCTGGACTGCAGTCTCATTGCGATGGGCCTCGGCAGTCCGGTCTCTGTTCTGTTCTTGGCGCTGCTGTGTCTGGACTGCAGTCTCATTGCGACGGGCCTCGGCAGTCCGGTCTCTGTTCTGTTCTTGGCGCTGCTGTGTCTGGACTGCAGTCTCATTGCGACGGGCCTCGGCAGTCCGGTCTCTGTCCAGTTCTTGGCGCTGCTGTGTCTGGACTGCAGTCTCATTGCGACGGGCCTCGGCAGTCCGGTCTCTGTCCAGTTCTTGGCGCTGCTGTGTCTGGACTGCAGTCTCATTGCGATGGGCCTCGGCAGTCGGGTCTCTGTTCTGTTCTTGGCGCTGCTGTGTCTGGACTGCAGTCTCATTGCGACGGGCCTCGGCAGTCCGGTCTCTGTTCTGTTCTTGGCGCTGCTGTGTCTGGACTGCAGTCTCATTGCGACGGGCCTCGGCAGTCCGGTCTCTGTCCAGTTCTTGGCGCTGCTGTGTCTGGACTGCAGTCTCATTGCGATGGGCCTCGGCAGTCCGGTCTCTGTTCTGTTCTTGGCGCTGCTGTGTCTGGACTGCAGTCTCATTGCGACGGGCCTCGGCAGTCCGGTCTCTGTTCTGTTCTTGGCGCTGCTGTGTCTGGACTGCAGTCTCATTGCGACGGGCCTCGGCAGTTCGCTCTCTGTTAAGCTCTCGTCGCCTATCTACGTCTCTGCCGTGACTGGCTGTAGAACTTATTGCAGCTCCAGCACTGCTTCCACTGGTGCCTGATGTCTGTGCTCTTGTCCGAGGTCGAAGGTTATAAGGCTGGACTGGCTCAGCTTCATTTTCACTTGAAGCTGCTTGTGGCTGTGCTGAGGTGCTTGGTCTAGGTACTGCTGTTGTTGCGCCGTCTTCTACTGCATCGTTTGGCCTTGCTGTTGCTCGTCGAGCTGCTTTAGTCAAGCGACTTAAAAAACTTTTCTTAGGTGGCATCTGAAAGTTAGAAGTAGTCCGAATGACAGGGGACCTGTGTTGAAAAATCTTTCTCTTATCTTCAGTGGGAAAGGCTAAGCCTCTATTTTAGCAAAGCACTGTACGCCAGCCTCTCTCTTTCTTCTATCCCAGGCTGGCTGGAGAGAAATATCGACTGGAGAGACAGTCTAGGGGTTTGGGCTGTGTACATTCACGGCTTGAAATACAATGTACAGTCTGGGGCTTCGGCGCCCGGGGAAGGGAGGGGGTGGCTGTAATAAAATTTGGCCCGCAGAGTGGCGGCAGTCTATGGCCGCGGGCTAGCCGGCCCCAGCTCATGCGTTTATTATGCGCCTAGCCAGGGTGCCCTCATGGTGAGGTGAGCTGGGCTAGCCGATCGCAGCTCATGAGCCCAGCCCATGGGCCCAGGGTGCGCTCCTGGTGTGGGCCTCGGATATGGGATAGGAAGGTGACGGGGGGGAGGAGGAGGGGGAGAGGTTGCCCATGAGGGCGGATAGCTCAGTCAGTAAGGTGTCGGACTCTGGATCAGATGGTCCTGGGTTCGACTCCCGACCTAGTCTAGAACTATTCGTGCAGCCCTTGGCAAGCTGCTTTGCCCTGATGTGCACACAGTCTACTCAGCTGCAGATGAGTACCGACATTTCGTCGGGTAATAATAATTCTGGCTGGCGTGGAATAAAGCAGTTCTGTGCGGCAATTCTGTGGGGTTCGGATGCTGCCGATATGTTTGGAAAAATAAATTCTTTAAGAGTTTTCTTAATTTAAGAGTTTTTCAAAACATATAGGCTATCCTACTGTATGTGATTCCTTTGGTGCTTCGAATG
The DNA here is from genome assembly GCA_950097015.1 of Macrostomum hystrix. Taxonomy (NCBI): domain Eukaryota; kingdom Metazoa; phylum Platyhelminthes; family Macrostomidae; genus Macrostomum; species Macrostomum hystrix. The sequence continues at coordinate 1,250,061 of CATNEN010000026.1, forward strand.
TACTGTATAGTGCTGATATTGATGTAAATCAGCGTAAAACCGCTTTTTTCTTACTCAGCCGGATTAAGAAATGAGTAGGCTTATATGATGTTCTTGTTGTTCTGCAAAACATATAATCATTAATTTAAATAAAAAATGAGTCGAACCAACGACCCGCAGTTATCAGGCTGACGTGCTACCAGTTTCACCACTTGACATTGCCCATATACAACGAAGAATTACTATTTATTAGTATATTCTTTCGTTCGAATACTTTTTCAGAGTTTTTCAAAACATATAGGCTATTCTACTGTATGTGATTCCTTTGGTGCTTCGAGTGTACTGTATAGTGCTGATATTGATGTAAATCAGCGTAAAACCGCTTTTTTTCTTACTCAGCCGGATTAAGAAATGAGTAGGCTTATATGATGTTCTTGTTGTTCTGCAAAACATATAATCATTAATTTAAATAAAAAATGAGTCGAACCAACGACCCGCAGTTGTCAGGCTGACGTGCTACCAGTTAAACCACTTGACATTGCCAGTTTACAACGAAGAATTACTATTTATAAGTATATTCTTTCGTTCGAATACTTTTTCAGAGTTTTTCAAAACATATAGGCTATCCTACTGTATGTGATTCCTTTGGTGCTTCGAGTGTACTGTATAGTGCTGATATTTATGTAAATCAGCGTAAAACCGCTTTTTTTCTTACTCAGCCAGATTAAGAAATGAGTAGGCTTATATGATGTTCTTGTTGTTCTGCAAAACATATAATCATTAATTTAAATAAAAAATGAGTCGAACCAACGACCCGCAGTTATCAGGCTGACGTGCTACCAGTTTCACCACATGACATTGGCCAAATACAACGAAGAATTACTATTTATTAGTATATATTCTTTCGTTCGAATACTTTTTTGGCTGCAGGCTGCAGCTTGTGCTTTCTTATTTTAAGCAATGGCCATCGTAGCGATCAAATTCGCAACGCAATATTAGCAACGCAAGCAAATATATCGCGAGCTAGCGAATCGCTCCATTATCTAACGACGGGTCCAGCAGGTCCCCAAATTTTATCTGCAAAGCTTCAAAAACCAAAAGGGTGAACGTCAATATTACAAATTTATTACAAACTCAGCAAAAGTCAAAATTATTAGCACCCGTAACGAAAGTCATCGATTTATCGTTGCACCAAACATTCTACTTATTTTTGTCATTGCATGTAATCCATAAAGTTTTAAATAAAGACCAGCAAGGCAAAAATCATTATTTTTAAAGCATAAAAGTAACTTAAAAGAAAGGTTGAAGCGAAAATAGTTCGCTAAAAGATTTTTTTAAACACATACTGCATAAAAACGGCAAAACAGCGTTTAAATTTTGTAGGGTACGAAGTGCAATGCCTCACACCAGTATCTAAATGTTTTACTTTGTTTAGAGTTACATAAAGTTTCCGGAACATTTAACCTTTTCGACAGAAATCAACATGATAAATAATCGACCAATTTATAAATCTAATTGATGCAAAGTCATTGCATTCTGTTGCAAAAGCAGTATAATCGCACGAGTTCAACCTACTGAAACATCGATTTAGTTAATTCATCTACAAATATTATATATTTTTAATAAAAGTGTCTGAGCTTTCGTGTTCTGCTACAAAGTAGGGAAACCGTAAGAATTTCTGGTATATTAGGTCTTAATTTAATAATTCTCGAAAAACCAAGGTATTCCAAATAATTAGCTACGAAACACATTATTTTCCTTTCTTGAAGATCGGCTCGATATTACCCGCAACTTACGTATGTAAACCGTAACGTACTCGTAGCGTTTGAGTTTAAAAAAACAAAATCGTAATAAAGGTATAGGCTACTTAATACTGCTTTGAAAAAACAAATAATTATGTTCTTAGACATATACATAAAGAAGGCTCTGCAGATTTTTTTGGCGCGGTTTAAATAATTTCAGATGCATGTTCGTCGGAGTTGTCCGCCATGTTGTTTTTAGCTTTTTCAAATTTTTATTTTGAACTGAATTTTAATTAATTTAGTAATTTAATTTTCTCTTTGAATTCAACTGAAAGTGAAAGACAGGTAAATCGGGACAAAAAAGTACAAGATTGTACCAATTGCAATCATTCCACATTACTGTTACTTTTTCTAGATTATTGCCACTTTGGTAGCTAATTTCGTTCTTCGTAAATCGTAATTAAGGTTAAAAACAAAAATATTTGTATTGTTTACTTCACTCTTCACTTAGTTTTGGACAAATCAGAGTCATTTGCACAAGGTAATTAAAAACTCGATAAATGTCTAAACAATGTCAGTTGGAAAATAACATATGTCGCTATATGGCAAAATTACATGGTTAATATGATGTAATATAACACTCTAGATAGCTAGTATTGAATAGGAAATATTATCTGACTATCTTTGGCAGGTTAGAAACTAGTTAACTCGGCAGTAAACCAGTACTATAGCTAGTGCCTATAAGCATTTACTCATATTTAGTTAACATTGAAGATGGGTTAATCCAAAATTTTGTTAGAGGTTGTGCCAGTGTGTATTAAATTAGAAACAGTTGTCCGACTATAATATTCACTTTTATTTATTAAGTTCTGCTGCTAGTTTCTTTGCATTTCTTGCTTAACAGTGTACCAAGCTCTGCAACTTTTTATGAAGCAACAGTCACTAATTTCATTTGGTCTTTAGACCTAGCCTCCTAGCCTACTTCCAGAGTCAAAAAGGTGGCTCTGTGTGCCAGAAAGAAATTATAAACAATGTAATAAGTGACATGCACCACCAATATAAGTAACTTTAACATTGAGTCAAGTAGGCTTTGGTAAATAGTAAATAAAGTAAATAGTTAATAGGGCAAGATCTCAAAAAAACTAATGCATACTCGGCAATGTTTTACTTCCGTTCGTTATATTATTTTTTCGTTTGAATTGACATGGCTTTGCCGTGACTTGACACTTGGATCTATGTCTATGGCAAAATCTGGCAAATATGGGGGAACAGGAAGCTTAGGCACAGAAATTCTGCAGCTGAAGATTTTGTGAAGGCCAAGCTGCGTCAAATGCATGGCACGAATGCTGCTCTATTCGAAAGCCACCTCAAAGAATTCTTATGGCACTGTCTATACCCCAAGAATAGCTTCGGTGCCCTCCTCTACTGGATTAGGCACTTACCCGGTTTGAAAGAAGAAAGACTGACCAAGACTTTTCAGAACTGTCTGATCAAACTACAGACTTATTGTTACCGTTAAACTTGTTTTTGTCGTTATCTGTCATTTGCAAATGAAAAAATAATATAACGAACGGAAGTAGAACATTGCCGCATACTCTTTGCACATAAAGGCTTCTTTCCAGTGGACCTTGAACTTAAGATCAATATTTATATCGTAAATAGTGAAATTGAAATCTTGAAATCAATCACTTGAGAAGGTATTCGACTGAGATTAGTGGCAATCCATTGGAGGATTAGAGAAGTCCATGCTGGTATCAGTATCAGACAGGCTGATCATCTAGGCAGAATAGCTGCAGCTGGACACTGCAGCATGACAGTCTGGCCCTGGCAAAGCTGAGCAAACTGCCACCCCAAGTCTGCCAATCTTTGTCACATTCCATGGAGTCCATGGGTGGCAGTAATGTGTTAATTTGTGAGAGTGAGAAAAAGGGATTTGTGTGCAAATTTTTAAGTAAATGTTCAATTCTTTATATTCAAGCAAGTGTATAGAAATGACGCCCAAGTGCAGGTCAGCAATCTCCACAGACTGTAGTTACATGGCCACAATACTTGTGGGAATATATGTTGAATATAAGTGCTATGATTTCATTATAGAATATATAAAACTTTATAGTATTAAATAGAAAACAGTTGTCTGTCTACAATATTAAATACTGTAAACCAATGATTATAAATTACTTTCTCATTTCCAGACAATGTATCGCGGCATCGAACTGAAGCGTGTTGTCAAAGCTACACTGCAAACTGGCTGTCGTGGGCGACCCAGAAAGATTAAGACAATCATTAGCGGCCGAAATCGAGGCTCAACATCTCGGCGTCCTGTGTCTGAAACTACTCCTGTTCCAGTGGAAGCTAGCACCGAGAATGATGTCGGTATGCCTGAGTCTTTTGCTCCTACAGTAGAAGATGTTGAATGGGTAGATTTTGACAGCTTTGCTGAGAAATACAGAGGTAGTTACGAGAAGCATTTTCTCTTAAATCTGTGTTCCTCTTGCTATGAGCACGAAGGTGTATATCGATGTGTTACTTGTCGACTTAGCTTATGTGCCAGCTGTAAGAATGAGACGCATAAAAAGTTTTCAGCCCACAAGTTTCTCATATGGAATAAGGAGAGTCTAATGTTTCAGGAACTGGATGCTACTCACGATGCTTTTGAAATGTTTTGCTGCGCTTCTAGTAAATTGAATCTGAATGTCTGTGCGGCTACAAAAGTTGACCTTATAGATCTGGCTGGAAGCGTAAAGGTCATTTTTATTACCTGCGACTCCTGTGATCTTATTGGTGCACTCCTTTCTCAAGGGTTCTTCCCTTGTTGCGAAGGGTCAAAGCCTGATTCAGATGGGTATGCATTCTTTTCTTTTACCTTTTTGTCCCTGCTAGACAGTTTGTGTATGACTGGGCAGTTGCCTGTTCACAGAGCGGTCAGTACACTGCTCATTGGGCCAACTCTGGGACAAGGTACATATAATTTGGCTCTTGTAAAAAGCACTTATCAACGCATTCAACGACATGATGTTTTGCTGCGGTTTCGCCACCTGCAAATGGCCTCAGCAAAATGGCCAAATAATTGTCTTCTCTGTCCAGATAATCACGCTGTGCGCAAAACTGTTGTCTGTGCAGATGCTCTATTTGGTTGGCAGCGCTTTAAAGCCAGGGGGCGTACACAACTGGAAATACCATCAGATGGTCGTCCATTACCTACGCCGCTTGTCTATGTAGATATTAAAGCGGATGTGCCAAAAAATCGAGCAGAGGAACAGAATTGTCCTAATTGGAAGGCCGGTGCTCATGAACCATTAAGCCGTGAGCAGAGACATGATGTCACGGGTTTCTTTGGATTATTCTGTCGTCACAATCGCCTTTTGTGTGGCTCAAATATCACAACTGGTGGAGAAAAGTTTTGCTACCTGGAACAGTGCCTTGAACACTTTCTGCGAAACGTCAAAGTGTCTAAGGAATTACTTGTCGTATATGACGTGGGTAAGTTTATTATTATTTTATAAAATGCATACAATCTATGAAATACTGTTGCTTGTGTACAGTTATATGACAACATGACTTACTCTTTATCCCAATTCACAGGCTGTCGCGTATCCAGCCGGGTTAAATCCGCTATTGCGAAGTCTGGTGCCAACATTCAAGCGAGTAGCTGTGCAATAAACGCTTTTCATGCTCTTGGTCACCTGCCCAGTTGTCAAAAAAAGTTTTCTGTTCGCGTTACTCCAGGCGCAGGTCTATGCGATGGAGAGAATACTGAGCGAGCCTGGTCTCAACTCAGGCCGTTCGGTAAGTTTTTAAAGTACATGCGGAAAGACCGACGAGCACAATACATGGCGCATATTCTATACTTCTTTAATGCACAACAGCTTCTTAGCGCTTCTGGGTGGTTTACACAACGTATTAAGCTTATGGTAGGTGCGGGAAAAAGCATTCTAAGTGAACTAAAAGAGCTACAAAGCCAGTCTGCGATTTTGCAGCACTCGGGGGTCCGAAATGACAGTCTGGTCATCTCTGAGGATGAAATTTTGGATTTAGGCTCCCAATGGTATGAAGATTCCCTCCGAGTAGCTGTACACAACTCGGAAGATGATATCCTATGTGAGCTACGCGCTCTTGCAGTGCACAGAGATCATTGGAGTAAACAGGTTGGTAAGTCAGTTGGCCAAAGTCAAACCAGAATGTGCTTGCGAAAGGTTAAAAGTTATGCATCCGACATGAAAAAACTCTACGCTCGTCTTCCAATTGAAGACAGAGCTTCTTTCGATGAATATAAAAAACCGCGTAGTGCGAAATATGAACATTTGTCTGGAACCGACCTTTCCATCCGATTTCGTCAGCGGGCTATAGACGTCAGTAACAAATATAAACGCCTAAAAGAAGAAGCGCATATTATTTCAGATGAGTGGGTTGACCTTCAGGTTAATTTGCAGAGCCTCTGTGATGACTTAGCGAATCAGCCGGGCTTAGCCGCTCAATTTCGGGAATTGTTTAGAAGACTGCTTGAAGATGTTGCAAGTAAAAGCGTGACTGATGCTGTAAAATATCTTCTTGCGAATAAATTCTCCCTCAGCACACTGAGTCAGAGCGCTAATGAAGCGGTTGCTTCAGAAGATTCGGAGTCTTCTGATAGCGACTCCGATTAAGTATCCAACCAGTGTACTGATGATTCCACCGTTACTTGTGTTTTTAATTGAAGTCAAGCGCTGCCTTGTAAAGTCACTCTGCACCTACTTTTGTGTGGGTGCTGTGAAGCGTTAAGTTTAAGATCGCTAAAATTAATACCATTAAGCCCAAAATTTGGACACATTTCTTTCAACTAGCAAATTTTTTGCAGGTCACTTTGCACATGCAATACAATGTGCTGTGAAGCGTTAAGTTTAAGAACGCTAAAATTAATACCAGTAAGCCCAAAGTTTGGACACATATTTCTTTCAACTAGCAAAATATTTACAGGTCACTTTGCACATGCAATTCAATGTGCTGTGAAGCGCTACATTTTAAAGCGCTATGAGCCCATGTGTCAGCCTTCTCGCGGCGGACTCGTTGAGCGCGAATAAAATCTGCTAATTACCGTGCGCTGCCAATCTTACCGTGCATGTTTGCACTATCCAGCGGACTGGCAGTGTACTTACGTTAGCTGTTTTTATTCGTGGGACTAATGACACTATTAAATTCGTTCATTTATCAGCTTTTCCGTTCAATTCCGTTTTATTATTATTATATAGCTCACAGTTTCATTGTCTGTCAAATAAATGGAGGGGCTCCTAAACAGTGTTTCTCGTTCTTATTTTTTCATTGCTTGCCGTGCCTGATAAACATGTTTTCCTTTTTTAGCATTTACATACTTGCGCCTATATACGTCACCGATTTCAGCGAAACGCAGGCAACTTAAATAAACTCTTTAAAAAATCAAAATTCAGATTTCAAATTCAAAAGACAGCATGCCCACTGATAAGCTCGATTGTCCGTTATGTCTTCCTGGTTTATCTGCCTATTCGGCCAGACCTGACAGGCTCGCTCTGCATATTGAAACGCATCATCCAAACGCGAAAGGGAAGACGGAATGCATCATTCAATATCTACGTTGGTCGAAGAAGGCCGATGCAAAATTGTGCCAGCTATGCGATACATTCTATGTACATTTGCGGCAGCACTATAAGCTGATTCACACCATCGAATTCCGGCGACTTAACACTTTGCTGACAGGTCAACCAGCCATGCGACTCGCGCGAAAGCGTGGTGTTAAACGTTTTGGTGAAATATTCTGGTGGTTTACTTCCAATCAGCCGTTGCCAAACTATCCGTCCTCAGATGGCGACTGTGTTGGAAAGCTGGAAGAACAAAGGTAATTAATTTGTGAAGGGCATGTCACGATCTCATTTAAAGCTTAGTTACGTAAAATGCAAACTGCCTGTGCCATCTGTATTTTCTAAGTCTTGTCAACACTTCCCACAGGCACTGCGAATCTTCTGCTGGCCAACGATCATGCATAGATGTCTACAGGAAAAGTTCAAATTTCGTCCCAGCCAAGGTTTTAGTGAAGCCTTCTGGTGAGAAGGGTCTCGGTATTTTTGCTGGTGAACTAATTAGAGCTGATTCATTCGTGTGCTTCTATGGTGGCACCGTAATATCTAGAAAACAAGGACTCGCCAGAGAGCAGGAGAGGGCATCTAAAGGCGAGTCACCTTGTTTTGCGTTTTTCTTTTTTTATGGCTCCCAATCGCTTTGCGAAGATGCTACTGATAGTTTTTCCCTTGGTCGGTTTATTAATCACAGTCGGTTGACTCCAAATCTAATGCCAAGGGCGATACCACCATGTAAAGAAATCGGACGGAACGTCTGCAGGATCGCTTTTTTTGCTATTCGGGACATTCTAGAAGGGCAAGAATTGCTCTTCGATTATTCTGAAACTGACGAAGAGTGTCTAAAGAGGTTTCCCTGGCTGCAATCTTAAAAGTTCAAAAAATTGTACCAACTAGTCACTGCTAATCATTTTGAATTTGTTGCACATGCGTCAGACAAATTTCTTCAAAACTTGTCGCATAAAACATTACAGCAGGTCACTCTGCACCTACTTTTGTGTGGGTGCTGTGAAGCGTTAAGTTTAAGAACGCTAAAATTAATACCAGTAAGCCCAAAGTTTGGACACATATTTCTTTCAACTAGCAAAATATTTACAGGTCACTTTGCACATGCAATTCAATGTGCTGTGAAGCGCTACATTTTAAAGCGCTATGAGCCCATGTGTCAGCCTTCTCGCGGCGGACTCGTTGAGCGCGAATAAAATCTGCTAATTACCGTGCTCTGCCAATCTTACCGTGCATGTTTGCACTATCCAGCGGACTGGCAGTGTACTTACGTTAGCTGTTTTTATTCGTGGGACTAATGACACTATTAAATTCGTTCATTTATCAGCTTTTCCGTTCAATTCCGTTTTATTATTATTATATAGCTCACAGTTTCATTGTCTGTCAAATAAATGGAGGGGCTCCTAAACAGTGTTTCTCGTTCTTATTTTTTCATTGCTTGCCGTGCTTGATAAACATGTTTTCCTTTTTTAGCATTTACATACTTGTGCCTATATACGTCACCGATTTCAGCGAAACGCAGGCAACTTAAAAAAAACTTTAAACTTCAAACTGTAAACACACAAAACTCATCATGCCCAACAAACACGCGAAAGTGTCCTGTCTTGTCTGTTCCAATTGGACTGGTAGATCCTACATGCTTTGGAGGCATTGCGAGAAAAGGCACCCCGCTCTGGAGGATGACAGGATTCAGGCGATGATTGACTTCGCGAAGGCGACTTCAAAAGCGAAGCCGGTGTGTCTCTGTCCGATATGCGGGGCTCTGATTTCTCACCAAAGAGCGCATTTTAAGAGATGCCACGTACCTGAATATGGCTCTACATACCGCCGCAAAGCCCTCTCGGGTCGTGCGGCTGTCCTGAAATTACGCGAATCAGGTTCGCGGCGTGTAGCAGAACTTCACAAACTTGCTACAGAAGAAAAGCATCCACTCCAATACATGGAACTTGAGTTCGCTGCTAGTCAGCTATCTATTCTGGTTGAGATGTACAAGGATATCGGCGAGGTACAAATTACATCAGCAACTAGCCAAGAGACGAGTGCGTCAACAAAACTTCCCGCAGAACAGCAGCAGCAGGAAGAGCGCTGCAACTCTTCTGAAGGTGCTCCTAAAAGTCCTAAACCTACGCCAGAAACTCATCGAGTTCCAGCTAAAATCTGTCGAAACCCATTACCATTTGTGATTCCTCCAAGAGTCCCTTATTGCGTCAAACCCTTACCGCCTATTGTCTTGCGTAAATCTGCTACCAACTTGACCCGATATAACCCGAAAATTCCCACCTCGTCTCCCATAAAAATTGCTACCTGAGGTCTTCCTGTTGGAACAAAATACCATACCACCCCTATCCCATGGAAAAATTGGTATATCGACAGAGCCAATTACAGCAAGTCACTCTGCACCTACTTTTGTGTGGGTGCTGTGAAGCGTTAAGTTTAAGAGCGCTAAAATGAATACCAGTGAGGCCAAATTTTGGATACAATTCATTCAACTAGCAAAATATTTACAGGTCACTTTGCACATGCAATTCAATGTGCTGTGAAGCGCTACGTTTTAAAGCGCTATGAGCCCATGTGTCAGCCTTCTCGCGGCGGACTCGTTGAGCGCGAATAAAATCTGCTAATTACCGTGCGCTGCCAATCTTACCGTGCATGTTTGCACTATCCAGCGGACTGGCAGTGTACTTACGTTAGCTGTTTTTATTCGTGGGACTAATGACACTATTAAATTCGTTCATTTATCAGCTTTTCCGTTCAATTCCGTTTTATTATTATTATATAGCTCACAGTTTCATTGTCTGTCAAATAAATGGAGGGGCTCCTAAACAGTGTTTCGCGTTTTCGTTTTTTAATTGCTTGTTTTTTAGATGCGCTTTCTTTCTGCTCATTAGTTGGCTGTGCAGGGAACAACTAGGACAAATGGAGATAGATGTGCATTTGAGAATAGACTGCCTGCTTTATACAATTATATGCATGGCAGATCAATGTCCTTATTAGCGTTTATATATTAGCGTTCACGCCTTCATTTAGGGTCTAGCTTTAATTGTCAACGTTTCAAACTTCAATCTCGAATAAATTTCAGGCCAGCATCACTTCCATTGAAAGTTGATGACACCTCCCAACATTGGGAGTTGGGAGGTGTCATCAACATTGGGATGACGTGCGCGATGTCAACATGATGACGTGCGCGAGCATTCAACACAATGGAAATGACGATCCATACAATTTTTTAGGCGGTGTTTCTGGTCTTTCAACCGTTGTGACCAATATTTGAAGAAGCATCTTGCTAACGATATTTTAGCTTTTATAACTATTTGCACAATTAAAGGTACGTGGCTACGCACTTCTACGCCTTTAGCCTTGTCTAATGTCATTTTTCAATTCCCTCCAGTCGTCCAAGGCGTTTTGTTGTTATGCGAACTCGGCCAATCTGACTTCATAATTGCTTCATATGCGTTCATATGCATACAAGTGTGAATGCTCATATGCGTGTGTACACCTTTCGTGTCTGCTTGCCTGCAATCCTACTTGTGCATGTATTTGACTTACCTATAGTCATTACACTTAGCTAGAGTAATTTAGCCCAGGTGTGGCAACAATGGTCAGAGGAGAGCTAGAGTCAAACTGTTCAGAATATGTTCCGATGACTAAATTATTCAGTTTTCCCTGGTAGTCATGCAATTTCTTGGATGGTCAGAGGAGAGCTAGAGTCAAACTGTTCAGAATATGTTCCGATGACTAAATTATTCAGTTTTCCCTGGTAGTCATGCAATTTCTTCAATGGTCAGAGGAGGGCTAGAGTCAAACTGTTCAGAATATGTTCCGATGACTAAATTATTCAGTTTTCCCTGGTAGTCATGCAATTTCTTGGATGGTCAGAGGAGAGCTAGAGTCAAACTGTTCAGAATATGTTCCGATGACTAAATTATTCAGTTTTCCCTGGTAGTCATGCAATTTCTTGGATGGTCAGAGGAGAGCTAGAGTCAAACTGTTCAGAATATGTTCCGATGACTAAATTATTCAGTTTTCCCTGGTAGTCATGCAATTTCTTCAATGGTCAGAGGAGAGCTAGAGTCAAACTGTTCAGAATATGTTCCGATGACTAAATTATTCAGTTTTCCCTGGTAGTCATGCAATTTCTTGGATGGTCAGAGGAGAGCTAGAGTCAAACTGTTCAGAATATGTTCCGATGACTAAATTATTCAGTTTTCCCTGGTAGTCATGCAATTTCTTCAATGGTCAGAGGAGGGCTAGAGTCAAACTGTTCAGAATATGTTCCGATGACTAAATTATTCAGTTTTCCCTGGTAGTCATGCAATTTCTTGGATGGTCAGAGGAGAGCTAGAGTCAAACTGTTCAGAATATGTTCCGATGACTAAATTATTCAGTTTTCCCTGGTAGTCATGCAATTTCTTGGATGGTCAGAGGAGAGCTAGAGTCAAACTGTTCAGAATATGTTCCGATGACTAAATTATTCAGTTTTCCCTGGTAGTCATGCAATTTCTTCAATGGTCGTGCTCCCTTGCAAACGAGCAGCGGAGTGAGAGGAGAGAGTTCTGAAGTTCTGAACGCGTTTGACAATGATAAAATATCAAACTCTAATACCTGCTTTCTTTATGCTCACTGTGCATGCACTGTATGTGTTTTTACGTGAGGGTCTGTACTTTGTTCAATTAATGTTTCTGTCTAACTAGGACTTTTCACCAATTCTTTTCCGTGTCAATCTTCAGGGAAAATACATAAGCTAATTTATCAAAACATATCAGCGCATCTCATTGGCAAAAATTGTGCCGCACAGGCACGGCATAGGTGACCTGCTGCAAGGTATACTGACTAAAATTATTATTATGTTATTATTATTACTTCTTTCTTGGAATCACAGGGTGAGGTGACAGAGAAGAGGGTGAGGTGACAGAGGAGAGAGTGGGGTGACAGAGAGGAGAGAGTGAGGGCACAGAGGAGAAAGTGAGGGCACAGAGGAGAAAGTGAGGGCACAGAGGAGAAAGTGAGGGCACAGAGGAGAAAGTGAGGGCACAGAGGAGAAAGTGAGGGCACAGAGGAGAAAGTGAGGGCACAGAGTGGAGAAAGTGAGGGCACAAAGGAGAAAGTGAGGGCACAGAGTGGAGAAAGTGAGGGCACAGAGAGGAGAAAGTTAACTTTGATGAATTTCGATGGGATTTGATTCCCCGTATTCTGGGATAGACGTAGAAGCGATCCCTGTCGAAATCCGGGGTCAATAAGTAAGCCTGCGGCGTCGCATCACACAGACTATACTTAATTATTACTATTGTAGCCAGATTTATAAACTTGAACTGGAGCTTGTGGGCACCTATTGCCGTTTAGGAAAATTCAAGAAACCAACAATTGCAGTGCCACGCTTGGCCTCAACTACATGATTTTCGCACTACAAAGACTATACTTAATTACTATTGTAGCCCGATTTATAAACTTGAACTGGAGCTTGTGGGCACCTATTGCCGTTTAGGAAAATTCAAGAAACCAACAATTGCAGTGCCACGCTTGGCCTCAACTACATGATTTTCGCACTACAAAGACTATACTTAATTACTATTGTAGCCAGATTTATAAACTTGAACTGGAGCTTGTGGGCACCTATTGCCGTTTAGGAAAATTCAAGAAACCAACAATTGCAGTGCCACGCTTGGCCTCAACTACATGATTTTCGCACTACAAAGACTATACTTAATTACTATTGTAGCCAGATTTATAAACTTGAACTGGAGCTTGTGGGCACCTATTGCCGTTTAGGAAAATTCAAGAAACCAACAATTGCAGTGCCACGCTTGGCCTCAACTACATGATTTTCGCACTACAAAGACTATACTTAATTACTATTGTAGCCAGATTTATAAACTTGAACTGGAGCTTGTGGGCACCTATTGCCGTTTAGGAAAATTCAAGAAACCAACAATTGCAGTGCCACGCTTGGCCTCAACTACATGATTTTCGCACTACAAAGACTATACTTAATTACTATTGTAGCCAGATTTATAAACTTGAACTGGAGCTTGTGGGCACCTATTGCCGTTTAGGAAAATTCAAGAAACCAACAATTGCAGTGCCACGCTTGGCCTCAACTACATGATTTTCGCACTACAAAGACTATACTTAATTACTATTGTAGCCAGATTTATAAACTTGAACTGGAGCTTGTGGGCACCTATTGCCGTTTAGGAAAATTCAAGAAACCAACAATTGCAGTGCCACGCTTGGCCTCAACTACATGATTTTCGCACTACAAAGACTATACTTAATTACTATTGTAGCCAGATTTATAAACTTGAACTGGAGCTTGTGGGCACCTATTGCCGTTTAGGAAAATTCAAGAAACCAACAATTGCAGTGCCACGCTTGGCCTCAACTACATGATTTTCGCACTACAAAGACTATACTTAATTACTATTGTAGCCAGATTTATAAACTTGAACTGGAGCTTGTGGGCACCTATTGCCGTTTAGGAAAATTCAAGAAACCAACAATTGCAGTGCCACGCTTGGCCTCAACTACATGATTTTCGCACTACAAAGACTATACTTAATTACTATTGTAGCCAGATTTATAAACTTGAACTGGAGCTTGTGGGCACCTATTGCCGTTTAGGAAAATTCAAGAAACCAACAATTGGTGCCACGCTTGACCTCAACTACATGATTTTCGCACTTCAAAGACTATACTTAATTACTATTGTAGCCAGATTTATAAACTTGAACTGGAGCTTGTGGGCACCTATTGCCGTTTAGGAAAATTCAAGAAACCAACAATTGCAGTGCCACGCTTGGCCTCAACTACATGATTTTCGCACTACAAAGACTATACTTAATTACTATTGTAGCCAGGTTTATAAACTTGAACTGGAGCTTGTGGGCACCTATTGCTGTTTAGGAAAATGCAAGAAACCAACAATTGGTGCCACGCTTGACCTCAACTACATGATTTTCGCACTTCAAAGACTATACTTAATTACTATTGTAGCCAGATTTATAAACTTGAACTGGAGCTTGTGGGCACCTATTGCTGTTTAGGAAAATGCAAGAAACCAACAATTGGTGCCACGCTTGGCCTCAACTACATGATTTTCGCACTTCAAAGACTATACTTAATTACTATTGTAGCCAGATTTATAAACTTGAACTGGAGCTTGTGGGCACCTATTGCTGTTTAGGAAAATGCAAGAAACCAACAATTGGTGCCACGCTTGACCTCAACTACATGATTTTCGCACTTCAAAGACTATACTTAATTACTATTGTAGCCAGATTTATAAACTTGAACTGGAGCTTGTGGGCACCTATTGCCGTTTAGGAAAATTCAAGAAACCAACAATTGCAGTGCCACGCTTGGCCTCAACTACATGATTTTCGCACTACAAAGACTATACTTAATTACTATTGTAGCCAGGTTTATAAACTTGAACTGGAGCTTGTGGGCACCTATTGCTGTTTAGGAAAATGCAAGAAACCAACAATTGGTGCCACGCTTGACCTCAACTACATGATTTTCGCACTTCAAAGACTATACTTAATTACTATTGTAGCCAGATTTATAAACTTGAACTGGAGCTTGTGGGCACCTATTGCCGTTTAGGAAAATTCAAGAAACCAACAATTGCAGTGCCACGCTTGGCCTCAACTACATGATTTTCGCACTTCAAAGACTATACTGAATTACTATTGTAGCCAGATTTATAAACTTGAACTGGAGCTTGTGGGCACCTATTGCTGTTTAGGAAAATGCAAGAAACCAACAATTGGTGCCACGCTTGACCTCAACTACATGATTTTCGCACTTCAAAGACTATACTTAATTACTATTGTAGCCAGATTTATAAACTTGAACTGGAGCTTGTGGGCACCTATTGCCGTTTAGGAAAATTCAAGAAACCAACAATTGCAGTGCCACGCTTGGCCTCAACTACATGATTTTCGCACTACAAAGACTATACTTAATTACTATTGTAGCCAGGTTTATAAACTTGAACTGGAGCTTGTGGGCACCTATTGCTGTTTAGGAAAATGCAAGAAACCAACAATTGGTGCCACGCTTGACCTCAACTACATGATTTTCGCACTTCAAAGACTATACTTAATTACTATTGTAGCCAGATTTATAAACTTGAACTGGAGCTTGTGGGCACCTATTGCCGTTTAGGAAAATTCAAGAAACCAACAATTGCAGTGCCACGCTTGGCCTCAACTACATGATTTTCGCACTTCAAAGACTATACTGAATTACTATTGTAGCCAGATTTATAAACTTGAACTGGAGCTTGTGGGCACCTATTGCTGTTTAGGAAAATGCAAGAAACCAACAATTGGTGCCACGCTTGACCTCAACTACATGATTTTCGCACTTCAAAGACTATACTTAATTACTATTGTAGCCAGATTTATAAACTTGAACTGGAGCTTGTGGGCACCTATTGCTGTTTAGGAAAATGCAAGAAACCAACAATTGGTGCCACGCTTGACCTCAACTACATGATTTTCGCACTTCAAAGACTATACTTAATTACTATTGTAGCCAGATTTATAAACTTGAACTGGAGCTTGTGGGCACCTATTGCTGTTTAGGAAAATGCAAGAAACCAACAATTGGTGCCACGCTTGACCTCAACTACATGATTTTCGCACTTCAAAGACTATACTTAATTACTATTGTAGCCAGATTTATAAACTTGAACTGGAGCTTGTGGGCACCTATTGCTGTTTAGGAAAATGCAAGAAACCAACAATTGGTGCCACGCTTGACCTCAACTACATGATTTTCGCAGCCAGTTTCCCAGTTTCCCCAGTTTCTCCAGTTTCCATGGAGAGACCTGGCGTATATTGTTGTTGTTGTTGTTGTTGTTTCGCAGCACACAGACTACTTAATTATTACTATTGTAGCCAGAGTTATAAACTTTAACTGGGGCTCGAGCTTGTGGGCACCTATTGCCGTTTGCATGCACTTGTCACCACTGTCTGCTGTTGTTTGTGTCTCATGCTTGGTTTGCGTGCGACTGGGTTGGGCCGTCTGTCTGGGATCCCCCAAATCCCCAGCCCTGCAGGGTCTGGAAATTAGACTGCATGAACGCATATATAAGGAGCCGCGATATCAGACTGGTTCTTTACTGTGTGTTTCAATTCTGGCCTTACTTCTGCCTTTGAGTTATTACAACTTACTCAAGAAGCCGTTTACAAATTATCAGTAAGATATATACATGTAGCTTGTGGATGCACAGCACGATTTTGTGAATGTCACACGATATGACATCCCTCAGAGAAACGGAAATTAAAGGGAAGCATTCTTCATGAACTTATACTCATCTATGAGCAAAATGAGGTGTGCAACGAAGCCAATAATGAGGTAAGTCAGAGTTTAACAAACACTAGCCCATATCAAAATAATAAATATATATGTGTGTGTATCTGGCTTAACCTAAAGTCAGTACAACTACTGTACCGTACTTTATGTTTGTCAGTAGATGAATCGGAGATAATCCGAGAATCCATCAATAAATTATTTTTATGAGGCCTATAAACCAATATCAAGAGCAATGTTTCAAAATACGGATATATGACTTAGTATTTATTTTTTAAGTTAGTAATCAGCACCAACAGCTTGGAACTTGAAAGTTCATTCAGTCCATTGTGCTAAGCTGTTTTCAAAAAGAAATGACGAAGCAAAACCAGCCTAGACAGTGTCTCGTCAGAAAGGATCGTGAACGAACTTTGGTCAGAAAAGTTCCACTGACCGAAAAGGCGCGCTCAGCTTCAACACTTGTCGGAGGGATGAGCATCACAGCTTCACGCTGCTGTGCAATGCGAAGAATCTCTCGACCAATGCGACTCTCCAGTGACATGCAGTGTGTTTTAGGCTTAGAGCTCTTCTCTAGGAATGACTTCACTTGATCAGCCAGACCGCTTTCATCTGCCACATCATCATTGTCGTCACCATAATGGGCATTTGTGGCTGAACTCAAATCAATGGAAGCTGAACTGGTGTCTTTATCAGTAGCAACTTGGGCAGCATCTTCAGCTGCATATAGGTTTAACTTACTAGCCAGTGTGATCAGTGAATACTTCACAGCATTTAACTCACTTTGTGAGTCAGTGATTCCATACCGAGATAAAAATCAGGCGAATCGCGATTCGAGACTAGAAGCAATCTGAATTAAACAAAGCATCTCAAAATTTTCTCATTTACACGTTGCATGAGCAGTTGCTTAACTTTATACTCGCAATCAGGCATGAGTCGCTTTCTGTTATTTTTGTAATTAAAAAACACAAAAACAATAAAAAGCACAGCTAAGCAAGAGTGAGAAGATAAGCAAAAAAGGCGTTCGACAGGGTGACGGAAAAAAATCTCGTTTATAAGGTGAGCGGCATGTTGAATCAAAGGCTCATAGGCTCATAGATTCGTAGCAAAAGCCGTAGCAGGAATCGTTGCCAGAATCGCAGCACAGCAGTACAAGATTGAGCACAGAGAAGCAATAATGAGCACATAAGCAATAATGAGCACAAATAAGCAATAATGAGCACAGATTAAGCAGGAGCACATACAAAAGCGGGCGCAACAGGAGAAAGATTCAGTCTTTAAAATTTCATCAACTTTCGGCGGACAAACCGTTACTGTTGATTGCGACTGATTACATTTGACTACTGTGCATGGGTCTGTGCAAAGTCTGCAAAATACCTTATTTCTGTAAATGTATTAATTTTGGACTGCTCCTGCACAGCCCTCTGTTATGTATATTTGTATTATTGCATCCCATGCTTGGCTTGGATCAGTGATGCATCCTACATGTGGAAGTCAGTCACGAATTTCCCCTCTCAATCGGCAAGTAATCGGCGAGACAGCTTGCCACCTGTCTCACTGAGGTCAGTCCAGGGTTTGCACTTTCTCAACACGCAAGTCAGGCGTCGGTGAGGCAGGTCTGCGGATCCAATATCGGCAGCACGGGTGTCACCTGGCCTTGCTTCCGTCTGCCGGTGGCGCCACCGCCGCTTCCGCCGCGACGCCGCCTCCGCCACCGAAGCCGCCAACCCAGGCAGCAGACGTCCAGGCCCATTCGCTTGACCTCCGGTTTCGAGCGCAGCTCCGTGATCAGGTTGGTCTGCAGCAGCTCCTGTAGAAGGTCCTGGCGGGACAAGCCTGGAGCTGATGGATTGTCCAAGTTGACAACCAAGTTTGAGAGCCCGTTGATGCGTCTGATGAAGACTATACGTGTCGGTAGGCCTGTTTGAGTAGTGCAGGTGAGTACGGGCTTGATGTCTAACAGGTACCATGCCAAGCAGAACAGGTGAACACTGTGTCTAACAGAACAGGTGATCACAGGCTCTGTCTAACAGGTGACGCTCTCTGTCTAACAGTTGACGCTGTCGGCCTAACAAATGACGCTCTTTGTCTAACAGGTGACGCTCTTTGTCTACCAGGTGGCGCTCTCTGTCTAACAATTGACGCTGTCGGCCTAACAAATGACGCTCTTGGTCTAACAGGTATTTCTAACAGAAATGAATTCCAGAATGACAGATTTAGAATGACAAATGAATTCCAGAATGACTAGTGATGGACAGATTAAAACAGGACTTGATCTTCATTCATATTCACATTAGAAAATGTCAAGTAACTTACTGGAAATGCAGGCGCATCACTGATCTAGACCACAGGTCGAAGAGAGGTAGCCACGTGGCTAGTGCACTAGGCAGAATCGCACATCAAGAGTCAGCAGCTGCCATCAGACACAAGTTAATCCTGGAATGGTGCAGGCTTTAGCACAACGTATTAATAATGTCAAATCAAAGTGAATGAAGTACTGCGATAAAATGACTCCGTGATGGCAAAGGAAAGAAGATTAAAGGCAACACAATTATCCAAAAATAGGCTTCAGGCCATCCACCATCCACCATTCACGCGAAGCATAAAAGACTTGGCCTTTGCAGAAATATTTAATAGTATTCAGCGGTACTTGTAACTGTCTAAATAGACACTTGTACAAGCCTTCCGCACAAGTAGGAGATGCAAGTTGGGCGAATGTTTATGAGTTCGATTTTTCAGACACGGTTTACATATTCGAGAAACAGTAATTGACTTTTGTCTAAATTTATTCTTGTCAAAAGGTGTGTTTGAGATCGACCCATTTTATTTTTAAATACAAGGCTGCTTTGCTGATCGGGCTATTTGTATTTAGCAGAATTTAATTTGTAAGAAATTCATAAAGTACACTTTTCCTATTGTCTTAAATCATGTCATTCAATTACCATAGTGTTCGCTTTAATTATCTGTTTTTTGAGCCAAGAAAAGTTGAAAAAATTCTTTCTGAAGAAGAGAAGCTTTAGAAACAAATATTAGTTTTAAAAAATTTCACGATAAGTCGTTTATCTCTACGACTTAGAGACGAAAAACAATTATATAGGGTGCGTACGAAAACAATTATAACTATCTAATTATAATTATAACTTCCACCAATAATTGGAGAGGCAATCTTCGGCTGAATATGCGGACTTTGACTATAACTATAAATCAACTATATAATCAACTGTAAATAATCAACTAATAATCAACTAATAATCAACTATGAATATTCAACTATATATAATATTAAAATATCCTAAGTCCGCAGATTCAGCCGAAGATTGCCCGATCTAAGGCGTCTTAGTCTTAGGCGTATTCTTCTTCTTTTTCTCTCCGCGACTGGCGGCGGCGGCGGCGGCGGCGGCGGCGGCGGCGGTGCATCCACCATATTCTGGAATTTTGCATTAAATGCAAATTTTTTTATAAATGAGCAATAACAATAATGTGTTGTAAGGCATGCTCTGTGGAAAAGTTAGCCCATTTAAATGGGCATCAGAAAGTCAGAATTAAAATGAGATTTTTTATGACCGAGCAACAACAGTTATGAAACGACTTGCTTTCTAGGAAATATGGTTTCTATTCTGCATGTTATGAGGGACCATTTAAATTAACGTTTCGCGGTCAATTTCTATGAAGACAAGGGTTACGTCAAGTTATAAATTGCTTGTTTCACAGTATAAAAGCGAGGCATTTTGTGAAAGCGGAGAATATTGAAATTTAGCAGAATACAATATGAAGTAATGTGCAGAGCTGGACAAGTGTTACTGCTAATCACAGGCTTGGGGAGGCAGTATGAGTCTGCTGTTTGTTTTATGTTTGACTTGCACAGTCGAAGTGTTTGACTCAAACAATATGAATCTACTGCTCTCAACCCAGTGCCGATGTCCTAACTTGTCAGCTTGGCTCATAGCTAATATGTGACCTGCTATGATCATCACTAAATGAATGCACCCTCATTCTATTCACGTATTAAAATGTACACCTCTAAGAGTATAAAGTTTCAGTGTATTATAAATAGTGAGCTATCCAAGCCTTTTTACATAGGCTACAGAGTTTATGCTTATCTTAATAAGTCTTAATATTAGGAAAAAAAACTGTATAGTGGGTCTATACGCATAGCTTATTGGCTGGCCACTCGTCATAATTGTATAGAAACAATGCATTATTCTAAATGAAATTAGGACCCAGGAATATAAATTCTTATTAAGATTTCCAAGCAACTACTGGGATATGGGATCTATGACCTGGGAGCCTAGGATCAAGGACTAGTATTGCCATTGCAGTTTGGCCTTTTTTCTGTAGCCCTAAAAAAATTCCGCAGGGCTTAATTCTATGATTGAATTGATAATTAGTGGAATATGTAATCCAAAGTAAACTAATTGACTATTGTATATCCACTTCCAAAAATGGTATTATCAGTATGGTATACTTGCCAATTTGCACCCACTTCATAGGTCACATATTTAAAAGAATTGTGCTTTTAAATGAAAGATTGAATAAAATGAGGGGAAGAAATAAGAAAATTGGAACCAAAGTCTAACATCTGTCATCTATAGGGTAATGTATCATCAACCAAACAAGAATGTGTATTTTTTAACTTCGAACCTAAGCTACAGATTTTCTATTTAAGATATGATGATAAATCAAAAGCCAAGTTATAGAAAACAGTTACATCTTTCTAAAAAGTGTCTGCTTTTGCTATTTTGTCAAATAGAAAAAAGTTATTCCTGTAACTAGGTTTCATCTAAAACCTAACAATGATTTTCATGTATCTTCAAACCAAATGGAGAAGTTGGTGTTTGGTTTTACAATTTGAGTGAGTGGTTTAATCTTATTTTGCCATATGAAGTGCTGTCAAAGTGTAGACTACAATTCTGTGTAAGCTAGAAGGATAGGAATGTGAGGGATGGGAATGTGAGTGAATAGGAATGGGAGGAAGGGAAAAGGATCCCTGTGGCCCCGTGGCACTTGGGTGCCGCAGCCCCTCATGCAGCAGCTACATGAGTTTAATACTCTGGCACCTTCTATTTGCTGCTGAGCATAGCTCACACAGGTAGGAAACATTGGCAACTATAAAAATTTCTGCTACATATTTTTAATGCCATCCAAACAAAAATAACTGCCTATGTCCCATAGCTACTGAACTTGAGCTCTGAGTGAGCATGGACATGGTCAGGTTTATTAAATGTTTTTAGTGGGATCACATTTTTCACATTGCTTGAATGGGGAGTAGGTTATCTAGGGAATATAAGATCTATGGACACTGACCTATTAGGACAGGGTTGGTAACCATTTTTATCTTGTAGGCCAGATAGAGATTTGAGCACATGGGTCATGGCTTATGAACACATGGAAGAAGTGGAAGTGTAAGTAGAAGAGTAGAAGCTTAGAGGGTGGAGTGGAGAGGAGGCTGCATTGGGTGGGGTTGGGTTTGGTAGATTTGGGCTAGATTTAGTAAGCCATGCAAGTAAAGTATGGGGTAGATATCTGCTCCTGTCCTGTCTGTCTACCTGTCTGTCTGCCTACCTGCCTGCCTGCCTGCTTGCCTGAGGGCACTGGTCCCCTCTATAACAGGGGGGCACTGACCCCTCTCTAGCAGGGAGGGCACTGATCACTCTAGCAGGGAGGGAACTGGCCCCTCTAGCAGGGAGGGCACTGACCCCTCTCTAGCAGGGAGGGCACTGATCACTCTAGCAGGGAGGGAACTGGCCCCTCTAGCAGGGAGGGCACTGACCCCTCTCTAGCAGGGAGGGCACTGATCACTCTAGCAGGGAGGGAACTGGCCCCTCTAGCAGGGAGGGCACTGACCCCTCTCTAGCAGGGAGGGCACTGACCCCTCTCTAGCAAGGAGGGCACTGACCACTTTCCAATCCCACGATCCCCTTTCCAATCCCATGATCTCAATTCTAATCCCATGATCTCAATTCTCTCCTCTCTGCCCCTTACTCCCTCCTGTCTGCCCGAATTAAACAATGAACAATATAAACAATCCACAATACGAAAATAGTCAATAATATAGTCAACAAAATTAGCCATTTTTAATAAAAGAAACGAAATAATGATGTTTAGTTGTTCCTTGGTCTTTAATAAAGAGGAGAGTTAGGGAGAATGCGATGAGAATATGTTCTTCTCAGAGTTCTTCTGTTTTTCTCAATCTCAGATAGTCTTTGCAAAGCTCAACGTTATAAAAATAAAGATGGACTAAAGTTTATTAGATTCGATAAACAATTTTCTTTCTTAGTGGAATCAACAAGTCCACTGTCTAATGACAAAATAGTTTGAGAGTCGAGACTGAACGAGCGTCTTTTTCTGGTCTTGTGTTAAATAGATGGTGTGATATGCAGGACACCATAATAGGCAAGCCAGGAGCCTCAAGACAGAGAGGACACGCGATTATGGGGTTTGGGAAATGGGGTGGGTGTCATTAAATGAATCACAGCGAATCGCACGCGAATATGGGGTTTTGGGAATGGGGTGGGTGTTAAATGACTGACAAATATTTTTGGTTTGGAAGGATCGATAAATTAAACGGCCGTTAGTTTGGCTCGGTGTGAGAAGGGTTTAGTCAAAGGACCCCTATATAGCAGCATCTGCACTGGAAGCTAAACGGAAAAGTTTAGTTTGTAGTTAAAATTAGTAGTTATTTGCAAGGACTACTAGAGTAGAAGGACGCGACACTTGAAGACTATGTAAATTTTATTAAAGGCCACTTTTCTAAGCGATGTCTTTTTTAAACGGATGCACATAGAAATTTACTTTTTTCGCTGGGACCTTCGAAATTTATTGCCCTTGAAGATAAAATACATTTGCGTCTGGATAAACATATTTTTTAAACTCGCTAATCTGATGGCCCCTGCTACCCCTGATGTGGGATAACTGCTGAAGTGGGATAACTGCTGCACTGGGAAAACTGCAGAAGTTGAATTACTGGATGAAGTTAGATAACTGCTGAAGTAAGATAACAGGTTAAGTGGGATTACTCCTGAAGTGGGCTATCTGATGAAATGGGATTTCTGCCGATATGGGATAACTGTAGATGGGGGATAACTGGTGAAAGGGGATAGCTGCTTAAGGGGATATCTGATGAAGTGACGAATTTAGTTAGTGACGAATTTTTTAATAACTGAATAATTCGGGGCGGCTTAATTGCTATTCACATTCTAAAATTAAAATTTGGACTGGAAGCGGAGCTGATATCTTCCTTTTTTCTAAGACTTGTGGCCAATAAAATTGCCCGATTTACACAGGGGCAGGGCAGATAGACAGGATCAGGCACACATAGACAGAAAATAGCGTATATATTTTTTGGCTGGACCGACTTTTCCAAATTTTTGCTTCCCCAGAACTCACCAAAAAGCGATGCCGCCGCCTCCTGGCGGCCCGCCCGGGCCCCAATGCCAGGGCGGCATGAATCCAAAATTTCTGCAAAATACAAGGCCTTCTGGCAATTGAATTGATTTAGAGAATTCCATCATTAGCTGTGAATCAGACAAAAAATTAACTTACCCTCGGCAAAAGGCGGACAAGCTCCGGAGCTTTACCTGCTCCATCAGGAGCAGGTAAGCTCGCACGCTGTCTCTCTGCAAATTTATAAAACAAAAAATATAGAGCAAGGACGAAGGACGGTTGTTAGTACAATCCTGTATAACTGATAAACGGGGATAACTCATGAAATGGGATAACTAATGAACGGGGATGATTGCATGATAAAGTCAATAACTGAAGAAGTGGGATTTTGGAGAAGGATTTGGGATCAGAGAAGGACTTTGGATCTGGGATTAAAGCTGTAAATCCCAAAACCCCGAATCAACGAATAAATGCATATTTCTGCTATTGACTGCACTGAAGAATTAATTTATAAAGTTAGGAGGGTCACTGTCAACAGCACTATTTAAAGGCACAGAAACTCACATTCATCTTCCAATTTCGCCACTTGCGGCCTCCCCGATGATGAGGGCGGCCGCGGCGAATCTGCTGCTGGGGATGGGGGGGAGGGTGGGCTGGGCCTGGGTTGGGTTGGGGAGGGATGGGACGGGCTGGACGGGGGGGTTGGCCGACTGGGGCAGGGGTGGTAAGGGTGGGTTGTGGGCCTGGGTTGGGTTGAGGAGGGATGGGGCGGGCTGGACGGGGCGGTTGGCCGACTGGGGCAGGGGTGGTGAGGGTGGGTTGTGGGCCTGGGTTGGGTTGAGGAGGGATGGGGCGGGCTGGAAGGTTGGGTTGGGCGGGGAGAAGAGGGCGGACTGGGGCAGGGGCAGGCTGGGTCGGGATCGGGGGGGGAGCGCCGGCCACCCGGGCATATGAAGCCCTGGTGGCCGGCCTGGACGGTGGCGGCGAAGGCGGCGGCGTTGGCGGTGGCGGGGGGCGGGGCGGGGCCCGCAAGGGACGGGCGTCGGCCCGACCCTTTTTTCTGCCGGCCGATTTTTTCTTTGATGCCTGAAATTATGTATTGCAAAACTCGTTAATCACGCAAATTATGTTTCTTGGAAATTAACAAATATGATTCAAGGAAGTGTTGTACCAGTAAACTAACGGTGAGGTAGCTATAGCAGTATATGTAAGTTATAGGTGAGTTTGTCAGTTCAAATATTACCTGGCCTCTTTGGACACATGAAAGAGTTTTTCTTTTCTAAGAAAATACCAAAACTTTGCCACTTAATAGCTTTATTGTTTAAGATAATCATACTTGATTTTCTTCATCAAATTCTTAAATTTTTTCTTTGACTTTACTAAGTTTAATTTTACTCTAAAAGTTGGGTAAAGTTTAGCACTTTAATATACCAATGATCTAATATCATGCATAGAAGGACAAATAATTTGGTTTCTGCATTAAAAAATTCGAATTTTTATATAAAAAATTAGATAGAAAGTCAGATACAACAAACAGTAGTACTAATGTAGGATCACATATATCATTTGTGTGAATTATCTATGTGAGTTTCTTGTAAACATTTGCTATAGCATAGCTATAGCTATGCCCTATGCGAATCTTTAAAAAATTAAAGTCTCTTTTGAAGAGGACAGAACAGAAGTAGCTAGTCCTATATGAAGAAACTAATTTCTTAGCTTAAATTTAGCTATTATATGTTTTTATTGGAATAAATGTTACAGTTACAACCCTATTTGGCTAGAGGAATTCCTTCAGTTTAAGGATGGAATAAATATTTATATTTAGACATAACTAGCTATGCCTATAATCAGTGCTGCTCTTATTTTCATAGACCAAATTTAATAATTTAATAACTAAAAATTTCCTCTCCTTGCTATCTAATTATATCTATGTTATCTATGTTATCTATCTAATTATATCTATGTTATAACTAGGCATAAATTCAAAATTATGGCTTTTTAGTCTAAAAATGAGAACTATACACTCAATATAGTTGCCCAGGGTTTGAAAAAGAATTGAATATTTTTTCAAAGTTTTGTATTCCTTGAATGAACTTATTTAGTCTCCAAAAAGACAAAGTCTTGAGTAGACCTTCTAGTCAAATAAAAACTTTTCAATTGTTTCAGAATTCAAGTAAATGTCTTGTAACCCTTTTATTATGCAAGATAATTTCATGAATTTTGTCCACATGAAGATAACATGAATGAAATTAGAAATATCAAATAAAAAGCAAGTAGAACATGATTCAAAAGGGAAAAATAATGGCTCTAGGAATATAGTCAGGCTATAACATTGCTTTGTATCAATTTTTCTTATGTGTATATTGAACTAGCAAAGTGAAATAATAATTTAAGATCAAATAGTAGAGTAGACTATATAGCTACTTGTTTAGAAAGGGAAGCAAATAATTATTTTGTATATGTTGGTATATGTAAAACATAATATATATTGGTAATTTTTAACTGGAATTGGCTCTCTATTGTAAACATTTTTATAATGCTAGAATACAAGGTTATCACCTTGTATAGTAGCAAAATAACTGTATACAAAAGATTATCAGGCACACCAGATGGCAAATATGGATCTCAGATTTAAATAGTGAGTTGACAGCTGACCCTACCTATATTTTTATCCATTTTTGCCAAGCGAGAAGGTTTCCAGAAGTGCCCATAGATTTAGAGTGCAAGGTATTCAGAGCTTTGGTCAATTTTTAAGACTTTAGCTTCACAGCACTATGTTAAATGCAAGTGGTTAAAATGAATACAGCACATAATAGCTATATCAATCTACATTAAAAAGCTTTCTACTGAGGCTTACAGCACTTCTAAAGAGTGCAATGTACATTATCCTCATTGATTTTAATAGCACATCTATAAAGTGCAATATACTGAACTGTTTTATTTAACAATTTGCAGTCTAGTCTATCTAGGAAAAAGATGGACTGTCCTACTGTTTGGCTGTTGTGAGATAACATGTTCTTCAGCAGCACTTTGCTGTGTCATATGTGACAGGCTTGGTAATGAAAATTGTAAAGGTACCTGAGGAGGTACTTGAGACTCAGATATCTGTATTTCATCTGGCAATAACATACCTGGGTAATAATTCTGCGAAAACTGAGCAAGACGTAGGTGACTATGTATTACTTGATTTTGAGAACTTCTAAGTTGCTGCAAATGAATGTCTTCTAAATAAGCATCTGGATTTTGGAATAAATTGTCAATACTATTGATATTTGAAGTAGTATTGTTGAGACTGGTAATATCATTGACATTACTTTGTGATGCTTCTGCACTTTGACTACATTCTTCATTGAGGCTTATCTCAGCCTCAGCAGCATAGTCATTTTGCTGTGTAGCCACTATTGCAGAATCATTACCATTTGCACTAGTACCTTGCATGCCAACAAGCAATGCTTGATTTTGGTTTGCTAGAGTACCTTCAGTGCTAATTGTAGGTGCTACATTTCTCTCATTCCATTCTGAATGAGACCAAAATTTTACTTCACCATGATCAGAAATTGCCTGAAATTGTGCAACACATTGCTGTTGGTTAAGATTATGGGGTGAAGAGAAGTTGGGAATAAAACGTCCTGGCCCTTTCTTCTGACCTGTAGCTAAATCAGAAGCTATAAGTGCCCATTGAATTGCACCAGAGTTGCCTGCCCTTTCATAAGCGTCCTTAGCTATTTTACTAAGCTCTTTGCGCATGTAGACAACACCCTTTTTAATAATTTCTTCAAACTTTCCTTCTGTTTGAGGAAGCTGCTGCAAATTTTGAAGCCTGTGTTGCGCTTGCTTATCTGCTCTTATAAAATCAACAATAGAACTACATGCTTCTTGGACCTGTCCACTCAAAGTGCCAGTGACATCTTTAGAACAGTGATAAATGGCTCTGTCATGTTCAGTAATTCTAATAACAATGTAAGTTTCTTTATGTTTGTCCAAGTCCTGAATGATTCTTTTAATTGGGCGAGGTCGATTTTTAGCAGCTTTTCTTAGTCGTTCTTTTTTTGCTATACTTAGACCCCTATACTTCTCTAGCAATGCTGAAGTCCAAGCTGAAATGAAGAAGTATATGATATTAAAAATATTTAAACGAGATTTCCACTAAACTAGGCTTTTGTCCAGAACTGCAAGAATTAAAAGTGAGGCCATGCTTAAGGTAATCTCCCCTTGACCTCAGGGGAGAGAACAACACCATCACTGAATTAACTGTTTAAATATAAAATGAAAAATTAACACCCAAACCAGCATTATGCATGAAAGCATATTTACCAAGTTTTTAAGGCAGTCACCCATTTTTTAGAAACTAAGAAAGCTGCCCTTTTCCTTTTTCCAGTCAGCTGTACAATTCTGAACAAAAACCAAGTTCGTAGGTGCAGAAATGCCCAATTCCTTTAAATCTTACTGTATATAAAACACTTACTAGCACAGCCCTTCTTTCGAAGAAATTCATTGCCGCTAGTAGGTCCCATCTAAAATTAAGTTTTTAGCAATATGTAAATCAAATGTCTGTCACATGAACTATTTACCTACACTTCATTGGCAAACTATATATTTTTGGAGTCTATAGGCATGTCAAGTAATACCATATTATAGGGCCACAAAATGGTCAAGTTAGAAAATCCAAAACTGTAACATGTCACCATTGCTATTAATAGGAAAAAGCATAAAAAATTCATGAAATACAATTTCGAATTCTTAACTTGAAAATTAGTTCTACTTTGAAACTTTTTCTTCAGGAATTATTTAGCATGGGCATGGTGAATTTTTTGGTCTTGGAACAGCTATTTAAGTATTCTATAGCTACCAGTGGGACTGATATATTCATTTCCTTGAAGGTACTCTTAACAGGCCCTAGTCAAAACACATGCTGCACACATTTCACAAGCTTTGAGTTTTTTCAACTTTTAAAGAGGTAATCACAGTTTAATCATGGTTTTCTGTTTTTGCACTAAATATTGATACTAATACATTTTCCTCAAACATTTCCAGCCTGCCTTGCTTGCTGCCTGACTGTTCGCTTGTCAACATTATGGACTCTAATGGACGACTAGGTCTATGCTGTCAAACTGCCATTGTCTGGTTCTAGGCAAGCCTCAAGTTACTGCAATACTTTTGCTCTCAGAGCTAGCTACTATCAGCCTGCAGCTCGACTCTTTGGACGAGCGTGAGTTAATATTGATTGCTTTTGTGAAAGTTACAGTTCAATGTGAATTCAAATGCAATGGCCCTCATTTTTTATAAACAGGTGTTTTGGCCCTATATGGTCCCATTCTATTAATGCTACATGCTAATACCAATAATTAAACGAGGACTCGATTCCATGTGATTCTCAGATTCTCCTCTCTACATCAGCCTCGAGGAGACATGCCCGCTATGGTCAGGCATTTTCCTTATATTTAACACACTGACTTTGACAAATAGAGGCTGTTCCTGTTTCTAACTTTCAATTACATTCAAATTCTGCCGCTTTCCACAGTGCTTTTTTCATCTGCTCTCTCTCCCGATCTCTCCGTCATTCCCCTTTTCTCCTGCGCCAGATGCAGAGTAAGAACGGCTAACAGTTGATACTACTCCTCATCTAGTAGTCTGTGTCGCAACTTTTCTGTATTGGTTTGACTGAAATATTCACTTCCTTGAAGGCACTCTTAACAGGTCATAGTCACAGGCCACAGGGCATGTTACATATTTCTCCGGGCTGCAGGTGTGGGTGCACTGATTAAGAGTTGGACTATCTAAGATTTGACACCTTGATCTGAATGGCGTAGGCGAGGGGGTCATACTAGCTACTAGTAGCCGAACACTAGTAGTATGGGTTACCAGAAATCTGCCTAACACAGGGGAAATAGGAGAGCGTGCATTTGAATGGGAGAGGGTGGCCTATACTCTGCATATAGGATAGGTGACGCTGTGACGATCTATGTGGCTGAGGGGTTGGAGCCCCATTACAATTACTCAACAGAATTCTGAGCACCAAAAATTAGCGAAAATTATCAGCATGAGCTTGCCGTGACACCCGAGACAGTAATGACCCCTGGAATGGATTTCTAGGCTATGTATGCCACTGTTTAGATCTGCATGAAAAGCTTGTTTAGCAGGCAGCATTAATGAGCTATTACTACTATAAATATTGATAGTAATATTTATAATACCAGCAATTTCCAACTATGTAGATTATTATACAGCAGTAACAAATATGGATTGATTTTGACATGCCACAAACTCTTACAATACATTATTACAAATACGAAAATATTAAACTGACATGGGTCAAATAACAAATATGGATTGATTTTGACATGCCACAAACTCTTACAATACATTATTACAAATAGGAAAATATTAAACCGACATGGGCACCTAAACTTGGCTTACCTGTCAGTTCTTATTTGAGCTAATAAAAAAGGTTTCTATTTAACAATTCTAGCTAGTATAGGATATAGAATTAGATTTAAAGTTTTGACTCGACGAGCTCTTTACTATTCGAGTTTTGGTGGGAAGAGGAAAAACAGCTCGTTCCCCTTTGTCCCCCGCTCAAATAGGGATGTATGGCACCATCGTCTAGTTCGTTCCCAAGTTCGCGTAAACAACCCCTCCCAGCCAACCACGCTTCATCATGGGGTTCCCACGCTTCACGTTCCCACAGGGAGCTCATGAGCTGCACTCGTCTAGCCGGACTCATGGCACGGTGAGGTGACCTGGGCTAGCCGTCTAATTTTTACCGTGAGCTGAGGCCGGCTAGTCCACGGCCGTTAGGTGGTGGCGGAGGGGAGTTGGGGTGGCTGTCCTCGGAAAACAAAAAGTGACTCACTTTGAGATGATGCAGCTTTGCTCTGGATTGAGTAGAGATGTTCAAAATTGACAGCATTATTTGAAAACATGTAAAGTGTAAGTGGATCAAATTTGGAGAAAATCTGACAAAGTGGGGCGACGATATGTCGAATTGATATGCATTCGTACATTTTGAAATATGTTCAAAGTATTTGAAGTATGAAATATGTAGTATATACGAGTATATACGAGTATATACGAAATCTATATATATAAAAGTGAAAACTCTGTCTGTGTGTGTGTGTGTGTGCAACCTTTTGTCTTTATAGACGCCGAAACCGCTCAACCAAATCGCACCAAACTTTGCACATACCTAAAACCACCTACGCTGAGTGCAATAGGCTACTCAAATTCCCGAAAAATCATTTCCTTCCTGCTCAAAAAGGCAAAAAACTGCTCAAAAATCGTCAAAAAATCACTCAATTCGACATATCGTCGCCCCACTTTGTCAGATTTTCTCCAAATTTGATCCACTTACACTTTACATGTTTTCCAACAATGCTGTCAATTTTGAACATCTCTACTCAATCCAGAGCAAAGCTGCATCATCTCAAAGTGAGTCACTTTTTGTTTTCCGAGGACAGCCACCCCAACTCCCCTCCGCCACTCTGCGGGCCAAATTTTATTACAGCCACCCCCTCCCTTACCCGGGCGCCGAAGCCCCAGACTGTACATTGTATTTCAAGCGGTGAATGTACACAGCCCAAACCCCTAGACTGTCTACTGGCCCCCAAGCAGCACTGAGACTGAGTGCGGTGAGTGCGGTGGCGTCCCAGTGCGCAGGGCTCTCCGGTCGATATTTCTCTCCAGCCAGCCTGGGATAGAAGAAAGAGAGAGGCTGGCGTTGACTGGCTGTCAGAGAGGGCAATTCTGTGTCCTAGAAATGATGCCGCCAACGAAATTAACTACCAACTGCT
This sequence comes from Macrostomum hystrix, assembly GCA_950097015.1. Lineage (NCBI taxonomy): Eukaryota > Metazoa > Platyhelminthes > Macrostomidae > Macrostomum > Macrostomum hystrix. The sequence continues at coordinate 1,281,858 of CATNEN010000026.1, forward strand.
TCAGGAGTTGCCAGGTGCAGTTTTCACCTACAACGTTGACTGATGACACCGCTGTGGAGTATCCTGTTGAGTTTCTGAACTCTCTAGATCCTCCTGGAACTCCATCGCACAACTTGCAGCTGAAAGTTGGGGCACCAATTATGCTCCTCCGCAACCTGAATGCGCCAAGGCTGTGTAACGGCACCAGACTGATAGTCAGGCGGCTCTTCCCACACGTGATTGAGGCCACGATAATGACTGGATCTGGCAGAGGAGAGTCTGTGTTCGTTCCCCGGATTCCAATTATCCCCACGGACCTGCCATTTCAGTTCAAGCGACTGCAGTTCCCTGTGAGAGTGTGCTTTGCAATGACTATTAACAAGGCTCAGGGACAGTCGCTGAAGGTGGCTGGCATCAACCTGGAGACTCCTTGCTTCTCGCATGGGCAGCTTTATGTCGCCTGCTCCCGTGTTGGAACTCCAGCTGGCCTATTCATTTTCGCACCAAGGGGAAGAACGAAGAATGTGGTGTATCCCCAGGCCTTGAGGTGACTCGCAAGCAATTAATAGAAAAGTAGTCACGAATTGACCTTGACCTGTCTAACTCTGAACTCTGAAACAGTTTAATTTTGTTTCTTTGACATTGTTATTGTTATGCCATGGCTATTTTCCTTATGTACGCGTGTACATGCATATTGTATACAGAGGCAGATTTAGGGGGGGGGGCGGGGGGGGCAGTCGCCCCCCCCCAAATTTTAATCATGGGAATAAGATGCCCCCACCAGGGGCGCCAGTCGCAGCACTGGCGCCCCTTTTCGGCCGCTGGCGCCCCTTTTTCAGCCGCTGGCTCCCGTTTTTCAGCCGCTGGCGCCCTTTCTTGGCTCCTGGCGCCCTTTTTCGGCCGCTGGCACCCCCTCTGTGATTCTCATGGCGCTCCCCTGACAGACCGCCCCAAAACAAAATTCCTGGATCTGCCACTGACTGTATAGAGGAGTGGCTAAGAGACATGTTTCTAAAGAAGTAATCAAGAGGGGGCTGTTTGGACAAACTTTTCACTTATTTTTTACTTAAAACGCCCTTAAACAAACTCTTCACTTTTCATTAATACAGTAAATAAATAAATGGTGACCTTCACGATAAAGTTAATACAGAGACGTGAATTGCTTACTGCTTTGCTTTAAATTTCTGCCCCAAAAACAACGGGCAAAAAAAGCTAGTATATAGTACGAGTATATACGAGGCGCAGAAGTATGAAATATGAAATATTTTCGATTCGATTTCTATTTAGATGCCCTTATGCTATAAACACTATTGCTTTGCTTTAAATTCAATATTTGCATTAGATACCAGCCTAGTTTAAATGACATGAAATCATGACCTACTCTATTCGGAAGCAGCGAAGGAAAACTCATATTTTAATGCATGCTTTAACAACTACATACCGATGAATGTTACAAATTAGCTTTAGTAATTACAGGGCATTCGTCACCTAAAAAATATCATCCAGGGTGGCTCACTTGTTGCCGTGGTCGAGTGACAGGAAAATCTGTAGGCATTTGCAGCAACAGCATAGTTAGCCTCCATGCATGCACCTAACGCAATGAACGCAATACAGTAAATCGCTTCAAACATAAACATTGCACGCAAATTTCACTCCACGACTTTCAGAGGGCTTCAAATAAATTGCAAAAGGTTTCATTCGAAACTTAAATTATTCTATTTCGTGTTTTTGGCAGTTTTCTTGTTGCCAGCGGGCGTTGCAGCACTTTATTGAGACGCGCGTAATGGGCAACACGGTGGAAAAAATGCGCGAACGCGAGCTGGTCCGGCGACAGACGAAGCGAGACGAGCTTGTGGCTTTCCTTGAGGGCAGCAAACGGAGGCGCAGCCTGCTGGATGTTAGCGGGAATCCCATTGGTGACGAGGCGCAGAACTCTCAGCTGGTGGATGGCGATAGGTGAGCACGGTAGTTACATTGCAGATCCACTAGATTGTTGCTTAACTCTCTGCGCCGTCGAATGATCGTCAGAATGTGTGTTATTTGTTGTTGGATATACTCGCATATGACACTTGTGACAGGAAGAATAAGTCAAACGTAAAACGAGGTAACCTCTTGGAATTGTTTATGCGAGTGCGCAACACTTTTAACACTTAAACGACTGAGACACAATAGGGTACAGTGCGTTTTTTAAACAATGAATTAAAATGTTAACATGCAACGCACCATACACGTCTCATGATTCTCCAGGCCCATGGCCTTTGCTCGCGGTGCGGCGGCCCTAGACACTGATGACGATCATCGGCTGACTGACAGAGAACGCGAGGCCTGGCTCTATCGCATGGAGAACGAGGCACTGGAAGTGATGAATGACAACATGGAGCTGCAGGAAGAGCGTCGGCGGGAACGAGAGAGGCGAGAAGAACGACGGGAGGAGCTGGAGAACATGGGCGTCGATGGAATTGGCGATCCAGATCACATCGAAGATGCACAAAGAGGTATGGCGATGAGAATTAAAATTTTTTGGTTAAAGTTATTCAATGATTATTCCCATCCTATTCCCATAAGCCTTCAACCAACTAAACAAACAATAAACAAACTACGCTCGTAGATGAACCACTTCAAGAAGAGCGTTCCCCGGTCTCATCTAGACGGAGTAGCCTTGCTGCTTCCGACACGGATGATGATGACGACTTAATCAGTAACGATCCGATTGATGATATAAATGACGATATTGACGACGACTTGGGCGATGAAGACGCCGCGGAGGATTTGAACGATGCTGCATCGGTGGAAGCGCCGGAGTCGGATCGCGGTGAGCCGGAGCCGGTGGCTGAAGAAACTGGAGGCGGCGATGATGATGAGATGAGGCGAGGCGAGTAAGCTTCAAACTTTTACAGCGGCAAGCACCCGAGTTAATGCTGTTGGCTGGATTAAAAAAATAATTAAGAATTAACGTTTGCCGGTAGCCCTTTCGCAAAGCTTACTACCACTTTTGTTTTTGGGCCGCAAAACACGAGACAGAATTTTGCATCAACCCTTTCACAAATATTTAGATTAGAGATCGCCATTACAAAATTCGTAGAAAGTCTTGTCTTCGGATTAATAATTTGCTCACAATGTAATTAACTTCGATTTACAAATAATACACATGTTCCTATACTATACCTTATCGCTTCGGTCTTAATTCATGTTGCATCAGAGTCGGTTGTTTTTTCCGTCACAAAAATTGAGCTCATGTACACGATACTTTGAAGCACAAACCTAACATGCATTACCTGAAATTATCCCACTTGACCATTTTTGCTGCGCCTGAACGCCGCCATCGACTTTTTATTAATTGATGCTTTAATATAATTAATTTTAAGTGTGTACTATGTATAAATTAAAATGAAGCATAAGGGAAAATGAGCGAGGCGGACAAAAATTAGCAACCTAATCGTGTCAATCAGCTGGTTCGCCTCGCGTGTTCTAATTAAGTGCTAAAGGCGTATATCATTAATCAGAATCGTTAAATTGTCTCGGTGGTATTGAATTGTAGCGACATTAATAATGTTTCCCGCGCGCAACAAAGCAAGCCCGTGTTCTTGAAAATCGTGTACCTGTACGGGTGCACTGGGTGATTCTCTGTTACTTCTCTTTGTTCTTTAAGCAAGAATAAAACCACAGACCTGTATGACGACGAATTTAGGTCATGTCAGCGCCTTTGCATTATAACAAAGTTTCTAATATTTAGTTTTATAGATAATCATTTGAACTCAATATATCAATTATTAGTTTCTGTATTAAACAGGCTTGCTTATATAAAGGCTACGAAAAAAGTATAACGTTAGTTTTAAATTACATTTTTTCTGCCGTATCAATAATCATCTTTTATTTTCTCTTCAACTCGCCCGTCGTTTTTTTGAAGAAATTTTTAAGATTAAGCTGGTAGAAGATTGGATTTTTAGCTATCTTTTGAGAAAAATTTGTCGTGCACCTGATGTACGCCTCTATTACTGACAAGAAATGGTTTATTAACTGGACATAGATATTCGAATGATAGACTAAATAAGCTTTTTGTTGTTAGCTATCAAAGCTGATTCAAGTTTATTTAGCTAAAAATTACTGTAACATGTTTTGTACAAACGATTCTTGCTGCAAATTAATATTTTTCAAATTTTCAAATAATAATGCTTGATGCTCTTCAGTTTGCATTAGCCCAAATAGAAAATTTGGTTAATTTGCTAAACAAAAAGTCACTCAAACAATATGCTGCTGAAATATCACAGGTAAGACTGACAAGTGACAAGAACATTGAAATAGCTTTTTATATGTTAGAAAGCTACAGAAGTATCTAAAACTATACAATTTATAACTAGGCCTATACACAACATAAATATCATGTCTCAATGTATTTAGGTCAGATTAGGCTAGCCATGCCTAAGAACATTATATAAAGCTTACTGTTAGAAAGGTACTACCATATATTTGTTAGCTAAATATAAAACATCTGCATCTATGATTAGCTAAATTTATTATTAATTATAATTATCATAGCTATTCTATCTGGTAGCAAGGTTTCTATATGTATAAAATGAGTATAGCAAAAATTATGACACTAATATATTTTATGTTTATTTAAGTTTTCCTGTTTATATAGAAATTTTTTAATATGTTTAATTTGAACTTAGCATAAGTTCCTCTGGTAGGGTTATTGCTGCTTCCACAGAAGTCTGGTCTCTTGTTCTTGTAAACTTATGCTTGTGGGCCATTGAAAATATGAAGTTAATGATCTCTTCAAAACAAGGTGCTGAACAAATTCCAGCATTCCTGCAACTTGGGTGGGAAGACAAGAAAAAAGTTTAATTAGTTAAATCCTCAACAGGATAAAATACAAAGGGCAAACCAAAGTACCAAAATCAGAAGCCACTAGGGCAAAGATAAACAGAATAGGACTTTAGCCCAAACAGCAAAAAGCCACAATAGAAACAGGACTTAGCACAATGCAACACAACATGATACTGCAAAAAAGAAGGATGGAAAGGGTGGCAGAATACAGAAGAAAGTAACATTGAAACTAGGAAAGCTTGGGACCTCTCCATTTACACTAAAATCCCAGACAGGTAGGTAGTCATCTGGTAAACACTTGAGATTTAAAGTGCTTGCATAAATTGGCATAAACAATGAGCAGACAAAGAGTAAAAGGCTAATTCTATGAGATGACAGTTGTTTAGTTGGTGTACATAATAATCATTATTTGTACCAAAGACAAACTAACTTGAGACTTTGTATGTTCTACTTCTATATTGATGGGTGTGACCTCTAGATTAAGATAATATACATTTTAAATTAATTTTATTTAGGGCCTACTGTGTTAATGTAGCAGACAGAAACTTTCAATGATGGTCATTTTTTGTAAAAGTTGGCATATTCAAATTTTCAATATAAGTTCAAGTTTCCTGCAAATCAGGCAAGTTTTTGTCTAAATCCATCATTTGTTGTAGTAAACAATAGCTAGATAAACAGTTATAAACAAATTTCACATGTTAGTAGCCAGTTTTAAGTGTGTTGCACATTTTTTCTTAGATGATGGTTGTTAGACTGACAGTCATTTGTTTCAGAAAACGACTATCATTTTTTAAAACAGCATAAGGAATCCTCTATTTTGGATAATATCTGGGTTTTAAGATTGTTTATAACTAATATTAGTTCTAATAAAAATATTTAATGCTTTTCTAACCATAAAATTGATTACACTAATCTCACATTTCAGATCAAACCTACCATGTACTTGTACCTTCAACAAATCATAAACTTCAAGATTGCCTGACTCAATAATCATAAATATGGCTAATCAGTTAATAGAGGGAATAGTGCATGAAACAATTAAATAAACCAATGGCTTAGTATGACTTAACAAAAAAGATAATTTATTTTAAGGCATATAAAACAATATTAACAGTATCTCTTAAAGGCTTGAATTCCAAAACATGTATTGTCTTTAAAATTGATGCAAGAAACTTTTACAAGAGAAATTGATTAAAAATACACAACTTGAGAACAGTACTGATAGTTAATTGTATGAATTTTATCTAATTTATGAAAAAATGATAGTAATAATGTTTTCTGAATATATACAGGTTTTAAGAATGCAGGAAATGATGGTCGTTGGGTAAATTTGCAGGGTTTTTTAAGCATATTAAACTTATCACATGCTAACAAAAAAACAATTTAACTTAGATCTTGGCTAAGAAAATATTTTAGCAAAAAAATCCCTTCACAAGCCTTTTGAACTTGGTATAACAACTTTTGATTAAAAAATGATGGTCATTTTTAACACTTAAAAAGCAAAGCCCAAACTTTTCAAAGCAAAAGTTATGATAAAAAGAAATATGTTAGGTCATAAAACTTTTATTTCAATTTTTAGATATAATAAAGTTAAGTTATTTTTATATTTACATTCTCTGAGGTAAATTTAAGACTAATTAGTTCCTAATGAAAACTAGATTCACTTTTTATAATGTCCTGCAGAACATTGAAATGATTGTAGGGGTACATGATCAAAACAAAGAATATAAACCTTAAGGTAGATAAATATGTTTAAAACTACTTGAACATAAAACTATATATAATTATGTACAAAAAGAAATATAAAATTTGATAAATATAGCATAAAAAAGTATATCCCATTGATGACCTTCTCATGGAATTACCCAAAATCACTTAAGTAGAAGATGATTGATGGGTGAAACAAAGAAGTCTGCACATATCTAAGGAATTGGGATGACCACTAATGAAGCCTCTTTGTTTGACCTGAAACAGCTTGTTATCAAGCTTGTTATCACTTGCTAGCAGCTGGTCCATTTTGGAAATGACATTCAATCTATGTATGTAATACTTAACAGATTAAGTCTCTACACAGTATTGGACCTCTGGAACAGAAATTCTGTACATAAAACAACTATGCTGCTTGGCAAACGTCACAAACTCAGGAGTAGAGACATCAGTCAAACTCTTGAACTATTGCTGCTGCAAAAAGGGTTTTAAAAGAGTGGCGCCACTCCATGCCAAGCAGCCCTGCACTCTTTACAAGTTTTGGCAGAGTGAAGAGAATTGGCCTTTGTATAGAAAAAATTAAAATTTTAGTTGCTATTATTAGTTGAGCACTGCACTGATCCATTGAGATTTTGCCGCAAAATTCCTGCGGCTGCTTGTAATATAGTTGTCACACCTGTTACCACAACGCAATACAGAGCAACAGCGTTGGCATATGTGACGGGCTCCACAGGTGGCAGGAGATCAGAGTTTTCTGAATGTGGACGCCCCAGTTGATGTGGGCAGTGCTATGTTATGCTGAGGCCTTTAGATCTTTAGCAGACTGCGGCGGACAAGAAATTTTTTAAGTTGTCAAGAAATGAATAGAAAAAAATACAGTCAGTATTTTTTGGCTGTCCTGCATGCAGCCAATAGAGAAGAGAAGCGAAAGTGAGAGGGCACTGTGTCCTTGGCTATATATTTATCCATCGTTTAGTTGGACAGACTGGAGGGAGGTAGGCGGGCCGATAACAAAAGGGTGCGCGAATTGAAAGGGTGTTAAAAAATTGAATCACAAAACAAAAAATAGGCACTTATTGATTATAAAGAGAAAGTCTCACCGAAAAAATTGCCATTCTCTATTTTTAAGAACATAGAACATAGCTGATGTTTACTTAACACAATAACCCTGCATTTTACACAATATAATCCCATCTAGTTGGTCAATCAACATGGCTTCGAGGCGGAGCGGCATCTGTATCGCTGCCTGTTCTCCAGCATCGACTTCTCCGCTAGCGTCGCCGGTGGAGGCGGCGGTGGCGGCTCCTCATCGCAGTACGATCGTCACTCCGGCATTAAAGACTTCCTGCAGATTCAACTGCTGAGCCAGGAGATAAATAGCCTGTTTGCCAAGCCCAACTTTGTCACCCTAATCTGCTACGCCATCGATCATCCGTTCTCGACTCAGAAGAGCCTACGGCCTGGCCCTAGCCTATTGCCGCAGATCAGTCGCACACTGAGACTGACTCGAGCCCAGGAGGTTACACTAGGCCTGGCTCTGCTGTTCTCCCTAAGGCAGGAAACGCGAGATTGCGCGCAAACTTGGCTACAAGCTAAACTGCCTGATCTGCTTGGCGCTTATGTGGAAGCTGACGCTGGTGGTCACGATATTGGCACCGGCGGCGCATCTGGTTTGGGACTTGGCGGAATTGGCAGCGGTGGCACCGCCGGCCTTCAGGAGATGAGCATCGAGATGGTCCATCTTATCCTTACTAAGCTGCGCGAGAGTCAACCGCGCCAGTTCGGAGCCAGTCCTGAGCTAGTTGAAGCTTTTCTGCGTGTACTACGCAAAGATTTTCCAAAGCAACGCGTTCCCGTGGTGCTGGCGCCATTGTTGTACTCCGACACGGAGGATCTGCCAGTTTCCAAAGCGTTTCGAGAGCCCAGCTCGCTACAACAGATGGTTCTTAGCTCTAATTCTGCTCTGCAGGTTTGTTATTGCGGTTTCTTGATGATGGGTTTCACTTGTCAATTGTTATGGCTGTAATATTTCACTTATGTCTATATTTTCGGCTGCTTGTAGAAAGAAAGAAGCCTACTGAAGGTTCCCAATGCAGGGAGGGAAGCAGCCTACTGTTGGTGTCAAATGCAGCGAGGGAAGCAGCCTACTGTTGGTGTCTAATGCAGGCAGGGAAGCAGCCTACTGTTGGTATCTAATGCAGGCAGGGAAGCAGCATACTGTTGGTATCTAATGCAGGCAGGGAAGCAGCCTACTGTTGGTATCTAATGCAGGGAGGGAAGCAGCCTACTGTTGGTGTCTAATGCAGGGAGGGAAGCAGCCTACTGTTGGTGTCTAATGCAGGGAGGGAAGCAGCCTACTGTTGGTGTCTAATGCAGGGAGGGAAGCAGCCTACTGTTGGTGTCAAATGCAGGGAGGGAAGCAGCCTACTGTTGGTGTCTAATGCAGGGAGGGAAGCAGCCTACTGTTGGTGTCTAATGCAGTTAGGGAAGCAGCCTACTGTTGGTGTCTAATGCAGGGAGGGAAGCAGCCTACAGAAAGAAGGGATGCTACCTAACAACTATTGAAGAGGCTGCTTCCTGGTATAGTCCATGAAGAGCTCGAGTAGCAGTGATCAGAGTCTTTTTAACGAAGCCACAATCGGGCCATATATAATGTGTCATTAGTTTTCATTGCGAATATAAGTCCCAATCACTCGCATGAACATCAGAACGCAGGCCAAGGCGACTGGGCCCTAGCGGAACTGCTGGAGGAGCTGGGCTACGACTGCTTAGCAACCCCGGAATCTGCCCGCATAGTCCTAACTGAATTCGGAGTTCGAGATATTGGACCAGCCGCCGTGGCCCGCTGCTTGTCAATGTTTATGCGCACCTGCGATGGCCAACTTGTGGATCGCCAGATTGGTCTACATGGCCCCGGCATAGGCGGTGATAATGAGTCCACTGGCTCTACTACCAGCTGGTGCGTTGAGAATTTCTTAGCCACTGTGCGCGAATTAATTCCCGGATTGCAGATTCGCAGCGTTGTGCCAGAGCTAGACCACGACGGCTTCGAAGTGAAATCTCTGCGAGGCTTTGAACTGCTGCAATTGTGCTTAGTCAAAGGAGGGCAGGTAATAGGATTTTAACATTGTTAGCCGCTACTGAATCACCCGATACCCGTGTCCTGAATCAATCCCAGAAATACCTGAAATCCCTGTGCTGCATCAATCCCAGAACTACTCGACATCTGTGATTTAAATGAATTCCAGAAATACCTGAAGTCCCTGTCCTTAATCAATCCCAGAACCACCTGAAATCCCTGTCCTGAATAAATCCCAGAACCACCTGAAATCCCTGTCCTGAATAAATCCCAGAAATGCCCGAAATCCCTGTCCTGAATTAATCCCAGAACCACCTGAAATCCCTGTCCTGTATAAACCACAGAACCAACTGATATCCCTGTCCTGAATAAATCCCAGAACCAACTGAAATCCCTGTCCTGAATAAATCCCAGAATTGCCTGAAATCCCTGTCCTGAATAAATCCCAGAAATGCCCGAAATCCCTGTCCTGAATTAATCCCAGAACCACCTGAAATCCCTGTCCTGTATAAACCACAGAACCAACTGAAATCCCTGTCCTGAATAAATCCCAGAACCAGCTGAAATCCCTGTCCTGTATAAACCACAGAACCAACTGATATCCCTGTCCTGAATAAATCCCAGAACCAACTGAAATCCCTGTCCTGAATAAATCCCAGAATTGCCTGAAATCCCTGTCCTGAATAAATCCCAGAAATGCCCGAAATCCCTGTCCTGAATTAATCCCAGAACCACCTGAAATCCCTGTCCTGTATAAACCACAGAACCAACTGAAATCCCTGTCCTAAATAAATCCCAGAACCAGCTGAAATCCCTGTCCTGTATAAACCACAGAACCAACTGATATCCCTGTCCTGAATAAATCCCAGAACCAACTGAAATCCCTGTCCTGAATAAATCCCAGAATTGCCTGAAATCCCTGTCCTGAATAAATCCCAGAAATGCCCGAAATCCCTGTCCTGAATTAATCCCAGAACCACCTGAAATCCCTGTCCTGTATAAACCACAGAACCAACTGAAATCCCTGTCCTGAATAAATCCCAGAACCAGCTGAAATCCCTGTCCTGTATAAACCACAGAACCAACTGAAATCCCTGTCCTGAATAAATCCCAGAAACAGCTGAAATCCCTGTCCTGTATAAACCACAGAACCAACTGATATCCCTGTCCTGAATTAATCCCAGAACCACCTGAAATCCCTGTCCTGTATAAACCACAGAACCAACTGATATCCCTGTCCTGAATAAATCCCAGAACCAACTGAAATCCCTGTCCTGAATAAATCCCAGAACCAACTGAAATCCCTGTCCTGAATAAATCCCAGAACCAACTGAAATCCCTGTCCTGAATAAATCCCAGAAATGCCCGAAATCCCTGTCCTGAATAAATCCCAGAACCAACTGAAATCCCTGTCCTGAATAAATCCCAGAAATGCCTGAAATCCCTGTCCTGAATAAATCCCAGAACCAACTGATATCCCTGTCCTGAATAAATCCCAGAACCAACTGAAATCCCTGTCCTGAATAATTCCCAGAACCAACTGAAATCCCTGTCCTGAATAAATCCCAGAACCAACTGAAATCCCTGTCCTGAATAAATCCCAGAAATGCCCGAAATCCCTGTCCTGAATAAATCCCAGAACCAACTGAAATCCCTGTCCTGAATAAATCCCAGAACCAACTGAAATCCCTGTCCTGAATAAATCCCAGAAATGCCCGAAATCCCTGTCCTGAATAAATCCCAGAAATGCCCGAAATCCCTGTCCTGAATTAATCCCAGAACCAGCTGAAATCCCTGTCCTGAATAAATCCCAGAACCACCTGAAATCCCTGTCCTGTATAAACCACAGAACCAACTGAAATCCCTGTCCTGAATAAATCTCAGAACCAGCTGAAATCCCTGTCCTGAATAAATCCCAGAACCAGCTGAAATCCCTGTCCTGAATAAATCCCAGAACCAGCTGAAATCCCTGTCCTGAATAAATCCCAGAACCAACTGAAATCCCTGTCCTGTATAAACCACAGAACCAGCTGAAATCCCTGTCCTGTATAAACCACAGAACCAGCTGAAATCCCTGTCCTGTATAAACCACAGAACCAACTGAAATCCCTGTCCTGTATAAACCACAGAACCAGCTGAAATCCCTGTCCTGAATAAATCCCAGAACCAACTGAAATCCCTGTCCTGTATAAACCACAGAACCAACTGAAATCCCTGTCCTAAATAAATCCCAGAACCACCTGAAATCCCTGTCCTGAATGAATCCCAGAACCAACTGAAATCCCTGTCCTGTATAAACCACAGAACCAGCTGAAATCCCTGTCCTGAATAAATTCCAGAACCATCTGAAATCCCTGTCCTGTATAAACCACAGAACCAACTGAAATCCCTGTCCTGAATAAATCCCAGAACCAGCTGAAATCCCTGTCCTGAATAAATCCCAGAACCAACTGAAATCCCTGTCCTGTATAAACCACAGAACCAACTGAAATCCCTGTCCTGAATAAATCCCAGAATCAGCTGAAATCCCTGTCCTGAATAAATCCCAGAACCAGCTGAAATCCCTGTCCTGAATAAATCCCAGAACCAACTGAAATCCCTGTCCTGTATAAACCACAGAACCAACTGAAATCCCTGTCCTGAATAAATCCCAGAATCAGCTGAAATCCCTGTCCTAAATAAATCCCAGAACCAGCTGAAATCCCTGTCCTGAATAAATCCCAGAACCAACTGAAATCCCTGTCCTGAATAAATCCCAGAACCAGCTGAAATCCCTGTCCTGAATAAATCCCAGAACCACCTGAAATCCCTGTCCTGTATAAACCACAGAACCAGCTGAAATCCCTGTCCTGAATAAATCCCAGAACCACCTGAAATCCCTGTCCTGTATAAACCACAGAACCAGCTGAAATCCCTGTCCTGAATAAATCCCAGAACCACCTGAAATCCCTGTCCTGTATAAACCACAGAACCAACTGAAATCCCTGTCCTGAATAAATCCCAGAACCAACTGAAATCCCTGTCCTGAATAAATATTTTATCTCTGAAGCACATAAAATCTTTGTCCTGAATCATTCCCAGAAGCACCTGAAATCTTAGGTCAAGAAGAGCAATTGTTTACCGAGGCATAATAATTCATTCTTCGTTTTCCCAGGGCCCAAACAACGATCTGCCTATTGAAGTATTTTACCGGCCCTGGCGCAACGCCCAGGGTCAGCTGTCTTTCCTGCGTCACTGCCTGCTGCACCCGGATGTTATCTGCCTGAGCTATTGGCGCTATCGTCAGTCTGAGCTAGCGCGCATTCCCCAAAATGCTTCCACCGAGGAAGATTCTAGGGCTACTCAGATTTGGCGCAATTTAGATCTCATCGATGCTCTGCTGTGTCTGGCCGAAAAGGTGTGTGATTTGCTAATTTATTGAATGTTTAAGGTGCCAATCAATTAGTCTCAATTTAACACTCAGTCTTCTATTTGAAATTTAATCTATTACACAAGTCACTTGACCTCCTTAGAACAGTAAGAACATTTCTAGATTAAAGAGGTCAGTTGACCTCTCTAATACAATTAAACAGGTTCTAGATTCAAGGGTCAGTTGACCTCTCTAATACAATTAAACAGGTTCTAGATTCAAGGGTCAGTTGACCTCTCTAATACAATTAAACAGGTTATAGATTTAAGGGTCAGTTGACCTCCCTAATACAATTAAACAGGTTCTAGATTCAAGGGTCAGTTGACCTCTCTAATACAATTAAACAGGTTATAGATTTAAGGGTCAGTTGACCTCCCTAATACAATTAAACAGGTTCTAGATTCAAGGGTCAGTTGACCTCTCTAATACAATTAAACAGGTTCTAGATTCAAGGGGTCAGTTGACCTCTCTAATACAATTAAACAGGTTCTAGATTCAAGGGTCAGTTGACCTCTCTAATACAATTAAACAGGATCTAGAATAAAGGGTCAGTTGACCTCTCTAATACAGTTAAACAGGTTCTAGATTAAAGACGTCGGTTGAACCCCACTATAGCACTAAGTGGATGATATAAAACAGTTAAAAAACATTTTGCTCGAGAAGCTAAAAGTGCATTTCATCCCCATACCTATTCTCCCAGGGATTCTACGCTGAAGTTCGGGAACTGCTCGACCAGCCAATCAAATCGTGCCCAGATTTGCTTACCCTTTCGCTGCTCCAATCGCACGATTCCACTCCGAACGGCATAGGCATACTCAAGCAAGAGCTGCTACATTTGTTAACCTGCCTGTTGCTTAGCAACTATCAGAATGTGCACATTGTGCTCAAGCACGCCTGGAATTATCAGCCAGTGCGTCCTGTTCTAATTGGCGCCATCGCCGATTGGACCGCCTGGTCGGGTGAGCACGACGACAAGGCCGAAGTGTTTCGAGTGGCGAAGATTCTCGAGCTGCTAGTTAACTACATACCCGGCAATGGCAGCATGGAGAGTTTGGCCATGTCTCTGAAGTCGCCAAACTATATGTTCAGCCTGAGCTTGGCTTGCATCGCTTCTAAAAGAGATTATCTCAATTTAGAAGTCTGGTTCGGCGAGCGACTAGTTGAATGCGGAGACACTTTCGCTCAGGCGGCGATTAAATTTCTGGGCGCCAGGGCTGCCGCACTGGTGTCTGCCGAGGATGCCCCGCTGGAGCTGCAGCGCCCTGTTGCTCAGGTACGGGATGGCTGAAGTTCTCACTGAAGGACTTCTGGCATGGCTGAAGCTCTCACTGAGGGACTTCTGGGATGGCTGAAGCTCTCACTGAGGGACTTCTGGGATGGCTGAAGCTCTCACTGAGGGACTTCTGGGATGGCTGAAGCTCTCACTGAGGGACTTCTGGGATGGCTGAAGCTCTCACCGAGGGACTTCTGGGATGGCTGAAGCACTCACTGAGGGACTTCTGGGATGGCTGAAGCTCTCACTGAGGGACTTCTGGGATGGCTGAAGCTCTCACTGAGGGACTTCTGGGATGCCTAAAGCTCTCACTGAGGGGTTATTAGGGATGGCTGAAGTTCTCACTGAGGGGTTATTAGGTATTGCTGAAGTTCTCACTGAGGGGTTATTAGGTATTGCTGAAGTTCTCACTGAGGGGTTATTAGGGATGGCTGAAGTTCTCACTGAGGGGTTATTAGGTATTGCTGAAGTTCTCACTGAGGGGTTATTAGGTATTGCTGAAGTTCTCACTGAGGGGTTATTAGGTATGGCTGAAGTTCTCACTGAGGGGTTATTAGGGATGGCTGAAGTTCTCACTGAGGGATTTTTTGGATGCCTGAATTTCTCATTGGGTAATTTATTGCGGAAGGATTTTTCATTGGTCTTCATTTCCGAATTCTTACTTGTTACATTTTCCCGGTCCCGTAGTACATGGACAAGATAGTCGTGCAGATTATTATCCGAGGCCTGGAGCGCCGACTTCAACAAGGCGCCCTACTGCCAGAAACCGCTTCGGATGCCAGCACCCTGATTCTTAACTACAGCCGCAATGTGATTGGGCGTCTGCCACCGCCGCCGCAGCTTCCACAGCCTCTGCAGCAGTCGCAACCTCCGTCGGTGCCGCCGCCTCCGCCTCCTCATCAAATGATGCGACAGTTAAGCGGAAGCTCAGGTAGCGATCCTGTGGGCTCGTCTATGTCCGTTCCTCCGCCGAATGTGGCTGCTAGCTTTCCATTCGGCAAGCCTCCGGGACCTCTGCCGCCGCCGCTGCCGCCATTCTCTACCATGAGCGGTGGGGCCAACTCTACTTTGCCCAGTGGAATGCAAGGATTTAGTTCGCAGATGGCCAGTGAGTATTTAACTTCGCAAATAAACTCAGTGATGCATAAGTGACAGTTGTGTGATAGTTTAGTAACAATAGAAGAATGAAAACATTGAATAACAAGTAAAACATACGTGACTATCGAGTGACTGATGAGTGACCATCGAGTGCTGATGAATGACCATCGAGTGACTGATGAGTGACCATCAATTGACTGATGAGTGACCATCTAGTGACTGATGAGTGACCATCTAGTGACTGATGAGTGACCATCTAGTGACTGAATTGAGTGACCATCGAGTGACTGATGAATGACCATCTAGTGACTGATGAGTGACCATCTAGTGACTGAATTGAGTGACCATCGAGTGACTGATGAATGACCATCTAGTGACTGATGAGTGACCATCGATTGACTGATGAGTGACCATCTAGTGACTGATGAGTGACCATCTAGTGACTGATGAGTGACCATCTAGTGACTGATGAGTGACCATCTAGTGACTGAATTGAGTGACCATCTAGTGACTGAATTGAGTGACCATCGAGTGACTGATGAGTGACCATCGAGTGACTGATGAGTGACCATCTAGTGACTGATGAGTGACCATCTAGTGACTGATGAGTGACCATCTAGTGACTGAATTGAGTGACCATCGAGTGACTGATGAGTGACCATCGAGTGACTGATGAGTGACCATCGAGTGACTGATGAGTGACCATCTAGTGACTGATGAATGACCATCTAGTGACTGATGAATGACCATCGAGTCACTGATGAATGACCATCGAGTGACTGATGAGTGACCATCGAGTGACTGAATTGAGTGACCATCGAGTGACTGATGAGTGACCATCGAGTGACTGATGAGTGACTATCAACTGACTGATGAGTGATAAGAGGGAAAAATGAGTGACTTCACGACTGTATTTGCGCGACCATCAATCCAACAGACATGTCTCTGTCGCCGCCGCCACCGCCTCCAATGCTGAAGCCATCTGGCGGCCCTGGACTGCCAAATCCTCAGCTGGTTGGCCTGCTATCTCAGCAAATCACTCCTAAGCATGGCAAACTGCCGCCTATGCCGCCAATCATGCCGCCGCCCAGCATTAATTCAACATCCGCCGGTCCCATGGCAATGCCACCGCCGCCTCCGCTGCAGCCTCAGTCCGTTCTCTCTGGTGGACTGCCAATGCGCGGTAACCCGATGCAGCAGCAGCAGCAGCATGGTGTGCCAATGCCAGCCGAACTGCTAGCCCAGCCATTGTCAAGCGATTTAGACGAGCGTGTGAATCAGATGATGAAGAACCTATTTAGCGGCACTTTGACATCCGAGGAAGTGTTCGCTATACTGCGCGAGCCGGCTGAGAAGGCATTGCGCAATCATTTTCTACGCGTACTAGCCGACGAATTTGTTCACATACCGACCAGTTTTCCGCCCAAGCAGCGATCAATTATGGCTGAACTATTTGGCCAAGTCATTTCGCTGGGCTTTCAACTGGCATCTAACACTGTGCTGGCTTACTTTCTGCGTCTATTGAACTATTGCGTCACCCAGCCTGTGACTAGCGAGTCCGCAGAGACATTCTTTAGTTTCGGCGTCGATATCCTTAATAAGTGAGTCCATTAATATAAATGCTTCGTTTGAGTTTTCAGTCGATTCCAATCTACAAAAAAGCTTCGTCCGATTCTTCAGTCGATTCCATTTCTACCAAAAACTTGGCTCTATTCTTCAGTCGATTCCATTCCTACCAGAAGCTTCGTACGATTCTTCAGCCGATTCCATTCCTACCAGATGCTTCGTTCGATTCTTCAGTCGATTCCATTCCAAACAGGAGCTTCGTTTGATTCTTAAGTCGATTCCATTCCTACCTGAAGCTTCATTCGATTCTTCAGTCGATTCCATTCAACTAAAAGTTTCTTTCGATTCTTCAGTCGATTCCATTCCTACCAGAAGCTTCGTTCGATTCTTCAGTCGATTTCAATCTACAGAAAGCTTCGTTCGATTCTTCAGTCGATTTCATTCCTACCAGGAGCTTCGTACGATTCTTCAATCGATTCCATTCAACTAAAAGTTTCGTTCGATTCTTCAGTCGATTCCATTCCTACATAAAGCTTCGTTCGATTCTTCAGTCGATTCCAATCTACAAAAAGCTTCGTTCCATTCTTCAGTCGATTCCATTCAACTAAAAGTTTCGTGCGATTCTTGAATCGATTCCATTCAACTAAAAGTTTCGTACGATTCTTCAATCGATTCCATTCAACTAAAAGTTTCGTTCGATTCTTCAGTCGATTCCATTCCTACATAAAGCTTCGTTCGATTCTTCAGTCGATTCCATTCAACTAAAAGCTTCGTTCGATTCTTCAGTCTAAATTTACCTAAATACCTAAATTTACCTAAAACCAATCGCCAAACCTACAGGTGCAAATCGAGTCTGTCGAACTATCCGCAAATGGCTAGCCATCTTCTATCTATTGAGAATTTTGAAAAGTTTCCAAAAGATCTCCAGATTGGCATTAAAATAGCCGTCAGCGGATCAAAGTCGCATAGTTCACAAAGCGTTACGCCTGATGATCAGAATCTTGCCAGCATTAGCCAAGCTGCTGTCTCCTCAGCAGACGATCCACTACAGACTGTTGCTGCGCCGCCTGAATCTGTACAAGATTCAATATTCTTTATATTCAACAATCTCAGCAAGATTAATGTAGTTCAGAAGGCTGAAGAACTGCGCAGAGCTGTGCCGGACCAATACATACCCTGGCTAGGCCAGTACTTAGTGATGAAGCGGGTCACTACAGAGCCTAACTTTCACCAGCTCTACATCGATCTAATGGAGGCTTTGAATGTTCCTAAACTGCGCGAGATTGTACTGCAGCAGACCTTTCGCAGTATTCGCGCCCTACTACAGAACATGCGACCGGATCTGAATGACTACAATGATAGGGCTCTGTTAAAGAATATTGGGAAATTTCTTGGCCTACTCACGCTAGGCAAGAACAGGCCGATCCTTTACGATGACATGAACCTGAAAGGTCTGCTATTGGAGGCCTACTGCAAGGGTCAAGTTGAGATGCACTACGCAGTACCATTCGTTGCCAGAACACTAGAGGCCTGTTCAGTTAGCTCCGTGTTTCAACCGCCGAATCCTTGGACAATGGGCATACTGCGTGTTCTCAAAGAGTTGCACATGGATAGCGCGGTGAAGAACTCCTTAAAATTTGAAGTAGAAATCTTGTGCAAGAATTTAAACATCAACTTCGCCGACATCGAGCCCGCATATTACTTGCGCGATAGCGAACGAGTCCGACAGTTCGACGTTGAGAATTGCCAGATTCGCGGCTGTCGGTCGAACAATCAGCAGCAGCTGCAGCAGGACATTCGAGTAGTCGGCCCAATGTCCGCCCCAGCTGAAGAGTTTGAGCCGCAGCAGCCGCCGCCAAGTGTCCCGCCGCCCATGGCGCCTATGGGATTTCACGATGCCAATAACCAGATGCAGGGCTTGCACAGCATGATGATGCAGCAGGGCGGAGCTAATGCCAATTTTCTGCATCATCAGCAGCAGCAGGCACTTCAGGCTGCGTCTTCTGCTACAGGTATGTGCAAATTGATACTCTACTTATTAACTGTAGAACTACCAAGCCATTTTGCCGCCCGTTTTATACCCTGAATTTTTTTGGCAGCGCCCGAATGCTAACAGCGTTGGGTGGTGACTGGTTGACCGACTAGGCAATGGTGTGCTGTGGTTGAGCTGCGCCTAACATTTAGGCTTGATCAGTGAAATTTAAGAAATAGCTCTTGAAGGTCCAGCAAATCCGTCTAGATAATGGTAGGTGACAACCGAAGACGGAGATGATGCAGACACATTCAGGGTGACATGCTGATAAAGTTTGAAGGCCTGGCAAGGCTGCACTGAGGCCCAGTGCTAATACCTGTATAGGTGTATAAAGTACACTAGCGCTTATGGGAAAAATCTGACCTTTGGCCAGAACCATTGAATATCTCGACGATCTGAAGAGCTGGCGGCTTGATTCTTGTTTCAGAAGATAAGCAACAAAAAGTTGGCCCGTGTTCTTGAGTTTCGTGTGCTTGTGTTGCTCCGTTCGGATGCAGCACGAAAAATTGTCAGGGAGGATTCCCCCATTAGTAGTTCTACTGTTAAACTAAAATGCAGAAGACAAAAGCTAGATAATATTAAACAATACTTATTGCTTTTTTATACTACTGTGTGTTAGCACTATTCTACTTGTAAGTAGTATTAGCTCGTTAGTAGACATTAAACCAAGCGCAGTAACGCCAGATGTACAGCTGTTCAGTCCGTGGACTGGAAAGTCCACAAAACCCACCCAAATTTCTACGCCCTTTGATGATCATAACGATCTTAGGGAATCTTAGAACTTGGACACAAGTTGTTTCCTTTGGGTTGCGATTCGAACTCGCGACCTCCCAGTCAAAAGTTTGACACTAGGCCTAAGAATTTAAACTCTCTGCCATTCATTTTGCAGGCCTGCCACCAATCTCAATGCAGCATCCGCCGCCTTCAATGCTGCCGCCGTCAATGCAGCATCACCAGCTTCAGCAGCAATTGCAGCTGCATCTACCGCTGCCGACTTCGCAGCCTCCGCCAGCGTCAGCACCTGCCGCCGCTTTGACGCCTTCGTCGACAACATCTTCGATTAGCGGGCCGCCGCCGCCGCCGCCAGCCCCTGCCGCTGCCGCCGCTGCCCCCACCGCCGCCATTGTAGCTGCTCCACGCTTCAAATGGACAGACATAGATACTAACAGACCATTGGCTGCCTATTTCAGCATTAACGCTGGCCTGCACCTGTTTCAGGCGCATCCGCAGCTGCCGCTGATTGGTCAAGCCAGGCAGACTCTTGAGCACACTGTTAACGAGCTATTGGAACCCGTAGCTCAGCGCTGCGTGCGGATTGTTCTAACTACAGTAGAGGGCATTGTTCGCAAAGATTTTGCATTGGACGATGATGAAGGCCGCCTGCGCACAGCCGCTCACAATATGGCCAGATTTCTCACTGCCGGCATGGTTCTCATCACCTGCCGCGAGGCTCTCAGCCTCAACATGGAGAATAAGCTGAGGCAGCAGTTTCTAGCCGTGATTAGTTCGCCTACACCGCACCAGAAGGACATGATTGATGAGGCAGCCAAGACTATCGCTGTCGACAATCTGGAGTTCGGCACCGCCTTCATTCAGAAGGTTTGCATTTCTGGGCCATTTATGCCGTGTGCCATTTGAGATTTGTGCTCTGCATATAGTTGGTGTGATTTGAGCACACTGCATATTAGTGAGATTTGAGCACACTGCATATTAGTTAGATTTGAGTACACTGCATATTTGTGAGATTTGAGCACACTGCATTTTAGTGAGATTTGAGTACACTGCATATTTGTGAGATTTGAGCACACTGCATATTAGTGAGATTTGAGTACACTGCATATCTGTGAGATTTGAGCACACTGCATTTTAGTGAGATTTGAGCACACTGCATTTTAGTGAGATTTGAGTACACTGCATATTTGTGAGATTTGAGCACACTGCATATTTGTGAGATTTGAGCACACAGCATTTTAGTGAGATTGAGATTAACTTAAATTTCCTTTAGAATGGTTGATTTTAGACCTTGGAGCGATTTCATCATGTGAGATGTCTCATGTCTAATCCTATCCTTGTTACTCTAAGATGTAACCCCGAACGGTCCTTAAAAACTGCACTCCACTCAGGCCTGCGTACTCAAGGCTCTCGGCCAGGTGGACACCAACCTGGAGTCGGACTATCGCGCCCGCATACTGGCTCGCCAGGAGGGCCGTCGCTACCATGACGCCCAGCAGTACGCTTATCACAGCGGCGAGTCCATGCCAGCCCAGCTGCGCAAATCTCTCGGCCAGCCATCTCTGTTCAGCTTGGCTGTGTACTCGGAGTATGCCGACAATGTACCCGGATTTGCGTCTCCTGCCCCGCCGGCTGCCACTGCCGTCTCGTCAGTTGCTGTTCAACCTCCGCAGCAGCAGCAGCAGCAGCAGCAGCAGCAGCCGGTCATTCAGCAGCCGCAGCCGCCAAGAAACGAAGCCGCCCAACTATTTGACACCATCGCCTCAGAGGTTGAACGCCAGTCGCAGTACATCGCCAATTCGCCGTCGAATTCAACGGACAGCGTCCAGCTGGTTCAACGGCTTCGCGTCCTAGTAGAGCGCGCCCAGGTTGCTAAGCAGAACCCTGGCAACGATGCCTGCGTCAGCGAGATGGTCAAAGCTGCCGTTGTGTCGCTATTTCAAACATTCAAGCGCCAAGCCCTGCAGTCACTGTACCCCAGGGAAGTGCTGGAAAGGTACAAAGATGCTCACACTGTTGTGCTCAGGCTCATGTATCAGCCCAAGATTAGCGGCCTAGGCTACTCTAGCTGCATGAGTCACGTGGTTACTCAGATCTGGACAGAGATGAACGAAACTCACAAATGGAATAGCGATGCGTTTATAGAATTATTGAAGATACACATAGTTAGCCTGCATTCGTTGGATTCACACCTGGCTAGACAGATTCGTGCTAACAATCTGCGAGCTGTACGCTTTGTATTAGATCTATTTCACGCGCTTGTACTGTGCGACAATCGAGAACAGACTGTTCTCAATGAATGCGATCTAACTGGCACTATAGCTGTGCTCAGTCATTGGGTTGAGAAGTCTCCGGCTGGTCAGGCTCCAGACGATTGCGCCAGGGTTTGTCGCCGAATGCGCAGTCTGTTAGACTTTGGCCTACTGGAACAGCATCAGGTGCCGGCTACGGTGTACCTGTACAGCGGCTGCTCTCAGGCCAGGGAGTTCGACGATCCGCCATGGCTGCAGAAGACTAGCGAAGATCTCATGAAGAACTGGTACTCTCTGTACAGCAGCACCCAGAGAATGGTTGATCAGCAGAGTTTCAACGGATTTGTTAAAGAGATGACTAAACTGGGCATTCTCAAGACTGACGACCTGATTACAAGGTAAGCTTGCTGACTGTCAATTGTATCATATACTGTATAGTATAGTGTATAGAGGTAGCAGAGATAAGATTATTACAGCTAACAGGCATATGTATGTTACAGATAGCACAAACACAGGTATTTTACAGGTAGCACACTGGTATGCTATAGGTAGCACGCACAGGTGCATTACAGGTAGCACGCACAGGTATATTACAGGTAGCACACAAGGGTATATTACAGGTAGCACACACATGTATATTACTGGTAGCACGCACAGGTGTATTACAGGTAGCACGCACAGGTATATTACAGGTAGCACGCACAGGTGTATTACAGGTAGCACGCACAGGTATATTACAGGTAGCACGCACAGGTGTATTACAGGTAGCATGCACAGGTGTATTACAGGTAGCACGCACAGGTGTATTACGGATATCACATACAGGCATATTTCCCATCGATTGCGTCACTATTCAGATTCTTTCGCCTAACAACCGATTACGTCATGGAGCACTGCTTCCGCGCCCTGCTCAAATCTGGCCAAGAGGTGCTCAGCAATCGAATCAGCTGCTACCAAGAGCTAGACGCTTACATTCGCCTGATCGCTGTCATGGTGAAGCACAGCGGAGAGCAGGCAGGAGAGGCGCAGCGCGAAGCCGCAGCCAATACCAAGCTAAACCTGCTCAACAAGATCCTCGGCATCATCGCCGGCACGCTGCTGCAGGAGCAGGATATTCGGTCCGACCGGTTTCACCCGATGCCGTTTCAACGCATCTTTGTACTATTGTTCTCCGAGCTGCTCTGCCCGATGGAAGCCGACGGGCCCGTGTCGCCAGCGCTGGCTAGCCTGACAGACCAGATGCTGGTTGCATTCGCCAACGCCCTGCATATTGTTCGGCCAACCAAGGTTCCCGCCTTCAGCTATAGCTGGGTGAGAGCTGGCTGTGTCCCCGCTGCGTGTCATGAAAACCTACAGCCTGCCCGGAATCCTCTGCTTACCCTGAATCCTCTGCTTACCCTGAATCCCCACTGCCTACTCTGAATCCTCTGCTTACCCTGAATCCTCTGCTTACCCTGAATCCTCTGCTTACCCTGAATCCTCTGCTTACCCTGAATCCACACTGCCTACTCTAGATCCCCACTGCCTACTCTAAATCCCCATTGCCTACTCTAGATCCCCATTGCCTACTCTGAATCCCAATTGCCTACCCTGAATCCCACTGCCTACTCTTGATCCCCACTACCTGACCTGAATCCCACTGGCATAGCTACAACAGCGCCAATCCCGCTACCATTTGCAGCTGGAGTGCATCTGTCACCGCTCTGTGCTGTCCAAGTTTCTGGGCACCCCAACCGCCTGGCCCATGTACGCCCAGCTGCTGGTCGACCTGCTGAAGTTCATCTCGCCTTTCCTGGCCACAGCCAACTTCATCAAGACTGTACAGGCTCTGTACAAAGGCACCCTTCGTCTGATCCTAGTTCTGCTGCACGACTTTCCCGATTTTGTCAGCGAATTTCATCACGCCCTGTGTGACGTCATACCTGCCAACTGCATCCAGCTGCGCAATCTAATCTTGTCTGCCTTTCCCAAGTCTGTTCAACTATTGGACCCGATCCAGAGTCCAACAGCTCAGTGCTACGCCCTGCCAGAGATGCAGCAGGAGCCCAAAGGCTCATTCGCCAGCTTGGAGTCCAGCATTCCCAGCGAATTGCGCCAGGAGGTTGACAGCTTCCTGGCCACTAGGAAGCCGGTGCTGTTCCTCACGGACCTGCAGAGCCGCATTCGCTATCAGCAGCAGCCTGACGATATCGACGGTCACGCCTGTCTGGCCGTTGATTCAGACCAGTTGTCGCCGTCTGGTCCTCCGCGCTACAACACCGAGCTAGTCAACGCCCTGGTGCTGTACATCGGTCGACGGGCTGTTAAACGAATCAACGAGAGTGGCAACTCTCTGCAGCCCTACAATATGACACACTGCGTTGCTACGGAGACTCTGCAGGCCCTAGTGATGTTCTGCTGCACCGAGGGTCGCTACCTGCTGCTTAACGCCATGGCTAATCAGCTGCGCTATCCTAATTCGCACACCTTCTTTTTCAATCAGATTCTGCTGTTCTTCTTCCGGGAGAGCAATAATGAGCAGATCAAAGAGCAGATTACCAGGTATTAACATTCTTGGTTTTTTATCTAGGATTCTCGCATGAGATTTGAGACACAAGGTTTATTGGAGTTCTTGCTTTGGATTCTTGGGTGTTTTCGTTTCTAATCGTGATTGGGATTTCTGGGTTCTTAATTGTGTTTCCTTGGATTCTTGATTTGGGATTCCTGGGATCTTGATTTGGACTCCTGGGTTCTTGATTGGGATTCCCTGGTTCTTGATTGGGATTCCCTGGTTCTTGATTGGGATTTCTGGGTTCTTAATTGTGTTTACTTGGATTCTTGATTGGGATTCCTGGGATCTTGATTTGGACTCCTGGGTTCTTGATTGGGATTCCCTGGTTCTTGATTGGGATTCCCTGGTTCTTAAATGGGATTCCTGGGTTCTTGATTAGGATTCCTGGCTACTTGATTTGGACTCCTGGGTTCTTGATTGGGATTCCTGGGTTCTTGATTGGGATTCCTGGGTTCTTGATTGGGATTCCTGGGTTCTTGATTGGGATTCCTGGGTTCTGGATTAGGATTCCTGGGTTCTTGATTGGGATTCCTGGGTTCTTGATTTGGACTCCTGGGTTCTTGATTGGGATTCCCTGGTTATTGATTGGGATTCCCTGGTTCTTAAATGGGATTCCTGGGTTCTTGATTGGGATTTCTGGGTTCTTAATTGTGTTTACTTGGATTCTTGATTGGGATTCCTGGGATCTTGATTTGGACTCCTGGGTTCTTGATTGGGATTCCCTGGTTCTTGATTGGGATTCCCTGGTTCTTAAATGGGATTCCTGGGTTCTTGATTAGGATTCCTGGCTTCTTGATTTGGACTCCTGGGTTCTTGATTGGGATTCCTGGGTTCTTGATTGGGATTCCTGGGTTCTTGATTGGGATTCCTGGGTTCTGGATTAGGATTCCTGGGTTCTTGATTGGGATTCCTGGGTTCTTGATTGGGATTCCTGGGTTCTTGATTGGGATTCCTGGGTTCTTGATAACGATTCCCTGGTTCTTGATTAGGATTCCCTGGTTCTTGATTAGGATTCCCTGGTTCTTGATTGGGACTTCCAGATTCTTGATTGGGATTCCTGCGTTCCTAAATGGTATTCCTGGGTTCTTGATTAGGATTCTCCGATTCTTGATTAGGATTCTCCGATTCTTGATTGGGATTTTCAGGTTCTTCATTGGGATTTTCAGGTTCTTAATTGGGTTTTTCAGGTTCTTCATTGGGATTCCTGGGTTTTTGATTGGGATTCCTGGGTTCTTAATTGGATTCTTTGATTCTTGATTGGGATTCTTTGATTCTTGATTGGGATTCTTTGATTCTTGATTGGGATTCCTGGGTTTTTGATTGGGATTCCTGGGTTCTTAATTGGATTCTTTGATTCTTGATTGGGATTCTTTGATTCTTGATTGGGATTCTTTGATTCTTAATTGGGATTCTTTGATTCTTGATTGGGATTCTTTGATTCTTGATTGGGATTCTTTGATTCTTAATTGGGATTCTTTGATTCTTAATTGGGATTCTTTGATTCTTGATTGGGATTCTTTGATTCTTAATTGGGATTCTTTGATTCTTGATTGGGATTCTTTGATTCTTGATTGGGATTCCTGGGTTCTTGATTGGGATTCTTTGATTCTTGATTGGGATTCCTGGGTTCTTGATTGGGATTCTTTGATTCTTAATTGGGATTCTTTGATTCTTAATTGGGATTCTTTGATTCTTGATTGGGATTCTTTGATTCTTAATTGGGATTCTTTGATTCTTAATTGGGATTCTTTGATTCTTGATTGGGATTCTTTGATTCTTGATTGGGATTCTTTGATTCTTGATTGGGATTCTTTGATTCTTGATTGGGATTCCTGGGTTTTTGATTGGGATTCCTGGGTTCTTAATTGGATTCTTTGATTCTTGATTGGGATTCTTTGATTCTTGATTGGGATTCTTTGATTCTTAATTGGGATTCTTTGATTCTTGATTGGGATTCTTTGATTCTTGATTGGGATTCTTTGATTCTTAATTGGGATTCTTTGATTCTTAATTGGGATTCTTTGATTCTTGATTGGGATTCTTTGATTCTTAATTGGGATTCTTTGATTCTTGATTGGGATTCTTTGATTCTTGATTGGGATTCCTGGGTTCTTGATTGGGATTCTTTGATTCTTGATTGGGATTCCATGAGATTCTTGAATGGGATTCTTTGAGTCATTGATTTACAATTTTTATAATCAGACGGAGAACAGTTTATTATAATATAACTTGATTCTTGATTGCTTTTTTGGGCTTTTAACCTTCAAATTAAGAATACTTGACCTGCACTTTATAAAATATTGTATTCTCGTAATTACAAATTTAGTCTCGGCTTTTTATGGCTGAAATACAAAAAATGTGCTCAAATACAACTTAATTCACCCAGGGTTCTGCTAGAACGCCTAATCGTTCTCCGCCCGCACCCCTGGGGCCTGCTGCTGACCTTCACCGAGTTGCTGAAGAATCCCAGCTACCGGTTCTGGGACCACGAGTTCGTGCGCTTCTCGCCTCAGATTGAGAAGTGAGTCTGTGAAACTGCAACTGGCCTCAGTTTACTCTCCGCGGTTTCGCCTTGGCTCCATCATTTTTATTCAATTCACACTTAATTCAACAAAATTAAGGCTGATCTTAGCCAGAACTATGCTAATCCGATCATGAACCACGCTAATCCCCCCATAATCCAATCCTGAACTATGCTAATCCGATCATGAACCACGCTAATCCCTTCTTAATAAACCAGTCTAATCCGATCCTAATTAATCTATGCTAATCCCAACATAAGCCAAGCAAATCCGATCCTAAATTATGCAAATCCGATCCTAAACTATGCAAATCCGATCCTAAACTATGCAAATCCGATCCTAAACTATGCAAATCCGATCCTATACTATGCAAATCCGATCCTAAACTATGCAAATCCGATCCTAAATTATGCAAATCCGATCCTAAACTATGCAAATCCGATCCTATACTATGCAAATCCGATCCTATACTATGCAAATCCGATCCTAAACTATGCAAATCCGATCCTAAACTATGCAAATCCGATCCTATACTATGCAAATCCGATCCTATACTATGCAAATCCGATCCTAAACTATGCAAATCCGATCCTAAACTATGCAAATCCGATCCTAAACTATGCAAATCCGATCCTAAACTATGCAAATCCGATCCTATACTATGCTAATCCGATAATTAACTATGCTAATCCGATAATTAACTATGCTAATCCGATAATTAACTATGCTAATCCGATCCTAAATTATGCTAATCCGTGCCTTAACTATCCTAATCCATTCAAAGGCAAGCTAATCCTATCCTGAAGCATGCTAATTTAGGAATAAGGATTTAGGATTAATTTAGGATTAAACTATGCTAATCCGATCCTGACCCGCAGTACTGATCAGCTGTAATCAAACAGTAATATAGCCTCATATCTGATTACCTGATGATTATAATCTAAATCTCTCACCTGCCCAGGGTGTTGGAGTCTGTGGCCAGATCCTGTGTGCCCGGCTTCCGCATGCCACCTCCGCCGCAGCCGTTTATGCAGCATCAGCAGCAGCAGCAGCAGCAGCAGATTGAAGATGTGGCGAACGGACTGCAGATTGGCTCGTCCAATTCTTCAGTGGCCCTCTAAACTTCTGACCGGTAAAAAATGCCTTTTAAAAAGGTCTGTCCTATGAGGGCTGACAAGTGACAGCAGTGTTTTTAAAACTACCCTTTGGTGATTGGGTCATCTGTGTGACATTTTATTTGTCTGCCATTATCTTACGCTTATCTAGCTACCTACTAAGTAGTATATAGCGACCACTTTCTCTTTTTTTCGCGCCTGCTCTCCTGTGAACTGGTTTAGTGCAATGTGTTGTTCATTCGACTATAATCCAATATTGCCTGTTTAGATATTGGACTAATGCTCTGAAATTGGCTTCATTGTTTATTAACTGTTGTTTGCTCTTTTCTGTATTGTTGCTGCCTTTCTGTAATCCTCCGGTACGTGTGTTAATTAACAATAACTGGCTTGCTTAGAATCTCTAAAATGCCATTTTCATGTTCAGAGACATTACAGATTCGCAGCACGTAACCTTTGTGGCTGTTTAATGCTTTTGTTTACTATTTATGACGACCAAAGACAAAGCTTGATTGCTCTCCCTGCACAAAATCTACCTAAAGACGTACTATTGACAGTTAACTGCGTTTAGAATATATGAATTTATATTCCTGTCATTCTACTTTTCCCAGTTGCTAGTTGCAAAATCGAACTGACTTTTTTTCAGTGTCACCTGTGAAATTGCTCCAAACCGAACATATATCTATCAAATCTTGTTGTGTATTTATTTTGCGTGTATCCAGTGCAGTTTGCATCCTCACAGTCCAGATTGCATAATCACCTGTTCGATGCTTTTTCCTGTGTTTTTTCTTCTCTTTCAAATTGTTTTCCAATTTTTTTTCCGTAGCTGTAACTCGCAGTTCCTACTGAGCTGTTAGTCAGTAGTATTTAGTGAGCGAGTTTTTTCCAGTTTGTATAAGTGTATTTGTGCGCGCCCAGAAATCACAGTTCTCTTTCGCTGTTTAAAGTACCCTGAACTCTGAATTTATTATCCTATTTAGCCTGCGAGTGATTATATAATAATACATTAGTGCTTGTGTGTTTTCCGCTTTGTTCGCCAGTTTGGTCTTAAAATCCCGTTCAAATTATGCGCAGCAATTTTTTTGTATTTGTGCTTTTGTACTTCTTAAATACCTCAATTCCTCATGAAATTCGCCTTACATCTCACCTGAGAGTCGCCACTTATCTCACGTGGGAGTCGCCACTTATCTCACCTGGGAGTCGCCACTTATCTCACCTGGGAGTCGCCACTTATCTCACCTGGGAGTCGCCACTTATCTCACCTGAGAGTCGCCACTTATCTCACCTGAGAGTCGCCACTTATCTCACCTGAGAGTCGCCACTTATCTCACCTGAGAGTCGCTTCTTATCTCACGTGGGAGTCGCCACTAATTTCACTAGAGATTCGCCACTAATCTCACCTGAGAGTCGCTACTTATCTCATCCGAAATTCGCCTCCCATTCCACTTGAGATTCGCCTCACATTCCACCTGAGATTCGCCTCCCATTCCACTTGAGATTCGCCTCCCATTCCACCTGAGATTCGCCTCCCATTACACCTGAGATACGCCTCCCATTCCACCTGAGATTCGCCTCCCATTACACCTGAGATTCGCTTTCCATTCCACCTGAGATTCGCCTCCCATTCCACCTGAGATTCGCCTCCCATTCCACCTGAGATTCGCCTCCCATTCCACCTGAGATTCGCCTCCCATTCCACCTGAGATTCGCCTCCCATTACACCTGAGATTCGCTTTCCATTCCACCTGAGATTCGCCTCCCATTCCACCTGAGATTCGCCTCCCATTCCACCTGAGATTCGCCTCCCATTCCACCTGAGATTCGCCTCCCATTCCACCTGAGATTCGCCTCCCATTCCACCTGAGATTCGCCTCCCATTCCACCTGAGATTCGCCTCACATTACACCTGAGATTCGCCTCACATTACACCTGAGATTCGCCTCACATTACACCTGAGATTCGCTTTCCATTCTACCTAAAATTGGCCTCCCATCCCTCACGACAATCGCCTCGTCTGAGAATTAGACTTGGTGAGTCTGATCCCAGTGATTAGGCCAACAATGATGCAGCAGCTTTCATGCACAATATTATCAAAAGTTGAATGAGAGCATCTGCTTTCGCATTCGCTTCCTATAATTTATTTCTTACATTCGTCCGCGCCTTGAAATTAGCGCTCCCCAGAAAGAGCTTTTGGGTTTGATGCCTGTGTTCATGATAGTGTGCTTCGTGTGTATCGGCGCTTGCGATCAGAGAGCTCGCTCAGAGAACTGCGAGAGGATGAGCCGTTTGTTTGCAGACTATTGTTCGCAATGACATGAACACGGGACATTCAGATTCGTCTGAGCCTCTTCTGTGCTCACAAACACTAGGAGAACTCATTCGGAGGAGATTATCAGATATGAGTCATCATTCAACTAATTCATGAACAGTTTCTTTGCCATAGCGTCGGTGCCATAGACAAAAAGCTCTGTACAGGAGCTTCAGGTAACGGACTGGAGTCGGCAAACTTGGAATCGAAACTTAGATTTCAAGTTCTCTCCCCCGTCTCGTCTCACTCGCATGAATGCTTTTTCAGTCTGCGCAGTTTCGCACTGCCGTTTCATTCTCTATCTCCTGGTCTGATCCCATTCTTGATGTCCCAGTCTGTTCCCATTCTTGATGTCCCAGTATGATCC
Source organism: Macrostomum hystrix (assembly GCA_950097015.1). Taxonomy (NCBI): domain Eukaryota; kingdom Metazoa; phylum Platyhelminthes; family Macrostomidae; genus Macrostomum; species Macrostomum hystrix. Next base: position 1,312,672 of record CATNEN010000026.1, read on the forward strand.
CATTCTTGATATCCCAGTATGATCCCATTCTTGATGTCCCAGTATGATCCCATTCTTGATATCCCAGTATGATCCCATTCTTGATATCCCAGTATGATCCCATTCTTGATATCCCAGTATGATCCCATTCTTGATATCCCAGTATGATCCCATTCTTGATATCCCAGTATGATCCCATTCTTGATGTCCCAGTATGATCCCATTCTTGATGTCCCAGTCTGTTCCCATTCTTGATGTCCCAGTATGATCCCATTCTTGATATCCCAGTATGATCCCATTCTTGATGTCCCAGTATGATCCCATTCTTGATATCCCAGTATGATCCCATTCTTGATATCCCAGTATGATCCCATTCTTGATATCCCAGTATGATCCCATTCTTGATGTCCCAGTCTGTTCCCATTCTTGATGTCCCAGTATGATCCCATTCTTGATATCCCAGTATGATCCCATTCTTGATATCCCAGTATGATCCCATTCTTGATATCCCAGTATGATCCCATTCTTGATGTCCCAGTCTGTTCCCATTCTTGATGTCCCAGTATGATCCCATTCTTGATGTCCCAGTCTGTTCCCATTCTTGATGTCCCAGTATGATCCCATTCTTGATATCCCAGTATGATCCCATTCTTGATATCCCAGTATGATCCCATTCTTGATATCCCAGTATGATCCCATTCTTGATGTCCCAGTATGATCCCATTCTTGATATCCCAGTATGATCCCATTCTTGATATCCCAGTATGATCCCATTCTTGATATCCCAGTATGATCCCATTCTTGATATCCCAGTATGATCCCAGTCTGATCCCATTCTCAATCTCCCAGTCTGATCCCAGTCTCAATCTCCCAGTCTGATCCCATTCTCAATCTCCCAGTCTGATCCCAGTCTCAATCTCCCAGTCTGATCCCATTCTCAATCCCACAGTCTGATCCCAGTCTCAATCTCCCAGTCTGATCCCATTCTCAATCCCACAGTCTGATCCCATTCTCAATCCCACAGTCTGATCCCATTCTCAATCCCACAGTCTGATCCCATTCTCAATCCCACAGTCTGATCCCATTCTCAATCTCCCAGTCTGATCCCAGTCTCAATCTCCCAGTCTGATCCCAATCTCAATCCCCCAGTCTGATCCCATTCTCAATCCCACAGTCTGATCCCATTCTCAATCTCCCAGTCTGATCCCATTCTCAATCCCACAGTCTGATCCCATTCTCAATCCCACAGTGTGATCCCAATCTCAATCTCCCAGTCTGATTCCGTTCTCAATCCCACAGTGTGATCCCAATCTCAATCTCCCAGTCTGATCCCATTCTCAATCCCACAGTCTGATCCCATTCTCAGTCTCCCAGTCTGATCCCATTCTTAATCCCACAGTGTGATCCCAATCTCAATCTCCCAGTCTGATCCCATTCTCAATCCCACAGTCTGATCCCATTCTCAATCTCCCAGTCTGATCCCATTCTCAATCCCACAGTCTGATCCCATTCTCAATCCCACAGTCTGATCCCATTCTCAATCTCCCAGTCTGATCCCATTCTCAATCCCACAGTCTGATCCCATTCTTAATCCCACAGTGTCATCCCAATCTCAATCTCCCAGTCTGATCCCAATCTCAATCCCCCAGTCTGATCCCATTCTCAATCCCACAGTCTGATCCCATTCTCAATCTCCCAGTCTGATCCCATTCTCAATCCCACAGTCTGATCCCATTCTCAATCCCACAGTCTGATCCCATTCTCAATCTCCCAGTCTGATCCCATTCTCAATCCCACAGTCTGATCCCATTCTCAATCCCACAGTCTATCCCATTCTCAATCTCCCAGTCTGATCCTCCCAGTCTTAATCTCCCAGTCTGATCCCATTCTCAATCCCACAGTGTGATCCCATTCTTGATGTCCCAGTCTGATCCCATTCTCAATCCCACAGTCTGATCCCATTCTCAATCCCACAGTCTGATCCCATTCTCAATCCCACAGTGTGATCCCAATCTCAATCTCCCAGTCTGATTCCGTTCTCAATCCCACAGTGTGATCCCAATCTCAATCTCCCAGTCTGATCCCATTCTCAATCCCACAGTCTGATCCCATTCTCAGTCTCCCAGTCTGATCCCATTCTTAATCCCACAGTGTGATCCCAATCTCAATCTCCCAGTCTGATCCCATTCTCAATCCCACAGTCTGATCCCATTCTCAATCTCCCAGTCTGATCCCAGTCTCAATCTCCCAGTCTGATCCCATTCTCAATCCCACAGTCTGATCCCATTCTCAATCCCACAGTGTGATCCCAATCTCAATCTCCCAGTCTGATCCCATTCTCAATCCCACAGTCTGATCCCATTCTCAATCCCACAGTGTGATCCCAATCTCAATCTCCCAGTCTGATCCCATTCTTAATCCCACAGTGTGATCCCATTCTCAATCTCCCAGTCTGATCCCATTCTCAATCCCACAGTCTGATCCCATTCTCAATCTCCCAGTCTGATCCCATTCTCAATCCCACAGTCTGATCCCATTCTTGATGTCCCAGTCTGATCCCAGTCGATATCACAGTCGCCTTACTTCCCCTTTAAAAAGAACGGCAAATACATTAATTTGCCCTTCGGCTCATTGTGTTTAGGCGTGAGTTTTACGACTCAAACCAGACAAAGCTTCGCAGCGGTGATGCTTTGAGTTCCTTCTGAAAAAAAGTGTTCCGCGTACACCCAACAGCGACCATTGTGCCCGCATGAATTTCAGGAGTTCAGCAGTTTTTTGTTGGAAAGCCTTTTTCATAATTAGCCTTGGCTGGGTGGGATGTGCTGGGACTGGATCCCCCACCCTATGAAGGAGAAAAAGTATGTTTTAGTTCAATTCGTCTTAACTAACCATGAATACACGCTCGGTTGACTGGCAGTGTGTGTTTTTTCATTTTAATTATGCGTCTCAATTTGGGCTGATTGACAACTGCCAAACGTTGTAGAGGCCGTTAAGTGTAATGAATCGCGCCTGAATGCATTCATAATTTGGCTAAATTTAGTTTAGGTCCCTAATTTTGTACTTGTCTGCTTGTATGCAACAATGTCTCACCGCTTATGAAACTATAACACCGGCATCAACTCCACTTGGAGCAGCACTTGTGAGCCCAATGCCTCTTCAAGGAGTCATTGATAGCACCAATTTAGAAATGCAATACCTTCACTAAAAGAGAAGATAAGAGAAGAGGTGATGGGAGATGGGAGAAGAGGAACTTGGAGATGGGGGAAGAGGAACTGGGAGATAGGAGAAGAGGAACTGGGAGATGGGAGAAGAGGAACTGGGAGATGGGAGAAGAGGAACTGGGAAATGGGAGAAGAGAAACTGGGAGATGGTAGAAGAGGAACTGGGAGATGGGGGAAGAGGAACTGGGAGATGGGGGAAGAGAAACTGGGAGATGGTAGAAGAGGAACTGGGAGATGGGGGAAGAGGAACTGGGAGATGGGGGAAGAGGAACTGGAAGATGGGGGAAGAGGAACTGGGAGATGGGGGAAGAGGAACTGGGAGATGGGGGAAGAGGAACTGGGAGATGGGGGAAGAGGAACTGGGAGATGGGGGAAGAGGAACTGGGAGATGGGAGAAGAGGAACTGGGAGATGGTAGATGAGGAACTGGGAGATGGTAGATGATGAACTGGGAGATGGGAGAATAGGAACTGGGAGATGGGGGAAGAGGAACTGGGAGATGGGGGAAGAGGAACTGGGTGTTGGGGGAAGAGGAACTGGGAGATGGTAGATGATGAACTGGGAGATGGGAGAAGAGGAACTGGGATATTGAAGAGGGGAAGACTGTGTAATAGGAAAAGTGAAATGCGGTGTGAGCTGGCTGCCACTGTGTCCGCAATCGTGCCCTCCATTGTTGTCTCATCGATTCAAGCTCTGCTTTGGCATATTTCGAATAAATTTGTCCAGAATCCTCACTATGAATTGATTCAGGCACCTTATTAGAAAAGAGCTATTTCTAAGACCCAACGACCCCAGTCCTTACTAGATAGGATCTCAGCTGGAGGGCCAGCATGAGAGCAGTCGTCTGACCTCCCTCCCCCTTGACGGAGGCGCCACTTGGGATTTGAAAAGATGGCCCCCAGTTGGTGAGGTCAAGCTACTTGTAAGAACAGGCTTTTGAACTGAGTCATTTTCTGCCAATTGTTGAACACCGCATTGCTGCTGCTGCTGCTCGCTCACTGAGGGCTGATTAGGGCGAGAGTTGAAGCGCTTCCCATTGGGGACGCTTCGTCATTGGCTGTGGAGGGGGCACTCAGGGAGGGGCGATTGCTGCGGAGGCGGTTCTGCAGTTATTTAAATTTTCAGCGGCGTCTGCCGGTTCGCGGTTACTGCACCGTCGGCTGCCCTGACTGACCTTGGACCGGCGATTGATATCTTTATTGGCAGGCAATTTCGGTGAGTGCCAGATTGCATTGTGACGGAAAAATTTACACCTCTTTTATTTTCTGTCATAGAAACCTTTACAATTGGATTGTTGTGACTTCTACAGCTTTACTGGATGAACCTAATATAAATGAGTACCAAATGAATGTGGCCTCGCCGTGGAATCGAACTTTATAGGGACGTTGGCGCGAGAGGCGAACGCGTTAACCGCTCTGCCACCGACCCCCAGCCCGCTCTACTGTCTATGGTATTTTACGTTGCTGTCAGTTTGAACAATGTCCCATCACGCCACCAGCTTGCCATGCGGATTCAGTGACTTTCAAAACGCATGCAGCCAGTTTCCTGTGAATACCTTTCATTTCCGTCCATTAGGCAGTGCCACTGGCAGCTGTGGCCCACCTTGCGATTAACTTTGTCTAGATTGGCACCAATTTGAAATGGCGTTTTTTTAGAGTCCGCCTGCCAATCATTCTTTGATTGGCATCGTCAGTTTGAGAAAGCGCCTTTTCCGACTCTAATGAGTCCTGAATGTCATGCGTCACTTGCGTGCTAGACTTGAGCATGGCAACAGAAAATGGCTTAATTAAGCTAAGCTGATAGATCGCGGAGGGAGATTGGATTGGCCCCATCATTTGTTATAATTTCAGTATCTACTAAATACTCAAACTACCCGTTATTAACTGTTGCGGTTAATACGCATGCCTAGCAACGCGTTTTTTCTTCTAGACCTGAATTTGTGATCCTCAGAGTGACAGGCAGTACACAGGAGAGTGACAGGCAGTACACAGGAGAGTGACAGGCAGTGCAATGGAGAGTGACAGGCAGTGCACAGGAGAGTGACAGGCAGAGTACTGGAGAGTGACAGGCAGTGCACAGGAGAGTGACAGGCAGGGCACTGGAGAGTGACAGGCATTGCACTGGAGAGTGACAGTCTGTGCAATAGAGAGTGACAGGCAGTGTACTGGAGAGTGACAGGCAGTGCACAGGAGAGTGACAGGCAGTGTACTGGAGAGTGACAGGCAGTGCACAGGAGAGTGACAGGCAGTGTACTGGAGAGTGACAGGCAGTGCACAGGAGAGTGACAGGCAGTGCAATGGAGAGTGACAGCAGCTGAAGCGAGCAGTTGGGATGGACAAGAAAAAATATTTTTTCTAAGAGACAAACAATGGGTCCGCAATTAGCGAGGCCTAACAAAACTCCCTGGAACTAAGCTGGCCAACCGAGTGGAACGCGGCGTGGCCCTCCGTCCGTCTGAAAAATCACTTATTTATGAGCTACGGCTGTGCGGCGCAGCTCATGTTTGAGCAGCATTGAGTTGCAGTTGACTCTGAGACAATCGCTAAGGAGGCTTCACTCTGTTGGGCAGTCGAAACAACGGGAAGACACTGAAGAATTGGCCTAGAACAATGGTAGACCATTGTGAACAGCTTGTCTGGTAGCGATAATTAGCTTAATGACTGTTTTTAATTGCTTCTCAATCTTATGAAATCCAAGTCTATAAATAACTCGCCATTGACTTTCACATTTTCGTTTCTAGAGACATCAGCCGTTTTGCGTTCTGATCTTTATTAACGTCAACGCGTGGAAAAAAATCGATCAGCCTAAGAATCGCAGGAAACTGGAGAATGAGACTCTGCGCCAAACTGCTACTGTGCTGGGCTGCCTGCCTGCTCTGCTGGGCTGCTCCTGTCAGCCTGCGGGTGAGTGCGGAGGGCGCGAGTGGGGAGGAGAGGAGAAGGGAAAGGGAAAAGGGGAGAAGGATATGAGAAAAGGGAAAAGGGGGGAAGGATAGGAGAAAAGGGAAAGGGGAGAAGGATAAGAGAAAAGGGGAAAGGGGAGAAGTGTAGGAGAAAAGGGAAAAGGGAGAAGCATATGAGAAAAGGGGAAAGGGGAGAAGGATAGGAGAAAAGGGAAAGGGGAGAAGGATAAGAGAAAAGGGGAAAGGGGAGAAGGATAGGAGAAAAGGGAAAGGGGAGAAGGATAAGAGAAAAGGGGAAAGGGGAGAAGTGTAGGAGAAAAGGGAAAGGGGAGAAGGATAGGAGAAAAGGGACAGGGGAGAAGGATAAGAGAAAAGGGGAAAGGGGAGAAGTGTAGGAGAAAAGGGAAAAGGGAGAAGCATATGAGAAAAGGGGAAAGGGGAGAAGGATAGGAGAAAAGGGAAAGGGGAGAAGGATAAGAGAAAAGGGGAAAGGGGAGAAGGATAGGAGAAAAGGGAAAGGGGAGAAGGATAAGAGAAAAGGGGAAAGGGGAGAAGTGTAGGAGAAAAGGGAAAGGGGAGAAGGATAGGAGAAAAGGGAAAGGGGAGAAGGATAAGAGAAAAGGGGAAAGGGGAGAAGGATAGGAGAAAAGGGAAAGGGGAGAAGGATAGGAGAAAAGGGAAAGGGGAGAAGGATAGAGAAAAGGGAAAGGGGAGAAGGATAGGAGAAAAGGGGAAAGGGGAGAAGGATAGGAGAAAAGGGGAAAGGGGAGAAGGATATGAGAAAAGGGAAAGGGGAGAAGGATAGGAGACAGGGGAAAGGGAAGAAGGATAGGAGAAAATGGAAAGGGGAGAAGGATAGGAGAAAAGGGAAAGGGGAGAAGGATAGGAGAAAAGGGAAAGGGGAGAAAGATAGGAGAAAAGGGAAAGGGGAGAAAGATAGGAGAAAAGGGAAAGGGGAGAAGGATAGGAGAAAATGGAAAGGGGAGAAGGATAGGAGAAAAGGGAAAGGGGAGAAGGATAGGAGAAAAGGGAAAGGGGAGAAGGATAGGAGAAAAGGGAAAGGGGAGAAGGATAGGAGAAAAGGGAAAGGGGAGAAAGATAGGAGAAAAGGGAAAGGGGAGAAAGATAGGAGAAAAGGGAAAGGGGAGAAAGATAGGAGAAAAGGGAAAGGGGAGAAGGATAGGAGAAAATGGAAAGGGGAGAAGGATAGGAGAAAAGGGAAAGGGGAGAAGGATAGGAGAAAAGGGTAGAAGAAAGGCGAAGAGGGGGATAAAAGGGGAAGAGGACAGAAGGAAAGGAGAAGGGGGACGAGAGTGAAGTGGAAGGGAACGGTAAGTAGGAGAGGAATATAAACAAGAAAAATAGTCAAGAGTCAAGAGCCAAGGGCAGGGAGAATCAAACACTCGCGAGCGGTGACGCCAGGGTGCCGAGTGTGAGCGAGCAAGCGCCAAAGGTTTCTAACAGAGGAGTAAATAGATCCAGTGTCAGCCAGGCCTGTCTGTAATTTCTTATATCAATAAATCTCTATAGTAAGAAGGACGCTAATTAATTGGCCTCTATCTAGGCCAGGATTCGCCTGTGTGTGATTAACCTTTTATTGAGAAATCCCCACTAGAACCAAGGTATCCCATTTCGCCAAGGTGGACATCATAACTCGTGTGTCTAATAAGAGGTTGGCCTATCAATGATACTTTTTCTATGAAACCTGAGGGATTATGATCCCAGAGAGCCGTAGGACTTCAAAGAAAGATAACAGAAAACTGTTCGACTTAAAATCCCAAAGAAGGATTATAGAGGCTAGGACGATTTGGATCCCAAAGAAGAATTACGGAGGCTAGGAGGATTAGGATCCCAAAGAAGGATTATGAAAACTTGGAGGATTAGGATCCCAAAGAAGGATTATAGAAACTAGGAGGATTAGGATCCCAAAGAAGGATTATGGAAACTATTGGGATTAGGATCCCAAAGAAGGATTATAGAAACTATTGGGATTAGGATCCCAAAGAAGGATTATGAAAACTTGGATAATTAGGATCCCAAAGAAGGATTATGCAAACTAGGAGGATTAGAATCCCAAAGAAGGATTATGAAAACTAGGAGGATTAGGATCCCAAAGAAGAATTACGGAATCTAGGAGGATTAGGATCCCAAAGAAGGATTATGAAAACTAGGAGGATTAGGATCCCAAAGAAGGATTACGGAGGCTAGGAGGATTAGGATCCCAAAGAAGGATTATGGAATCTAGGAGGATTAGGATCCCAAAGAAGGATTACGGAGGCTAGGAGGATTAGGATCCCAAAGAAGGATTATGGAATCTAGGAGGATTAGGATCCCAAAGAAGGATTATGAAAACTTGGAGGATTAGGATCCCAAAGAAGGATTATGGAAAATTGGAGAATTAGGATCCCAAAGAAGGATTATGGAAACTTGGAGGATTAGGATCCCAAAGAAGGATTATGGAAACTAGGAGGATTAGGATCCCAAAGAAGGATTATAGAAACTAGGAGGATTAGGATCCCAAAGAAGGATTATAGAAACTAGGAGGATTAGGATCCCAAAGAAGGATTATGAAAACTTGGAGGATTAGGATCCCAAAGAAGGATTATGAAAACTTGGAGGATTTGGATCCCAAAGAAGAATTATGAAAACTTGGAGGATTAGGATCCCAAAGAAGGATTATGCAAACTAGGAGGATTAGAATCCCAAAGAAGGATTATGAAAACTTGGAGGATTAGGATCCCAAAGAAGGATTATAGAAACTAGGAGGATTAGGATCCCAAATAAGGATTATGGAAACTAGGAGGATTAGGATCCCAAATAAGGATTATGAAAACTTGGAGGATTAGGATCCCACAGAAGAATTCTAGAAAACTAGGAGGATTAGGATCCCAAATAAGGATTATGGAAACTAGGAGGATTAGGATCCCAAAGAAGGATTATGGAAACTTGGAGGATTAGGATCCCAAATAAGGATTATGGAAACTAGGAGGATTAGGATCCCAAAGAAGGATTATGGAAACTAGGAGGATTAGGATCCCAAAGAAGGATTATGGAAACTAGGAGGATTAGAATCCCAAATAAGGATTATGAAAACTTGGAGGATTAGGATCCCACAGAAGAATTCTAGAAACTAGGAGGATTAGGATCCCAAATAAGGATTATGGAAACTAGGAGGATTAGGATCCCAAAGAAGGATTATGCAAACTAGGAGGATTAGAATCCCAAATAAGGATTATGAAAACTTGGAGGATTAGGATCCCACAGAAGAATTCTAGAAACTAGGAGGATTAGGATCCCAAATAAGGATTATGGAAACTAGGAGGATTAGGATCCCAAATAAGGATTATGGAAACTTGGAGGATTAGGATCCCAAATAAGGATTATGGAAACTAGGAGGATTAGGATCCCAAAGAAGGATTATGGAAACTAGGAGGATTAGGATCCCAAAGAAGGATTATGGAAACTTGGAGGATTAGGATCCCAAATAAGGATTATGGAAACTAGGAGGATTAGGATCCCAAAGAAGGATTATGGAAACTAGGAGGATTAGGATCCCACAGAAGAATTCTAGAAACTAGGAGGATTAGGATCCCAAAGAAGGATTATGAAAACTTGGAGGATTAGGATCCCAAAGAAGGATTATGGAAACTTGGAGGATTAGGATCCCACAGAAGAATTCTAGAAACTAGGAGGATTAGGATCCCAAAGAAGGATTATGGAAACTCGGAGGATTAGAATCCCAAAGAAGGATTATGGAAACTCGGAGGATTAGGATCCCACAGAAGGATTATGGAAACTAGGAGGATTAGGATCCCACAGAAGGATTATAGAAACTAGGAGGATTAGGATCCCAAAGAAGGATTATGGAAACTATTGGGATTAGGATCCTAAAGAAGGATTATGCAAACTAGGAGGATTAGAATCCCAAAGAAGGATTATGAAAACTATTGGGATTAGGATCCTAAAGAAGGATTATGCAAACTAGGAGGATTAGAATCCCAAAGAAGGATTATGAAAACTATTGGGATTAGGATCCCAAAGAAGGATTATGAAAACTATTGGGATTAGGATCCCAAAGAAGGTTTATGAAAACTTGGATGATTAGAATCCCAAAGAAGGATTATGGAAAACTGAAGGGATTAGGATCGCAGATTTCTGAAATACATGTTTTCAGAAGTCTCGAAGTTTAGTCCTATTATAGAATGTTTAAAATTTCACCAGCCGTATATATATTTTCTTGCACCCCACAAACTCTAGCAGTTCTAGAAAATCAATAATCCTAAATCCCAATATTGGAAAATCATTAGACCGTGCAGATCTGACCCGCAATTATTTGTATCACACATTGGCAAAGCCCAGTTTGCATTCCCTTCTCAGCCCCCGCCTCAGTTCTCACGAGTTGTCAGTCCCAGTTGTGGCCTCTGGCCAACCGAAGGTCGAAATTCAAGAGTCGAAGCATCCATGCCCAAACCTACTTCCCATCTTTCATGATCCCAATGCACTTTCACTTATCTTGTTCGCCGAGCTGATAGTAGGAGTATCATCAAATTAAGACATAGTACCGGGTCTGCCGGTATACTAAACTAAATTCTAAATTCATTTATTTAGGAGAGAAACTCAATTCTCCACGAGCTCTAAACTTTGAGATTCATTATCCGACTCCCACATTTTCCCTTTGGCAGAAACTCGAAGAAGCTAACTCGGAAAATCGGATCGATCGCCGTTTCGACCCGCTGATCATGAAGCGATTCGACCCGCTGATCATGAAGCGATTCGACCCTCTGATCATGAAGCGATTCGACCCTCTGATCATGAAGCGATTTGACCCTCTGATCATGAAGCGATTTGACCCTCTGATCATGAAGCGATTCGACCCTCTGATCATGAAGCGATTCGACCCTCTGATCATGAAGCGATTTGACCCTCTGATCATGAAGCGATTTGACCCTCTGATCATGAAGCGATTCGACCCGCTGATCATGAAGCGATTCGACCCTCTGATCATGAAGCGATTCGACCCTCTGATCATGAAGCGATTTGACCCTCTGATCATGAAGCGATTTGACCCTCTGATCATGAAGCGATTTGACCCTCTGATCATGAAGCGATTCGACCCTCTGATCATGAAGCGATTTGACCCTCTGATCATGAAGCGATTTGACCCTCTGATCATGAAGCGATTTGACCCTCTGATCATGAAGCGATTCGACCCTCTGATCATGAAGCGATTCGACCCTCTGATCATGAAGCGATTTGACCCTCTGATCATGAAGCGATTCGACCCTCTGATCATGAAGCGATTCGACCCGCTGATCATGAAGCGATTCGACCCTCTGATCATGAAGCGATTCGACAGCTCAAAGGATGACTAAAACACAATTTCCGAAATCCGAAATCACCGCAATATCGTTTAAGAATGTCTTGATCTTCAGTTAATCTATCAGTCGGTGATGCAATTTAACCTTTAATATACTTTTAATGAGATTTTATTTCCATTTTTGTGAAAGAAAACTTGTTGTTCCCGACATTATTACCAACCTTGATAACTGGAAGCAAATAAACGGCTTGAAAAGCTGGCAGAAAATGTTCTCAGAACTAACCTAGCTGGTTGCAACAAAACCCAAGGAAATTAAACGTCATAATTTCGGATATTTAAAACCACTGAATCCTATTTTGGGGTAGTTGATGCTACAGAATCTAATTTAGGGATATTTTGATTTTCAGAATCCCATTTTAGGATAATCGAAACTACATAATCCTATCTTAGGACAATTGACAATACAGAATCCCATTTCGGCATAACTGATACTACAGAATCCCATTTCGGCATAATTTATACTACAGAATCCCATTTCGGCATAATTTATACTACAGAATCCCATTTCGGCATAATTTATACTACAGAATCCCATTTCGGCATAATTGATACTACAGAATCCCATTTCGGCATAATTGATACTACAGAATCCCATTTCGGCATGATTGATACTACAGAATCCCATTTCGGCATAATTGATACTACAGAATCCCATTTTGGGATAATTGATACTACAGAATCCCATTTCGGCATGATTGATACTACAGAATCCCATTTCGGCATAATTTATACTACAGAATCCCATTTCGGCATGATTGATACTACAGAATCCCATTTCGGCATAATTGATACTACAGAATCCCATTTCGGCATAATTTATACTACAGAATCCCATTTCGGCATAATTGATACTACAGAATCCCATTTCGGCATGATTGATACTACAGAATCCCATTTCGGCAAATTTGATACTGCAGAATCCCATTTCGGCATAATTGATACTACAGAATCCCATTTTGGGATGATTGATACTGCAGAATCCCATTTCGGCATAATTGATACTGCAGAATCCCATTTTGGCATAATTGATACTGCAGAATCCCATTTTGGGATGATTGATACTGCAGAATCCCATTTCGGCATAATTGATACTGCAGAATCCCATTTTGGGATGATTGATACTGCAGAATCCCATTTTGTGATAATTGATACTGCAGAATCCCATTTCGGCATAATTGATACTGCAGAATCCCATTTCGGGATAATTGATACTACAGAATCCCATTGCGGCATATTTGATACTGCAGAATCCCATTTTGGGATAATTGATACTGCAGAATCCCATTTCGGGATAATTGATAGTACTGATTCCAATTTCGGATATTTTAAACTTTATGAGGTGTTTTTTGCTTTAGATGACGTCTTCTAGATAAGTCATCAATCAATTATCCAATCAGTTAGTCTGAATGGGGAAACAAAACTAAAGGTTTGAAGATTTCCCTAAGGAGGTACCCGATTTTTTTCTGTTGCTAGGTTGTCTCGAACCGAATAGCGGTAAAATAATGAATTATTAAAATACCGCAGGTTTCAATAACTGGTCTTGGAAACAAGCATGGAAAAAGCAAAAAATCACAAAAGCAGAAAAGAGTTTGCCTTTTCCAGCTGTCACTAATTGTACATATTCATTTTATTGATAGGAAATTCTACACTCTATAATGCGGTGAAGCAAAACTGGGCAAAGCATTCTTAGAAAGCCAAATTCTAAGAAACAGCTACATAAGAAATATGCCTTTTTGCCTATCGGTTTTTTTCTAACTTGTAAGTTGTGAAAAAACATACAACAAAGAACTCAAACTAAAAATGATATAAGAAAGTGAATATTTCATAATGCAGCAGTTTAGTATCGGAATAAAATAGGCAAACAAATGATAGTAAAACTGGTAACTACCTGGTAACTACCTGGTAACTACCTGGTAACTACCTGGTAACTACCTGGTAACTACCATGGCATTCTGCTGTCTTGCGGTCGATCATCGGTAATTTTTTCAGCTAACTCTTTTAGGATATTTTAAACTACAGAATCCAAGTTTGGTATAATTGAAGCTGTAGAATCCCATTTTTGGATACTTGAAGCTACAGAATCCAAGTTTGGTATAATTGAAGCTACAGAATCCCATTTTGGGATAATTGAAGCTGTAGAATCCAAGTTTGGTATAATAGAAGCTACAGAATCCCATTTTGGGATAATTGAAGCTGTAGAATCCAAGTTTGGTATAATTGAAGCTACAGAATCCCATTTTGGGATAATTGAAGCTGTAGAGTCCCATTTTGGTATAATTGAAGCTGTAGAATCCCATTTTTGGATACTTGAAGCTACAGAATCCAAGTTTGGTATAATTGAAGCTACAGAATCCCATTTTGGGATAATTGAAGCTGTAGAATCCAAGTTTGGTATAATTGAAGCTACAGAATCCCATTTTGGGATAATTGAAGCTGTAGAATCCCATTTTTGGATACTTGAAGCTACAGAATCCAAGTTTGGTATAATTGAAGCTACAGAATCCCATTTTGGGATAATTGAAGCTGTAGAATCCAAGTTTGGTATAATTGAAGCTACAGAATCCCATTTTGGTATAATTGAAGCTGTAGAATCCCATTTTTGGATACTTGAAGCTACAGAATCCAAGTTTGGTATAATTGAAGCTACAGAATCCCATTTTGGGATAGTTAAAAAATAGAAAAAATCCCATGCGATAATGAAAGCAATCTGGGAATAAATCCCTATCTAGTGGATATTTCCAGTGACCCGCAATGCCGCATCTGAAATCTAGAGCACTAACTAAAAAGGGAATCCATTTCAAGCCGCTAAAAGTCAACTGTAAAAGCAAGTCAGAAAGTCGAGCTGCCGCCCTGTTGACTTCGCCAAGCTGCACCATCTGGCGACGGCTGGAGAAGCGATGCCGCGGCAGCGGCGGCGGTGGCGTCGGCACCGAGAACTGACGGAGCCTCCTGATGCTGCTCGTTGCCAACATTGCTGTTTCGCCTGCTGCCTCGATTGCTGTTGCTTCTGCTGCTGCTGGCGCTGCTGCTGGCGCTGCTGCTGGTTGAAGAAGAAGACGATGAAGTGGAGGAGGATTCAGCAAGCTGGTCCTGGGCCAGGGCCACCCTGGCGTAGTCGTCAATGTCGATGCTTTTGCAGAAATGAATGGCGTAGCTGAGTTTCTCCTTTAGGCGAGCCTTGCAGGTGTACCTGAAATAGGCGGCGATCACACTGGAAATCACACTGATGATCACATTGATCACACTAAAATATAACATTCTCAAACCAAAGCACCAAACTATTGTATTTTAGTGTAAATACAATAGGCATAATCGAATCTCATTCTTAATCATTCTCACCCCTTATCAATCCCACTCCCTACTAATGCCACTCCCCATCAATCAAATTCATAATCAATCCCACTCCCTATCAATCCCTTTCCCTATCAATCACACTCCGTATCAATTCCCACTCCCTATCAATCCCTTTCCCTATCAATCCCAATCCATATCAATCCCACTCCCTATCAATCCCACTTCGTATCAATACCACTCCCTATCGATCTCACTCCCTATTAATATCAATCTTTTTCCCTATCAATATCTTGATCAAAGTCAATCCTAATCAATCTCACCCCCTATTAATCTCACTCTCTATCAATCTCACCCAACAAATCTCACTATAGTTGCCATGCTCTCACCTGGGCATCTTGAGCAGGAAGAAGCATGTGTAGGCCTCGGGCAGGAAATTGTCTGGCGGCGAGTACTTGTCCAGGATCTGGATGACAAAGTCTCGGCCGCGCATGTCGGCCATGGAGCGGGGCAGTCTGGCCCGACCCCAGACAAAGCGAAGGAACAAAGACCTCTCCGCGTTGGAGAATTCCTCCATGACCTCCCAGAACCAGCGGACAAGGGGGCTGGAAGGTTCGACACCTTTGTAGGTGGCGATAGATTTCAATAGGCCGACTGGAATGTCAGGATTGCCGCACACAATGGATTCCAGTTGTTGACTGGTGAACAGGGACAAGTAGGGCAGCGGCACAACGAGACTGAGGCCGGCTCGGACATGGGCCACTGCAGCGTCGAATTCCTTCAGTCGATGCTGAACAGCCAGGCGCAGATAATCCCCCCGATTGCTGGGACTAATCGTGCCCCCGGATGCGCCCAGTGAGGCGAGGGGCACGGGTTCGCCGCCTGTTATGCTGGCAACTGCAAACGGCAAGTCGGCTAAGGCCAGGGCCGGGTCGTCCATTGTTCGGATGGCCATTAGAGAGGCCAGAGTGTCCTTGTCCAGATCGCTGAGATCGTCCAGTGCTAGAGGCTCGCCTGAGAATAGCTTCCACATTGCGTCGTGCAGGCTGAGATTCAACGGGCTGCCAGTCCGAATGGCAACGCCCAGGAGGCTGCCGGCGAAGCGAAGCCACTTGGGCTTGCTGACCGAATGAGGGTTTAACACCTGCGGAGGACAGGCAGAATGATTGCTCATTTGTTTGACTTGAAGTCTAACTTAACGAAGCCTCAAACTGTGCTCTAATTGTACTCAAACTGTGCTCACCTGTGCTAAAACTATGCTCAAACTGTGCTTAACTGTGCTCGAAGTGTGCTCAAACTGTGCTCGAAGTGTGCTCAAACTGTGCTCAATATGTGCTCAACTGTGTTCGAAGTGTGATCAAAATATGCTCAAACTGTGCTCGAAGTGTGCTCAAACTGTGCTCAATTGTGCTTAAAGTGTGCTCACCATGCAATCCTTGGCCGGAGCGGGGCACAGCAGCGGCACGGCTCCGGTGCTCAACTCTTCGCAGATCTCGGCGACGCATTCAGAATAGCCGCCGCCGCAGTCGTCGACTGATTCGCCGACTAGTTTGACTTTCCAGACACGCTGAGGCAGCAGCCAATGATCGGGCAGGGCGGCTTCCATTTTGGCGGCCACTTGGGCCAGCACTGAGCGACTTGGGTCCCGCTTTGTTCGACGCGCGCTGGCACCAAGCCTTTGAGAATGGGAATAATGAGTAAGCAATAGTTTACATTCAGTCACAAGAGATTCAAACCAAATGAAATTGTTTTCCTAGATTCTTTCACCTGTTATCCCAGTGTCTTTCACCTGTTATCCCGGTGTCTTTCACCTGTTATCCCGGTGTCTTTCACCTGTTATCCTGTTTTCTTTCACATGTTATCCCGGCGTCTTTCACCTGTTATCCAGGTGTCTTTCACCTGTTATCCAGGTGTCTTTCACCTCTTATCCCGGTGTCTTTCACCTGTTATCCCGGCGTCTTTCACCTGTTATCCTGGCGTCTTTCACCTGTTATCCCGGTGTCTTGCACCTGTTATCCCGCTGTCTTTCACCTGTTATCCCGGTGTCTTTCACATGTTATCCCGGCGTCTTTCACCTGTTATCCCGGCGTCTTTCACCTGTTATCCCGGCGTCTTTCACCTGTTATCCCGGCGTCTTTCACCTGTTATCCCGGCGTCTTTCACCTGTTATCTTATTGTCTATCATCAGTTAACCTGGTGTCTTAAATCTTTTAACCGGTGTGCTATACCGGTAATCGTGGTACAAAACACAATAACTAGCAGGTAGATGAGCCTCACCTGTTAACTTCAATAACCGGTCCGTGCTGTTTGTCCCTGACCATGGTGGCTTGAACCACCTTGCGAAACAGGGACTCCTTCACGGAGGCCAGCAGCAGGTAACGCAACTGGTGCATGCCGGGCGCCTGGAATCACAAATAATTCCACATATGTGATACGGTAGAGAAATGCAGGACACCAACTTACAAGAAATATATATAAGTACATCCGTACCTATAAATGACCTACTAAATAAAAGTGCAAACGCATTAATTTGACGCGTTAAACAGTACGCGTGACCTTAAAACAGACCTAACTGGAAACTGGTCTGTGAAGGTAAATAGTGCATAAGTACTAAAAAGTACACATGCACAATTAAAGTACGTTTGTTATCCCCTAACAATTTAATTATGAGTTGTAATTAATTACACCTGCCCCAATCGGGCCAGATGTGCAGCCGACAGCACAGCCGCAGCTATTGCGCAGCGCATCTGAAGGCTGCGTACGGCTGTTCAGTCCATGGACTGGGGGTGACGCCACACCCACCTTTAATTACCCCCAGTTGATGCTGGCACCCATTTAACAGCTGTGTGAACTGAAGCAAAGCAGAGTGAAGTGTCCTGCTAAAGGACACAAAATTGTTTCATAGGAACTGGGGATCGAAGCGTGTGAGTTGTTGAGCTGAGTCTAATGCGTTTGCCTTTCGCACCAAGGTTACTAAGCACGATTCTGCGGCGAGGCCACTTCCATTTAGGGCGCAGCCGCGGAGAGAAGGCTTGGAGGCTTGTCGTGCAATCTACGCCATTGAGGGCCAGCCTTCAAGGCACAGTGAAAGTGTACACTGCCTGACGATGAGAAAGTCAGGGCAGATGTACACACCTGTGTGAGCATATGCTTGTGTGCTCAGGAGTCAGCGGAATGGGCAGAATTGCCTCCTCGCTGGCTGCAGGTCTAGTGTCACCAAACGATGTGCCATTGCCCGCAGCCCTCCTGCAATTATCACTAATATGACGGGAATCAAACCTCCGACCTTTCAAGTCTAGAATCCGACGCTCTCAAACTCACCTGTAAATTAATAAGTGGCGCAGTGTAGCAGAGCAGCTCGGAGAAGAAATTCAGCATGACCAGCCGATCTCGCAGCAGCGAAGTAGGCAGGCTGTGCAGAGCAGTGTACTCAACTGGCACCGAGCTGGGCAGTCGGCCAACTGTTGATAGGCCGCCATCGGTGCCAGTCTTCTGCGTGCTCCAGGCCAGAGTGTGAGCAGAGCCGCAGGCCACTTGGTTGATCATTTTGCCCTGCAAGGCGGCTACAAGGCGAGGCCGGCCAACGGAGGTTGTTGTCGAATCACCCAACTGGCCCTCGTCATTGTCGCCCCAGGTGTAGACCTCGCCTTCGGCCGTGCAGGCTACGCAGTGTAGGGAGCCGCAGCAGACGGCGACAACGCGTTTACCCTCGAGGCTGGCAACAACCTTCGGCCGGCGAACGTGCTCGGGCGGGTCCTGGGACACGTGACCCAACCGGTGATAATCGCCTTTGCCCCAGGTGTAGACTAGGCCGGAGGCGGACAGGGCCACGGAGAACTGGGAGCCGCATTCCACTTTGATGATGTCTTTGCCGGTTAGGGAATCGATCTTCATGGGGATTCTGCAGCCTGTGGTTGTCCAAAATCAGCGCGTGAGTGTCTGCGTACAGTGTTGTACATTCACGTGTACATTAATACATGTACACACTGCAGACACACTGTACATCAACTATGTACATATTATATGTACATAAGTAATGTACATACAAAATGTACATGCTATAGGCGCATTTTAGATCCTAAATTTACGCACTGTAGGTGTATTGTACAGCCATATATATATTTACACTGTACTTACAATTAAACTTATAGTGTACTCCCTACAATTTCAAGCACTATAGACATACTGTACATAGTTTTACGTTCACCATTACATTTATAACAGTCCTTCATTAAGTTAAGGATTAAAATCATGAACAATGCTGTGCAAAGTAGTCTTAACCCAGGGGTCGGCAAACTCCGGCCCGCGGGCCAGATGCGGCCCTCGAAGCTCCCAAATCCGGCCCGTTGCCCCTTCTGACATCTACAGTGTCCTGTTTCATCTCTCCCGTGTCTAATCTCTCCTGTGTCTCATCTCTCCCGTGTCTAATCTCTCCTGTGTCTCATCTCTCCCGTGTCTAATCTCTCCTGTGTCTCATCGCTCTCGTGTCTCATCTCTCCTGTGTCTTATCTCTCCTGTGTCTCATCTCTCCTGTGTCTCATCTCTCCTGTGTCTCATCTCTCCCCTGTCTTATCTCTCCCGTGTCTCATCTCTCCCGTGTCTCATCTCTCCCGTGTCTCATCTCTCCCGTGTCTAATCTCTCCCGTGTCTAATCTCTCCCGTGTCTAATCTCTCCCGTGTCTAATCTCTCCCGTGTCTCATCTCTCCCGTGTCTAATCTCTCCCGTGTCTAATCTCTCCCGTGTCTCATCCCTCCCGTGTCTAATCTCTCCCGTGTCTAATCTCTCCCCTATCTCATATTTATACAGCCAATGCGGCCCGCTGTCGTCTTTTAGGTTCTCTCTTTGGCCCGCCGGCAAATAAGTTTGCCTACCCCTGTCTTAACCTGTAAAACGGATGCACAGTAGCATAGGCCCATTGTAGCCAATAATAGGCTCGGGGTACAAGCAATCGAAGTTACAAAAAAATTTCTAAAGACGGCACAAAGAATGGAGAAAAAAAGACGGTTCATGCTAATCCAATGGGGGCAAAAACCGACTTACAAATCCCAAGGGAATTTAATCAGGGCGGCGGCCAACATTTATGCAAATCTAATTCAATGCACGCGAACTAATGCTTCGAGTCTGTCTATTAATTAAAATATTGCCTGGGCAAGTGCTGACCCAAACACTGAACTGTAATAAGAATTCAACTTTTAAAATATTGAAGAATCCTAAATTTTCTAGATTGTTTAAAATTGTTGGTCAGCAAACATTTCCAAGAAGATCTGGCATGACCAATATTCACCATCGCATGACCAACATCCATGACATGACCAACATACACAATCATATGACCAACACTCACCATCACATGAGCAACATGCATCATCGCATGACCAAAATACAACATCACATAACTAACTTACACTATTGCATGACCAACTTACACTATCGCATGACAAGCTTACACTATTGCGACACTAACATTCACCATCACATGACCAACTTACACTATCGCAAGATCAACTTACACTATTGCAACACTAACATTCACCATCACATGACCAACTTACACTATTGCATGACCAACTTACACTATTGCATGACCAACTTACACTATCGCATGACACCAACACTCACCATCACATGACCAAAATTCACGATCGCATGACCTAAATATTACCTGATGGTCGAAAAATGACCCCACATTTAACATTCAGGTTAGAAGTGCACTCGACTATGCATAATAATATGCATAGTTCCACTCATACAGCAAATCTCCAAGGATTAAACCCAGATTAAAGATTTAACAACAGTTTTGAGCATGGGAGGTACAGGATTTTGCAAAGGTGGATGGGAAGGCCAGGACTCAGGTGCTTAAAACCCAGCTGACCAAACACCAGACAGTGTTGAATAAGATACTGATTGAGAAACAGCAGCAGTGAAGGAGAATAATGTGAAATACACTGTCAACAATGAAATCCGTGAACCGGTCTGGGGAGCTGGTTAGAAACCTCAATTCCAATATATCAGCTCATCAAAAACGAAATCATTTTATGCTATTTTACAATACGACTAGACTACATGACAGACGCACTGTCAGA
The DNA here is from genome assembly GCA_950097015.1 of Macrostomum hystrix. Lineage (NCBI taxonomy): Eukaryota > Metazoa > Platyhelminthes > Macrostomidae > Macrostomum > Macrostomum hystrix. The sequence goes on from CATNEN010000026.1 coordinate 1,333,525, forward strand.
CAAAATAATTCCAACACAAACTAGACAAAGCACAGTTTAGAATGCCACGAGATCAGTGTGATCAGAGTATGACATTAATAGATGAAATTCACTAGCTCAAACACGCAGCTATTGAAAAAATCATTTACCTCAAAGAGGGAGACACGGGAGAAAAGATGAGCTTTGGGATAAATTAAACAACGAAATGCAGAGAGGGAGAGAATCACAGATAGCTGAAATTAGACCACACATTTTATTAAGCCAATGCCACGGTTAGGGTACCAGGAACAATAGGTTTGCGATGCGAATTTCAACTGCTAACAGGCCCACCTATCAGGCTCCGATGAAGCAGTCAAGCTACACTACTCAATCAAGCGTAGAAAATTACAGACAAACGGTAATTTTTATTCGGCACTTAGTCTATGAACTGCAATCATTTGCTGTTTAGCGACAGACTCAAAACGCAAATTGAGTCACGTGTCATTGAGTCACGGGTCATTGAGTCACGGGTCATTGAGTCCCGGGTCATTGAGGCACGGGTCATTGAGTCACGGGTCATTGAGTCACGGGTCATTGAGTCACGGGTCATTGAGTCACGGGTCATTGAGTCACGGGTCATTGAGTCACGGGTCATTGAGTCACGGGTCATTGAGGCACGGGTCATTGAGTCACGGGTCATTGAGTCACGGGTCATTGAGTCACGGGTCATTGAGTCACGGGTCATTGAGTCACGGGTCATTGAGTCACGGGTCATTGAGTCCCGGGTCATTGAGGCACGGGTCATTGAGTCACGGGTCATTGAGTCCCGGGTCATTGAGTCACGGGTCATTGAGTCACGGGTCATTGAGTCACGGGTCATTGAGTCACGGGTCATTGAGTCACGGGTCATTGAGTCACGGGTCATTGAGTCACGGGTCATTGAGTCACGGGTCATTGAGGCACGGGTCATTGAGTCACGGGTCATTGAGTCACGGGTCATTGAGTCACGGTTCATTGAGTCACGGGTCATTGAGTCACGGGTCATTGAGTCACGGGTCATTGAGTCCCGGGTCATTGAGGCACGGGTCATTGAGTCACGGGTCATTGAGTCCCGGGTCATTGAGGCACGGGTCATTGAGGCACGGGTCATTGAGTCACGGGTCATTGAGGCACGGGTCATTGAGGCACGGGTCATTGAGGCACGGGTCATTGTGTCACGGGTCATTGAGTCACGGGTCATTGAGTCACGGGTCATTGAGTCACGGGTCATTGAGTCACGGGTCATTGAGTCCCGGGTCATTGAGTCCCGGGTCACTGAGGCACGGGTCATTGAGTCACGGGTCATTGAGTCACGGGTCATTGAGTCACGGGTAATTTAGTCATAAGCCTCACCTTCGGAGCCGCCGCGACCCAGCTTGCCGTAGTCGCCGTCGCCCCAGGACCAGACGCAGCCGTCGGCCGTGATGCAAAGAGTTTGCGCGTCGCCGCTGCCGCAGGCCACGTCAACAACGCGATGGTCTTTCAGCGCCTCGATGCGCTTGGGCTTGCGCTGATCCTCGGAGTCATTGTGCCCGAGGCGACCGTAGCGGCCCTGTTTATTTGTTTGCATTGAGAAGATTACTATCAACTGCTGATAAAAAATTTCAATACATATCGGCTAAACAAAAAGTCTTTTTTCGATACATATCGGCAAAAAATAAATTTTGCGATACATATCGGCAAAAAACGTAGAAATTGTTAGAAACATAAAGGCTATTCTAAATAATCTGCGAAAGCAAAATCTGCTTTATTGTTTTCTTTTAACTTAAATGTCCGTTTTTGCTACAGATCGTTAAAAATAAATTTCGTATAACCAGCTAGCTTCACCTTGCCCCATGTGTACAAATGACCCTCGGCACTGATGGCGGCCGAATGGGCGGCTCCGGCGGCCACGTGGGTGACCTCGGTGCCAAGCAGGGCTTCGATGAGTTTCGGCCGGTCGACGCTTTGACAATTGCCGTGGCCCAGCTTGCCATCCTCGCCCTCGCCCCAACTGTAGACCTCGCCGTTTCTAGTCAACGCCAGGCAGTGCCGGCCACCGCTGCTAACGGCCACCCGGACTACAAACTCGTGCACCAGCGAGTCAAGCAGAGTCGGCGACGCCATAGAATCGTTGCCGCCGACGCCCAGACGACCGCCAGAGCCGTAGCCGCAGGCATAGACTTTGCCATCGGCGGTGACGGCGAATAGGCTCTGCTCGCCGCCGATCAGCTGCACCGGGCGCAGCGCTGTCAGATTCTCGCACAGCGCCGGCGCTTTCACCTTGCTGCCTTCGAGGCCGCCTAGCTGGCCGCGATGATTGTGACCCCAGCCCCAGATCTGACCGGTGCCAGATGGCCAGGTCAGGGTCCACTGCTCTGGAGCCTTGTTGTACCAGCGCACCTGGGTGGCGAAAGTTGTTGCTTTTTATTTTTCTATTATCTTTCCAAAACACAAACTGAAACTCAACCAAAACACATCTGGAGCTTTATATTCTCGCTTGTATTATTATGTCAGTCCTTTCCTTATTCCTGCACTTATCCCTTCTGCAATCTCTCCTTTTCCTCCCCGACTCTCCCTTCTCCCATCTCCCCCTACCTTCTCCAATCTCCCCCTACCTTCTCCCATCTCCCCCTACCTTCTCCAATCTCCCCCTACCTTCTCCAATCTCCCCCTACCTTCTCCAATCTCCCCTACCTTCTCCAATCTCCCCCTACCTTCTCCAATCTTTCCCTACCTTCTCCAATCTCCCCCTACCTTCTCCAATCTCCCCCTACCTTCTCCAATCTCCCCCTACCTTCTCCAATCTCCCCCTACCTTCTCCAATCTCCCCCTACCTTCTCCAATCTCCCCCTACCTTCTCCAATCTCCCCCTACCTTCTCCAATCTCCCCATACCTTCTCCAATCTCCCCTACCTTCTCCAATCTCCCCCTACCTTCTCCAATCTCCCCCTACCTTCTCCAATCTCCCCCTACCTTCTCCAATCTCCCCCTACCTTCTCCAATCTCCCCTTACCTTCTCCAATCTCCCCTTACCTTCTCCCATCTCTCCCCTTACCTTCTCCCATCTCTCCCCTCACTTCTCCCATCTCTCCCCTCACTTCTCCCATCTCTCCCCTCACTTCTCCCATCTCTCCCCTCACTTCTCCCATCTCTCCCCTCACTTCTCCCATCTCTCCCCTCACTTCTCCCATCTCTCCCCTCACTTCTCCCATCTCTCCCCTCACTTCTCCCATCTCTCCCCTCACTTCTCCCATCTCTCCCCTCACTTCTCCCATCTCTCCCCTCACTTCTCCCATCTCTCCCCTCACTTCTCCCATCTCTCCCCTCACTTCTCCCATCTCTGCCCTCACTTCTCCCATCTCTCCCCTCACTTCTCCCATCTCTCCCCTCACTTCTCCCATCTCTCCCCTCACTTCTCCCATCTCTCCCCTCACTTCTCCCATCTCTCCCCTCACTTCTCCCATCTCTCCCCTCACTTCTCCCATCTCTCCCCTCACTTCTCCCATCTCTCCCCTCACTTCTCCCATCTCTCCCCTCACTTCTCCCATCTCTCCCCTCACTTCTCCCATCTCTCCCCTCACTTCTCCCATCTCTGCCCTCACTTCTCCCATCTCTCCCCTCACTTCTCCCATCTCTCCCCTCACTTCTCCCATCTCTCCCCTCACTTCTCCCATCTCTGCCCTCACTTCTCCCATCTCTCCCATCTCTACACTCTATTCTCATCCAGCCCCCTTTCCATCTCTACCCTGCCTTGCACCATACCATTGCAGGGTATCATACAAGGGTATTGTAACGGGGCTAAGTGCAGAGAACAATAGGCTAAAAAAAGACAACAGAAGAAAGATAAAAGCACCATCCAGGTTCTTTTATCGTATTAAAATCGTATAATACATCGTATTTTCACCAAGGTTAAAATTAGCCCACTTTTAATACACCGCTAGCAATTTAATTAGAGAATCTACCTATTCACGGAAAACTAGACTAGACAGTAGCGATTTAAAGATAAATTTTTGTCCTTTTAAAAAAAGCAGATAGTCACTTCATTTTTTTAAATAGCCACTTTAGTAGACTACTAGCAACAAAGACCCCTTTGGGGGGAAGCAAATCACGCTTTACAGCCCTGGGAAGAAGAAGAATTTAAAATATGCAACTTCAATACTATGATTATATTTTCGATATCTCCTTGATAAATCATACTAACCCTTTGATACATCATGCTCTCCCTCGACAATTCATGCTCTCCCCTCGATAGTTCATGTTTCCCCTCGACAATTCATGCTCTCCCCTCGATAATTCATGCTCTCCCCTCGATAGTTCATGCTCCCCCCTCGACAATTCATGCTCTCCCCTCGATAGTTCATGCTCTCCCCTCGATAGTTCATGCTCTCCCCTCCACAATTCATGCTCTCCCCTCGATAGTTCATGCTCCCCCCTCGACAATTCATGCTCTCCCCTCGATAGTTCATGCTCTCCCCTCGATAGTTCATGCTCTCCCCTCGACAATTCATGCTCTCCCCTCGATAGTTCATGCTCTCCCCTCGATAGTTCATGCTCTCCCCTCGACAATTCATGCTCTCCCCTCGATAGTTCATGTTTCCCCTCGATAGTTCATGCTCTCCCCTCGATAGTTCATGCTCTCCCCTCGATAATTCATGCTCTCCCCTCGATAGTTCATGCTCTCCCCTCGATAATTCATGCTCTCCCCTCGATAATTCATGCTCTCCCCTCGATAGTTCATGCTCTCCCCTCGATAATTCATGCTCTCCCCTCGATAGTTCATGCTCTCCCCTCGATAGTTCATGCTCTCCCCTCGATAGTTCATGCTCTCCCCTCGATAGTTCATGCTCTCCCCTCGACAATTCATGCTCTCCCCTCGATAGTTCATGTTTCCCCTCGATAGTTCATGCTCCCCTTCGATAGATCATGCTACCCTCTTTAAAAAATCTAGCATTAAAATATTGCCTCATAGTTTTGAATCGAATACCGATTACAGAAATACTCGATACAATTTTCTTTAGTTTTGAAAATAAAAGAAAATTGTTGTTAGTTTATATATATATCATTTTTTATATCTCCATTTCTTTTTTTATCCTATTGAATATTGCTTGCAAGAATGCTTGAAAAACTTTAAAATTTAAAAAAATTTCGAATCTAAAAACGCTAGCAGAAATGATCGAAAATTCTTTACTCAGTTTTTGCATGTCCCCCAAACAGCAGAGAACCAATGTCTCCCCCAGCAGCAGAGAACCAATGTCCCCCCAGCAGCAGAGAACCAATGTCCCCCCCAGCAGCAGAGAACCAATGTCCCCCCCCAGCAGCAGAGAACCAATGTCCCCCCCAGCAGCAGAGAACCAATGACCCCCAAACAGCAGAGAACCAATGTCCCTCGCCCAGCAGCAGAGAACCAATGTCCCCCCAAACAGCAGAGAACCAATGTCCCCCCAGCAGCAGAGAACCAATGTCCCCCAAACAGCAGAGAACCAATGTCCCTCGCCCAGCAGCAGAGAACCAATGTCCCCTCAGCACATAGAACCAATGTCCCCTCAGCACAGAGAACCAATGTCCCCTCAGCACAGAGAACCAATGTCCCCTCAGCACAGAGAACCAATTTCCTCCAAACAGAAGAGAACCTCCATAATACCAGGCTACCAAACCCCCAGCAAGAAATATTTGCCCTCTTTCTTTGAGGAAACCATTGCCCCATATAGCAGAGAAACGATTTTACTAAGCCCAGCAGGCAACAAATATCTCCTGTACTGATTCTTACCAGAATCCCAACAAACTGATTCTTACCAGAATCCGAACAAACTGATTCTTACCAGAATCCCAACAAACTGATTCTTCCCAGAATCCCAACAAACTGATTCTTACCAGAATCCCAACAAACTGATTCTTACCAGAATCCCAACAAACTGATTCTTACCAGAGTCCCAACAAACTGATTCTTACCAGAATCCCAACAAACTGATTCTTACCAGAATCCCAACAAACTGATCCTTCCCAGAATCCCAACAAACTGATTCTTACCAGAATCCCAACAAACTGATTCTTACCAGAATTCCAACAAACTGATTCTTACCAGAATCCCAACAAACTGATTCTTCCCAGAATCCCAACAAACTGATTCTTACCAGAATCCCAACAAACTGATTCTTCCCAGAATCCCAACAAACTGATTCTTACCAGAATCCCAACAAACAGATTCTTACCAGAATCCCAACAAACTTATTCTTACCAGAATCCCAACAAACTGATCCTCCCCAGAATCCCAACAAACTGATCCTTCCCAGAATCCCAACAAACGGATTCTTACCAGAATCCCAACAAACTGATTCTTACCAGAATCCCAACAAACTGATTCTTACCAGAATCCCAACAAACTGATTCTTACCAGAATCCCAACAAACTGATCCTTCCCAGAATCCCAACAAATTGATTCTTACCAGAATCCCAACAAACTGATTCTTACCAGAATCCGAACAAACTGATTCTTACCAGAATCCCAACAAACTGATTCTTACCAGAATCCCAACAAACTGATCCTTACCAGAATCCCAACAAACTGATTCTTACCAGAATTCCAACAAACTGATTCTTACCAGAATCCCAAAAAACAGATTCTTACCAGAATCCCAACAAACTGATTCTTCCCAGAATCCCAACAAACTGATTCTTACCAGAATCCCAACAAACTGATTCTTACCAGAATCCCAACAAACTGATTCTTACCAGAATCCCAACAAACTGATTCTTACCAGAATCCTAACAAACTGATTCTTCCAAGAATCCCAACAACCTGATTATCATTAAAATCGCAAACTGATGCAACCTAAAGTCCTTAGAAAAGTTCTCACCAGAAAAGTTTTCTTCAGAATTAGTAAAATTTCGATTCAGTGAAAAAATCTGGATTCTTTGATCTCTGGGTTGGAATTGAATTTTCCGCTTCGTAAAAGCAAAATAGATTTTTTGGCAGCAAATTGAAGATATTTTCATTTTTGTAGATTGCCTTTCATAATTAATGAATTTCACTAAAATAGTTTAATATCAGCTTGATTATGTTTTCCATTTCACTGCTCTACTTATTAAATCGATTTTTTTAAATGGAAAATTCAAGGTAAGTCAGTGTAACAAATTTCAGTGTCGGGATAAAAGTCTGAAAAAACCAAATTGATTGGCAGTTGCGAATCTCACCAGCTAGTACAGTGCAGTTGCGATTCCAGCTATAATTCCTGCTCCAATGTCTCTTGGAGCCCGGCTGCAATACTAGCAGCCATGATTCTTGCTGCGATTCTAGCCATGATTCTTGCTGCGATTCTAGCTATGACTCTTGCTGCGATTCTAGCCATGATTCTTGCTGCGATTCTAGCTATGACTCTTGCTGCGATTCTAGCTATGACTCTTGCTGCGATTCTAGCTATGACTCTTGCTGCGATTCTAGCTATGACTCTTGCTGCGATTCTAGTTATGACTCTTGCTGCGATTCTAGCTATGACTCTTGCTGCGATTCTAGCTATGACTCTTGCTGCGATTCTAGCTATGACTCTTGCTGCGATTCTAGTTATGACTCTTGCTGCGATTCTAGCTATGACTCTTGCTGCAATTCTAGCTATGACTCTTGCTGTGATTCTAGATATGACTCTTGCTGCGATTCTAGCTATGACTCTTGCTGCGATTCTAGCTATGACTCTTGCTGCGATTCTAGCTATGACTCTTGCTGCGATTCTAGTTATGACTCTTGCTGCGATTCTAGCTATGACTCTTGCTGCGATTCTAGTTATGACTCTTGCTGCGATTCTAGCTATGACTCTTGCTGCGATTCTAGATATGACTCTTGCTTCGATTCTAGCTAGCCCCCATTCTCACCAGCTGTTTATCCTGCTCGAAGCCGAACACTCGGCAGTCAAGAAATCGCTCATCCGGGCTCCACGAGTCGCTCATCTTCTTGCGCAACTCGTCAGCAAACTCCTTCGGCAACTGCTGCTGCTGCTGTTGGCCAAGAAGGCACTGCATGGTTCGCTGCACAAGGCAGTAGCGCCTGAACCAGGCCCACTTGGCGGCGCAGGGTGCCCGGTCCAGATTGCTATCGCAGGCCAGGCCGCAGAGGACAATTAGGAATGGACTGTGCATCAGCTGCTTGCCAGAGCGCACGCAGGCCTCTTCAAATTCGTACTGGCGAGACAGCATGTCCGGCAGGGTGCGCAGCAGCGACTGTGCAGGCGACTCGCGAACGAACTAAATACGAATTCGTGTTTTAAAAATGAGCGTTCTAATTGGAAGTTGCCTCATTTAATGAGTTTGTCTCTTACATGTATTTCCTCAATCAGGGATTCCCTCGTTCGGGTATTCCTAATTTAGGATTTCCCTTTTGGGTTTTTCTTTCAGGGATTCCCCATTTCAGGGATTCCCCCTATCGGGGATTCCCCAATAGGGGATTCCCCTTTCAAAAATTCCCCCGTTCAGAGATTCCCTTTCAGGGACACCCTTTTCAGGGATTCCGCCTTTCAGGGATTAAGATTATATTTAGATATTCTTTAGAGATTTAGGAATGAACTTTAAAGGTTCTCATGTCAAACTCTGAAAAAACCGTTTTACCTCACTGCCGGTTTTCTGCAAGCCGCGCACCAGTGCGCGCAGCATGTGCAGCGCCCACATGCGCTGATCGGCTGTGAGTGAGTTCAACTGAGCCGTGGCGCCCAAAGCTGCGGCCAATCGTCCCGCAGAGATAGGCGACAGATTGGTCATGACAGCGGCCGCGGCAGGCGTCGGCGGAACCAGACGACGAAGCAGGCGCTGAGCCATGCGAATGCAGGGCCGGTTCAGGACGCAGGCGTCGCTCAGAACTAGTACTGGAGTAGACGATGGCATGGTCGGGTGTACGGTGAATCGCCAGCCCCAGCCGTTAACGGACAAGTCGGAGGTGAACTTCCAGGCTAACTCGTTGCCGGGTACTTTGATCTCCTGGGACCAATCGGACCATTCCCGACCGGATCTGACAGCCACAATGCGACCGGCGCCATCCAATATGGCTAGCGGATCGTGCCGCTTCTCAGTTGAGCACTGCCTGTCGAATTCCACAGTGAGCATCTCGGCGCCCGGAATGCAGACAACGCCAGAGAGACTGCAGTCGTCAGGGTAGGGATGCGGACTCTCCTGTACCACGGCTGCCGGACGGCGCCTCTGGCCGGCTAAGTCGGTATCAGCCGAGGCCGCCTCCAGTTCGTTAACGCAGGCGTCGATGAGTAGGCCGGCTACGCGTTGATTGGCGTCAGCGAGTTGTTCGAGTTTTTCGGCTAGGCGACGCGCCGACGACGCTTGGGCAATGGCTGAATTGGCGGCGTCGATCGGCGGCGTTGGCGTTGAAGACGGAGCAGAGGCGACTCGATCGCAGATGGCCAATTTGAGTAGGCTGAGCAGCTGAGAAATGCCGCCTGGAGTTAGCAGACGCGGCTGGGAATCTTTCTCCATGGCCTCGCCTTCGCCCTCGCCCTTGGCTTCGGCTACGGCTACGACCTGACCAGCGTCGGCGGGCAACGTTGGCGATTGTTCTTCAACTGGCGTGGCTTCTAATGAGGATTCTACCTGTGTGATAGATGACAATCTAATGATTAATGGGATTTACGCTTTTCGCACGAGACACACCAGGGTTTGAGATCCTTGCATTACAGGTCCTGGGCTCAAACCCACAGGGTGAGTAGGGTTCCAAACTCTTGCATCATAGGTCCCGAGTTCGATCCCCAAGTGTACCAAAGAATCAGCAATGATAACAACCTCCGCGTGAGTCGGCGAACCGGCCGGCAATTCCAATTGAATATCGTCGATGCTGGTCAGCGCGCCACCGTCAAGGTTCTCCAAGGTCTCGGAGCGAGGTGGCGGCGGCGGTGGCGGCGGCGGCAGCAGCGTAGACGGCGATGGCGATGGTGGAGCTGCGGCTTCCGCTGCGAGCGCCGCCTCGACGCTCAGGCAGTCGATGGCGGCCGAGCGGGCCAGGCGGAGCAGGCGAGCTTGCAGCAGGCAGGCGAGGGCGTCACGTTTGTCGGCCAGCCGGCGAGCGCTCAATGTCACCCGGCTAAGCGACGGTCGAGTTGACGAGGTCGATGAAGTTGATGACGGCTTCCCGTCCGCAGTGACATTGGCGGCAGTCGCCGGCGATGCGGTCTCGAACGCGTCGCGCTCCCAGGCGTCCATGGCGAAGCTGCGACCAAGCGGGTCGCGCTCGACAGCGAACGGCACCGGCTCGTGGACCGGCGCCGATGCGGCAGCGGCTGCGGCGGCCGCAGCTGCGGCCTGGCCGAAATCGGCGAGAGTCCAGGCGACGCTGTGCGAACTTCCGCAGGCGACCCTCGTGACGCGATAGCCATCGAGGCCCTGGACTAGGCAGGGACGGCGATTGACGGTGGTGGAACCGTTGCCCTGCTGGCCGTGATCGTTGTCGCCCCAGGCGTAGACTTGGCCCTGGAAAATAAAACATAACTTTCCTTTTTTCCTCCAATATACTAAAATTCAAAACTAATTTCTATATATAGGAGAAATTTATTTTCTCCCGAACGGCTCAACCGATTTTCACTATTTCTTCACCAAAAGATTCCAAATATGGGGACAATTTTACACCTATTTTTATTAAGGTAATTACTTCAGGGAATTACTTCTCTGCTGCTAGGGGGCGGAATTAGTTCTCTGCTGCTGGGAGGAATTAGTTCTTTGCAGCTTCGGGGGAATTAGTTCTCTACTGCTGGGAGGAATTAGTTCTCTGCTCCTGGGGGGAATTAGTTCTCTGCTGCTGGGAGGAATTAGTTCTCTGCTGCTGGGAGGAATTAGTTCTCTGCTGCTGGGAGGAATTAGTTCTCTGCTGCTGGGAGGAATTAGTTCTCTGCTGCTGGGAGGAATTAGTTCTCTGCTGCTGGGGGGAATTAGTTCTCTGCTGCTGGGGGGGGGAATTAGTTCTCTGCTGCTGGGGGGGACTTAGTTCTCTGCTGCTGGGGGGAATTAGTTCTCTGCTGCTGGGAGGAATTAGTTCTCTGCTGCTGGAAGGAATTAGTTCTCTGCTGCTGGGAGGAATTAGTTCTTTGCAGCTTCGGGGGAATTAGTTCTTTGCTGCTGGGAGGAATTAGTTCTCTGCTGCTGGGAGGAATTAGTTCTCTGCTCCTGGGGGAAATTAGTTCTCTGCTGCTGGGAGGAATTAGTTCTCTGCTGCTGGGAGGAATTAGTTCTTTGCTGCTGGGGGAATTAGTTCTTTGCTGCTGGGAGGAATTAGTTCTCTGCTCCTGGGGGAAATTAGTTCTCTGCTGCTGGGAGGAATTAGTTCTCTGCTGCTGGGAGGAATTAGTTCTCTGCTGCTGGGAGGAATTAGTTCTCTGCTGCTGGGAGGAATTAGTTCTCTGCTGCTGGGGGGGGGGAATTAGTTCTCTGCTGCTGGGGGGGACTTAGTTCTCTGCTGCTGGGGGGAATTAGTTCTCTGCTGCTGGGAGGAATTAGTTCTCTGCTGCTGGAAGGAATTAGTTCTCTGCTGCTGGGAGGAATTAGTTCTTTGCAGCTTCGGGGGAATTAGTTCTTTGCTGCTGGGAGGAATTAGTTCTCTGCTGCTGGGAGGAATTAGTTCTCTGCTGCTGGGAGGAATTAGTTCTTTGCAGCTTCGGGGGAATTAGTTCTTTGCTGCTGGGAGGAATTAGTTCTCTGCTGCTGGGAGGAATTAGTTCTTTGCTGCTGGTGGGGGGGAATTAGTTCTCTGCTGCTGGGGGGAATTAGTTCTCTGCTGCTGGGGGGGGGAATTAGTTCTCTGCTGCTGGGGGGGGAATTAGTTCTCTGCTGCTGGGGGGGGGAATTAGTTCTCTGCTGCTGGGGGGAAATTAGTTCTCTGCTGCTGGGGGGGGGGAATTAGTTCTCTGCTGCTGGGGGGGAATTAGTTCTCTGCTGCTGGGGGGGAATTACTTCTCTGCTGCTGGGGGGGGAATTAGTTCTCTGCTGCTGGGGGGGAATTAGTTCTCTGCTGCTGGGGGGGGGAATTAGTTCTCTGCTGCTGGGGGGGGAATTAGTTCTCTGCTGCTGGGGGGGGAATTAGTTCTCTGCTGCTGGGGGGGAATTAGTTCTCTGCTGCTGGGGAGAATTAGGGGGGAATTAGTTCTCTGCTGCTGGGGGGAATTAGTTCTCTCAGACTAAGTGTCTATTAAGCTGAGTTGTAACTAAAGTAAGTTACTTGCGTAATTTTGCCCCAATGGGGCTCTTGCTGTACAGACTGGATGTCTCAGAATGTATTCAAAGTCAGACTAACTATTTGTGTATTTAGTGAGAATTCTAATTCTCGTTGAATCGCAATCACGTATATTCGCAACCAGGGAAATTAATACTGACGAAATGAGTTTTTGTTTTCGTTTGCTTTCAGGTGTGTTTTGTCCTTCTGTATTACACAAGATGTTTTCTGTGAACAGTAGTGCCCCCCAAGGGGGGCTTAGTGTGCTAGTTAGTTTACTATATTCGACTACGCGACAGACTTATATTGGTAAAAATATAAATTTTTGTATTTTTGAGATTACGCGCTTTTGGGATTCCCAGCTTCTGTGATAACCCACTTCTGGGATTTCCAGCTTCTGGGATTCCTCACTTCTTAGATTCCCCTCACCTGGGATTCCCTGCATCGAGGATTCCCACTTCTAGGATTCCCGCTTTAGGGATTCCCAGCTTGAAGGATTCCCAGGTTCTGGTATAACCCACTTTAAGGGTTCCCCGCATCCGAGATTAGCCACTTCTGGGATCTGGGATTCTGGGATTTGGGATTCCCCGCTTCTGGGATTCCCCGCGCACCTAGGATTCCCCGCGCACCTGGGATTTTCCGCACACCAGGGATTCCCAAGCACCTGGGATTCCCAAGCACCTGGGATTCCCCACGCCTGGGATACCTCGCTTCCGGGAAATCCCCGCTTCTGGGGTTTTCCGTTTAGAGATTCCCCACTTCAGGGATTCCTTGATTCGGGGATTTCCTATTCCAACGATTCCCAGCTTTTGGGATTCTCTGCTTCAGGGATTTTCAGCTTTTGGGATTCCTGCGTCAGGGATTTTTTCTGATGCTCTAATGACTATAATTAGAGCTTTGGTAGATAAGGTGATTCCTACAGATAGGTCGACATTGGAAGGCAATTCACGCACCTGATCAGTGACAGCCAGGCAGTGCAGGGCCCCAACAGCCACGTGAACAATGCGCTTGTCTCGCAGGGCTTCAACTAGCGTAGGCTTGCGCACGTGCTCGTCTGTGCCGTGGCCCAATCGGTAATAATCGCCTTTGCCCCAAGTCCACACTTCGCCGCGGCTAGTTAGGGCCAGGGTGAACTGGGCGCCGCATTCCAACTGTGCGACACCCTTGCCGCATAGGCCATCAATGCGGACTGGGAGGCTGCAGCCTTCGGAGCCGCCCCGGCCAAGTTTGCCAAAGTCGCCGTCGCCCCAGGACCAGACGCTGCCGTCGTCGGTTAAAGCGATAGTTTGAGCGTCCCGACTGCCGCAGGAGATCTTGAAGTTGATTTCAACAATAAATAGAGAATTAAATGCGCTCAATCAGAGCTCTGCAGCAGTACCTCGCAGGCCGAAAATAAATTCGATAATACGAAAGCAGGCCGGATAGTGTGAGACACGGTATGGGATGGAGGAGATGAGACACGGGAGAGATGGGACACGGGAGAGATGGGACACGGGAGAGATGGGACACGGGAGAGATGGGACACGGGAGAGATGGGACACGGGAGAGATGGGACACGGGAGAGATGGGACACGGAAGAGATGGGACACAGGAGAGATGAGACACGAGAGAGATAAGACACGGGAGAGATGGAACACGGGAGAGATGGGACACGGGAAAGATGGGACACTGTAGAGATAAGACACGGGAGAGATGGGACACGGGAGAGATGGGACACGGGAGAGATGGGACACGGGAGAGATGGGACACTGTAGAGAGATAAGACACGGGAGAGATGGAACACGGGAGAGATGGGACACGGGAAAGATGGGACACTGTAGAGATAAGACACGGGAGAGATGGGACACGGGAGAGATGGGACACGGGAGAGATGGGACACGGGAAAGATAATACACGGGAGAGATGGGACACGGGAGAGATGGGACACGGGAGAGATGGGACACGGGAGAGATGGGACACGGGAGAGATGGGACACTGTAGAGAGATAAGACACGGGAGAGATGGGACACGGGAGAGATAAGACGCGGGAGAGATGGGACACGGGAGAGATAATACACGGGAGAGATGGGACACGGGAGAGATGGGACACGGGAGAGATGGGACACGGGAGAGATGGGACACGGGAGAGATAAGACACGGGAGAGATGGGACACGGGAGAGATAAGACGCGGGAGAGATAAGACACGGGAGAGATGGGACACGGGAGAGATGGGACACGGGAGATATGGGACACGAGAAAGATGGGACACTGTAGAGTAGAGATAAGACACGGGAGAGATGGGACACGAGAGAGATAAGACACGGTAGAGATGGTACACGGGAGAGATGGGACACGGGAGAGATGAGACACGGGAGAGATGGGACACAGGAGAGATGAGACACCGGAGAGATGGGACACGGGAGATGAGACCAGAGATGAGACAGAGGTAGATCAGAGCTTGTTTACCACTGTAGACAATATATCTATATATCTTCTATAAGGGGAGAGATAAGACACGGAGACATGGAGTTATGAGACAGGGAAAGAGATGAGACAAGGGAAGATGAGACTGGAGAGTCTGGGGAGAAAAAACACGGGATAAGACAGGGCGAGCCACGACGAGGAAGAGACTGTACCCTGGAAAGATGGGACACAGTAGAGATATGATAAGGGAGAAATACGAGTCCAGGGCAGGGTTTGCAAGTGGCCCTGGGCCGTAGATTGCTGACCCCTGCACGAAATATTCTACTCGGCGAATTAGCATTTGTTAAGGTGTCCAACCTGAACAACACGCATGGATTTGAGCGCTTCAACTCGCTTAGGTCGAAGCTGGGTCTCATTGTCACCGTGGCCCAGCCGGCCGTACTCGCCCATGCCCCAGGTGAACAATTCGCCGATGGATCCGACGGCGGCTGAGTGCGAGCTGCCGCAGGCAACGTCGACAATCCGATGGGGCTTTAATGATTCGATGAGGCGGGGCTGCTCCTGGGGTGTACATGGGGTGGGCGGTGACTGACGTCCCTTAGCTCGAATAATTGGCGAGGCCAGAATATATAACATATGCGATTGATTACCTGTTGCTTGGTATCGCCGTGGCCCAATTTGCCATCGTCGCCTTCGCCCCAGCTAAATACTTGACCGTCGGCGGTCAGGGCCAGACAGTGTCGGCCGCTAGAGTGGACAGCCACCTTTTTCACCTGCGAAAAAAATAAAAAAAACTAACAAAAGTGGGGACGAACTTTTTTAATACATGCCGGGTCCGAGTTACTATCTTTTTAAACACATCAGGTGTCTAACTACGGCTTCGACAAAAATCGGTTTGCTAACATTTTTCGATACATATCGGGTTTACATATATTTTTCGATACATATCGGGTCGACAGACATATTTCTACTCATATCGGGTCTACCTACGTTTTCTGACACATATTAGTCCACATTAGTCCAATTTTTCGAAACATATCGAATTAATGATTCATAAGCGCGTTTACCTTGTATTTAGCCAGGTCAGAGATAACGGTGGGTACGCTGACATTATCGGCGCAGTCGCCGCCCAAGCCCAGTCGATGATTAGACGCCTCGCCGCAGGCGTAGACTTCGCCATCGACAGTAACGCAGAACAGACTCTTAGAGCCGCCGGCAATTTGTACGCACCTGAGCGCGCTCAGGTGTTCATTAAATTGGGGCAGCTTCACCTTGGAGCCTTTGGCTACACCCAGCTGGTCTTTGTCATTTAGACCCCAAACAAAGACGTGGGTTCGAACGCTGGGCGCGTCCGGCTTGGCTGTAGTTGCGGAAGCAGCAGCAGCCGCCGAAGCTGCGACAGCCGGACGGACAGTTGAAGCGGCAGATGGCACCTCGGCGGAATCGTCAACCAAGTAGGGGTAGATTGCAGTTAGGTCCTGCTGACGATGGCCGAGGATGCGCAGGCCGTGCACCTGATTTAGGCAAGAAAATAAAATGATTCGCATTATACTACTGAGTTAGTAGCAAGTGTTGGATAGTAAAAATCAATCGTCTCCTACCTTGACATTGAACACGGTATCATCGCGGCTATCCATCAAGGCCACTTCAACCATGCGATGAGTTCGTTCGCAGTTCTGCAGCAGCGTCAGCCACTCGGTTGAAGAAGAGCCTCTGGCTGATGCGGCAGCGCCGCCGGTGGTGGCAGCGGTGGGATTAAAGCGGGCCACCTCTTGGAAGCCTTTGGTTAGGTCGCCCAATGAAACTATGACCAGCTTGGGCAGGTAGAGAGGATCCATAGGATCAAGCTAAAAGGCAATTTTAGCATTCCGGTACAATTATATTGTACTAGCTACAGACTGTTGTAATACCTAAAGATTCTGTTGTAATTGCTAAACATTCTGTTGTAATACCTAAAGATTCTGTTGTAATAGCTAAAGATTCTGTTGTAATAGCTACAGATCATTTAGTAATAGCTATAGATTCTGTTGTAATAGCTACATATTCTGTTGTAATAGCTACAGATTCTGCTGTAATAGCTACAGATTCTGCTGTAATAGCTACAGATTCTGCTGTAATAGCTACAGATTCTGTAATAATAATTACAGATTATTTCGCAAGAACTTAATATATGAAGTCACCTTAATAGACAGCCGATCAATGACGATCTCCTCGTTCATCTCTAGGCGGATCCAGTGCCTGGCGCCCGCAGTCTTGGCCGCGCTCCGCCAACAGCCGCCGCCGACGCCGCCGCAGCTATCGTCGCTGGCGAAACCAAGCATGCGTCTAACTAAGTCGCCTCTACTGGACACTGTCACCTGTTTGACGCAATAGCCCCAGTGAGATCGGCGACGCCTGGGTCGGCGATCCCGGCTACGCGCGCGTCTACGAAGATCCGCTGAAGCCAAGCCGATGTCGGGCACAGCGGCGGCGGCTCCTGCGACATCGGAGCTGGCGGCAGCTGGTCCACCACGCGAGCTCGAGCATGGACCAGCGCGTACCTATTGAAAACCAATATAGACATACATTTTCTGCTGACTAAATTTCATCATGGAACGATTGACACAAGCTGTCAATCAGTCATCGCTGCACCAGGGAACCTATGTTCTCAGCATCCGTCCATCTCCTACACCGACTATGCCTACTGACTGAAGACTGCAAGCAGAAGAAGGATTCTTAAATTTCAGCTTTTGTTGAAGATCCCGACGGTCGCCGCCGATGCTCCAAACAGCGATGAAGGGGAACCTAGCGGGGGAAAACCCTAGGGGAAAATAGCTGGTCTTTCTATTGAAAAAACGGAATATCATGAAGCACAATAAACCGTACGAAAAGTCTTAACACTGGAAGCTACACTGAAACACTCCACAGAAGCTTACGGGCGAAGCGTCCGGCGAGGCGATCTCGAGAAAGTCGTGTCCCAGCGGATGGCCTGACTGGCCGCCCAGGTAGCAGGCCTCGCACAGGTTGAAATCCGGACAGATTCGGCAGGCGAAGCGCGACCCGCGAATCGGCGCCCTCCAACAGTCGAAGCAGGCGAAGCCGGGATGACTGGCCGCTGGCACGGCGGCCAGCTCCGACTGCAGGCAGCGCCAGCCGCGGTGCTCGGGAAAGTCAACGATGGCTTCGGGTTGGATGGCCTGGCCGCACAGGGAGACGAGAATGCCGACGCTCGCCGGAGTGACGCAGCCCCAGCGATAACGCGGAGTCGCAACATCTGGACGAACCTGCGAAAATTGGGAGTTTCAGAGAGGTGGCTTTCGTAATAAGTGGGCCTTCCGTCAAAATGGGATTTTCGGAAATTAAGGAGGTTCGGAAAAAAGAAGTTTGAGTAAAATAAAGTTTCGGAAAATTGGGAAGTTTGGGGAAATGGGGAGTTTTAGAAAACTATGTTCCAAATTAGGAAAATGGGGAGCTTTGAAAAATGGAGAGTTTTGGAAAATGGATAGTTTTGGAAAATGGAGAGTTTTGGAAAATGGAGAGTTTTGGAAAATGGGGAGCTTTGAAAAATGGGGAGTTTTGGAAAATGGGGAGTTTTGGAAAATGGGGAGTTTTGGAAAATGGAGAGTTTTGGAAAATGGGGAGCTTTGAAAAATGGGGAGTTTTGGAAAATGGGAAGTTTTGGAAAATGGGAAGTTTTGGAAAATGGGGAGTTTTGGAAAATGGGGAGTTTTGGAAAATGGGGAGCTTTGAAAAATGGAGAGTTTTGGAAAATGGGGAGTTTTGGAAAATGGGGAGCTTTGAAAAATGGGGAGTTTTGGAAAATGGGAAGTTTTGGAAAATGGGGAGTTTTGGAAAATGGGAAGTTTTGGAAAATGGAGAGTTTTGAAAAATGGAGAGTTTTGGAAAATGGGGAGTTTTGGAAAATGGGGAGCTTTGAAAAATGGGGAGTTTTGGAAAATGGGAAGTTTTGGAAAATGGGAAGTTTTGGAAAATGGGGAGTTTTGGAAAATGGGGAGTTTTGGAAAATGGAGAGTTTTGGAAAATGGGGAGCTTTGAAAAATGGGGAGTTTTGGAAAATGGGAAGTTTTGGAAAATGGGGAGTTTTGGAAAATGGGGAGTTTTGGAAAATGGGAAGCTTTGAAAAATGGAGAGTTTTGGAAAATGGGGAGTTTTGGAAAATGGGGAGCTTTGAAAAATGGGGAGTTTTGGAAAATGGGGAGTTCTGGAAAATAGGAACTTTGCGAAAAAGGGGAGTTACAAAAATAAGGCGTTTCGGAAAATTGGGAGTTTTGAAAGAAAGTGGAGTTTCTTGGAATGTGAATTTTCGAGTGAAAACAATGATTGTGAGCACTGGCTGTAAGCTCACCTGCACTCGATCGCCAACACGCAGAGCAACTGTGCGATTCAAACATCTCCTCTGACGCCTGGCGGCAACATCGCCGTCAACTTCGCCATCGTCATAATCGTCGCCGTTGACGTTGGCCTCGTGCCGATTAGTTGACGACTTTTTCGGCCGAGTCGTCGACGCGGGCGGCACCAGCTCCAGCTGGGCGAATCTGGCCCAGTAAAGCACAGGCGGCGGCGTCGGCTCATCGTCCACACTGGAAGGTCTACTGACGCTTCCGACAGCGCGGTTCCAAGCTACGCGCACATTCAAATCGTGCAGATCGTCGCAGTCGAGATCCACCACCTGGCCGATGTCACCGGCGCGCACAACGCCTTCGTAGTCGCGAAGGCAGCGGACGCGACTGCCAACGCGAATGGCGGACTTCACGTAGCTGGCGTAGTCGTCGATACTGCTGAAATCGGCCAGAGTTTTGAAGGCCTCCACGCTGGCGCTGGACGCGGCGCTGAACCAGTCTTCGTCATCGTCAACATCGACTTCATCTTCGTCGCTCTCTCTTTTTTGTTGCAGCCTGCAGTCCCATGCGAGTTCTTCTTCTTCATCGTCATCGTCATCATCGTCGTCATCGTCTTCGTCTTCGTCCGACGAGAAAGCGCCACCGACGGCTGCCAGCGTCGGCGATTGCTGCTCCGTTGGCGTAGCGTCGCCGCCGTCGTCGCTGCCAACAGCGACCAGGTCGGGATTCTCAATCAGCCATTCGACAATGGCGTCGCAGCTGGGCAGATAAGGTTCGCCGGCGGGTGTCAGTCGGCTGCCCAGAGTTCGACTCAGCGCCGCCACTGCGCGCTGAATTGCCCGCCTGGGGAAGCCCATCTCCAGCACTGGCGCCAGCTGGATTGGAAGCTCGACAGTTCGCCTGCTGTCAGGCGCTCGACTCTCAAAAACTCTTCGCCGATGCTCTCGATGTGAGCGATTGAAGCGGCGTCGACGACGCCGTTGCGCGGCGGCTCCGGCGGCCCCGGTTGACGAACTGAATGTCGGCGCTGAGGCAACGTTGAGTAGGCTGCGACGAACTTGGCCGCCGCCACGGACAGATTCTGACACTGCCGCTGACGAAGCCGACGCAGTCAGAGTCGACGAGGCAGCGACTGCTTTCTGCAGTGTCGACGCTGGCTGCTCGGTTGTCAGCGGCGTCGACGGTTGACAGTCCTGCTGGCGACAATTCAAAGAAGCCAACAGGTAGTGCTCGTGATTGACAATGGCGTAGTCGATTTCGCCAGTGGAGTAGCAGGGCCGCAGTCGGCTGGCCTGAACGGCCACGGACAGCAGGCGCCGGTACTTGGCCAGGCAGTCGCCCAACCAGGCAAACAGGCGGCCACCAGCCGTCTCGGATGTGGCCGACGATGCCAGCCGTTCCCCAAGGGTCAGCAGGGCGCGAGTGGCGAACGATTCAACAAGCAGCGATTTGGATGCGGATTTCTCCTGCTCGTCGCTTTGCCGCTCGTTGTCGGTGCTGGTCTTTGTCGACACAGTTAAAAAATCTGCCGACATCAGGACTAGACGCTCAACAATGCGTCGAAGAGCGTCGGCGCCGTCGGCGTCGTCAACTAGGAGAGCTCGAATTGTCTCGGTTTCGAGTTGAACACGACGAAGCGAGCTTGAGGGCAAAGCTTCCAGCTTCAGACGAACATTCGCCGACGTCGCCGAATTCCTTGTCAGAGTCAGAAGGCCGCTGTTCGAAATCTGCTGCACCACAGCGAGACCTGCGTCGGCGTCTGTTTCGCTGTTATCGACGTCGCCGTCTTCAACGTCGCCAACACCGGCGCCACAGCCGGTACTGGCCGCGTCGATCGCGCCGAGGCTGACAACGCTGCCAACGTAGAGTCGGGGCTCCAGGTCACAGACAAGGCAGGCCAGAGTCAGACCGTCAGGAAACGCCTCCGAGGGCCGGCCTGAGTCCAGGGCGTCGGCCAGGCGGACAAGACGCCGCCGGGCTTCGTCTAGCAGCAATGGTCGCCAGGCGCGGGTGTTGGCAAACAGGCGAAGTACGCCAATGGCTTCCTGACAGTAGGCCGAGTACATCGGCGCAGTCAGCAGCACATCCGGCCTGTTGCTAAGTACGCCGTTTTTGCAGGCTCCGGGATCGGCCTCGAAGCCGGCTAATAAAGAGTCGCAGCGTTGCCATAGCAACTGGACTAGGCCGGCGTCTGGTCGCACCCGATCGGTTGACGCGGCTGTTAGAATGTGCAGCATGCGGAGAAGGCCGACTTGGAATTCGAAGGAGCGCGGCGCCAGCTGCGGCTTGTCGGCTTGGCAGAGCAGGCGGGTCTGAAGCGGTTAAAATCAGTTTTTTTGTTCTCAAATAAAAAAATAGGGCACTGAAATCTATCCTAATAGACACAATGACATCGAGATGTCATTTGTTACAATCGTTAAAATCTTTAAAATGACCTTGAAATGTCGATGGCGACCTTGAAATGTTATCCCATAAAGATTTTTACAATTGAATTCTCATTATTAAAATGATGTGATTTTGAATTCTCTTTCCGAAAAGGATGTGACCTTGAATTTTTTATTTTAAAAAGAACTTGAAATATAATTCCACAAAGAATGTCACTTTTAACTCTCATTTTAAAAATAATGCTAGCCATTCCCAAAAACAATGTGACCTTGTTGAACTCATATTCCAAAAATGTGACTTTGAACTCCCATTCCTTTTCATTCATTTCAGTCATTCATTTTGTCTATGACCAAAACCATATAAATTAAGTGCTTTTAAGAACACCCTACGGAAGTGGCCGATAAGATTGGTGACGCACAAGCAGGCACTCACCAGCAGGCTAATCCACTTATCGCTGACCAGGCACTTAACAAAAGCCTGACAGCAGCACAGTCGCAAGATGAGCTTCAGACTGAACCAGCCGCCTCTTCCGCTTCGTCCACTGAAGCCGCAACCGTCGGCTAGACAAGCTTCTAGAGCGTCGTAGACAAAAGCCGACAAGCGCGACCAACAACTGGCATCCAGACTGTCTGGCTGAGCCGCCGCCCTGTACAGGAGGCCGAGGCGCCAAGCTGTGCAGAGGCGCCGCAGTCCGCAGTCCGGGTGTCGGGCCTCACTCTCCTGAGCCCTGCGCCGGCGCTCCAACTGCTGGCGCCGCCTGGCGTCCGCGGTTAGCGCCGGCGTCGGAGCTGCCGACTTAGCCAGATGTCGGTGGCGCGGATCTCGATGCTGACGATGCCCGCAGCGTCGGCGCTGATGTCCAGGACCTCTGGCGCGACTGATCTGCGGCACCTCGATTTCGTGCTGCTCGACAGTACCCTCGACCACAACGGCAACGTCTGTGTCTTCGTCGACGATATCGCCGTTGTCTAAATCGTTGTCAATGTTGTCCTCGTCGTCTAGCAGTTCTTCGTCGTCATCATCGTCCTCTTCGGAGATCATCGGAGGCTCGGCCAGTTTCAAATCGTACTTGCCCTCTCGACCCATTCGATAAGAGTTGGTGCCGCCGCTGTCCCAGTTGACGCGGATCCAACCATCGTCGCCAAGTTCGCCGACAATTGTGCCAACACTGTTGCCCTTGTCCTAGCGGGCAGGGTTTTTTGTTTGCTAATAGTTAGGCGCGTGTACACAGGAGGTAAGTACGTGAATTCGGGGTTAGAAAGTGGAGTGGGGTTGTCTGACTAGCATCAGTACTTGGGGTTAGAAAGTGGAGTGGGGTTGTCTGACTAGCATCAGTACTTGGGGTTAGAAAGTGGAGTGGGGTTGTCTGACTAGCATCAGTACTTGGGGTTAGAAAGTGGAGTGGGGTTGTCTGACTAGCATCAGTACTTGGGGTTAGAAAGTGGAGTGGGGTTGTCTGACTAGCATCAGTACTTGGGGTTAGAAAGTGGAGTGGGGTTGTCTGACTACCATCAGTACTTGGGGTTAGAAAGTGGAGTGGGGTTGTCTGACTAGCATCAGTACTTGGGGTTAGAAAGTGGAGTGGGGTTGTCTGACTAGCATCAGTACTTGGGGTTAGAAAGTGGAGTGGGGTTGTCTGACTAGCATCAGTACTTGGGGTTAGAAAGTGGAGTGGGGTTGTCTGACTAGCATCAGTACTTGGGGTTAGAAAGTGGAGTGGGGTTGTCTGACTAGCATCAGTACTTGGGGTTAGAAAGTGGAGTGGGGTTGTCTGACTAGCATCAGTACTTGGGGTTAGAAAGTGGAGTGGGGTTGTCTGACTACCATCAGTACTTGGGGTTAGAAAGTGGAGTGGGGTTGTCTGACTAGCATCTGTACTTGGGCAATATATCACGTTCACTCGCCTGATCGCCCCACTTCCAGTCCTGACCGCGCACAACCCGGGTGCCAATCTTCATCAGGGCTACCAGCTCCGGGCCAGAAAGTGGCGAATATGGCACTTGGCGACGACTCCGATGCGATTCAACAACGGGACCCATTGCCGGAGTGGCAGTCGGAATAGCTCGCACCGGATCGTCGCTAAAGTAATAAAATAATCAAGCGTTGAAGACATGCAAGTGAGGTCGCGAGTTCGAATCCAATAATCAAAGAAACTCACGCGTCAACCAGCCTAGCAACGGTAGCCAGCAGGCCCAAGCAGCCGGACTCAATCAGCTGGTTGATGGCGTCAGTCTGCATGAGTGCGCTGAGCAGTAGGGCCACCCAGCCAGCGTTAGGAAGCTGGCCAAAGTGCACAGTTTTGTTAGCGCCCGAGCCATTAATTAGCGCCAGCTCCCAGTCGGCTGACAGCAGCTGGCTGCGCAGTTCCACTACAAATGCGTCTATTAGGGAATGAAATTCGTCGGCTAATTTCTGACTGACAGTTCGACCAGCCAGGCTTGGCGTGAGGCGAGCCAAGCTCAGGTCCGGGCCACCGTGAGACCGTAGCCAGCAGTGCAGAAGTAAGCAGCGCACCTGTTTTAGATCAGGTAAGGTTTTAGAATAAGCTGATTGATTGCATCCGGCTTGATCAATAATGCCCTAATAGGGTGAATTATCTTCCAGTCAGAGTCAGCGACCTATAGAGTAAATAATAATAATTGCAGGAGGGCTGCAGGCAAAGGCACATCATTTGGTGACACTAGACCCACAGACGCGAGGCGGCAATTCTGCCCATTCCGCTGACTCCTGAGCACACACGCACACAGATACCGTATGCAGGCACACGCTCACACAGGTGTGTACATCTGCCTTGACTTTCTCATCGTCAGGCAGTGTACACTCACTGTGCCTTGGAGGTTGGCCCTCAAGGGCGTAAATTGCATGACAAGCCCCCAAGCCTTCTCTCCGCGGCTGCGCCCCAAAAAAAGGTGACCTCGCCGCGGAATCCAGCTCAGGGACCTTGGTGCGACCCTTAGGGTAAATTATTCCCAATCCCTATTTGCAAAATAAAGATGGTCAAATTCATAACTTGTCGAATTTCTAAATTTTCGAATCCTTTTGAGAATCCTAAAATCATCTAGAATTTTCAAATAATATCGTCATCACTATGAATCGATAAAAAAGTCGGCAGACGACGTACAGAAGTCAACAGAGGCGACGGGGTCAAAGCAGGCGCAGCAGCAGCAGCAGCAGCAGCAGCAGCAGCAGCAGCAGCAGCAGCAGCAGCAGCAGCAGGCTCGTCAGTGCAGCCACCAGATCCGGACTGGGGCATCAGTGCCAGTCTTAGCTGGCGCAGGACACGAACTTTTGTTAGGCAAGCGTTGGCGGCCAGTGTTAAGCGAGCTCTAGCATCGGCCGTGTCAAAGGGCTCCTGGCCGAGGATAAATGCCTGCAAAAAAATGCCAAGTTGGACCAAATTGTGCAGCCAAGTACCTAAGCATCTTACACCAGGATGAACTGACGCACTAACTAATCAAATGCCTTCCTTGCTCAAGGAAACCATTTTTCTTTTTGGTTTCAGGACAACAAGCTCCCTAGAGGAAGAAGAGAGAGAGGAAGAAAATAGAGAAGAAAACAAGGGGGAGAAATGACAGGTATGAAAACGATAGGTTAAAAATCGAGAGGGGAGATTTTCGAGAGGGAAGAAAACCAGGAGACAATTTGGAGAGAGAAGAAAACGAGATGGGAGAATTGGAGAGGGAAGAAAACGAGATGGGGGAATTCGATAGAGAAGAAAATCGAGAGGGGAGATTTTCGAGAGGGAAGAAAACGAGATGGGGGAATTGGAGAGGGAAGAAAACGAGATGGGAGAATTGGAGAGGGAAGAAAACGAGATGGGAGAATTGGAGAGAGAAGAAAACGAGATGGGAGAATTGGAGAGGGAAGAAAACGAGATGGGAGAATTGGAGAGAGAAGAAAACGAGATGGGAGAATTGGAGAGAGAAGAAAGCGAGATGGGAGAATTGGAGAGGGAAGAAAACGAGATGGGAGAATTGGAGAGAGAAGAAAACGAGATGGGGAAATTTGAGAGGGAAGAAAACGAGAGGGGAGAATTTTAAAAGGAAGAAAACGAGATGGGAGAATTGGAGAGGGAAGAAAACGAGATGGGGGAATTGGAGAGAGAAGAAAACGAGATGGGGGAATTGGAGAGGGAAGAAAACGAGATGGGAGAATTGGAGAGGGAAGAAAACGAGATGGGAGAATTGGAGAGAGAAGAAAACGAGATGGGAGAATTGGAGAGGGAAGAAAACGAGATGGGGGAATTCGATAGAGAAGAAAATCGAGAGGGGAGATTTTCGAGAGGGAAGAAAACGAGATGGGGGAATTGGAGAGGGAAGAAAACGAGATGGGAGAATTGGAGAGGGAAGAAAACGAGATGGGAGAATTGGAGAGAGAAGAAAACGAGATGGGAGAATTGGAGAGGGAAGAAAACGAGATGGGGGAATTGGAGAGGGAAGAAAACGAGATGGGAGAATTGGAGAGGGAAGAAAACGAGATGGGAGAATTGGAGAGAGAAGAAAACGAGATGGGAGAATTGGAGAGGGAAGAAAACGAGATGGGGGAATTCGATAGAGAAGAAAATCGAGAGGGGAGATTTTCGAGAGGGAAGAAAACGAGATGGGGGAATTGGAGAGGGAAGAAAACGAGATGGGAGAATTGGAGAGGGAAGAAAACGAGATGGGAGAATTGGAGAGAGAAGAAAACGAGATGGGAGAATTGGAGAGGGAAGAAAACGAGATGGGGGAATTGGAGAGGGAAGAAAACGAGATGGGAGAATTGGAGAGGGAAGAAAACGAGATGGGAGAATTGGAGAGGGAAGAAAACGAGATGGGAGAATTGGAGAGAGAAGAAAACGAGATGGGAGAATTGGAGAGGGAAGAAAACGAGATGGGGGAATTGGAGAGGGAAGAAAACGAGATGGGGGAATTCGATAGAGAAGAAAATCGAGAGGGGAGATTTTCGAGAGGGAAGAAAATGAGATGGGAGAATTGGAGAGGGAGGAAAACGGAAGTCAAAAAACGAACAGGTCTAACCTGCAATCGGTCCATCAGCTGTCGATCGACCCCAACGCCTCTCAGACGCCTCCGCAGCATAGCAGCCGATGTCGGATCCTTCAAAGCCGAATAGACAATAGTCCAAGGCTTCGATAGAGGCGCTGCAGCCGCCGTAGCCGCAGATTTCCGAGTCAGAGAGTTGGACAAATTGATCAGCACTTTATCGGCGGCTCGGCGCCATCGATTTGAATTGCTGAAACGAGTTGAACATTCCGTTGGTTGATGATTGACCAGGGCGGAATCAAAATTCTCCAGCAGGAACAGGCAGCGACGTCGCACAGACGAGGCGGCCTCCTTGCCAGCCTGCTGATGCTGGGCCCGCCTCAGCAGCTCCTGTTTGAGCCTGGCCTGCAGGCGGCACAGGTGCTGAAACGGAGCCGAAGTGTCCGGCGGCGACTGGCTGGGCTGTTCGTCCGCGGCGTCCTTCTTATAGGAGGCCCGCCAGGATGTCACCAGTTGTCTAGGGAGAGAGGATTTTTTAATCAGAATGTATAATAAAGATGGATATGGGAGAAGACAAGTGAGACGAAAAAAAGAAGCAAAAAGGAACGAAATGAAAATATAAACTGGGATCTAAATGCGAAACAGAAGGAGACCGAGGAGAACAAAGAGGAGACAGGACGGCGAGGGAAGAACGAGGAAAGGGATAACGATAGAGGGGAGAACGGTAGAGGGACAATGTAAGAGGGGAGAATTGTAGAGGAGAGAATTGGAGAGGGGAGAAGTGGAGAGGAGAGAATTTGAGAGGGGAGAATTGGAGAGGAGAGAATTGGAGAGGAGAGAATTGGATAGGGGAGAATTGGATAGGGGAGAATTGGAGAGGAGAGAATTGGAGAGGAGAGAATTTGAGAGGGGAGAATTGGAGAGGAGAGAATTTGAGAGGGGAGAATTGGAGAGGAGAGAATTGGGGAGGGGAGAATCGGAGAGGGGAGAGTTGGAGAGGGGAGAACTACAAGGATTATACAATGTTTGTAGAAGCAGAGGAATGATAAGGATATTGCAGAGACTGAATACGGCAGACTTGGCATAAGAGCAAGGACGGAACACTCACTCGGCATAGAATCCCAGATCCAGCAGGCGGAGCATTGCAGCCATGGCCAGCCGGCAGGCGGCCATCACAGGATGCTCTGGCGGCAGTTCGACAGGCACATGACAGCCGGCTGCCCGACTGCAGGCGTCAACGAGGCGGCCAAAGTCGGACACCAGAGCGGACTGATGCCGATTGGCAATGAGGAGGCGTAGTAGGCTATTATCGCCGCAATCCGAGTCTACATTTTCAACGGCGATTTTCGCCGAGGAGGAGGATGACGACGACGACGAAGAGGCGCCGGTGTCATCGGCGACTTCCTCTTTCTCGGCGTCGATTAGCCCTCGCGGCTCGGACCTGGCGCAGCGCAGGACGCACTCCGGCAGGCCGTCTAAACTGGCGCCGACAGAATCGGCGCTGTCTCTGAACAGGCTGGCCAGGCTAAGCGACAAGAGCATCGCAGCTGTGCGCTCCACATGCAGCAGCGGCGATTCCACCTCGCCCAGGGCCGGCTCGGCTGTGTTCAAATATTCGCCAATGTAGCAGCAGCGCAGAGCCTCCAGGGAGTCGGCGGCGCCGCCTTTGGTGCCGGACGCCAGCTGGTGAAAGGCTTCGGTGGCGTCACGACCTTTCTGGCGTAACAGAGCTCGGTATGGCGACTGGGCCAGGTCCGGGATTAGCAGCAGATCGTAAACACGGCCGCCAATTATAACCTTGGGGAATCGGGGAAATTATGGGAAAGTATATAATTCGAGAAGCGACAAATAGCTTAATTGTGGCTGTCTGCTTGCCGTCTGAAGTTGGCTTGAAAGTGGGGCGGATATAATTATAATAGCTAAGTAAAATAAATAGAAAAGTGAGTGTGAGAAACAAAAGACTTAGTGATAAAGGGAAAGTGGAGAAGGGAAAGGTGAGAAAAAAAATCAGGAGAGGGGAAAGCGGGGAAGGGAATCAGTTAAAGAGAGGGGGTGAGGGAAGAGTGAGAAGGAAAAAAGAGAAATTAGAAAGGGGAGAAGGGAAACAAGAGAAGGAAAAGGGGATCAAAAAGAAAACGGGGAGAAGGGAAGGGGATAACGGAAAGGGGATTAGATAATTGGGAAAAGAGAAAGGGTATTATGGATTCGGGAGAAGGGAAAGGAGAGGAGAAGGGAAAGGAAAGAAGGGAATGGAAAGAAGGGAAAGGAAAGAAGGGAATGGAAAGAAAGGAATGGAAAGAAGGGAATGGAAAGAAGGGAAAGGAAAGAAGGGAATGGAAAGAAAGGAATGGAAAGAAGGGAATGGAAAGAAGGGAAAGGAAAGAAGGGAATGGAAAGAAAGGAATGGAAAGAAGGGAAATGAAAGAAGGGAAAGGAAAGAAGGGAAAGGAGAGAAGAGAAAGGGGATAATGGATTCGGGAGAAGAGAAAGGAGAGATGGGAATGGGGAAAAGGGACGGTGGGAGAAAGGAAAGGGAGAAGGGAAAGGGAAGGGAAAGGTGAGAATCGAAAGCGGAGGTAACCAAAACAAACGTAGCCAACAGCAAGTACAATAAGCTCACCCAGCAGCCGCCCAGCAGGTTATGATTGTGAACATCAACCTGCCTAATCACGGGCTGTGGCGCTACGCACTCGTCCAGGTAGCGAGTGTAGGCGGCGGCCGCAGGGCCGGCCCCGCAGCCGTCGAAGCCGGGCAGGGCGGCGTCTTCGGCGTCCTCGCGCAGCAGATTTGAACAGCGTCGATTTAAAGAATCCAAGCAGCCTAGCAGCGGCTGTATAAGCAGGCCAATCTCGAATAGGCCGGCGAACTGCTGGCCGCGGTGCTCGGCGATGAGACAGGCCAGGCTAAGCAGCAGGTTGTGCAATAGAACAATGCAACTGCCGCGTTCCAGCAGGCCTATTGAATAGCGCAGCCGAGTAAATCCGTTAGCTTTCGAGTCTCGATTAGCCGCAGACACCAGTTCGCATTGTTGACGCACGAGAGTTGCCGTGTAAGCTGACAGTTGCTGCACATTTCCTGCATCCATCGGCGATCGAGTGACCTTGCGAATCAGGCAGCGCTGCAGCTCTGCTAGCAGGTCTAGGAGGCGGCTCCACCTGGGATGAGGATGGACTTTATCTAGTAGATCTATCAATCAGCATCTACATATATCTAGCAGATCTATCAATCAGCATCTACATATACCTAGTAGATCTATCAATCAGCATCTAGATATACCTAGTAGATCTATCAATCAGCATCTACATCTACCAATAGATCTATCAATCTGGATCGACATCTATCTAGTAGATCTATCAATCAGCATCTACATCTACCAATAGATCTATCAATCTGGATCGACATCTATCTAGTAGATCTATCAATCAGCATCTACATCTGTCTAGTAGATCTATCAATCAGCATCTACATCTATCTAGTAGATCTATCAATGAACATCTACATCTATCTAGTAGATCTATCAATCTGGATCTAAATCAATCTAGTGGATCTATCAATGAAAATCTACATCTCCCGGTTGCCAAAAAAAGTTGAATGGGCCACATTTTTTGGCCCACTAGTGGGCCAAAGTTTGGTTCTGAGCGGCCCACAGAAAGCCCACATTGACCCACGCTGACCCAGAAAGTGTTTAATGGCAGACACCGGGTCACACGGCGGCTCATACGGAGGCCCGTACAGGCCCGTACACGGCGGCCCACACAGGCCCATAAACGGCGGCCCTTACAGGCCCATACACGGCGGCCCATACAGGCCCGTACACGGCGGCCCATACAGGCCCATACACGGCGGCCCATTTTGGCTTGTATACACTGGCCCTTGATGGCCCATATTGGCCCACAAATACTGCCACATATACCGGCCCACATTGGCCCACACATACTGGCCCATTTTGGCCCACATATACTGCCACATATACTGGCCCATATTGGCCCACATATACTGGCCCATATTGGCCCACATATGCTGCCACATATACTGGCCCATATTGGCCCACATATACTGGCCCATATTGGCCCACATATGCTGGCCCATATTGGCCCACATATACTGGCCCATATTGGCCCACATACGCTGGTTCATATTGGCCCACATATACTGGCCCATATTGGCCCACATATACTGGCCCATATTGGCCCACATATACTGACCCATATACTGGCCCATATTGGCCCACATATACTGGCCCATATTGGCCCACATATGCTGCCACATATACTGGCCCATATTGGCCCACATATACTGGCCCATATTGGCCCACATATGCTGCCACATATACTGGCCCATATTGGCCCACATATACTGCCACATATACTGGCCCATATTGGCCCACATATACTGCCACATATACTGGCCCATATTGGCCCACATATGCTGCCACATATACTGGCCCATATTGGCTCACATATACTGGCCCATATTGGCCCACATATACTGGCCCATATTGGCCCACATATACTGGCCCATATTGGCCCACATATACTGGCCCATATTGGCCCACATATACTGGCCCATATTGGCCCACATATACTGGCCCATATTGGCCCACATACGCTGGTTCATATTGGCCCACATATACTGGCCCATATTGGCCCACATATGCTGGCCCATATTGGCCCACATATACTGGCCCATATTGGCCCACATACGCTGGTTCATATTGGCCCACATATACTGGCCCATATTGGCTCACATATACTGGCCCATATTGGCCCACATATGCTGGCCCATATTGGCTCACATATGCTGGCCCATATTGGCCCACATATACTGGCCCATATTGGCCCACATATACTGGCCCATATTGGCCCACATATACTGGCCCATATTGGCCCACATATACTGACCCATATTGGCCCATATTGGCCCACATACGCTGGTTCATATTGGCCCACATATACTGGCCCATATTGGCCCACATATACTGGCCCATATTGGCTCACATATACTGGCCCATATTGGCCCACATATACTGACCCATATTGGCCCATATTGGCCCACATATCCCAGCCTATATTGGCCTACATATACTGGCCCATATTGGCCCACATACGCTGGCCCATATTGGCTGGTCCATATATTATAGCGCATAGGGCCAAAGTAATTACTAATTACTATAAAAAACAAGTACCTATTTCTCTTTAATACGGCTTGCCTCTTAAATATTTACTTGCCATGTAACTAATTGTGAATGGATTGTGAATGAGCAATGCTTGTATTGCGCAAAACTTGCACAGCAACATGTGTAGGATACAAGTAGGAAACAAATTAATAGAAAGATTGTAACGCATGGATTGATTGGTTGACTGAAAGGTTCAGTCATGTAGGACACATTTGGTTTTCATAACCACATACTCTCCGCTGCATCTATAGTCTAGGTTTTCTTCTTCGCTTCAGCAGCTGACAGATCCCGCAATGGCCGCTTACGACGAGGCAACGACTTCATAGCTTCGATAGGCGCTTCAGGGGGTGTAGGGGGCATCTCGATTGCCCAAAACTGGGCATCGCCAGTTCGAATCTTCGGCTGGTTGCTGCGATGCCTGCCGGCCACCTGTAGCCTCTTTCTTCGACTCTCAGGCGACAGATCGGCAAACCAGGCCTCGCAGTCCGGACAACAGTGCGCCTGGAGCTCCAGTCTGTCCTCTTTGCGTCGGCAGACATGCACACAGGCCGGCCCGGAGCTTCTCTCTGGAAGCCGATTGTAATCCGCTCGAATTTCAGCCGCCGTCTTTCCTTCGAATATGCCGCCTAAGGCGTGCCGACGAACCCCGTCTCTGGGGCCTGCGGCCTCAGACCCATCATCGCCGCACTCGCCGGGGCCCTGGGTCTCAGACCCATCATCGCCGCATCATCATCATATATATTCTCGGGATCGGGATCGGGATTGGGATATATATATATACTCGGGATCGAGTACCTTCAACCCTTAATCGATACTTTATCACTTTGAAACCTTCAAGACGAACAAATCAGTTACAAAATCACTGCGGGGAACAATCGCTTAAGGATCGATATCGGCGGCATCGTTTTCGCCGGCTCCGGCGGCAACAGTGGCAGTAGCTGCGGCGCCAGCGTTGTCGCCGACAACGGAGGCACCAGCTGCCGCGGCAGTCGGGACATCGGCGGCGGTAACGGTCTGCAGTCCCCTCTGCGTACGGGCCGTGCGCCTGAAAACGCTGCCCAGTAGAGTATCCGGCAAGCGTTTGGTCTGTGTGAGAACGAAGAAAGTGAAGTAATGAAAAACTAATATTCTAACAGTTTATATACAATGTATTCCGATGCTGTAGACATGACGCTGCACTAAATCGCCCAAAATAGTAGTACAACTAGTGTAGAACAGCAATGCACATAATATTATGTACTAAAGAAAAGAAAAAGAAAAAGAAACAGTTAGTGTACAGCTTACGTCCAATTTTTTCTCTAGTAGATAAGCTCGGATGGCCCGCTTTTTCGTCTCGTCCAATCCCGGCCTGTTTGGCTTGTTTGATTTTTTGCTCTGGCGCCCTTCCCAGGAAGAGCCACTGAAGTCGGCAACAGTCAGGACGCCTCGGAAAAGTGTGCGGAGCATCGTGCCGCGCAGCTTTTGGCTGGTATCCGCCGCCTTGTATGCGCTGACGGCGGCCTCAATTTTGTTTAGCTTAGTGGTGGAAACCGTCACAGTAGGGATGCTGCTTACTAAGGGCACAAGGACATCGGCATCCGCGATGGCATGAGCGGCTGTCCGCTGAGCAGCTGACGATCGCGATAGTCCCATTGAATCTATTGCCGCTGAGATGCCCAGCTGGCACACAAATGAAGATCTGCCGGCATCGTCGGTGCTGGAGTCGATGCTAGACGGCAAAACTGTAGCGTCGTGGGTATCTGACGGAAGTACATCAGAACCAACACAGTTGCTATCTGCAGACACAGCAGGCCCTCCGGTTGAATGCGCCATTATACTGTTGGGTAGTGCTTCCCATGTGGCGTTTAACTGCCTCAATAGTTCGTGGCCATATTGCAACGCCTGCTTGCCTGAGTCGACCATAAGTCGGGCAACTCTGTCGGCCTGCAGTGTACTGCGGCCCAGGGTGCGTATAGCGTTCGTCAAACGCTCGTTGAAATCAACGGCAGTCTGTAGGCGAGTGTCGTAGTCAGCCAGTAAGTCGTGATTCTGGGTTATTACGGCGTCTCTATCTTTGAGATCTTGAATCAGAGTCTCGTTCAGATTTTTGAGAGCCTCAAGCTCATCATTTAGGCGCCTGTTTGTTTCAATTTCTGCGTCTGTTCGCTTCTGGGCATCCTGAACGCCGCTGCGGAGCTTGTGACACTCAACTTCCAGATTTCTGCAGCGTACGCAGTCACCGTCTGGCACATTAATTGTCGTCGTGCTAAGGACGCTTCGATTACTCGAATTAGGGCGGCCTGTTGACGACGAAGCGGCGGTGGAAGCCTGGTGCACGATGCGGCCCATGGCAGACGTTGCATCCTTTCGTATTCGAAAGGGGCCTGCGGTAATAAAAGCGCGATGCTTTTTGGCGCCAATGCTGCGTCCCGTGACGACATCAACCGCCGCGCCGATAGCTCGTTGGGCAGGTACGGCCGGCGAGACAATGTTTTTTGCGCTCACAACCTGAGAATGTAGATCAGTGGCATTCAAGTGGGATCGTGGAATCCGATCATGATATCGACATGTCGGTATACTGCACACGTACATCTGCATCTGCATGTAGGGATGCTAAAATTTCAGATTCGCTCACCTGCAGAGAATTTGAAGAGCAGTAAGTGACTACCCAGAAGCTGTCACTCTGGATAGCAGGCGCAGCGATGGCAACTGGACTAGCGGAAGCATCAGCAGGCGGAATCTTCCGCTGCTGTAGCGGAAACCGTTTAGCTTTTCGGTTCTGTTGACCATCCTCGTCAGTTACGTCTGCAGCAGCTGATGCGCTCGGCGGCAGTGGGTCTTCCGTGCACCGGACCCGCTTGGATTCAGCGCTGCACTCATCAATTGCAGCTGCAGACCTCTTCAGCTGGTCTGTGTGGTCTGCGTGGCCGAAGTTGCTGTTGGCGTCCAAGTCGACATTCTTGCGTACAGCGGGTTTCCTTGGCTTGGCCGTCTGAGCCGCTTTTTCGGAGGCCTTCTGCTGCTTAGCCGTGGCCTTGGCTTATATTTCATTGTGATATTAAACAAAGTTACATCATTTGCGCTGTGCAACTTGGACTTTAAAGTCATAAAAAACGTATTCGAATGCTAGTGAAAAAACAATCCATTTATCTAGCCATTGACAAGCATACGCATTGGCTATTTAAATCCTTTTGCATGAGCCAATATGGGCCAGTATATGTGGGCCAATATGGGCCAGTATATGTGGGCCAATATGGGCCAGCATATGTGAGCCAATATGGGCCAGCATATGTGAGCCAATATGGGCCAGTATATGTGGGCCAATATGGGCCAGCATATGTGAGCCAATATGGGCCAGCATATGTGAGCCAATATGGGCCAGTATATGTGGGCCAATATGGGCCAGCATATGTGAGCCAATATGGGCCAGTATATGTGGGCCAATATGGGCCAGCATATGTGAGCCAATATGGGCCAGTATATGTGGGCCAATATGGGCCAGCGTATGTGGGCCAATATGGGCCAGTATATGTGGGCCAATATGGGCCAGTATATGTGGGCCAATATGGGCCAGCGTATGTGGGCCAATATGGGCCAGTATATGTGGGCCAATATGGGCCAGTATATGTGGGCCAATATGGGCCAGCGTATGTGGGCCAATATGGGCCAGTATATGTGGGCCAATATGGGCCAGCGCATGTGGGCCAATATGGGCCAGTATATGTGGGCCAATATGGGCCAGCATATGTGAGCCAATATGGGCCAGTATATGTGGGCCAATATGGGCCAGTATATGTGGGCCAGTATATGTGGCAGTATATGTGGGCCAATATGGGCCAGTATATGTGGCAGTATATGTGGGCCAATATGGGCCAGTATATGTGGACCAATATGGGCCAGTATATGTGGGCCAATATGGGCCAGTATATGTGGGCCAATATGGGCCAGTATATGTGGGCCAATATGGGCCAGTATATGTGGCAGTATATGTGGGCCAATATGGGCCAGTATATGTGGCAGTATATGTGGGCCAATATGGGCCAGTATATGTGGCAGTATATGTGGGCCAATATGGGCCAGTATATGTGGGCCAATATGGGCCAGTATATGTGGCAGTATATGTGGGCCAATATGGGCCAGTATATGTGGGCCAATATGGGCCAGCGTATGTGGGCCAATATGGGCCAGTATATGTGGGCCAATATGGGCCAGCGCATGTGGGCCAATATGGGCCAGTATATGTGGGCCAATATGGGCCAGCATATGTGAGCCAATATGGGCCAGTATATGTGGGCCAATATGGGCCAGTATATGTGGGCCAGTATATGTGGCAGTATATGTGGGCCAATATGGGCCAGTATATGTGGCAGTATATGTGGGCCAATATGGGCCAGTATATGTGGGCCAATATGGGCCAGTATATGTGGGCCAATATGGGCCAGTATATGTGGGCCAATATGGGCCAGTATATGTGGGCCAATATGGGCCAGTATATGTGGCAGTATATGTGGGCCAATATGGGCCAGTATATGTGGCAGTATATGTGGGCCAATATGGGCCAGTATATGTGGCAGTATATGTGGGCCAATATGGGCCAGTATATGTGGGCCAATATGGGCCAGTATATGTGGCAGTATATGTGGGCCAATATGGGCCAGTATATGTGGGCCAATATGGGCCAGTATATGTGGGCCAATATGGGCCAGTATATGTGGGCCAATATGGGCCAGTATATGTGGCAGTATATGTGGGCCAATATGGGCCAGTATATGTGGCAGTATATGTGGGCCAATATGGGCCAGTATATGTGGGCCAATATGGGCCAGTATATGTGGCAGTATATGTGGGCCAATATGGGCCAGTATATGGGCCAGTATATGTGGGCCAATATGGGCCAGTATATGTGGCAGTATATGTGGGCCAATATGGGCCAGTATATGTGGCAGTATATGTGGGCCAATATGGGCCAGTATATGTGAGCCAATCTGGGTCAGCATATGTGGGCCAATATGGGCCAGCGCATGTGGGCCAATATGGGCCAGCATTCTTGGGTCACAATAGTGGGCCGAAAGTGGGCTGAATTGGACATTCGGCTCGTTATATGGGCCAATTATTAATGGGCTCTTAATGGGCCTATGTGGGCCACTTGTTGGCCCATCTATATGTGGGCCGAAACTGGGCAAAAAGCCCGCAAATTGGGCTAAAAGGCACTGGCCCACTGTTGGCCCACTGAAAAGCCCATACTTGCATGAAAAAAGCCCTTTGGTTTGGCAACCGGGTCTATCTAGTAGATCTATCAATCAGCATCCACATCTATCTAGTAGATCTATCAATCAGCATCTACATTTATCTTGTAATCTTGTTTATCTTGTAGATTAATCAATCGGAATCAACATTTATATTCTAGACCTATTTATCAATCAGGATCTAGTTTTTATCTATAGTAAATATCTATAGAATAATCTTGTAGATCTAGACCTATATCTATAGATCCAACACAAGTGTCAAGCCATCGCCCACCTTGGCTGCAGACTAGGATCGGCCAGCATGTCAGCCTCCTCTTTGCACACTACTGTGAGTAGGCAGCGCAGGAAGCGGTCTGCGTCAACTCGACTGTTTGGCGAAGTCTCTAGCGAGGCCAACAGACGCCTGTCGCAGATCAGCGAATCCACCAGCAGATTAACCAGGAATTGGTAGCGGGCATTCGGCTGTTCCATGATGTCATGCAGTGCAGCGGCTCGCTCTGTTGACGTTGGCAACAGTAGGCGCCAGGCCTTCTCTAGGCAGGCCTGGGCGCTGCGTTGGATGCCGGAATAGCCGGCTAGGCCGCCTGTGGCCAGGTGCACAATGGCTGACTTCAGCTGAGCGGCCGTGTCCGCGGACAGCCTGTTTTGGGTGTGAAAAAATGTCTCATATAACAATAAAACAAAAATTATAATTATAATTATATTATATTATAATAATAATAATAATTATTATTATTATTATTATTGATTACACCTGCCCTAACTGCCAAAACTGCAGCCGACAGCACAACAGCAGCAATTGCGCAGCGCATCTGAAGGCTGCGTACGACTGTTCAGTCCATGGACTGGGGGGACGCCACGACCACCCTCAATCGTTTACATTATGGGTACAATGCTGGTACCTATTTAATTGCTGAGTGAACTGAAGCAATGCAGAGTTGAATGTCTTGCTAAACGACACAGTTTGTTTTAGTGGGGTCGGGAATCGAACCCCCGACCTTCAAGTCGTGAGTCCGACACTCTAACCACTAGGCTATAAGCCCACGCTGCGGGGTTGCTCAACTCTTCAGCAGCTTCTGTTTATTTAATTAATACACTTACCATACTACTCATCCGATTTTTAGACACTTTAACTAGCAAGTTTTGCCCCCCTTCGGGGAGCAGAAATACTTTTAATTCGTCTAGTATATACTTTTTAGCAGCTGAATTTACAGCTTTTTAAAGCTACAATGAACCCCCAGTTGACAATGATCCCCCAGTTGACAATGATCCCCCAGTTGACAATGAACCCCCAGTTGACAACGATCCCACAGTTGACAATGATCCCCCATTTGACAATGATCCCCCAGTTGACAATGATCCCACAGTTAACAATGATCCCCCAGTTGACAAAGATCCCCCAGTTCACAATGATCACCCAGTTGATGATGATCCCCCAGTTGATGATGATCCCCCAGTTGACAATGAACCCCCAGTTGACAATGAACCCCCAGTTGACAACGATCCCACAGTTGACAATGATCCCCCATTTGACAATGATCCCCCAGTTGACAATGATCCCACAGTTGACAATGATCCCCCAGTTGACAATGATCCCCCAGTTGACAATGATCCCCCAGTTAACAAAGATCCCCCAGTTCACAATGATCCCCCAGTTGATGAAGTCTCCCCATTGATGATGATCCCCAGTTAACAATGTTCCTCCATTTGACAATGTTCCCCCAGTTGACAATGATCCCCCAGTTGATGATGATCACCCAGTTGACAATGATCCCCCAGTTGATGATGATCCCCCAGTTGACAATGAACCCCCAGTTGACAATGAACCCCCAGTTGACAACGATCCCACAGTTGACAATGATCCCCCATTTGACAATGATCCCCCAGTTGACAATGATCCCACAGTTGGCAATGATCCCCCAGTTGACAAAGATCCCCCAGTTCACAATGATCACCCAGTTGATGATGATCCCCCAGTTGATGATGATCCCCCAGTTGAAAATGATCCCCCAGTTGACAATGATCCCCCATTTGACAATGATCCCCCAGTTGACAATGATCCCCCAGTTAACAAAGATCCCCCAGTTCACAATGATCCCCCAGTTGATGAAGTCTCCCAATTGATGATGATCCCCAGTTAACAATGTTCCTCCATTTGACAATGTTCCCCCAGTTAACAATGATCCCCCAGTTAATGATGATTCCCCAGTTGAAAATGATCCCCCAGTTGACAATGATCCCCCAGTTGAGAATGATCCCCCAGTTGACAATGATCCCCCAGTTAACAAAGATCCCCCAGTTCACAATGATCCCCCAGTTGATGAAGTCTCCCCATTGATGATGATCCCTAGTTAACAATGTTCCTCCAGTTGACAATGTTCCCCCAGTTGACAATGATCCCCCAGTTGATGATGATCCCCCAGTTGACAATGATCCCCAGTTGACAATGATCCCCCAGTTGACAATGATCCCCCAGTTGACAATGATCCCGCCGGTTGACAATGATCCCACAGTTGACAATGAACCCCCAGTTGACAATGATCCCCCAGTTGATGAATGATCCCCCAGTTGACAATGGTCCCCCAGTTGACAATGATCCCCCAGTTGACAATGAACCCCCAGTTGACAACGATCCCCCAGTTGACAATGATCCCCCAGTTGACAATGATCCCCCAGTTGACAATGATCCCACAGTATACAATGATCCCCCAGTTGACAAAGATCCCCCAGTTCTCAATGATCCCCCAGTTGATGATGATCCCCAGTTGATGATGATTCCCCAGTTGACAATTATCCCCCAGTTGACCATTACCCCCCACTTGACAATGATCTCTCAGTTCACAATGATCCCCCAGTTGACAATGATCCCCCAGTTGACAATGAACCCCCAGTTGACAATGAACCCCCAGTTGACAAAGATCCCCCAGTTGACAATGATCCCCCATTTGACAATGATCCCCCAGTTGACAATGATCCCCCAGTTGACAATGATCCCCCGGTTGACATTGATCCCCCAGTCGACAATTATCCCCCAGTTTACCATGATCCCCCAGTTCACCATGATCCCCATTTTGATGATGACTCCCCAGTTGACGTTGATTTTTCAAACAGGTTAGCCAAGATTCAAACTCAGGTTTCGCCATGTTTTAAACCCTGGTGGGCTATGATTCAAACTCTCGTTTTGCCATGATTCAGACTCTGGTTGGCTATGATTCAAACTCTGGTTTAGCCATGATTCAGACGCTGGTTTAGCCATGATTCAGACGCTGGTTTAGCCATGATTGAAACTCTGGTTTAGCCATGATTCAAACTCTGGTTTAGCCATGATTCAGACGCTGGTTTAGCCATGATTCAGACTCTAGTTTAGCCATGATTCAGACTCTAGGTTTAGCCATGATTCAGACTCTAGTTTAGCCATGATTCAGACTCTAGTTTAGCCATGATTCAGACTCTAGGTTTAGCCATGATTCAGACTCTGGTTTAGCCATGATTCAGACTCTATTTTAGCCATGATTCAGACTATGGTTTAGCCATGATTCAGACGCTGGTTTAGCCATGATTCAGACGCTGGTTTAGCCATGATTCAGACGCTGGTTTAGCCATGATTGAAACTCTGGTTTAGCCATGATTCAAACTCTGGTTTAGCCATGATTCAGACGCTGGTTTAGCCATGATTCAGACTCTAGTTTAGCCATGATTCAGACTCTGGTTTAGCCATGATTCAGACTCTGGTTTAGCCATGATTCAGACTCTATTTTAGCCATGATTCAGACTATGGTTTAGCCATGATTCAGACTCCAGTTTTGCCATGATTCAGACTCTGGTTTAGCCATGATTCAGACTCTGGTTTAGCCATGATTCAGACTCTGGTTAAGCCATGATTCAGACTCTGGTTTAGCCATGATTTAAATTCTGGTTAAGCCATGATTCAGACTCTGGTTTAGCCATGATTCAAACTCTGGTTAAGCCATGATTCGAACTCTGGTTTAGCCATGATTCAAACTCTGGTTTAGCCATGATTCAAACTCTGGTTTAGCCATGATTCAGACGCTGGTTTAGCCATGATTCAGACTCTAGTTTAGCCATGATTCAGACTCTGGTTTAGCCATGATTCAGACTCTAGTTTAGCCATGATTCAGACTCTGGTTTAGCCATGATTCAGACTATAGTTTAGCCATGATTCAGACTCTGGTTTAGCCATGATTCAGACTCTATTTTAGCCATGATTCAGACTCTGGTTTAGCCATGATTCAGACTCTATTTTAGCCATGATTCAGACTATGGTTTAGCCATGATTCAGACTCCAGGTTTAGCCATGATTCAGACTCTAGTTTAGCCATGATTCAGACTCTGGTTTAGCCATGATTCAGACTCTGTTTAAGCCATGATTCAGACTCTGGTTTAGCCATGATTCAAATTCTGGTTAAGCCATGATTCAGACTCTGGTTTAGCCATGATTCAGACTCTAGTTTAGCCATGATTCAGACTCTGGTTTAGCCATGATTCAGACTCTATTTTAGCCATGCTTCAGACTATGGTTTAGCCATGATTCAGACTCCAGGTTTAGCCATGATTCAGACTCTGGTTTAGCCATGATTCAGACTCTGGTTTAGCCATGATTCAGACTCTGGTTAAGCCATGATTCAGACTCTGGTTTAGCCATGATTCAGACTCTGGTTTAGCCATGATTCAGACGCTGGTTTAGCCATGATTCAGACTCTGGTTTAGCCATGATTCAGACTCCAGTTTAGCCATGATTCAAGCTCATGGCTAAACCATGGTTTAGCCATGATTCAGACGCTGGTTTAGCCATGATTCAGACTCTAGTTTAGCCATGATTCAGACTCTGGTTTAGCCATGATTCAGACTCTAGTTTAGCCATGATTCAGACTCTGGTTTAGCCATGATTCAGACTCTAGTTTAGCCATGATTCAGACTCTGGTTTAGCCATGATTCAGACTCTATTTTAGCCATGCTTCAGACTATGGTTTAGCCATGATTCAGACTCCAGTTTAGCCATGATTCAGACTCTGGTTTAGCCATGATTCAGACTCTGGTTTAGCCATGATTCAGACTCTGGTTTAGCCATGATTCAGACGCTGGTTTAGCCATGATTCAGACTCTAGTTTAGCCATGATTCAGACTCTGGTTTAGCCATGATTCAGACTCTGGTTTAGCCATGATTCAAACTCTGGTTAAGCCATGATTCAAACTCTGGTTTAGCCATGATTCAAACTCTGGTTTAGCCATGATTCAGACGCTGGTTTAGCCATGATTCAGACTCTGGTTTAGCCATGATTCAGACTATGGTTTAGCCATGATTCAGACTATGGTTTAGCCATGATTCAAACTCTGGTTTAGCCATGATTCAGACTCTAGTTTAGCCATGATTCAGACTCTGGTTTAGCCATGATTCAGACTCTATTTTAGCCATGATTCAGACTATGGTTTAGCCATGATTCAGACGCTGGTTTAGCCATGATTCAGACGCTGGTTTAGCCATGATTCAGACGCTGGTTTAGCCATGATTGAAACTCTGGTTTAGCCATGATTCAAACTCTGGTTTAGCCATGATTCAGACGCTGGTTTAGCCATGATTCAGACTCTAGTTTAGCCATGATTCAGACTCTGGTTTAGCCATGATTCAGACTCTAGTTTAGCCATGATTCAGACTCTGGTTTAGCCATGATTCAGACTCTATTTTAGCCATGATTCAGACTATGGTTTAGCCATGATTCAGACTCCAGTTTTGCCATGATTCAGACTCTGGTTTAGCCATGATTCAGACTCTGGTTTAGCCATGATTCAGACTCTGGTTAAGCCATGATTCAGACTCTGGTTTAGCCATGATTTAAATTCTGGTTAAGCCATGATTCAGACTCTGGTTTAGCCATGATTCAAACTCTGGTTAAGCCATGATTCAAACTCTGGTTTAGCCATGATTCAAACTCTGGTTTAGCCATGATTCAGACGCTGGTTTAGCCATGATTCAGACTCTAGTTTAGCCATGATTCAGACTCTGGTTTAGCCATGATTCAGACTCTAGTTTAGCCATGATTCAGACTCTGGTTTAGCCATGATTCAGACTCTAGTTTAGCCATGATTCAGACTCTGGTTTAGCCATGATTCAGACTCTATTTTAGCCATGATTCAGACTCTGGTTTAGCCATGATTCAGACTCTATTTTAGCCATGATTCAGACTATGGTTTAGCCATGATTCAGACTCCAGTTTTAGCCATGATTCAGACTCTGGTTTAGCCATGATTCAGACTCTGGTTTAGCCATGATTCAGACTCTGTTTAAGCCATGATTCAGACTCTGGTTTAGCCATGATTTAAATTCTGGTTAAGCCATGATTCAGACTCTGGTTTAGCCATGATTCAGACTCTAGTTTAGCCATGATTCAGACTCTGGTTTAGCCATGATTCAGACTCTATTTTAGCCATGCTTCAGACTATGGTTTAGCCATGATTCAGACTCCAGTTTTGCCATGATTCAGACTCTGGTTTAGCCATGATTCAGACTCTGGTTTAGCCATGATTCAGACTCTGGTTAAGCCATGATTCAGACTCTGGTTTAGCCATGATTCAGACTCTGGTTTAGCCATGATTCAGACGCTGGTTTAGCCATGATTCAGACTCTGGTTTAGCCATGATTCAGACTCCAGTTTAGCCATGATTCAAGCTCATGGCTAAACCATGGTTTAGCCATGATTCAGACGCTGGTTTAGCCATGATTCAGACTCTAGGTTTAGCCATGATTCAGACTCTGGTTTAGCCATGATTCAGACTCTAGTTTAGCCATGATTCAGACTCTGGTTTAGCCATGATTCAGACTCTAGTTTAGCCATGATTCAGACTCTGGTTTAGCCATGATTCAGACTCTATTTTAGCCATGCTTCAGACTATGGTTTAGCCATGATTCAGACTCCAGTTTTAGCCATGATTCAGACTCTGGTTTAGCCATGATTCAGACTCTGGTTTAGCCATGATTCAGACTCTGGTTTAGCCATGATTCAGACGCTGGTTTAGCCATGATTCAGACTCTAGGTTTAGCCATGATTCAGACTCTGGTTTAGCCATGATTCAGACTCTGGTTTTAGCCATGATTCAAACTCTGGTTAAGCCATGATTCAAACTCTGGTTTAGCCATGATTCAAACTCTGGTTTAGCCATGATTCAGACGCTGGTTTAGCCATGATTCAGACTCTGGTTTAGCCATGATTCAGACTATGGTTTAGCCATGATTCAGACTATGGTTTAGCCATGATTCAAACTCTGGTTTAGCCATGATTCAGACTCTAGTTTAGCCATGATTCAGACTCTGGTTTAGCCATGATTCAGACTCTATTTTAGCCATGATTCAGACTATGGTTTAGCCATGATTCAGACGCTGGTTTAGCCATGATTCAGACGCTGGTTTAGCCATGATTCAGACGCTGGTTTAGCCATGATTGAAACTCTGGTTTAGCCATGATTCAAACTCTGGTTTAGCCATGATTCAGACGCTGGTTTAGCCATGATTCAGACTCTAGTTTAGCCATGATTCAGACTCTGGTTTAGCCATGATTCAGACTCTAGTTTAGCCATGATTCAGACTCTGGTTTAGCCATGATTCAGACTCTATTTTAGCCATGCTTCAGACTATGGTTTAGCCATGATTCAGACTCCAGTTTTGCCATGATTCAGACTCTGGTTTAGCCATGATTCAGACTCTGGTTAAGCCATGATTCAGACTCTGGTTTAGCCATGATTTAAATTCTGGTTAAGCCATGATTCAGACGCTGGTTTAGCCATGATTCAGACTCTAGTTTAGCCATGATTCAGACTCTGGTTTAGCCATGATTCAGACTCTAGTTTAGCCATGATTCAGACTCTGG
Organism: Macrostomum hystrix; assembly: GCA_950097015.1. Lineage (NCBI taxonomy): Eukaryota > Metazoa > Platyhelminthes > Macrostomidae > Macrostomum > Macrostomum hystrix. Next base: position 1,378,077 of record CATNEN010000026.1, read on the forward strand.
TTTAGCCATGATTCAGACTCTAGTTTAGCCATGATTCAGACTCTGGTTTAGCCATGATTCAGACTCTATTTTAGCCATGATTCAGACTCTGGTTTAGCCATGATTCAGACTCTATTTTAGCCATGATTCAGACTATGGTTTAGCCATGATTCAGACTCCAGTTTTGCCATGATTCAGACTCTGGTTTAGCCATGATTCAGACTCTGGTTTAGCCATGATTCAGACTCTGTTTAAGCCATGATTCAGACTCTGGTTTAGCCATGATTTAAATTCTGGTTAAGCCATGATTCAGACTCTGGTTTAGCCATGATTCAGACTCTAGTTTAGCCATGATTCAGACTCTGGTTTAGCCATGATTCAGACTCTATTTTAGCCATGCTTCAGACTATGGTTTAGCCATGATTCAGACTCCAGTTTTGCCATGATTCAGACTCTGGTTTAGCCATGATTCAGACTCTGGTTTAGCCATGATTCAGACTCTGGTTAAGCCATGATTCAGACTCTGGTTTAGCCATGATTCAGACTCTGGTTTAGCCATGATTCAGACGCTGGTTTAGCCATGATTCAGACTCTGGTTTAGCCATGATTCAGACTCCAGTTTAGCCATGATTCAGACTCTGGTTTAGCCATGATTCAGACTCTAGTTTAGCCATGATTCAGACTCTGGTTTAGCCATGATTCAGACTCTAGTTTAGCCATGATTCAGACTCTGGTTTAGCCATGATTCAGACTCTGGTTTAGCCATGATTCAGACTCTAGTTTAGCCATGATTCAGACTCTGGTTTAGCCATGATTCAGACTCTAGTTTAGCCATGATTCAGACTCTGGTTTAGCCATGATTCAGACTCTATTTTAGCCATGATTCAGACTCTGGTTTAGCCATGATTCAGACTCTATTTTAGCCATGATTCAGACTATGGTTTAGCCATGATTCAGACGCTGGTTTAGCCATGATTCAGACGCTGGTTTAGCCATGATTCAGACGCTGGTTTAGCCATGATTGAAACTCTGGTTTAGCCATGATTCAAACTCTGGTTTAGCCATGATTCAGACGCTGGTTTAGCCATGATTCAGACTCTAGTTTAGCCATGATTCAGACTCTGGTTTAGCCATGATTCAGACTCTAGTTTAGCCATGATTCAGACTCTGGTTTAGCCATGATTCAGACTCTATTTTAGCCATGCTTCAGACTATGGTTTAGCCATGATTCAGACTCTAGTTTAGCCATGATTCAGACTCTGGTTTAGCCATGATTCAGACTCTGGTTTAGCCATGATTCAGACTCTAGTTTAGCCATGATTCAGACTCTGGTTTAGCCATGATTCAGACTATGGTTTAGCCATGATTCAAACTCTGGTTTAGCCATGATTCAGACTCTAGTTTAGCCATGATTCAGACTCTGGTTTAGCCATGATTCAGACTCTATTTTAGCCATGATTCAGACTATGGTTTAGCCATGATTCAGACGCTGGTTTAGCCATGATTCAGACGCTGGTTTAGCCATGATTGAAACTCTGGTTTAGCCATGATTCAAACTCTGGTTTAGCCATGATTCAGACGCTGGTTTAGCCATGATTCAGACTCTAGTTTAGCCATGATTCAGACTCTGGTTTAGCCATGATTCAGACTCTAGTTTAGCCATGATTCAGACTCTGGTTTAGCCATGATTCAGACTCTATTTTAGCCATGCTTCAGACTATGGTTTAGCCATGATTCAGACTCCAGTTTTGCCATGATTCAGACTCTGGTTTAGCCATGATTCAGACTCTGGTTTAGCCATGATTCAGACTCTGGTTAAGCCATGATTCAGACTCTGGTTTAGCCATGATTTAAATTCTGGTTAAGCCATGATTCAGACTCTGGTTTAGCCATGATTCAAACTCTGGTTAAGCCATGATTCAAACTCTGGTTTAGCCATGATTCAAACTCTGGTTTAGCCATGATTCAGACGCTGGTTTAGCCATGATTCAGACTCTAGTTTAGCCATGATTCAGACTCTGGTTTAGCCATGATTCAGACTCTAGTTTAGCCATGATTCAGACTCTGGTTTAGCCATGATTCAGACTCTAGTTTAGCCATGATTCAGACTCTGGTTTAGCCATGATTCAGACTCTATTTTAGCCATGATTCAGACTCTGGTTTAGCCATGATTCAGACTCTATTTTAGCCATGATTCAGACTATGGTTTAGCCATGATTCAGACTCCAGTTTTGCCATGATTCAGACTCTGGTTTAGCCATGATTCAGACTCTGGTTTAGCCATGATTCAGACTCTGTTTAAGCCATGATTCAGACTCTGGTTTAGCCATGATTTAAATTCTGGTTAAGCCATGATTCAGACTCTGGTTTAGCCATGATTCAGACTCTAGTTTAGCCATGATTCAGACTCTGGTTTAGCCATGATTCAGACTCTATTTTAGCCATGCTTCAGACTATGGTTTAGCCATGATTCAGACTCTGGTTTAGCCATGATTCAGACTCTATTTTAGCCATGCTTCAGACTATGGTTTAGCCATGATTCAGACTCCAGTTTTGCCATGATTCAGACTCTGGTTTAGCCATGATTCAGACTCTGGTTTAGCCATGATTCAGACTCTGGTTTAGCCATGATTCAGACGCTGGTTTAGCCATGATTCAGACTCTAGTTTAGCCATGATTCAGACTCTGGTTTAGCCATGATTCAGACTCTGGTTTTGCCATGATTCAAACTCTGGTTAAGCCATGATTCAAACTCTGGTTTAGCCATGATTCAAACTCTGGTTTAGCCATGATTCAGACGCTGGTTTAGCCATGATTCAGACTCTGGTTTAGCCATGATTCAGACTATGGTTTAGCCATGATTCAGACTATGGTTTAGCCATGATTCAAACTCTGGTTTAGCCATGATTCAGACTCTAGTTTAGCCATGATTCAGACTCTGGTTTAGCCATGATTCAGACTCTATTTTAGCCATGATTCAGACTATGGTTTAGCCATGATTCAGACGCTGGTTTAGCCATGATTCAGACGCTGGTTTAGCCATGATTCAGACGCTGGTTTAGCCATGATTGAAACTCTGGTTTAGCCATGATTCAAACTCTGGTTTAGCCATGATTCAGACGCTGGTTTAGCCATGATTCAGACTCTAGTTTAGCCATGATTCAGACTCTGGTTTAGCCATGATTCAGACTCTAGTTTAGCCATGATTCAGACTCTGGTTTAGCCATGATTCAGACTCTATTTTAGCCATGCTTCAGACTATGGTTTAGCCATGATTCAGACTCCAGTTTTGCCATGATTCAGACTCTGGTTTAGCCATGATTCAGACTCTGGTTAAGCCATGATTCAGACTCTGGTTTAGCCATGATTTAAATTCTGGTTAAGCCATGATTCAGACGCTGGTTTAGCCATGATTCAGACTCTAGTTTAGCCATGATTCAGACTCTGGTTTAGCCATGATTCAGACTCTAGTTTAGCCATGATTCAGACTCTGGTTTAGCCATGATTCAGACTCTAGTTTAGCCATGATTCAGACTCTGGTTTAGCCATGATTCAGACTCTATTTTAGCCATGATTCAGACTCTGGTTTAGCCATGATTCAGACTCTATTTTAGCCATGATTCAGACTATGGTTTAGCCATGATTCAGACTCCAGTTTTGCCATGATTCAGACTCTGGTTTAGCCATGATTCAGACTCTGGTTTAGCCATGATTCAGACTCTGTTTAAGCCATGATTCAGACTCTGGTTTAGCCATGATTTAAATTCTGGTTAAGCCATGATTCAGACTCTGGTTTAGCCATGATTCAGACTCTAGTTTAGCCATGATTCAGACTCTGGTTTAGCCATGATTCAGACTCTATTTTAGCCATGCTTCAGACTATGGTTTAGCCATGATTCAGACTCCAGTTTTGCCATGATTCAGACTCTGGTTTAGCCATGATTCAGACTCTGGTTTAGCCATGATTCAGACTCTGGTTAAGCCATGATTCAGACTCTGGTTTAGCCATGATTCAGACTCTGGTTTAGCCATGATTCAGACGCTGGTTTAGCCATGATTCAGACTCTGGTTTAGCCATGATTCAGACTCCAGTTTAGCCATGATTCAGACTCTGGTTTAGCCATGATTCAGACTCTAGTTTAGCCATGATTCAGACTCTGGTTTAGCCATGATTCAGACTCTAGTTTAGCCATGATTCAGACTCTGGTTTAGCCATGATTCAGACTCTATTTTAGCCATGCTTCAGACTATGGTTTAGCCATGATTCAGACTCCAGTTTTGCCATGATTCAGACTCTGGTTTAGCCATGATTCAGACTCTGGTTTAGCCATGATTCAGACTCTGGTTTAGCCATGATTCAGACGCTGGTTTAGCCATGATTCAGACTCTAGTTTAGCCATGATTCAGACTCTGGTTTAGCCATGATTCAGACTCTGGTTTTGCCATGATTCAAACTCTGGTTAAGCCATGATTCAAACTCTGGTTTAGCCATGATTCAAACTCTGGTTTAGCCATGATTCAGACGCTGGTTTAGCCATGATTCAGACTCTGGTTTAGCCATGATTCAGACTATGGTTTAGCCATGATTCAGACTATGGTTTAGCCATGATTCAGACTATGGTTTAGCCATGATTCAAACTCTGGTTTAGCCATGATTCAGACTCTGGTTTAGCCATGATTCAGACGCTGGTTTAGCCATGATTCAGACTCTGGTTTAGCCATGATTTAAACTCAGGTTTAGCCATGATTCAGACTCTGGTTTAGCCATGATTTAAACTCTGGTTTAGCCATGATTCAGACTCTGGTTTAGCCATGATTCAGACGCTGGTTTAGCCATGATTCAAACTCTGGTTTAGCCATGCTTCAAACTCTGGTTTAGCCATGATTAAAACTCTGGTTTAGCCATGATTTAAACTCTGGTTTAGCCATGATTTAAACTCTGGTTTAGCCATGATTCAAGCTCTGGTTTCGCCATGATTCAGACTATGGTTTAGCCATGATTCAGACGCTGGTTTAGCCATGATTCAGACTCTATTGTTGCAATGATTCAAACTCAGATTTGCTATGATTTATGATATTTTATTTACGAAATGAAAAAAATAAATCAAAATAATCTTCAATCACTACTGGCTGAAAATTAGTTTAAATGATTTGACGCAGTGCAGAATCGAACCCTAGCCTAGCCTATAACCTATTCCTAGTGCCTACACATCGGCTATTCCGACTGTAGGTTAGTGGGTGCAAAAATCAGCCTTATAAAATGAATTCTCAAAGTTCTGGCTTTGTACAATAAAGTAAGAAAATAGAGTACACTCAGTCTGGCGGTTGGTTGTGTACATTTATTTCCAATTTGTCTCCAGAGTGCAGGCTTCAAATTCAATCAGCTAGGGGTTGTTGCGCAATTTGACGATGCAATTCTAATTCAGTGGCAGTGAGTAAAATTCTCAATAGGCTAAGATGGTTTGACCTTTGAAAAATCATGTTTTTCGAATATTTAATCCCCTTAGCAATAAAGTTAAGCTTAATAAAAATACGTGTACAATTGTCCCCATATTTAGCATCTTTTGGTGAAGAAATGGTGAAAATCGGTTGAGCCGTTCGGAAGAAAATCAATTACAAGCAAGCAAGCAAGCAAGCAAGCATTTCATTTTTAGTATAGTGGAAGACAGACAGACTTTAGAGATTTAGTATAGTTGGATTAACATGCTACTTACTCGACTAAATACACCCAACATACTACTTACCTTACCTAATGTACATGTAATGTAATGTAATGTAATGTACTATTTAAAAATAAAAATGTATTAACTCTTCACTACACACAAACTCACCTGTATCTATTAGCGACGCATAGAGACAATTGCAAGGTTAACAAATCCAAGCAAGCGATGGCCGAACACTCTCGATCCTGTGTAATGGGACTGGAATCGGTGAGTTGGGCTAGCAGATCTGACAGCTGGCGCAGGCAGCGGTCTGTGAGTTCGATGCAATACGGAGCAGTTAGATTCCTGGCGCGGCTAAAACGCCAGCCAATCAGAGTTGAGCTAGAATTCAGCAGGGCTAGGCCGGAGAATTCGCCAACTGCTAAGCGAACTGGCTGCTGCTGCTGAGTCGCCAGCTGACGCGGCTTCAGTTGCAACGCCTGAGGATTAACTGAATCTTGAGTCTGAGCTTGAGTTTTATCGCCAGCGCTGGCCCAGTTCTCCAGGTAGCTGCAAGTTTGGATGAGTTGCGACAACTGCACAATGGGGATCTGGGAAAGACACAGTGACGAACTGAGGATCGTTTCTCATGGCGATCCCGAGCTGGGGATCTGGGAAAACATGGACTACATAATGAGGATCTGGGAAGACAGGGACTAGAAAATGAGGATCTTGAATTGTGGCCCTTACGATGCTAAGTATCTGGCAATACTTAACTACTTAACTAGACCTACATATGCAAGTCTTAGCAAGTCCAATAAGCAGACAAAATTATCAAACTAATCTAAAAAATAACACTGACCAGGTCCAACCGCTACGGACGCCACCGTTATCGACGAAGCTGCCGCTATCATTGGCTCCGTCGTCGCTGCGGTCATCGTGGAAAGAGTAAAACGGGCCGTCGCAACCCAAATACAAGCCGGCCACTTGGGCAGTTGCGAAAACCCGAACAAAGACCTGATGATGCTGCTGCTGCTGCGGCTGCGGCCCAGCTGAGCAGCAAGATCCATTGCGACAATTCTCCGTGTAGGAGTACACCCGCCGACTGCGAGTCAGGGCGAAATAACTGGCGTCGCTGACAACCAAGCAGGTGATCTGCTCGCCCTCCGGAGCCGCCAGGTTCAGCGCTGTCAAACTGCCGCCGGTGGGCTTCAAGCGCGACTGATGCCGGCAGGCCTCGGAATGATTGAAATGCCAAACGCTGGCCGACGCTGGGCCGTATCTGACGGTGCGATCAGAGTCGCCGCAGGCCAGCATGTCGCCTGGCCGCATGTCGCGTGGCAACAGGGCCAGGTCTGGCGAGATCTGCCGGGGTGGGGAGAGAATTCGACGAGTAGGAGATTTGCATTTCTGAGAATGGTCATCAATTCCAAAGATGAACAATAGTTTTTTCTACGAAAATATGTAATCAAATTTCAAATTACTCGATTTAAAAATATGAATCCCATAAAAAATCTGACAATTGTCTCAGTCTCAATTGAGTAGGAATAACACAAATATTACGGGTTGCGGGCAATGGCACATCATTTGGTGACACTAGACCCGCAGCCAGCGAGGAGGCAATTCCGCCCATTTTGCTGACTCCTGAGCACACACGCACACCGAGACTGTACCCAGGCATACACTCACACTGCAGGTGTGTACATCTGCCCTGACTTTCTCATCGTCAGGCAGTGTACACTCTCACTGTGCCTGGGAGGTTGACCCACAAGGGCGTAAATTGCACGACAAGCCCCCAAGCCTTCTCTCCGCGGCTGAGAGAGACAACCACGTTGGTCTCTCTGCTACTCCACACCCCAAATTGAACATTAAGTATCCCATTCGAAATTGAGTAGGGATTACAGAAGAAAGACCAAGCTATTTCAAACCAATAGGGAAAGACCCCACTGCCTACTTCACGACAGCTCCAAAACCGAATGACCGATTTTCCGAGTCAGAATCGTCGAGATATTCAGCGATCTTGTCGAAAAACCTGGTGACAAGAACCAGTAACATTGCTCTGCATAAACTTCTATAAGCGAATCCGTTTTGAAATCCATCCGACTCACCTTGGACTCAGCGGTCAACGGAAGCGTCACTTTGCACGGCTCGGCGTTGGCGCATTTGAGCACAAAAGCGACGTGCCTCGAGCCGCAGGTTAGGCCGGAGATTGAGGCGCCAACAGCCCCGGTGAAAATCTCTGACGGCCAACAGTCCAGACGAACTAGACTGCCGCAGGCATCGCCTCCGCCAGTGTCATAGACTAACAACTTCTGGCCAGCGTGAGTAGCGATGACGAGTAGATGACCGCGCCTGTAAGCAGCAATGTCAAATATGTCCGGTTCTGATAGTTTCCGAGCTGGCGAATCAAACGAGCTGTAGATCAGAGCCCCAACTGCGGGCTGGAGTAGGGCGACGAAATTCGCCCCAGTTGCCACCTTGGAGATGGCAGCCGATGGTGCTTGCAGTCGGCGAACCAGCCGACCAGACGGGCCGTACTGCATCAGCGTCAGTCGACGATTCGCTTCTTCGTTCTCTTCGTCGACAGCGTCGACTAGAAGAAATTCACTATCAACATTTTCAGCTTCTACAACCTCCGAAGACGTTGTCGCTGTCGCCGATTCATTCGGCGCTCGCCGATTTGCCGCCGTAGAAAACATCGGCGAAGCCGACGACAATCGTCGAACTGCCAGGCAGTCCAGAAAGCACATTATGTGGCAAGTCGCTTGACGGAGGTCGACATTCGGCGAACTGCTGGGCAGACGCCAGTGCTGAATCGGTTGCCAGGCGGGCGAGCTCGGCAAGGCGTCGCGTTGACTCGCCTGGAGACGGCGAAGCAAGCCGAGCAGTGGCGCCTGGGACAATCGGTTTGGCTTGGCGGCACGGCGGAGCTCCGACAGGCTCTGGACGAGGTCTAACAGAGCGGAGAGGCGGCCCTCCTGAGTACATGTTAATTAGGGGACTGTGAGTAGGCGCAGCTATATAATACTATTTAGTTGAATGATTTTGATTCGTGAACTCATGCGAGAGCTCAAATTCTCAGCCCATAGAATATTTTTTGTGTTAATAATAGTCTTTTTTCGCATGAGGGCTGCAGGCACAATGGCACACCATTTGGTGGCGTGCAGCAGCACGCAGCCAGCGAGGAGGCAATGCTGCCTATTTCGCTGACTCCTGAGCACACACGCACACAGATATTGTACGCAGACACACGCTCACACTGTTGTGTACATCTGCACTGACTTCCTTATCGTCAGGCAGTGTACACTCACTGTGCCCTGGAGGTTGGCCCTCAAGGGCGTAAATTTCACGACAAGAACCCAAGCCTTCTTGCCGCGGCTGCGCCTCAAATGAATGTGGCCTCGTCGCGGAATCGAGCTCAGGGACCTTGGTGACTAGGACTAAATAGAAGTGCAGCAGGTAAGCAGCTGACCTGAAAGTGCAGATGCACCAATAGCGCCAGGCAGACCCGGCGAATCCCGCCGGGAGCCTCCGCTGAGAAGGCCGCCTCGCGCAGAAACGACGCGCCTCGTTCAAAGATGCCCAGCCAGGGCGAGGCGGCCGGTTCGCCGCTCAGTCTGGCCTTACCGAACGGCAGCTGTTCAACTTGACGCAGTAAATCATCTAGGAGCTCCTGGCACATCGCTAAATCGGAGCCGGAGGCTCCGGCCGGTTGGCACCAGGAGCGGCGCAGGAAGGCGAAGGCGAAAGAGGCTCCGCAGTTGGCGAAGACTTCGCCGAGAGAGCGTGGATTATGAGTCGCCGACGTCGCTGAGATTGGCAACGATAATTCAGCTGGCAGAAGGTCGACAAAATTCGACGAATCGTCGAGATTATTCAAAAACAAATCGACCGTTAATTCTTCGTTGATTGGAGCAAAATCGGCGTTACCGTCGGCTGCAGTTGAATGGCCGCAGCGGCCGTCTAGAATTTCTGCGTGGCGCGGCAGAAGTTCTCGGAGCAGGCGGTCACAATAGGGACTCGCCGTGCCCACACTGCAAATAGAGAAATCCGCCTTTATTTTAACCTAATTCAAGTTTCTTTCATTAAACCGTAGCTGGATAAAGACCACTTTCATGAATTCGGATATTATTATGGATAAAGACTAACTTCAGAAACAGGTTTAGGATAAAGAACCACTTTAAAAACAAGCTTTATGATAAGGACCCCACTTCATAAAACTAGTTTTAGGATAAAAAAACGCTTTAACAACTAGCTTTAGGATAAAGACCAACATCAGAAACTAGCTTAGGGTAAAGACCCATTTAGAAAATAGTTTTTAGGATAAAGACCCACTTCAGAAACCGGTTTAGAATAGAGACCCACTTCAGAAAACTGATTTAGGATAAAGACCCACTTCAGAAACAATATTTAGGATAAAGACTCACTTCAAAAACTGAAATGAAGATTCATGAAGAACCAAAAAATCGTTAAGGCCAGAACTCCATAGCAAGAAAGAAAGTCCTACCGGTGCCCGATCTGCACGGCTAACACTCGCAACTCGTCCGCCCGCTGACGGCAGAACTGGGCGCTCCGATCTGAAGCCCGACTGGCCGAGGCGGACCACAAGGCGGCCGGGTGTGGCAGCGCGTCATCTCCGCTAACAATGACTGACCTGCCACCGCCAGCAACAGCTGCCGTCACTGCTGGCATCAAACGATTGGCATTGCTGTCGCTGCTACCGAATCCACAGCTGTCAACCAGCTCTGGCATTAGAAGAAATTCGATGTGATCGCCGCCGATGCCGACGCCATTGTCGGCAGTAGCTGTGCCACCTCCGACACGTGCTGAGGCAGCATTTTGTCGAATTATTCTATAGGCTTGACATTCCGGCGATGCAATCCAGCGATTCCATGTGGCATCCTCTGCTGGCTGCATTGCTGGCAAAATATTTAGCAAACAATTTGGCGCTAAAAATAAAGAGCAAGTTGCTAATGCTTAATAATTTTTTTTTCAAAATTCAATGTGCTTTACTTTACTGATAAACTAAGGTGTGTTCTTATTAATACTAAGTTAAACCATACTTAAACTATTTAAGATAAATGAATTAATAATGCTTATAACAAATATGCCTGGTTATATCATCACCAGCCCTCCTAAGTATAGATTAAGGTGGTTAATATGATACATGACAGATAAAACAATAACCTAACAGTTCTATATGGATTATCTAATTGGGTTAGGAAGCTAATCAAAAAGGTTACAAGACTTTTCATGGGTAAAAATAAGAAAGTATGTAACTGACAACTGAATTTATTTACAGAGGTACCATTTTAATAAAAAAATATCTAGAAAACATTACAAGCCAATTGAGATATGGGGTAGAATAAATTGACAACAGCTACAACTTGCTTACAACACATTTTTTAGTATTTATTGTAAGCATTTGCTTATCTAATTAATTGATGCAGGTGGGGTCGACACAATAAATAATAATACAAAATAAGTATATTTAAAGGAAAATACTAAAATATAAGACTTATCTATAACTTCATAATACACATTTTATAATTTAAACAGTAAAATATTTTTACATTGAATTATAACTGATTTACAAAATATAAGGATGCCAAAAAAATCAACTACCTAGTCATTTATATTGGTTGGAAATGGGCAAGTGTGCTATCTGCATAGAGCTTTTAGGCAGTCATTTTGTTTGAGTGTCTATCATATAGGTCATAGAGTGCAAAAATTGCTTAGTATAATGTCTTAGAGGTTTGTACAACAAATATGTAGTTGATTTCATAATAAAATAAGAAAATACTATACACAGCAAACATATTATGATGAGCTATTTTATATTAGCATTATCTACTATTTGATTTTAACTTATTTTTAAAACAATATTATAAATTAGAATTTTTTTCTAATTTATATTTTTGTGCTTGTGCTTATTTTTTATTCACATACAACATTCATATCTATATACTGTTGATTGATTCATTTAAATAGTTTTTAACCTTTGTCACGAATTATTTAGAATATACGAGTGTATATGTTTTTTTAAACATTATTAACATGAAGATATAAGAAATATTTAAAAAAGCTTGTCAAGGACAGGGACATTTGTCTGGCATCCCCCAACAGCTGAAGCAAAGCACAAACAAGCTAGGGGTTAGTACAATATAATGATTAGATCGATCATCCAGTCTATTTATATGAAATGTATTTTTTGCTAATATTCTAATCATCTGAAAGCTATGAACGAATTCTTTTGTGAGTTCAGACTCAATACTCAACAAAACTACTTTCTCCAAATTAACTATTGCTGGAAGCTTTAACAGTCCATAAATGTATCGCAATTAATAAAAGATAAAGCGTGTTGCATTTATCTTTATTGTTGACAAAATATACTTTCAAAACGATAAGTACTTTGTACTAATATAGTTTTTACACCTATATCGTTTGGCAGTATTGATTGGTTGTTTCCTAGAATACGCAATGTTCGCCTTAAGTTAAAAATTACATTGCAATCTGTATTTTAATACACAAGTCTATATTAAAAAATCGCTTTACTTTTTTTAATTTATGTAAGTTTATTTAACTAATCTAAATATTTCTCAGACTAGTAATATCTAAAAGTTTATTTTTTGTTATTGCGAATGCTGCTAAGACAAATATATTTAGTTTTGTGGCTTCTGCTGAATTTAATGTTTTGTGTTACCGAATTGCCTTTAACAACAAAAATAAAACTTGTAAAGTAATGGCAACAGAGGAAAATTTCCCTCCTGAAAACCCCGGTAATTTTTTTAGATTGTTTTGCTTTTTGTAGCTTCTCATCTAAAAATTTTTTGCAGTTATTGCGAGTATGGTAGGCTTATAATATGCATGCAATGATAGCAATATTGAAACAATCATTCTTCTTATAATGTGACAAATTTAGTAGCTTTTGTCTATCTATCCATCCATCTATTATGATTACTCAACGTATATTTTAGAAGATGCAGCAGTGCTGGAACTAAAGAAGCGAATTTCTGATGCATTCGAGATATTTGACCACGAAGCCAATCAAACTGTCGATGTGCGAGAAGTTGGAACCATCATTCGTTCGCTTGGCTGCTGCCCGACTGAAGGCGAACTTCATGACATTCTAAAAGAAATGGAGGAAGAGGAACCACTTCCATACGTCACTTTTGATGCGTTTCTCGGCGTTGCGCTAAAAATTCTACAGGAGAAGCGCTATAAGCCTGCCCTAGAAGATCAACTATTAAAGGCGTTTAAAGTCTTGGACATCGAGAATAATGGATATCTCACTAAAGAAGAAATTGAAAAGTACATGGTAGAGGAAGGTAGATGAAACGATTAAGCTATTATCATATTATATAATAGTATGCAGCATTCTTCGATTCAATTTAATTTGCAAATTGGCTGATTTTTAGGCGAGCCATTCTCCACAGAGGAACTGGAAGAGATGCTCTCGGCCGCCATTGATCCGGAGAAGGGCACCGTAGTCTACAAGGAGTATGTGCCTCTGCTGGTTGTTGATGACGTCGTCTGAATCAGATTTTTTGCTTCTTTTGTGAATTTGGCTAGACTCCAATTATAGAGTCGGAAAATTCAGAAAAATAATCTGTGTCGCTTTGTGACTTGTATAATAAGCTTAATTTTTCGAAAAATGCTATACTATATGCGTGTTTTTTATAAATTCAACATTTTGCAGTGACTGAAGCAAAGAAATCGATACTTGCTGTTGTAATTTAAAACTTTTAATTATTTGCTTTAGTAACATTAGCTTCCGATGGAGTACTTATGAAGTCATGATACCTGTACATGTCAACCAGTTATCAACCTATACTCGTGGACTATTTAGGGATTTCACTGACCTTCAAAACTATCCGATATTCTCATACACGAAATTTTTTTAAACTAGAAAATGTGATAACTTTGCAACGGAATGTGATTAAGAAACGTCACGATTCACTCGAAGATAGATAACACATTTTAATTATCTTTTAAGTTTGCACTCGTAAAATAATAACATATTAAACACCTCTCGAAGAGCATCTCAGATGGGATTGGCTGCAGCTACGAGTAGTTCTGTTGCCGCAGTAGAGGTTTTAGCCTAGTGGTTAGAGCGTCGGACTCACGACTTGAAGGTCGGGGGTTCGATTTTTGACTCCACTGGAACAATTTGTGTCCTTTAGCAAGACACTTAACTCTGCATTGCTTCAGTTCACCTAGCTGTTAAATGGGTACCAGCATTAGCTGGGATAATTGAGGGTGGGTGTGGCGTCCCCCAGTCCATAGACTGATCAGCCGTATGCAGCCTTCAGATGCGCCGCGCCATAACTGCGGCAGTGCTGTCGGCTGCAAATCTGGCCCAATGGGGCAGGTGTAATTTGTTGTGCGTCAAGCACTTTTGTCGTTCCACTTAGTTTCAGCCGCCCACCATAGTAATCCGTTTGTTGCTGTTTGCCCTTGTTCTCACCCTCAGTCGACAACGCTGTCTATGTTCCATCCCACCGGGCATTTGTTTTTGCGGACCTCTCCTGCGATTCAATCGAAAGAACTACGCGCAGAATAAAACATGAGCAGAGCCCCCTTCTAGCAATTTGTGCATCTCGCTTTGAGACGATCTGAAACCTCAACGAGTGGTCTTCAATACATAACATAATTAATTATTGTTAATATTATTATTATCATTATCATTGTTGCCGCAGCTCATGGATAGGTGAATCCGTAGGCCATGACCTCGCAAAGGGTCAGGATGCCAAGTTTCTCGATTCGAAGCTTACTGCCGAAAGTGTTGCAGGTAAAGTTGGCCACAAGGAAACTGTTGGTAAAGTTCGCCCGGTAACACACAAAGCCGTCCACAAGGATGTTGAAGATGTTGAGCCTTTCACCATGGCTGTCTTGCCTGTTGTAGATGGTGACGAAGGTCACGAGTGACGAGGCAGCCATTGTGGCCTCCCACCACTGGGTGGCATTGTGATCCGTGCGAGTGCATGTTCCCGTGGTCATGTTCATGTCGGTGTTTCCGTCTATGGCAGAGTCGCACCCCCTGCCGTTCTCAACGGAGCTCTGGGAGCAGCCCGCAAAGGTCAGCTTCTTCACTCCTGCGGAGGGTTTCAGATCGGGTTGGGAAGTTTACAGTAGGACTACCAAGCCATTTTGCCGCCCGTTTTTATACCAAGGGGGGAGGATTCCCCCCCCCGTATATCCGCCCGGTGTGTGAATTTTTTGGCAGCGCCTGAATGCGAACATTGTGCTAACATTGGGTGGTGACTGATTGGTTAACAGACTAGGCGATGGTGTACTGTGGTTGAGCTGCGCCTTATATTTTGGCTTGAGCAGTGAAACTGGAGAAATTCGCGTCAGGGACGCGTCAGTGACCTATTTCCACCAGTTGTAGCCCTTGAAGGTCCAGCAAATCCGTCTAGATAAAGGACCACAGACCACAGAAGACGGAGTTAAATTTTGAAGGCCTGGCAAGGCCGCACTGAGGCACAGTGCTTATTCGTGTATAGGGGTGTATGAAATACACTAGCGCTAATGGGAAAAATCTGACCTACGGCCAGAACCATTGAATATCTCGACGGTCTGAAGAACTGGAGACTTGATTATTGTTTCAGAAGATACGCAACAAAAATTTGGCCCGTGTTCTCAAGTTTCGCTTGGTTGCGTTGCTCCGTTCGGCTGCAGCACAAATAACTGTCAGGGGGGAAATTTCCCCTTGGTAGCTCTACTGTTTATAAGCCTAGCACTCTTTGAGTCACGTGGCACAGAAGGCAGCCCTTACCGAGTGAGAAAATATCGCACGGCAGCGCGGTGCCGGTCCAAGCGCTGGCATTGAGGAACGCCGGCATGTCGAACAGCCGACAAGCTCCGAGCAGCCAGTAGAAGCCGAAGCAGTTGGCCGCCAGACTGCAGACAAGGCTGCAGCCACGCTGGTTGCCAGCCGGCTGAGCGAGAAAGCTTGGCGGCGCTGCGGTGCTGCCGGAGCCGACGCTCTCGAAGCTGACACCCTTGCCGAGCATGTCAGCCGCAGCGGGCAGCAGAACCGCCAGGCAGCAGGCTGCGAGTGCAAATATCTCAGCAGCTCTGGGACGCATAATGGCCAGTTGGGATCGCTTCAGGATTTGGCCAGAACAGACAGGACGGGAGTAAATGGTCGCATGGATTTTTTGTCTCCGCTTTTTTCCCGCAGTCGTTTGCTTTTCAGCGTTTCTTGGGTGCCATGGTGACAGATTGGCTAGAAGGAAGCAGGCCAAGGGATTGACAGTGGGAGCCGTAAATTGACGGTTGGATAGGCTTGATGTGGACTTAAGCAAAGAGCTTAGCAAGCTACAGCTTCTGTCTGTAAGTTCTCTCATCGCGACAAGTTGCAATTAGTTGCAGTTTGTTAGTTGCAAGCGTTTCTCGATTGCATCTGGCTGCTTAAGCCAGATTTTTTTTACATTTTTTCGGCCTTAGCTACCATTATAAGATCGTGAATGGATCTCACCTAAAGTTGTATTCGTTGACGATTCCGCTTTATTTCAAATTACGAGCTATGACCTTTGTACCTTCCTCACTACTGCTGAGTAGTACGAAGTATCTATGGTAAATAAAGTTATATAATTTACAGACGCCTAACTACCTGTATGAGTTGTTCATAACTCTGCGTTGCAGTAATTGTGCAACGCGACTGCCCGCATTATCGATGACAATAATGCACAGGTAGGGACCTCGGCAACTAAAGCATGGAATTGTCCCACGGTGGGTAAGCATGATCGCATGCATGCATGGGAACTGTTAGAGCAACGCGCATCCAGATAACTCGCGGGCCGTATTAGCCACTTATCCTTTCTGTCTCGATTGAAATCACCTGACTTCGTTTCTGGCATCGGGGCTGGCTAGCAGCGGGGGGAGGGGCTCTGGTTGCTTTGCCAGCAAGACACCATGCGAACAGATAGAGGAGCCAGATTCTGGCCCTGGGACCCACTTGCCATTCCAGACATGCTGCATTCTCTGCGACTGCGGCCTCGGCAGGGGTGCGCGGACTGGGCAAGGCGACGCAGGGCTACTTCGACCAACTCGACCTGCCACGCCCCCCACTGTCTGCTATCGCAGCCTTGACTACGACGAGCACTGTGGGGGGCGGAGAATTAGGGGAAGACAGCATGGAGAAGAGCTGATTTGGGATTGAGGGGCAGGGTGCAGAGAGAGGACCCGTGGGAGTGGAGCAGCGGTCACTCTCACCTAGTCGCTAAGGCTGGCTTCCTGGAGATGGTGTCGCGAAGGACAGCACAAGCGTGTACGTCACATGCAGCAGCAGCTTAGGGTGTTGGCAAAGCTATAGCAGCCTTCCGCGGCCGGCGGACCCCGCCGGGTGATTGACAAAAACAAAAAAGCGTCTACCCCCCGTCCTGCGTCCGCAGATTGAGAAAACAAAGACCTGTGGGAATTAAGAAAAAAGTGGGGAAAACGCCCTAGGGGTTGGGCGGTGTTTTCGAATGCGCACAGAAGTGGGACAACCTTATGCTTGTGGGATTGGGATTCGGGCGGAGATGCGTTGTAAAATGGGGCATCTGGTTTCCTCCCTCCGGATTCTTCCATGCGCCCACCCCCAAGATGTCTATGGCGCAACTGGTACCCCCTAGTCATCTATTTGTCTTTCGAGTTCTGTGTTGTGAATTCCAGCCATTTTCCTGTTTCCAGTCCTGCAGAAGCATTTTATAGCAGCGCTTGATGAAGTAGCTCGCCATGTCGAGTGATGGAGGGACCATGCATAGGACTTTGTTTACCATTAAGCAAAAAATTGTCAACCCAAATCAAAGGGAAGCAATCAACAAAAACTTGCTGAATTCTTGTATTGAACTGCGTGGACACCTGTCCGCTTTGCGAATTGAAACATTCAGTCAAAATTGGCGTCACAATATTTTCCATGCCTGGAAATTTCGTCAAGACATTTTCACTTAGTTTAAAACCTCGCGTCGGTAAAACCTCCCATCGGTAAAACCTCCCGTCGGTAAAACCTCCCGTCGGTAGAACCTCCCGTCGGTAGAACCTCCCGTCGGTAGAACCTCCCGTCGGTAGAACCTCCCGTCGGTAGAACCTCCCGTCGGTAGAACCTCCCGTCGGTAGAACCTCCCGTCGGTAGAACCTCCCGTCCGTACCTCCGTCGGTAGAACCTCCCGTCAGTAAAACCTCCCGTCGGTAGAACCTCCCAAATTTGATGTTTGCATATTTCTGTACTCGTCCTCTGAATGACACACTTAGTGCCAGTAGCCAAGTGGCCATTGATACTGACTTACGCGGACGGACCGCCCGTCAATGCGGCCATAGCTTGACGCTGAGAGGCAGCTGGACACGCTAAAAGCTACGCGCAGGGGGCTGGTTGGCGCTGGTCAGCCAAAGGGCTTAATTAAAGCTTAGAGCTTGGCCAAGGTTGCCAACCATGGGTCGCGGCTTTTTCGAAGCTAAAGGATGAATTCGAAAAGTGTTTCAAGCTTCACAGTCTTTTAGTATTTCTTCAGTTCGGGTTAGCCCAAGAATTTGCAACTGTTAGGGGGTGGTGAGGCCCTATACAGGATGCGGAAACTATGGCACTGCTGGGAAACATTTTTTAGCGGGAGTTCAAAAATGCTTCTCTAGTATTCTCTCTGAACTGTCTATTGCGTTCGCTGTCTCCTTAACAACAACTGTCCGATTCTCCCATCGCAACCCAGCGCTGGAATAGTTGGTTTGGCAGGCCGCATGGACATGTCAGAGAATTAAACTAGACATTCCCGACGGCCCTTTAAACCCCTTCCTCTATTGAGCCATGGGCAATGAATGATCCTTAGTTTTTAATAATCCCTTTCCCACGGTAAGATAAATGTTCAGCCTCTTGTTGACTGTAATCCCTGCTGCTAAATGTCGCGTTGCACAACAACAATGAATTAAAGCTTTCCCATACATTTTTCGGAAATGAATGGAAAAACTTCCGGAAAAAAGTGTAACTTTTCATCGATTCATGTTGTAGGAATTCGGTTGCATATTTAGGGCATAGGCCTATGCCCTAAGGAGATTATCAATATCTAGTAAGCATAGGCCATAGACTAGGGATCTATGCACAATCTGGCAAGTGGCCCAGATCTCTCGCCTGTCTCATCTCTCCCGTCTCTTGCCTGCCTCATCTCTCGCCTGTCTCATCTCTCCCGTCTCTTGCCTGCCTCATCTCTCGCCTGTCTCATCTCTCCCGTCTCTTGCCTGCCTCATCTCTCGCCTGTCTCATCTCTCCCGTCTCTTGCCTGCCTCATCTCTCGCCTGTCTCATCTCTCCCGTCTCTTGCCTGCCTCATCTCTCGCCTGTCTCAACTCTTGCCTGTCTCATCTCTCCCCTGTCTCATCTCTCCCGTCTCTTGCCTGCCTCATCTCTCGCCTGTCTCAACTCTTGCCTGTCTCATCTCTCCCCTGTCTCATCTCTCCCCTGTCTCATCTCTTGCCTGTCTCATCTCTCCCGTCTCTTGCCTGCCTCATCTCTCGCCTGTCTCATCTCTCCCGTCTCTTGCCTGCCTCATCTCTCGCCTGTCTCATCTCTCCCGTCTCTTGCCTGCCTCATCTCTCGCCTGTCTCAACTCTTGCCTGTCTCATCTCTCCCCTGTCTCATCTCTCCCCTGTCTCATCTCTTGCCTGCCTCATCTCTTGCCTGCCTCATCTCTCCCGTCTCTTGCCTGCCTCATCTCTCCCGTCTCTTGCCTGCCTCATCTCTCGCCTGTCTCATCTCTCGCCTGTCTCATCTCTCCCGTCTCTTGCCTGCCTCATCTCTCGCCTGCCTTAACTCTTGCCTGTCTTATCTCTCGCCTGTCTCATCTCTCGCCTGTCTCATCTCTCCCGTCTCTTGCCTGCCTCATCTCTCCCGTCTCTTGCCTGCCTCATCTCTCGCCTGTCTCATCTCTCGCCTGTCTCATCTCTCCCGTCTCTTGCCTGCCTCATCTCTCGCCTGCCTTAACTCTTGCCTGTCTTATCTCTCGCCTGTCTCATCTCTCGCCTGTCTCATCTCTCCCGTCTCTTGCCTGCCTCATCTCTCCCGTCTCTTGCCTGCCTCATCTCTCGCCTGTCTCATCTCTCGCCTGTCTCATCTCTCCCGTCTCTTGCCTGCCTCATCTCTCGCCTGCCTTAACTCTTGCCTGCCTCATCTCTCGCCTGCCTCATCTCTCGCCTGTCTCATCTCTCGCCTGTCTCATCTCTCCCGTCTCTTGCCTGCCTCATCTCTCCCGTCTCTTGCCTGCCTCATCTCTCGCCTGTCTCATCTCTCGCCTGTCTCATCTCTCCCGTCTCTTGCCTGCCTCATCTCTCCCGTCTCTTGCCTCTTGCCTGCCTCATCTCTCGCCTGTCTCAACTCTTGCCTGTCTCATCTCTCCCCTGTCTCATCTCTCCCCTGTCTCATCTCTTGCCTGCCTCATCTCTTGCCTGCCTCATCTCTCCCGTCTCTTGCCTGCCTCATCTCTCCCGTCTCTTGCCTGCCTCATCTCTCGCCTGTCTCATCTCTCGCCTGTCTCATCTCTCCCGTCTCTTGCCTGCCTCATCTCTCGCCTGTCTCATCTCTCGCCTGTCTCATCTCTCCCGTCTCTTGCCTGCCTCATCTCTCCCGTCTCTTGCCTGCCTCATCTCTCGCCTGTCTCATCTCTCGCCTGTCTCATCTCTCCCGTCTCTTGCCTGTCTCATCTCTCGCCTGCCTTAACTCTTGCCTGTCTTATCTCTCGCCTGTCTCATCTCTCCCCTGTCTCATCTCTTGCCTGTCTCATCTCTCCCGTCTCTTGCCTGCCTCATCTCTCGCCTGTCTCATCTCTCGCCTGTCTCATCTCTCGCCTGTCTCATCTCTCGCCTGTCTCATCTCTCGCCTGTCTCATCTCTCCCGTCTCTTGCCTGCCTCATCTCTCGCCTGTCTCATCTCTCCCGTCTCTTGCCTGCCTCATCTCTCCCGTCTCTTGCCTGTCTCATCTCTCCCCTGTCTCTTGCCTGCCTCATCTCTCGCCTGTCTCATCTCTCGCCTGTCTCATCTCTCCCGTCTCTTGCCTGCCTCATCTCTCGCCTGTCTCATCTCTCCCGTCTCTTGCCTGCCTCATCTCTCGCCTGTCTCATCTCTCCCGTCTCTTGCCTGCCTCATCTCTCGCCTGTCTCATCTCTCCCGTCTCTTGCCTGCCTCATCTCTCGCCTGTCTCAACTCTTGCCTGTCTTATCTCTCCCCTGTCTCATCTCTCCCCTGTCTCATCTCTTGCCTGTCTCATCTCTTGCCTGCCTCATCTCTCCCGTCTCTTGCCTGCCTCATCTCTCCCGTCTCTTGCCTGCCTCATCTCTCGCCTGTCTCATCTCTCGCCTGTCTCATCTCTCGCCTGTCTCATCTCTCCCGTCTCTTGCCTGCCTCATCTCTCGCCTGCCTTAACTCTTGCCTGTCTTATCTCTCGCCTGTCTCATCTCTCCCCTGTCTCATCTCTTGCCTGTCTCATCTCTCCCGTCTCTTGCCTGCCTCATCTCTCGCCTGTCTCATCTCTCCCGTCTCTTGCCTGCCTCATCTCTCGCCTGTCTCAACTCTTGCCTGTCTCATCTCTCCCCTGTCTCATCTCTCCCCTGTCTCATCTCTCCCCTGTCTCATCTCTTGCCTGTCTCATCTCTCCCGTCTCTTGCCTGCCTCATCTCTCGCCTGTCTCATCTCTCCCGTCTCTTGCCTGCCTCATCTCTCGCCTGTCTCATCTCTCCCGTCTCTTGCCTGCCTCATCTCTCGCCTGTCTCAACTCTTGCCTGTCTTATCTCTCCCCTGTCTCATCTCTCCCCTGTCTCATCTCTTGCCTGTCTCATCTCTTGCCTGCCTCATCTCTCCCGTCTCTTGCCTGCCTCATCTCTCCCGTCTCTTGCCTGCCTCATCTCTCGCCTGTCTCATCTCTCGCCTGTCTCATCTCTCGCCTGTCTCATCTCTCCCGTCTCTTGCCTGCCTCATCTCTCGCCTGCCTTAACTCTTGCCTGTCTTATCTCTCGCCTGTCTCATCTCTCCCCTGTCTCATCTCTCGCCTGTCTCATCTCTCCCGTCTCTTGCCTGCCTCATCTCTCGCCTGTCTCATCTCTCCCGTCTCTTGCCTGCCTCATCTCTCGCCTGTCTCAACTCTTGCCTGTCTCATCTCTCCCCTGTCTCATCTCTCCCCTGTCTCATCTCTTGCCTGTCTCATCTCTCCCGTCTCTTGCCTGCCTCATCTCTCGCCTGTCTCATCTCTCCCGTCTCTTGCCTGCCTCATCTCTCGCCTGTCTCATCTCTCCCGTCTCTTGCCTGCCTCATCTCTCGCCTGTCTCAACTCTTGCCTGTCTTATCTCTCCCCTGTCTCATCTCTCCCCTGTCTCATCTCTTGCCTGTCTCATCTCTTGCCTGCCTCATCTCTCCCGTCTCTTGCCTGCCTCATCTCTCCCGTCTCTTGCCTGCCTCATCTCTTGCCTGTCTCATCTCTCGCCTGTCTCATCTCTCGCCTGTCTCATCTCTCCCGTCTCTTGCCTGCCTCATCTCTCGCCTGTCTCATCTCTCCCGTCTCTTGCCTGCCTCATCTCTCGCCTGTCTCATCTCTCCCCTGTCTCTTGCCTGCCTCATCTCTTGCCTGCCTCATCTCTCGCTTGTCTCATCTCTCGCCTGTCTCATCTCTCCCCTGTCTCTTGCCTGCCTCATCTCTCCCCTGCCTCATCTCTTGCCTGCCTCATCTCTCGCCTGCCTCATCTCTTGCCTGCCTCATCTCTCCCCTGTCTCTTGCCTGCCTCATCTCTCCCCTGCCTCAACTCTTGCCTGTCTCATCTCTCCCCTGTCTCTTGCCTGCCTCATCTCTTGCCTGCCTCATCTCTCGCTTGTCTCATCTCTCGCCTGCCTCAACTCTTGCCTGTCTCATCTCTCCCCTGTCTCTTGCCTGCCTCATCTCTTGCCTGCCTCATCTCTCGCTTGTCTTATCTCTCGCCTGTCTCATCTCTCCCCTGTCTCATCTCTTGCCTGTCTCATCTCTCCCGTCTCTTGCCTGCCTCATCTCTCGCCTGTCTCATCTCTCGCCTGTCTCATCTCTCGCCTGTCTCATCTCTCGCCTGTCTCATCTCTCGCCTGTCTCATCTCTCCCGTCTCTTGCCTGCCTCATCTCTCCCGTCTCTTGCCTGTCTCATCTCTCCCGTCTCTTGCCTGCCTCATCTCTCGCCTGTCTCATCTCTCCCGTCTCTTGCCTGCCTCATCTCTCGCCTGTCTCATCTCTCCCGTCTCTTGCCTGCCTCATCTCTCGCCTGTCTCATCTCTCCCGTCTCTTGCCTGCCTCATCTCTCGCCTGTCTCATCTCTCCCGTCTCTTGCCTGCCTCATCTCTCGCCTGTCTCATCTCTCCCGTCTCTTGCCTGCCTCATCTCTCGCCTGTCTCATCTCTCCCCTGTCTCTTGCCTGCCTCATCTCTTGCCTGCCTCATCTCTCGCTTGTCTCATCTCTCGCCTGTCTCATCTCTCCCCTGTCTCTTGCCTGCCTCATCTCTCCCCTGCCTCATCTCTTGCCTGCCTCATCTCTCGCCTGCCTCATCTCTCGCCTGTCTCATCTCTCCCCTGTCTCTTGCCTGCCTCATCTCTCCCCTGTCTCATCTCTCCCCTGTCTCTTGCCTGCCTCATCTCTCCCCTGTCTCATCTCTTGCCTGCCTCATCTCTCGCCTGTCTCATCTCTCGCCTGTCTCATCTCTCCCCTGTCTCTTGCCTGCCTCATCTCTCCCCTGTCTCATCTCTCCCCTGTCTCTTGCCTGCCTCATCTCTCCCCTGTCTCATCTCTCCCCTGTCTCATCTCTCCCCTGTCTCATCTCTCCCCTGTCTCTTGCCTGCCTCATATCTCCCCTGTCTCATCTCTCCCCTGTCTCATCTCTCCCCTGTCTCATCTCTCCCCTGTCTCTTGCCTGCCTCATCTCTCCCCTGTCTCATCTCTCCCCTGTCTCATCTCTCCCCTGTCTCATCTCTCCCCTGTCTCTTGCCTGCCTCATCTCTCCCCTGTCTCATCTCTCCCCTGTCTCATCTTTTCCTTGTCTTTAGGTTAGAGCTTAACTAAAAAGGAAAATAATTTTAAGACACATGAATAATTTTTTCAAGCGAACTTTAGACTGTTCGCTGTCTTGGGCTTTGGAAAATCACTTTACTAAAAATAAGGCTTTCACTGAAAAGTGAGAGTGAAAAGAAAAAGTGAAATTGTGGACCTGTCACAATGTGACAATCAGATACGTGTGAACTTTTTGTGGATCCGAGTTAATTTGTAAAACTCGTAATAAAAAAATAATAAACTTTTCAGCGAAAAAAAACAAAGGAAATTGAACCGAATTCGAAATGCATAACGAATTTTTTCTTTTTTCATTTAGCATTTCTGGTACTCGACAATAGCATAGCATAAACTTTATTGTACAAAAGCGGAAAATGTTCAAGGTATTTGAAAAGCATTCTAATATTCATAAAGTCAATAGTGACGAAACCAATGAATAGTTAGTGTGTTCACTTTCTCATTTGAATTCCCACGCTTTTAAGAGGACGGGATAGGAAATAAAGCTGACAAATGGTGTGCGGAAGCTACAGGAAACTTTCAGAGAAAATTGCATTTTAGAAGAGCGAAAAAATGATAATGATAATGATTCTGTTCCATTATTTATTGTTAATGAAAAGTGATTTTAAAGGCAGTTATAAATCTATTCCGTTTTTTAACTATTGCTTTTGTGGAAAATGATTCGCGAAGTAAAATAACATGGCTAGCAAAGTCGTCAATTAATGTAATTTTTTATCTAGCCTGTCGCTTATAATTATTGTCTAGTTAACTTTGCTTATTTAGTCCGCATAAGTAAAGTACACAACAAAGACGCTGACGCTGTTATTATTTATCAGTCTCCTAGACTGGGCCCTTATTTATTATTATTATTAATTCTTATTAAATTAAGTAAGACTGAGACGGCTTCTCGAGAGAAGTTGGAAGGGGTTTGTAGTTATCGTTTTACAATGTACGCACACATATGTACAAACCTTTAGTATCATTAAAAAAACAGTAAGGCACCCGCGCTGGACTTGATAAAATATAAAAAAGCCGATGTAAAGGATTGTCAACCTGCCACCCCTCTCCGCCAAATGAGGCTAGCCAACCAGGTCGCGAGTAGGACACCCCACCCCCGCCCAGCTCGGCAAATTGAAAGGCAAGTTTTTCGCTTATAAAATTGGCTACCCCCGCCGGCCTCATAGAATTTATTTTGCACAGGACGAATCCCGCGCCGCCGACGGCTCTTCCCACGCTGTGTTGTTTTTTTCAGTTTGGAGCCCCTCCGATTTTACCGCCGACAGCCACCCCACTCCCCCGGCTCTAGTTTGAAAGAACCAAAACTCGACTGCTCTTCTTTATCCCCGAACTGTTCTTTTAGATACCAGAAGAAAAGAAGAATCACTTGCTTTTTTGTAGAAGCTTGAAGTGAAGCGAAACTTATCAGATTTCTCTTAGTGTCGAAAATTCTTCTTGTTGTTTTCTTCGTAGTTACAATTAATCGATTGACAAAATTGATTAAGTCGCAAATTAACACGATAGCAAAAATGTCGGCGCGGATTCTGCTGCTGCCAATGTTGCTGTTGTTAGTCCTGCTAACAACTGCGCTACCCGCAGGGGCTGGTGAGTTTCGATTTGCGAACTACAGAATAATCATATTATTGACTCTAGAGAGATCAGTTTAAATATAAATTAGAGACAGTAATTAGACTTGGGGAGAGATTAGACTTGGGGAGAGATGAGACATGGGGAGAGATGAGACATGGGGAGAGATTAGACTTGGGGAGAGATGAGACATGGGGAGAGATTAGACTTGGGGAGAGATTTTTCGATTTGGAGACAAGACAATGAGTGATGAGACAGTGAAGTAGGTGTTTGATGGGCAGGGCTTCCCCAGGAGGCCGGATTTGGGCTGATGGTTTCCGACCCTGAAGTACGCTTTTTAGCATTTCCCTGTTGTCTATCTTTCTGTTGCATAATTAATCTTCTTCAGCAACGCCTTTTGTAGGGCTGAAGTAAAACAAGGCAATAAGCAAACAGGCAGATGCAAAGCAAACTTGTGGATCTGTGTCCCATAATCAGTTCAATTTGGTTTAGCCATTGCTGACAAGTCTGCTGCTGATATAAAAATTATAACACAATAAGTAAAGGAAAAAGAAGACATTCAGCAAAGTAGTTATGCTATTGCCACCGCAACACAGTGTAGCGAAATTTAATTTAACTAGAATCTTCAGCGCTTTTATGTCAGGATAATCAGACAGATTACACTTTCTCATGCCATGCATAGGGCCTAGGGCTTACAGTTACAGATGACAGTGACTTCACTGAGGGGCATGGCTCACAGTGGTGCCTTAGCTATCATGTTACTGATTGAATGGGGGCTGCAGCCCTGATGCAAGTGTGGGCTAAAGACTGCAGTCCCTGAAGAATTGGGAACTTAGCGACTGCAGTCCCTGAATGATTGGGAACTTAGTGACTGCAGTCCCTGAATGATTGGGAACTTAGCGACTGCAGTGCCTGAATGATTGGGAACTTAGCGACTGCAGTCCCTGAAGGATTGGGAACTTAGCGACTTCAGTCCCTGAAGGATTGGGAACTTAGCGACTGCAGTCCCTGAATGATTGGGAACTTAGCGACTGCAGTGCCTGAATGATTGGGAACTTAGCGACTGCAGTGCCTGAATGATTGGGAACTTAGCGACTGCAGTGCCTGAATGATTGGGAACTTAGCGACTGCAGTCCCTGAAGAATTGGGAACTTAGCGACTGCAGTGCCTGAAGAATTGGGAACTTAGCGACTGCAGTGCATGAATGATTGGGAACTTAGCGACTGCAGTGCCTGAATGATTGGGAACTTAGCGACTGCAGTCCCTGAATGATTGGGAACTTAGCGACTGCAGTCCCTGAAGGATTGGGAACTTAGCGACTGCAGTGCCTGAATGATTGGGAACTTAGCGACTGCAGTCCCTGAATGATTGGGAACTTAGCGACTGCAGTCCCTGAATGATTGGGAACTTAGCGACTGCAGTCCCTGAATGATTGGGAACTTAGTGACTGCAGTCCCTGAATGATTGGGAACTTAGTGACTGCAGTCCCTGAATGATTGGGAACTTAGCGACTGCAGTCCCTGAATGATTGGGAACTTAGCGACTGCAGTCCCTGAATGATTGGGAACTTAGCGACTGCAGTCCCTGAATGATTGGGAACTTAGCGACTGCAGTCCCTGAATGATTGGGAACTTAGCGACTGCAGTCCCTGAATGATTGGGAACTTAGCGACTGCAGTGCCTGAATGATTGGGAACTTAGCGACTGCAGTGCCTGAATGATTGGGAACTTAGCGACTGCAGTGCCTGAATGATTGGGAACTTAGCGACTGCAGTGCCTGAATGATTGGGAACTTAGCGACTGCGGTCCCTGAATGATTGGGAACTTAGCGACTGCAGTCCCTGAATGATTGGGAACTTAGCGACTGCAGTCCCTGAATGATTGGGAACTTAACGATTGCAGTCCCTGAATGATTAGGAACTTAGCGACTGCAGTCCCTGAATGATTGGGAACTTAGCGACTGCAGTCCCTGAAGGATTGGGAACTTAGCGACTGCAGTCCCTGAAGGATTGGGAACTTAGCGACTGCAGTCCCTGAAGGATTGGGAACTTAGCGACTGCAGTCCCTGAAGGATTGGGAACTTAGCGACTGCAGTCCCTGAATGATTGGGAACTTAGCGACTGCAGTCCCTGAATGATTGGGAACTTAGCGACTGCAGTCCCTGAAGGATTGAGAACTTAGCGACTGCAGTGCCTGAATGATTGGGAACTTAGTGACTGCAGTCCCTGAATGATTGGGAACTTAGCGACTGCAGTGCCTGAATGATTGGGAACTTAGCGACTTCAGTCCCTGAAGGATTGGGAACTTAGCGACTGCAGTCCCTGAATGATTGGGAACTTAGCGACTTCAGTCCCTGAAGGATTGAGAACTTAGCGACTGCAGTGCCTGAATGATTGGGAACTTAGTGACTGCAGTCCCTGAATGATTGGGAACTTAGCGACTTCAGTCCCTGAAGGATTGAGAACTTAGCGACTTCAGTCCCTGAATGATTGGGAACTTAGCGACTGCAGTCCCTGAAGGATTGGGAACTTAGCGACTGCAGTCCCTGAATGATTGGGAACTTAGCGACTGCAGTCCCTGAATGATTGGGAACTTAGCGACTGCAGTCCCTGAATGATTGGGAACTTAGCGACTTCAGTCCCTGAAGGATTGAGAACTTAGCGACTGCAGTGCCTGAATGATTGGGAACTTAGTGACTGCAGTCCCTGAATGATTGGGAACTTAGCGACTTCAGTCCCTGAAGGATTGGGAACTTAGCGACTGCAGTCCCTGAATGATTGGGAACTTAGCGACTTCAGTCCCTGAAGGATTGAGAACTTAGCGACTGCAGTGCCTGAATGATTGGGAACTTAGTGACTGCAGTCCCTGAATGATTGGGAACTTAGCGACTTCAGTCCCTGAAGGATTGAGAACTTAGCGACTTCAGTCCCTGAATGATTGGGAACTTAGCGACTGCAGTGCCTGAAGGATTAGCTAATTTCGAGTACAAATTTACTAAATTGTGCATATAAAATTGTTGACTATATTATATTAGCTAGCTAGAGAGCATCGGGACCCTGGATTAGCTAGCCGCGGCAAGATTTGAGCACTGTTTGAGCACTGAATCTTTACACTGTTCGAAGCCTCAACTATACTATATGGTAGCTATATCTTTAGCTAGCATCTGAACAAGTTCATCCTTTGTATATGTAATATACACTCGTAAAGTAGATCCGCCAATGCTACTGGAGATCTTAACCAGATGGATCAGCATCTGCCAACTGGATTTCTTGGGAATATATTTTCAATTTTGTTTTCCACTGGACTTGTTTGAGCCATCACTATGTGTAGCTAGCTGTGTTCCGAAAAGTCATCATCGCGTTATATTTATTCATGAGTTCTATAGAAGAAAGTTTGCACTTTTAATTCTGTTTCCTGTTTAATTTGATAGCTGCTAGTAGCCATAGCTACTTGAATATCTTCAAGAAATCTAATTATCTACAACACTTGCTTGATACAGCTCTGATAGAGTTTTAGCAATTAAGAAAATTAGGAAAAACGATGGAATGAATTAGTTATCGTGCATACCGATGCAGAATTTTGACACCTGAGAATCAAGTATGATCCCTAGAGATCATACTTGGTCGATCTCGGTCGAGATCTTTAGAATCCTGTTTAGGATCTTTAGAATCCTGTTTAGGATCTTTAGAATCCTGTTCAGGATCTTTAGAATCCTGTTTAGGATCTTTAGAATTTTTTGTGATCTTTAGAATCATCTTTGAAATCTTTTGAATCCGGTTTGGGATCTTTAGAATCCTCTTTGAAATCTTTTGAATCCTGTTTGGGATCTTTAGAATCCTCTTTGAAATCTTTTGAATCCGGTTTGGGATCTTTAGAATCATCTTTGAAATCTTTTGAATCCTGTTTGGGATCTTTAGAATCCTGTTTAGGATCTTTAGAATCCTGTTTAGGATCTTTAGAATCCTGTTTAGGATCTTTAGAATTTTTTGTGATCTTTAGAATCATCTTTGAAATCTTTTGAATCCGGTTTGGGATCTTTAGAATCCTCTTTGAAATCTTTTGAATCCTGTTTGGAATCTTTAGAATCCTGTTCAGGATCTTTAGAATCCTGTTTAGGATCTTTAGAATTTTTTGTGATCTTTAGAATCATCTTTGAAATCTTTTGAATCCGGTTTGGAATCTTTAGAATCCTGTTCAGGATCTTTAGAATCCTGTTTAGGATCTTTAGAATCCTGTTTAGGATCTTTAGAATTTTTTGTGATCTTTAGAATCATCTTTGAAATCTTTTGAATCCGGTTTGGGATCTTTAGAATCCTCTTTGAAATCTTTTGAATCCTGTTTGGGATCTTTAGAATCCTCTTTGAAATATTTTGAATCCTGTTTGTGATTTTTAGAATCCTGTTTGGGATCTTTAGAAACCTGTTTGGGATCTTTAGAATCCAGTTTGGGATCTTTAAATTACAGATTAGAATTTTTTACGACTTTTTTAATCCTCGCTAAGATTTGTTTCAGCTGAGAGTTTTATGAATTTTTTTTGTTTATTTATCTAGGAGTGCATTTGATATTTGACAAGACGAGTTCAACTTGAGTACAATTTAGCGGATTGATCACTGAGAACAGAATGTAAGCTATGCATTGCTCAGCTAGCTTTAAACTGCTGTAAATCTGACTCAAAAGCCGAAATCTAAATAACTGCCAGTTCCCAGGCACTACTGTGAGCTAAGTCGTATGTGGCCTTACCTCGCTGTCGTTATGTTGGTAGTTCAACCTTTTTTAACTCGTCAGGTGCAAGAACAGGTTTATTTGACTAGTTACTGCCCGATGATAGTCTCAAGATAAGGTTTTGTTAATGTAGGACAGTTGAAGGAACCAGTTATGCAGATTGCACATTAGATAGATCTTCTAAGCTGTTCATGAGCACAACACATTTTATGGTTTTACTGCGTTAGCTAGATTTAGTAGATAGAAGCCTAAAATGGAAAAGTTTAGCTTAAGTCGCAAACACGAGTACTTGCTTGTTGAAAGAATAAAAAAATCGGAAAGCCTATATAAAATTTCCAAAATAGCTATTCATTAAATCTCATACATAATCCCGAATCTAAAATCCAGAATACCGAAAAAATTCCAAATCCTAAATCCCAAATCCCGAATCCGAAATCCCGAATCTAAAATCCGAAATCCGAAATCTTGAATCTAAAATCCGAAATCCCGAATCCTCAATCCGAAATACCGAAAAATCCCAAAAACTAATCTCAAATCCCGAATCCGAAATTAATAATTCGAAATCCCGAATCTGAAATCCTGAATCCGAAATCCCGAATATAAAATCTCGAATCCGAAATTCGAAATCCCAAATCTGTAATCCCGAATCTGAAATCCCGAATCGGAAATACCAAAAATAAAACAAACACTGTTTTCACCGTCGACAGAGCCCAGCAGTGAAAGCTGCAGTCGGCAGTTCTGCAGCGGTCGCGGCATGTGCCGCCGTGATTCAACGACAGAGGGCCGGGCTCGGTGCGACTGCACAAACGGCTGGACTGGCGAGAACTGCTCGGTGAATGTGGACGATTGCGTCAGCGCCAAGTGTCAGAACAATGCAACCTGCAAGGTAGGCGTAATGTAACTTGCTATACATAGAGATATGTCTAGTTTCTATTTATTATCATTTCATTGCCCTCCAGTCTCATCCTCAGTTCCCTCTCCCTCAGTTCCCTCTCCTTCAGTTCCCTCTCTACCAGTTCTCTCTCCCTCAGTTCCCTCTCTACCAGTTCTCTCTCCCTCAGTTCCCTCTCTACCAGTTCTCTCTCCCTCAGTTCCCTCTCTACCAGTTCTCTCTCCCTCAATTCTCTCTCCCTCATTTCTCTCTCCCTCAGTTCCCTCTCTACCAGTTCTCTCTCCCTCAGTTCCCTCTCTACCAGTTCTCTCTCCCTCAATTCTCTCTCCCTCATTTCTCTCTCCCTCAGTTCTCTCTCTCCTTCAGTTCTCTCTCCCTCAGTTCCCTCTCTACTAGTTCTCTCTCCCCCAGTTCCCTCTCCCTCAGTTATCTCTCTTTCAGTTCCCTCTCCCCCAGGTGCCTCTCCCCCTGTTCCCTCTCCCCCTGTTCCCTCTCCCCCAGGTCCCTCTCCCCCAGTTCCCTCTCCCCCAGTTCCCTCTCCCCCAGTTCCCTCTCCCTCAGTTCCCTCTCCCCCAGTTCCCTCTCCCCCAGTTCCCTCTCCCCCAGTTCCCTCTCCCTCAGTTCCCTCTCCCCCAGTTCCCTCTCCCTCAGTTATCTCTCTTTCAGTTCCCTCTCCCCCAGGTGCCTCTCCCCCTGTTCCCTCTCCCCCTGTTCCCTCTCCCCCAGGTCCCTCTCCCCCAGTTCCCTCTCCCCCAGTTCCCTCTCCCCCAGTTCCCTCTCCCTCAGTTCCCTCTCCCCCAGTTCCCTCTCCCCCAGTTCCCTCTCCCCCAGTTCCCTCTCCCTCAGTTCCCTCTCCCCCAGTTCCCTCTCCCCCAGTTCCCTCTCCCCCAGTTCCCTCTCCCCCAGTTCCCTCTCCCCCAGTTCCCTCTCCCTCAGTTCCCTCTCCCCCAGTTCCCTCTCCCCCAGTTCCCTCTCCCCCAGTTCCCTCTCCCCCAGTTCCCTCTCCCCCCAGTTCCCTCTCCCCCAGTTCCCTCTCCCCCAGTTCCCTCTCCCCCAGTTCCCTCTCCCCCAGTTCTCTCTCCCCCAGTTCCCTCTCCCTCAGTTCTCTCTCCCTCAGTTCCCCCTCCCCCAGTTCCCTCTCCCTCAGTTATCTCTGTGGCCACCCTGCTCACTTCAACAGGACCTGGAGAATCGCCGTTACGAATGCGTCTGCCGTCTGGGATTCGTTGGGAAATTCTGCGAACTGCCAGACGCTTGCTATGATTTGAATCCGTGCCACCCGACGGCCCGTTGCGAAACCAACCTTATCACCGGCAAGCCGGTGTGCATCTGCCAAGCCGGCTACTCGGGTGAAACCTGCAGCACTCAAACCTCTGAACTCATCTGCGCCAAGAAGCCCTGCCTTAACAACGGCACCTGCAGGCAGTCCAACAGGAGCGAGCTGAACCACTTTGTCTGCGACTGTCGACCCGGCTTTCGCGGACCCCTCTGCGGCGAACAGATTATCGATCCGTGTAGCCACTCTCCCTGCCTAAACGGCGGCAGCTGCACCTCCGGTAGCGATTCCAATGGGCCAGCGAAATATCATTGCTCCTGCCCTGATGGCTATACGGGGGACAGGTGCGAGACTGAGCCTGCCAACTGTGACTGCCTGAATGGCGGCGTTTGCATTTGGGAGACCAACAAGCCTTTCTGCAACTGTGCCATTGGATTTAGCGGTGAGTAGTTTGACAATTTGAGTGCGATTTTGATGTTGAAACTGTAAGTTTTTACTACAGCAGTTGAGATTTTGTAGCTACAGCAGGTCAGATTTTGTAGCTACAGCAGTTGAGATTTTGTAGCTACAGCAGGTGAGATTTTGTAGCTACAGCAGGTGAGATTTTGTAGCTACAGCAGTTGAGATTTTGTAGCTACAGCAGTTGAGATTTTGTAGCTACAGCAGGTGAGATTTTGTAGCTACAGCAGGTGAGATTGTGTAGCTACAGCAGTTGAGATTTTGTAGCTACAGCAGGTGAGATTTTGTAGTTACAGCAGTTGAGATTTTGTAGCTACAGCAGTTGAGATTTTGTAGCTACAGTAGGTGAGATTTTGTAGCTACAGTAGGTGAGATTTTGTAGCTACAGCAGTTGAGATTTTGTAGCTACAGCAGTTGAGATTTTGTAGCTACAGCAGTTGAGATTTTGTAGCTACAGCAGTTGAGATTTTGTAGCTACAGCAGTTGAGATTTTGTAGCTACAGCAGGTGAGATTTTGTAGCTACAGCAGGTGAGATTGTGTAGCTACAGCAGTTGAGATTTTGTAGCTACAGCAGTTGAGATTTTGTAGCTACAGCAGTTGAGATTTTGTAGCTACAGCAGTTGAGATTTTGTAGCTACAGTAGGTGAGATTTTGTAGCTACAGTAGGTGAGATTTTGTAGCTACAGCAGTTGAGATTTTGTAGCTACAGCAGTTGAGATTTTGTAGCTACAGCAGTTTAGATTTTGTAGCTACAGCAGTTGAGATTTTGTAGCTACAGCAGTTTAGATTTTGTAGCTATAGTAGGTGAGATTTTGTAGGCTCAGGAGCTAGGTAAGATTTTGTAGGCTCAGGAGCTAGGTAAGATTTTGTAGGTACAGTAGCTAGGTGAGATTTTGAAGCTACAGTAGCTAGGTGAGATTTTGAAGCTACAGTAGCTAGGTGAGATTTTGTAGCTACAGTAGCTAGGTGAGATTTTGTAGCTACAGTAGCTAGGTGAGATTTTGTAGGTACAGTAGCTAGGTGAGATTTTGTAGGTACAGTATCTATGTGAGATTTTGAAGCTACAGTAGCTAGGTGAGATTTTGTAGGTACAGTAGCTAGGTGAGATTTTGAAGCTACAGTAGCTAGGTGAGATTTTGAAGCTACAGTAGCTAGGTGAGATTTCGAAACTACAGTAGCTAGGTGAGATTTTGTAGCTACAGTAGCTAGGTGAGATTTTGTAGCTACAGTAGCTAGGTGAGATTTTGTAGGTACAGTAGCTAGGTGAGATTTTGTAGGTACAGTATCTATGTGAGATTTTGAAGCTACAGTAGCTAGGTGAGATTTTGTAACTACAGTAGCTAGGTGAGATTTTGAAGCTACAGTAGCTAGGTGAGATTTTGTAACTACAGTAGCTAGGTGAGATTTTGTAGCTACAGTAGCTAGGTGAGATTTTGTAGCTACAGTAGCTAGGTGAGATTTTGTAGGTACAGTAGCTAGGTGAGATTTTGTAGGTACAGTATCTATGTGAGATTTTGAAGCTACAGTAGCTAGGTGAGATTTTGTAGGTACAGTAGCTAGGTGAGATTTTGAAGCTACAGTAGCTAGGTGAGATTTTGAAGCTACAGTAGCTAGGTGAGATTTCGTAACTACAGTAGCTAGGTGAGATTTTGTAGCTACAGTAGCTAGGTGAGATTTTGTAGCTACAGTAGCTAGGTGAGATTTTGTAGGTACAGTAGCTAGGTGAGATTTTGTAGGTACAGTATCTATGTGAGATTTTGAAGCTACAGTAGCTAGGTGAGATTTTGTAACTACAGTAGCTAGGTGAGATTTTGAAGCTACAGTAGCTAGGTGAGATTTTGTAACTACAGTAGCTAGGTGAGATTTTGTAGCTACAGTAGCTAGGTGAGATTTTGTAGCTACAGTAGCTAGGTGAGATTTTGTAGGTACAGTAGCTAGGTGAGATTTTGTAGGTACAGTATCTATGTGAGATTTTGAAGCTACAGTAGCTAGGTGAGATTTTGTAGGTACAGTAGCTAGGTGAGATTTTGAAGCTACAGTAGCTAGGTGAGATTTCGTAACTACAGTAGCTAGGTGAGATTTCGTAACTACAGTAGCTAGGTGAGATTTTGAAGCTACAGTAGCTAGGTGAGATTTTGAAGCTACAGTAGCTAGGTGAGATTTTGAAGCTACAGTAGCTAGGTGAGATTT
This sequence comes from Macrostomum hystrix, assembly GCA_950097015.1. NCBI lineage: Eukaryota > Metazoa > Platyhelminthes > Macrostomidae > Macrostomum > Macrostomum hystrix. The sequence continues at coordinate 1,412,835 of CATNEN010000026.1, forward strand.
CGTTGTTAAGCATGTGGGTTTTTTGAGATTTGAGAATGCAGTGGTTGAGATTATATTGTACAGTGGATCAGATTTTAAGATACCAGTGGATTTATGTGTTTTGATTTTTTGTAATTAAAAGCCGTTTACAAATTTTAGAACAATAAAGTATTCATAATTTTCTTTTATCTTTTTAGACGAAAATGGTATCAGAAAGAACTAAGCAATTAGGCATTGCAAATAATCAACTATTCCGATTTAGGAGAAGCTAGCCTGAAAGAATCGCATTGGATCTGCTTAGAAACTAGACAATAATGTTATCGAAGCCATTCTAGGCTGGTGCTTTCATCTCTAATTCTCTTTCCGTCTTCTTTTTTATTCAGTCACTTGAAGATAGGCAGCTAAAACTATTTAGTTAGCTCACATTTGCTTATCTCGATGCCGTGGCCTGGGCAGGCCTATATTCACCTGTGAGTTTGATATTCAGATTATTAAGTGAGAAGTTGCAGTTATCTTCCGTAAGCTGTTCTGAGATTGTTTAAACATAGTTTTTGATAACTCGCTTACCACTCTAACAGTTCCAGGGTTCTGTTCCGAAACAAATGATATTTGTTTGTGCTGTTCATTGGCAGGGCAGGGGGCTCTTCAAGTGCAACTCTAGGGTGACTAGATTGAGAAGGGTTCGTTAACTGCACAACTACAATTTTGCTAAATAACACGCGACCCTGTAGTGCTTTATTTGACCAGACCATTAGTGTCCCTTTCCCAGGCCGTAGAGTGAAATAACAAAGCTCTACCGGGTCTTTGTTCGCGTGTTTTGGGGCCCTCCCTGAGCGCCTCGAAATTCTCTTAGATACAAAAAATAACCGTGGGGTTAACTTTGTGTGCGAGTGTTTGCGCATATTGTAACGAGGCACTTAAATAGTTTTATTGCTCAGTTCAAGGATCAGTATTTGGTTTCTTGGAAGTCCCCGATAAACTAGCAGTTCGTGATACGTGTCCCCGTATTTTATTGCTATTCACGGGGAGATGTACGAGTAAATTGAGAATGTGAGAGGTAGAGTGAGAAGTAGAGATGTGTGAGAGAGAGAAGGGGTCGGTAGGTGGCAGGCTGGGTTAACGCGTCTGACTCTCGCACCAAGGTCCCTGAGCTCGATTCCGCGGCGAGGCCACATTTATTTAGGGCGCAGCCGCGGAGAGAAGGCTTGGGGGCTTGTCGTGCAATTTACGCCCTTGAGGGCCAACCTCCAAAGCACAATGAAGTGTACAACTGCCTGACGATGAGAAAGTCAGGGCAGATGTAGCGCATGCTGCGTACAGTATCTGTGTGCGTGTGTGCTCAGGAATCAGCGGAATGGGCAGAATTGCCTCCTCACTTGGCTGCGGGTCTAGTGTCACCAGATGCTGTGCTCACTCCTGCTCATTCACCAAATGATTGCCCGTGAATGAGCTGGAGAGAGGTAGAATGGGCATTGTCTCTCGATTGTCAGCAATTGGTATAAAATGTAGCACCCATTGATGGTCTCTGCTACAATTTGTCATGCATTTTTACGCTCGTATTTCAATCTTTGTCGCACAGAAAATTGAATTACAAGTATTATGAAAGGAAATGATGAAAGTGATAGAAGATGGGCAGACAGAGATGGAGATACCTGCAGTGGGCCACACGATTTGACAAGACCGCCTATTAATTCTATTGTGTTCGCATTGCTAATTAGCTAAACAAGTCTTTGTCTAGTACGCGGAATGAATACGCCGATCTCATTGTTCTGCATTAATGAGTCTTTGTCTGGCAATTGCAACAAATTTTCCAATAATTAGAATACAGAAAATTCACCCTTGTCCCTCGATTTTCTTAACGTTTCTGATCTCTTTAACACACTTGCAGTGAGTTTATATAATCGTAGATAATAGGCATATATCTTAAAACGATTGGCGACTTGACTGACACATTGCTGATTTCTATATTCGATAAGCAACGATTGTTACAGCTTTAAATAGCAAATCTATTAGCTAATTGTGTTCAAGCAATTTATTGATTATTTCACTAGAAACTTTACTGCAACAACTTCTTAGCTCTTCTGCTTTTAGCTACACGGAAACACTGCATCCTTTCACAAAGAATAATTGATTTTCTCCATAAAACAACTTTCTCTTTTGTCTTGTCTATTCTTTGCGATCACTTCCGCATTGTATTGTTGCAGAGAAAGCAGATACTACCGGAAAAAAGTCCCCGCCAAGCAATGATTTCCCGAACCAGTGAAGGATGACTGTGGCTTGTCCCATTAGACCTAAGAAAAAGTGTCAATTAGCTTAAATTTCATTAAACTGAAGAAACCGAGACACTGCAGTGCTTCAAATTCGCACAGTTGTTAAATGAGAAATTTACTGAATTAGTTGTTCGATATTTAGGGTGGGTGTGTCGTCCCCCCAGTCCATGGACTGAACAGCTGTACGCAGCCTTCAGATGCGCCGCGCAATAGCTGCGTCTGTGCTGTCGGCTGCACATCAACAGTTTTTTAATCTGTAGTTTCATTAACAGAATTGCTAAATTTGTAAATTTCTTTTATACCCTACCAATAACAGTGGGGTTGTCTCTAAATTCCTGAACATTTGCGATGTGGTATGCATTGAAAAAAAACTAGATTGTAATTCTTTAACTGCAATCCCACTTGAAGCCATGCAGCTAAAAATCTGTTATGCAGCAGAAAATTGTTGTATCATATTTCATTCTCCAAACCTCTTTGGCTCTTTCTCTGCGGAGTCAAAGATTTCAATTGTGTCGCTAGTTTATATACATATATATATATGTAACAAGCATCAGACATCTAACAACCGCCTAGCATTTTCTCACGCTGCTCTGTTTCCAGACTGATTGTTATTAGATAGCCTTCTTAGCAGCTGCTCCTCCCACCGAGAACCAGGAAAGACACACATAACGCGCAGAGAAACAGCGACTATACAGAGGGCCTGGACTTCTTCATCTTGCCTTGTCTTCTCTTGGCTTTATATTCGATACCTAGCCAAATTCAATACCCCCAGGCTGAACTCCGGGAAACGATACGAAAGCTAATACATTAATTATCTAAAGCTGTATGACCACACAACTGTGACAGCAGGCTGCGAAAATTGAAATCAGAAATGATCTAGGACAGTGACTCTGCTAACCTGATGATCTAGGACAGTGACACTGCTAACTTGATGATCTAGGACAGTGACACTGCTAACTTGATGATCTAGGACAGTGACACTACTGACTTGATGATCTAGGACAGTGACACTGCTAACTTGATGATCTAGGACAGTGACACTGCTAACCTGATGATCTAGGACAGTGACACTGCTAACCTGATGATCTAGGACAGTGACACTGCTAACCTGATGATCTAGGACAGTGACACTGCTAACCTGATGATCTAGGACAGTGACACTGCTAACTTGATGATCTAGGACAGTGACACTGCTAACTTGATGATCTAGGACAGTGACACTACTGACTTGATGATCTAGGACAGTGACACTGCTAACTTGATGATCTAGGACAGTGACACTGCTAACCTGATGATCTAGGACAGTGACACTGCTAACCTGATGATCTAGGACAGTGACACTGCTAACCTGATGATCTAGGACAGTGACACTGCTAACTTGATGATCTAGGACAGTGACACTGCTAACTTGATGATCTAGGACAGTGACACTACTGACTTGATGATCTAGGACAGTGACACTGCTAACTTGATGATCTAGGACAGTGACACTGCTAACTTGATGATCTAGGACAGTGACACTACTGACTTGATGATCTAGGACAGTGACACTGCTAACTTGATGATCTAGGACAGTGACACTACTGACTTGATGATCTAGGACAGTGACTCTGCTAACTTGATGATCTAGGACAGTGACACTGCTAACTTGATGATCTAGGACAGTGACACTGCTAACCCGATGATCTAGGACAGTGACACTACTAACTTGACGATCTAGGACAGTGACACTACTAACTTGATGATCTAGGACAGTGACACTGCTAACTTGATGATCTAGGACAGTGACACTACTAACTTGATGATCTAGGACAGTGACACTACTAACTTGATGATCTAGGACAGTGACACTGCTAACTTGATGATCTAGGACAGTGACACTACTGACTTGATGATCTAGGACAGTGACACTGCTAACCCGATGATCTAGGACAGTGACACTACTAACTTGACGATCTAGGACAGTGACACTACTAACTTGATGATCTAGGACAGTGACACTGCTAACTTGATGATCTAGGACAGTGACACTACTGACTTGATGATCTAGGACAGTGACACTACTGACTTGATGATCTAGGACAGTGACACTGCTAACTTGATGATCTAGGACAGTGACACTACTAACTTGATGATCTAGGACAGTGACACTGCTAACCTGATGATCTAGAACAGTGACACTGCTAACCTGATGATCTAGGACAGTGACACTACTAACTTGACGATCTAGGACAGTGACACTACTAACTTGATGATCTAGGACAGTGACACTGCTAACTTGATGATCTAGGACAGTGACACTGCTAACTTGATGATCTAGGACAGTGACACTACTAACTTGATGATCTAGGACAGTGACACTACTAACTTGATGATCTAGGACAGTGACACTGCTAACTTGATGATCTAGGACAGTGACACTACTAACTTGATGATCTAGGACAGTGACACTGCTAACCTGATGATCTAGGACAGTGACACTGCTAACCTGATGATCTAGGACAGTGACACTGCTAACTTGATGATCTAGGACAGTGACACTGCTAACCTGATGATCTAGGACAGTGACACTGCTAACCTGATGATCTAGGACAGTGACACTGCTAACCTGATGATCTAGGACAGTGACACTGCTAACCTGATGATCTAGGACAGTGACACTGCTAACTTGATGATCTAGGACAGTGACACTGCTAACCTGATGATCTAGGACAGTGACACTACTAACTTGATGATCTAGGACAGTGACACTGCTAACCTGATGATCTAGGACAGTGACACTGCTAACCTGATGATCTAGGACAGTGACACTGCTAACTTGATGATCTAGAACAGTGACACTGCTAACCTGATGATCTAGGACAGTGACACTACTAACTTGATGATCTAGGACAGTGACACTGCTAACAGTCAACCTGAAAATCTGGAAAAGGTGACAGTCACAACCTGAGGATCTGGGAAGGTGACAGTCACAACCTGAGGATCTGGGAAGGTGACAGTCACAACCTGAGTATCTGGGAATGTGACAGTCACAACCTGAGGATCTGGGAAGGTGACGGTCACAACCTGAGGATCTGGGAATGTGACAGTCACAACCTGAGGATCTGGGAATGTGACAGTCACAACCTGAGGATCTGGGAATGTGACAGTCACAACCTGAGGATCTGGGAATGTGACAGTCACAACCTGAAGATCTGGGAAGGTGACAGTCACAACCTGAGGATCTGGGAAGGTGACGGTCACAACCTGAGGATCTGGGAAGGTGACGGTCACAACCTGAGGATCTGGGAATGTGACAGTCACAACCTGAGGATCTGGGAAGGTGACAGTCACAACCTAAGGATCTGGGAAGGTGACAGTCACAACCTGAGGATCTGGGAAGGTGACAGTCACAACCTGAGGATCTGGGAATGTGACAGTCACAACCTGAGGATCTGGGAATGTGACAGTGACAACCTGAGGATCTGGGAATGTGACAGTCACAACCTGAGTATCTGGGAATCTGACAGTCACAACCTGAGGATCTGGGAAGGTGACGGTCACAACCTGAGGATCTGGGAATGTGACAGTCACAACCTGAGGATCTGGGAATGTGACAGTCACAACCTGAGGATCTGGGAATGTGACAGTGACAACCTGAGGATCTGGGAATGTGACAGTCACAACCTGAGGATCTGGGAATGTGACAGTGACAACCTGAGGATCTGGGAATGTGACAGTCACAACCTGAGGATCTGGGAAGGTGACAGTCACAACCTGAGGATCTGGGAAGGTGACGGTCACAACCTGAGGATCTGGGAATGTGACAGTCACAACCTGAGGATCAGTGGACCAAAAGTTCCTCGAAGGTCAGGGCAGCTATGACTAGGAAATTAGCCATGTTGATCGAACAGCATGAAGTCTTTTTTTTCAGTAAATAGTTTTTTTGCACATCAAAAAAATTCTAAATGGCATTTTACATTTAAATTTGTTTTTAGTACTCTGTTTTTAATTAGTTCTTTCTCCAGTGTAATGTAGCGATGTAACGATTTCGTAAGTGGCTCTTTTGTCGACCTTAAGCAGGTTAATTAAATTTCTAAATATTTAGTGTTTAACAGGTTGTTAAGTAATAAAACATAGTTTTTTTCTTTCGCAACTTTCATTTAATGCTAGATTGCAACTGTCCAACTTGTTGGCTTACTAACAAAACGTGCCGCTTCTAACGGCATTGCTATAGTTCAGAAACCGAGAATTTCTCACTATTTCCATATATCCTTCTTTGCTGATTTATCTAATCCCGTGGGAAAAGCAAATGCAAAAGACTATTTCTGAAGGGTAGGATTTGTTAAAACTGACACTTCTAGTCGTAAATTGCTTCCCTCTCCGGGAACTTCGTCAGAAAAAATGTTAGAAATCTATATTTTAAGAATGATAGTAGACACAATAAATACCATTAAGATTACCTATTGGTCTAATTCTGCCTAGTATATTAAAAATAACAAATCAATGATCCTGGACCAAAATGACAAAACCACTAGATCGATCCAAAACTGAAAATCCAACTCAAAATTCTCAAATCCCATATTTCTTACTAATATGCCTGGTTCAAAACTCAGATCCCAAGCTCAGATCCGAGATCCCAAACTGAGATCCCAGATCCCAAGCTCAGATCCCAGATCCGAAACTCAGATCCCTGATCACCAAGTCAGATCCCAGATCCCAGATCCCAAACTCAGATCCCTGATAACAAACTGAGATCCCAGATCCCAAACTCAGATCCCAGATCCGGAACTCAGATCCCAGATCCCAGATCCCAAGCTCAGATCCCTGATAAAAAACTCAGATCCCAGATCCTAAACTGAGATCCCAGATCCCAAGCTCAGATCCCTGATAACAAACTCAGATCCCAGATCCTAAACTGAGATCCCAGATCCCAAGCTCAGATCCCTGATAACAAACTCAGATCCCAGATCCTAAACTGAGATCCCAGATCCCAAGCTCAGATCCCTGATAACAAGCTCAGATCCCAGATCTTAAACTGAGATCCCAGATCCCAAGCTCAGATCCCTGATAACAAACTCAGATCCCAGATCCTAAACTGAGATCCCAGATCCCAAGCTCAGATCCAGAGCTCATGTTCCAACCCAGCAACCAAACCTTGATTTCCACAGGCAGCCGATGCGAAATCAGCATGGACAGATGCTCATCTGCCGGCTCCCCCTGCCTCAATGGCGGCACCTGCCAGCGCTCGGTCAGCGGCTTCCGCTGCCTCTGCCCAGCCGGCTGGTTCGGCGAGCGCTGCGCCAGCCGCTCGAATCCCTGCCAGTCGGCGCCCTGCGCCAATTCAGCCGCCTGTCGCGCCACGCCGGACTGGCTGAACTTCAGCTGCGACTGCTCCTCGGCTGTTGGCGGCTTTCAAGGCCCCCTCTGTCAGGCAGACATCGACGAGTGCCTGGCTGGCCGCTGCAGTTCCGCAGGCACCGAGCGCTGCATCAACACCGTCGGCTCCTATAAATGTGTCTGTAGACCCGGCTTCGAAGGCGACGTGTGCGACAAGCCGACCGAGCCGTGCTCCCGAGTTCGATGTCTGAACGGCGGCCAATGCGACTCCCGCACCGGCGCTTGCCGATGCCCGCCAGACTTTGGCGGTGGCGACTGTTCTTACAGGAAAGACAACTGCTTCCCGCATCCGTGCTTCAGTGGCGGCCAGTGCCGCGACTTTGTTGACAGCTATTCGTGCGAGTGCCCACCGGACTTCGCCGGCCCGAGCTGCGAATTGTTAGTTCTTGTTGGTTTACAATAAAAGCATTGACAAATTATTCTCAAATCCAAGAACTCAAAACTCTAATCTGAAATCCCAAACTCAAATCCTAGATCCCAAACTCAATTCCTAGATCCCAAACTCAAATCCTAGATCCCAAACTCAGATCCCAGATCTCAGATCCCAGATCCCAAACTCAATTCCTAGATTCCAAACTCAAATACTAGATCCCAAACTCAATTCCTAGATCCCAAACTCAAATCCTAGATCCCAAACTTAAATACTAGATCCCAAACTCAATTCCTAGATCCCAAACTCAATTCCTATATTCCAAACTCAAATACTAGATCCCAAACTCAATTCCAAGATCCCAAACTTAAATCCTAGATCCCAAACTCAATTCCTAGATCCCAAACTCAAATCCTAGATCCCAAACTCAAATCCCATATCCCAAACTCAATTCCTAGATTCAAAAATCAAATCCTAGATCCCAAACTCAAATCCTAGATCCCAAACTCAAATCCCAGTTCCCAAACTCAGATACTAGATCCCAAACTCAATACTCAAATCCTAGATCCCAAACTCAAATCTGAATGTAGGTGCCGGTTCAAATAAAAGTAAAATGCAGTGCATCATTTTGTGTCGGCTTAGCAAACTTGAATCTACTCGTACAAACAAAATCGTCAGGTTCGTACACTGTTCAAAATCGTCCTGCCTGGGCCGTGGCGAGTGTCTTCAACGGCGCGCCAACGGCACCAACCAATTCGCCTGCCGATGCCAGCCCGGATTCTTCGGCGAATTCTGTCAGCACAGGTCGGCCAGCGGCAATGTTGGCCAAGTTCTCAATGGCCGCTGCATCGATTCGTTGTGCTCTAACAGAGGCCGCTGCTTCGAAAACGACCAAGCTAACCCAGGCGAAGACGCCGTCATCTGCCAGTGTAGTCCGGGCTTCGTCGGCAGCCGCTGCGAGTGGCGCCAGGACGCCTGCCAGGTCGCAGCGGAGCGTGCCGGCCAGCGAGGCCCCTGCCAGAATGGCGGCGTCTGCGAGAACAGCGACTCGGCTCCGGCCGGCTACAGGTGCAACTGCCGGGATGGATTTCAGGTGAGCGGCGGCAATAGTGATGTGTCAGACACTTTCACTCTTTGCTTATCCCATTTCCTCTTTTCTAAATCCCTTTCACTCTTTCCTATCCCATTCCTTTTTTTCCTTTTTTCTTATCTGATTCCCTCCTTTTATTGTTTCATCCCCTCTTTTCCCAAATCTCACCCCTCTTTTCCCTGTCTCATCCCCTCTTTTCCCAAGTCTCACCCCTCTTTTCCCTGTCTCATCCTCTCTTTTCCCAAGTCTCACCCCTCTTTTCCCTGTCTCATCCCCTCTTTTCCCTGTCTCATCCCCTCTTTTCCCTGTCTCATCCCCTCTTTTCCCTGTCTCATCCCCTCTTTTCCCTGTCTCATCCCCTCTTTTCCCAAGTCTTACCCCTCTTTTCCCTGTCTCATCCCCTCTTTTCCCTGTCTCATCCCCTCTTTTCCCTGTCCCATCCCCTCTTTTCCCAAGTCTCACCCCTCTTTTCCCAAGTCTCACCCCTCTTTTCCCAAGTCTCACCCCTCTTTTCCCAAGTCTCACCCCCTCTTTTCCCAAATCTCACCCCTCTTTTCCCTGTCTCATCCCCTCTTTTCCCAAGTCTCACCCCCTCTTTTCCCAAATCTCACCCCTCTTTTCCCTGTCTCATCCCCTCTTTTCCCTGTCTCATCCCCTGTTTTGCCTCCCCAAAGTCTGTCCTTTTTCTCGCCAGTTTCCGCGTCACCTCTCTTTTGGGTCATTCTCACCTTCGTTGCCGCTGTTAATTCTCACTACGATGCAGCCAGATTGAGCCAGAATTTAATATTGGCCTGAATGACTCTCAGTCTCAGTCCTAAATCCTTAATCGGAGATTCGCAATCAGCGAGGCGGGCAGAATTTAGTTTGCGGCTCATTTTCCCCATCGTTAAGTCGCCATCCGGGGCCGGACAGGTGAGAGAGATAATTGCATTTCTGTCTCTCAGATTCAGCTGCTCAATTTGATCAGATTGAGCAGACAGTCGCTTGACACTTTCTGCTAATCTCAATTACCAATGGGCAACGATTCTCACGCTAGTGTTGAGTTGTTGCATTTTAGTAAGGAATCGAATGATGACGCGATTGAATGGAATAATGGCACGTTGGAATGAAAAAATGACACGATAGAACGAAATAATGACACAATAGAATGGAATAATGACACTATATAATTAAATAATGACACAATGGAATAGAATCGGAGTCTTATGAAATGGATAAAATGTCATGATTATTCAAATGGCAGGGCTATCACTGCGAGGGCAACATTGACGAGTGCTCAACGAATTCCTGCTCGGCGGAGGGCACGGAGGCCTGCATTGACGGTATTAACAGGTTCACCTGCCTCTGTAGACCGGGCTACACTGGCCGGCTGTGCAATCTGTCTATAGACTATTGCCGGCAGCAGCACAACGCCAGCGCAGCCCCTCCGGCCTGTCGGAACGGCGGCATCTGCCGGTCGATCAACCGACCGTCTCATCTGCCCGCATTGTCTAATAAGCAACAAAAATTGTCGGCCAAATTCACTCCGGGCGCTGTGTGCGACTGTCCGTCGGGTTTCTACGGCCCCCTCTGCCAGTTCAAAGTCGACCTGTGCTCATCTATGCCGCCTGACAAAGCCTGCCTCAACGGTGGCATCTGCGAGGCTGTCAGCGATAATTTGACTCGATGCCTCTGCCCCGATGGCACAGCCGGGTTGCGCTGCGAAGTCGACTATTTAAATGCGTGCCGCGACGGCGTCAGTCCCTGCCACGGTAACGGCTCGGAGTGCCGCGACCTGCCCGACGGTTTCCGCTGCAGATGCCAGCCGGGACTGTGCGGCCCGACCTGCTCGGAGGAGTGTCCCACGTTTGAGCTGCAGCGCACCGAGTATGACTAGCGCGAGTGCTCTTTGTCTAGTCTAGCTTGCTGACATCAGAGAATAGAGATGGAAGAGAAGGAGAATGGAGATGGAAGAGAACGAGAATAGAGATGGAAGAGAGAGTAGAGATGGGAGAGAGGGAGAATAGAGATGAGAGGGAGAATAATAGAGATGGGAGAGAAGGAGAATAGAGATGGGGAGAGGGAGAATAGAGATGGAAGAGAAGGAGAATAGAGATGGGAGAGAAGGAGAATAGAGATGGAAGAGAAGGAGAATAGAGATGGGAGAGAAGGAGAATAGAGATGGGAGAGAAGGAGAATAGAGATGGGAGAGAGAAGGAGAATGAAGATAAGGAAGAAGGAGGATAGAGTTGGAAGAGAGAGTAGAGATAGGAGAGAGGGAGAATAGAGATGGAAGAGAAGGAGAATAGAGATGGGAGAGAAGGAGAATAGAGATGGGAGAGAAGGAGAATAGAGATAGGGAGAGGGAGAATAGAGATGGAAGAGAAGGAAAATAGAGATGGAAGAGAAGGAGAATAGAGATGGGAGAGAAGGAGAATAGAGATGGAAGAGAAGGAAAATAGAGATGGAAGAGAGAAGGAGAATGAAGATAAGGAAGAAGGAGGATAGAGTTGGAAGAGAGAGTAGAGATAGGAGAGAGGGAGAATAGAGATGAGAGAGAGGGATAATATAGATGGGGAGACGGGGAATAGAGATGGGGTTGAGGGAGAATAAATGTGAGAGAGAGAGGGAGAATAGAGATAAGGAAAAAGGAGAATAGATACACTTCAAGCTATTATGGTTCAATTATACAGAAGTCTACGATGCCGAATTTCCGCCGCCACAGGTGCCTAAACCTGGGCTGTCCGATGATTGCCGGAGACGGCAAATGCGACCAGGCGTGCAACAGCCTGGCCTGCGACTGGGACGGTGGCGACTGTGCCTTCGGCTGGCAGCCCTGGTCAAACTGCAGCGCCGCTCGCAGCGGCGACCTCGGCGGCTGCGTGGCCGGCTACGCCGACGGCCTCTGCCAGCCGGAGTGTGGCGATCAGCGCTGCCTGTTCGACGGCGGCGACTGCGACGCCGCCGCGCGGCCAGCCGGCAATGCCGACGCCGCCACTGCCTGCGAATTCGAAGCCTACTGCAAGTCGCACTTCGCCGACGGTCGCTGCGACTCCGGCTGCGACAACGCCGCCTGCCTGTTCGACGGCGGCGACTGCCTACTGAGGCCGGGACACCCGCAGCCGCTCCCGCTGCAGCCGCCGCCGACGCTGCCAACCGCCGGCCTCCTGGAGCTGTTCTTAGCCGTCAATAGCAGCGAATTGCGTCCGGGCAGCGATGCCGAGAGGCAGTTCGCCAGGAGCCTCAGTCAGCGGCTCGGCTGTCTAGTTCAACTTGCCGCCCAGCCCGCTTCGACAGCAGGAGCCACCGTCAACTTCAGCATCGTTTTCTACAGCCTCGGCGTCTGCCATCGGCCCGATCGGTGCTTCACCAGCGCTGACTATGCGGCACAGGTTGGCAAAGCTGCTTTGCACTTCTACTCGTTAGAATCTTTTTCCCAATCCCCATATTGGAGTCGCCATTCTCCCAAATCCTCAAATTGTGATCGTCATCCTTCCAGATCCTCAAATTGGGATCGCCATCCTTCCAGATCCTCAAATAGGGATCGCCATCCTTCCAGATCCTTAAATAGGGATTGTCATCCTTCCAGATCCTCATATTGGGATCGCCATCCTCCTTGATCCTCAAATTGGTCCTCTTCCTGATCCTCAATTTGGGATCGCCATCCTCCCAGATCCTCAAATAGGGATCGCCATTCTCCCAGAAATTAACATAAGAACAAAGGAATCATTTTTCTTAAAACCTCTGGTTTTAGTCGCCAGCCTCTCAGATCCGAAAAGTCCATTCCTAACAGATTCCAAACTAAATTTGGGATTAATTTCTCCCCACCTCTGCACCGCAGGCTCTCTCCGCCGATCTGCGCTTCCGGCCCGGCCGCTCCGGTCCGTCACTGACACTGCCTCTTAGCAGCGTCTCAGCCCGTTTGGCCCCGGCCGCCACCAACCCGCTGGTGCGCCAGGACTCCGTCCTTCTGCCCGTCATCGTCGGCTGCGTCTGTGTCTGTGTCATCGCTCTATTCCTTGGCGTCCTACTGCGGACTCTGAAGACGCCGCGCCAGACCAGCCGGCTGTGGCACCCGCCCGGCTTCGACCGACTCGCCAGCAGCGCCAGCAGCAGCGGAGGTGGTACCGCCGGCCCGACAGCAGCCGATTGGTCTCGTCGACACGATGACAAGGCGCAAGCCTGCTCTAGTACAGACGTCGCATCGTCGCATTACCAGCAGCAGCGGCAGCGGCATCAGGAGTTGCTGCTACTAGAGGAAGGCGGTGGCTCGTTTGGCCAACCAGCCGCTAAGCGGTCTAAGCGATGCCTCGATCAGGTGGGTGTTCAATGCACCTTTTTATTCTGCCTTAATTTATTTGCATCGGTATGCCCTTTTTATAGTTTACATTGCCTTCAAGGATTTACCTCAATTTCTTGAGTTAGCAGTTTCCTCAGGCCTCTCTCTTATCTTCAGGACCCTCAGGCCTCTCTTTATTATCTTGAGGAGTTTCCTCAGGCCTCTCTATTATCTGCAGGAGTTTCTTCAGGACTCTATTATCTTCAGGAGTTTCCTCAGGCCTCTCTCTTATCTTCAGGACCCTCAGGCCTCTCTTTATTATCTTGAGGAGTTTCCTCAGGCCTCTCTATTATCTGCAGGAGTTTCTTCAGGACTCTATTATCTTCAGGAGTTTCCTCAGGCCTCTCTATTATCTTCAGGAGTTTCCTCAGGCCTCTCTCTTATCTTCAGGACCCTCAGGCCTCTCTTTATTATCTTGAGGAGTTTCCTCAGGCCTCTCTATTATCTGCAGGAGTTTCTTCAGGACTCTATTATCTTCAGGAGTTTCCTCAGGCCTCTCTATTATCTTCAGGAGTTTCCTCAGGCCTCTCTATTATCCTCAGGAGTTTCCTCAGGCCTCTCTATTATCTTCAGGAGTTTCCTCAGGCCTCTCTATTATCTTCAGGAGTTTCCTCAGGCCTCTCTTTATTATCTTCAGGAGTTTCCTCAGGCCTCTCTTTATTATCTTCAGGAGTTTCCTCAGGCCTCTCTTTATTATCTTCAGGAGTTTCCTCAGGCCTCTCTTTATTATCCTCAGGAGTTTCCTCAGGCCTCTCTTTATTATCCTCAGGAGTTTCCTCAGGCCTCTATTTATTATCTTCAGGAGTTTCCTCAGGCCTCTCTATTATCTTCAGGAGTTTCCTCAGGCCTCTCTATTATCTGCAGGAGTTTCTTCAGGACTCTATTATCTTCAGGAGTTTCCTCAGGCCTCTCTATTATCCTCAGGAGTTTCCTCAGGCCTCTATTTATTATCTTCAGGAGTTTCCTCAGGCCTCTCTATTATCTTCAGGAGTTTCCTCAGGCCTCTCTATTATCCTCAGGAGTTTCCTCAGGCCTCTCTTTATTATCTTCAGGAGTTTCCTCAGGCCTCTCTTTATTATCTTCAGGAGTTTTCTCAGGCCTCTCTATTATCTTCAGGAGTTTCCTCAGGCCTCTCTATTATCTTCAGGAGTTTCCTCAGGCCTCTCTATTATCTTCAGGAGTTTCCTCAGGCCTCTCTATTATCTTCAGGAGTTTTCTCAGGCCTCTCTATTATCTCCATCAGTTTCCTAATGCAATATAATTATATTAGGCATTATAAATTGCACCACTGTAATTGCAACACACGAATACGGCACAGAAGGCGGTGCATTTGGAGCAGCTACCGCGACTATTGTCGAGATTGCCAGGTAGTTGCATCATCCACAGTTCAGCATTTTCACTATCGCATAATTGCATTCTGACCCAAGAAACCAATAGTGTGTACAACCATGCCTAACTATGTGCAGTATAACATGTGTTATGTTTTGTACATTGAAATTTAAATCCAATAGACAGAGTCATCAACTCTCCTGTTTGTTATAATACAAATTTGTTTTATTTATAACCTTGCAATAAATCTATAAAATAGTGTACTCGTAACATTTCGGTAATAAAAGAGTGAGAGAAATAGGGGATATTGTAAGGGAAAAATAACTATTGTGGGTGGGATATTTAGATAGGGGAATATTTAGGTTTGGGATATTTAGATAGGATAAGAGTTAGGGTAGGGATATTTAGATAGGGAAAAAATTGGGGTTGGGATATTTAGATAGGGGAAGAATTTAAATTGAGATAAATTCAGAGTATGAATATTTAGTGAGGCAAATAATCATTTTTGGGAGGACGAGTAAGCCGAAGATTCATAAGATAACTTTCACAGTGGCAGCTCCGGACAGAATAGTCCGCAAATCAGCAATAAAATCTTTAACCAAAAATGCGTTCACAAACGGCTGTCAGCTGACTCCAGCCAATCAGCAGGTGTGCTTCACTGTAACTGCGGCCGTCCTGCCGCCCAGGCATGACGATTGCCTTCTGGTTCAACAGCAGTGCGACTGCTGCAGCTGCCGACGCCTTAGTCGTAGGCGATGTGACCACCGTCGTTGCTGCTGCTGCGGTGGCAGTTCAGCAGCCTGCACAGCCAGTTCGCCGCTTCCCCGTAAAGCTTCAGAGCAGGCTAAAATATTTCACAATTTGATTTAGATTGAAAATTTCTTGGATTTCCTTTGCCAAAAGTAGCCGAAAATATTAATAAATTTTGATTATGCTTTCCAGCATTAGCAGCGTGTTGTGCTGTCAATTAAGGCAGTGTTTAGACGATGCACAATGGGATAGTTTATGTGTGATTTAGAATCTTTGATTTCTTGTTTCTCCATTGCTGCAACTTCCAAATAACTAACGGTGACGGATTTGTACAAGCGAGAAACCGATATAGAGAAGGAGAATAGAGATGGGAGATAATGAGAATGGAGATGGGAGATGATGAGAATAGAGATGGGAGATAATGAGAATAGAAATGGGAGAGAAGGAGAATAGAAATGGGAGAGAAGGAGAATAGAAATGGGAAAGAAGGAGAATAGAGATAATGATAATGAGAACATGGATGGGAGATAAGGAAAATGCACATAGAAGATAGCTAGTGAATATATAGAATTTAGATGGGTAAGAATAGAGATAGGAGACAACAAATAAAAGTACAGATTTTAGCAAAGGGAGAATGGAGATAAAAGAATAGAGCCAAGTTAAATTGAATATGTCGATCTGAGTAGGAAATATTGACCGTAAAACTGGGATTTAGCCGCTGAAATCAATCCTACCTTGATTTCACTCGACTTCCCTCTGTGCGTTGAAGCTTTTCCGATTACACGCTATTTATAAACAGACCGTCTCGTTATTCAGCGCTGCGTAGTGCTTTTAGTTGTCTAATGAGCCACACGACTATGGAGTCACAAGCCATTGTTGTTCATTAAGTTCCTATTTTTAGCTCTTTGTTATTTTCTCCATCATGCGACACCCATTGATAGAAGCAGACAATGCTTGTTGCATAAGCAATTTGAAACAAAGTGATGCATAGCACTTCATTTAGCCAAGAAAACTGTTGGATTGATTCGCCGATGGCACACTCGCTAAATTTGTGTTTATGTGTTGTTATCCTCTCTTGCATACTTTAGTTTATATTTTTCGTTACCGTTATTTCCTACTTTATTAAACTGAAATATTGTGTCTTATTACTTTCAGTAGAGACTGCAACATTTTTTCGATATGTATTGAAAAGGCTTTGGAAGGCAAAAACAGTCGCCTGAATTAATATTTTTTTATCTCTTTGCTGGATGTTCAGGATTTCAAGTGAAAAACTGTCTAAAATTATAAAAAATTACCGATATGTATAGAAAAAATTGAAATAGTTCAAAAAATGTATCAACGATATGTATCGAAAAGCATTTTTATGTGCAAATTTATTACATTCTCCTTTTATAAGGACTTTTTGTCTATCATCTACATTTTTTCTGTTATTAAAAAGCTTTATTACTTTTTAAGCAAATCAGATTGCCAGAAAATCAATCAGCTTAGAATTCGAACTCTGGCTCACCCTCCACAGACGACGCCGACGAGATTTACGTCGACCCTGGAGCGTTCAGCAACGGATGCGGCGCTGTCGACGGAGTCGAGTGCCAGCGCTGCGGCCGCCGGCCTCGCCTCGTCGCGTCTAGCGCTGTCTGACACGCCAATTCACACTGTCATCAGCGCCGGCACCTGCCTGGAGGGCCCGGCCTCGGACAAAACCGTCGACATCATTGCCCAGCTGCTGGACAGCGGCTACCCGGCCGAGGCCCAGTCCGAGCTCTGGCAGGAGACGCCGCTTCACCTGGCTGCTCGCTACTGCCGCGCCGACGCAGTTCAGAAGCTGCTTGAGGTCGGCAGCGCCGATCCAAACAGGCGGGACAGATCCGGTCGGACGCCGCTGCACGTCGCGATCGCCTCCGGCGCCAACGGCGTCTGCCACCTGCTGATGAGGGACCGGCGCACCGACCTTAACGCAAAGACTGATGAGGGCCTCACGCCGCTGATGATGGCTTCGATTTATCTGGCTGGCGAGGTGGCAGTTTCGCTCACCGCTGAGCCGCAGGTTGGTCACCGCAGCAGCACCTTCTGGGTTCTAGAAATGGAGTGACAGACTCTAGGAATGGGGTGACAGATTTTAAGAATGGAGTGACAGACTCTAGGAATGGAGTGACATTCTAGGAATTGAGTGACAGATTCTAGGAATGGAGTAAAGGATTATAAGAATGGAGTGACAGATTCTAGGAACGGAGTGACAGATTCTAGAAATGGAGTGACAGATTCTAGAAATGGAGTGACAGATTCTAGGAACGGAGTGACAGATTCTAGGAATTGAGTGATAGATTTTAGGAATGGAGTAAAGGATTATAAGAATGGAGTGACAGATTCTAGGAACGGAGTGACAGATTCTAGAAATGGAGTGACAGATTCTAGAAATGGAGTGACAGATTCTAGAAATGGAGTGACAGATTCTAGAAATGGAGTGACAGATTCTAGGAATGGGGTGACAGATTTTAAGAATGGAGTGACAGACTCTAGAAATGGAGTGACAGATTCTAAGAGTGCAGTGACAGATTCCAGGAACGGAGTGACAGATTCTAAGAGTGGAGTGACTAGGAATGGAGTGACAGATTCTAAGAATAGAGTAACAAATTCTAGAAATTTATTGACCAATTCTAGAAGCCAAACGATAAATCTTAAGGTAATTGAGCCGGACTTAAGGATTGGAGTGATAGACTTTTAGAATGGGAGTGCCAGGCTTTAGGAGTGCCAGACTTAAGAACGGAAGTGCCAGATTCTAAGATGAGAGTGCCAGACTTTAGGATGAGAGTGACAGACCTTAGAATGGGATTGATAGGTAGAGTGGCTGGCAGTTCTAGTTCCCAACACAGCCCGCTCAATCCGCACCAGGTTGACGTCAACGCAGTGGATCAGCGAGGCCGAACCGCGCTGCACTGGGCCGCCGCGGTCAACGCCGAGCGCGAAGTGGCCCTGCTGCTGCGCCGCGGAGCCAATCGGGACGCGCAGGACTTCTCCGAGCGGACCCCGCTTTACCTGGCCGCACTGGAGGGCAGCGCGCGCGCTGTCGCCCGCCTACTCGGCGCCGGCGCTAATCCGAACCTGCCCGACTCCGCGCTGAAGACGCCGCTGGATGTGGCCCGCGAACGACTGCACGGCGACATCGAGGCCATGCTGCTTGAGGCCGCGGCCGCCTCCACAGCAGCCGCTGCCTCCGGCTATTCAAAGCAGGCAGCCGCGGCGGCCACCGCTGTCGCCTCGCTTCTAGGCGACCTGGAGCGCTATCCGACTCCCCCGGATCCACCGCCGCTGACTGAAGCATCTTCGTCTACCTACGCTGACTCTCCGCCACATTGGCTGCAGCAGCAGCAGCAACAGCAACAGCAGCAGCAGCAGCAGCAGCAGCAGCAACGCTACAACTATTTGACACCATCGCCAGACAGCGCCCCGGCTTCCTCCGGCTCCGCAGTTGTCAGCGTGTCCAGTCCGCCTCAGCAGCATCGATATCAGCAGCTTCATTGTCAGCAGAAGCAGCAGCAGCAGCAGCAGGAGCAGTGTTCGTTGCCTCCGCCGCCTCCGCAGTTTTCCAACAGTCAGGTGCCGATGCTGATGCTGAGTTCTATTAAGGCAGACCTCGTGTGAACAGCCGCTTCATTCCCTGTGTGCCTTTGCTTGCATTCTCAACCTGTTCTGTCTGCAACTCATTTTCAGTCTCTCTACTAAGCTCTAACAATGAGTTCGCACTCACACAGCTCACTAGAAATGTTTCACTTCTGTCTACCTCCGCTAATTCTTAATAGTAACTGGTAATAATGAGAAAAGAGAATTGAGATAATGAGAATAGAGATGGGAGATAATGAGAATAGAGAATTGAGATAATGAGAATAGAGATGGGAGATAATGAGAGTAGGGATGGGAGATAATGAGAATAGAGATGGGAGATAATGAGAATGGAGATGAGAGAGAAGGAGAATAGAAATGGGAGAGAAGGAGAATAGAGATGGGAGAGAAGGAGAATAGAAATGGGAGAGAAGGAGAATAGAGATGGGAGAGAAGGAGAATAGAGATGGGAGAGAAGGAGAATAGAAATGGGAGAGAAGGAGAATAGAGATGGGAGAGAAGGAGAATAGAAATGGGAAAGAAGGAGAATAGAAATGGGAGATTGTGAGAATGAGAGAGAAGGAGAATAGAGATGGGAGATTGTGAGAATGAGAGAGAAGGAGAATAGAGATGGGAGAGAAGATTAATAGAAATGGGAAAGAAGGAGAATAGAGATGGGAGATTGTGAGAATGAGAGAGAAGGAGAATAGAGATGGGAGATTGTGAGAATGAGAGAGAAGGAGAATAGAGATGGGAGATTGTGAGAATGAGAGAGAAGGAGAATAGAGATGGGAGATTGTGAGAATGAGAGAGAAGGAGAATAGAGATGGGAGATTGTGAGAATGAGAGAGAAGGAGAATAGAGATGGGAGATTGTGAGAATGAGAGAGAAGGAGAATAGAGATGGGAGAGAAGATTAATAGAAATGGGAAAGAAGGAGAATAGAGATGGGAGATTGTGAGAATGAGAGAGAAGGAGAATAGAGATGGGAGATTGTGAGAATGAGAGAGAAGGAGAATAGAGATGGGAGAGAAGATTAATAGAAATGGGAAAGAAGGAGAATAGAGATGGGAGATTGTGAGAATGAGAGAGAAGGAGAATAGAGATGGGAGATTATGAGAATGAGAGAGAAGGAGAATAGAGATGGGAGATTGTGAGAATGAGAGAGAAGGAGAATAGAGATGGGAGATTGTGAGAATGAGAGAGAAGGAGAATAGAGATGGGAGAGAAGATTAATAGAAATGGGAAAGAAGGAGAATAGAGATGGGAGATTGTGAGAATGAGAGAGAAGGAGAATAGAGATGGGAGATTGTGAGAATGAGAGAGAAGGAGAATAGAGATGGGAGATTGTGAGAATGAGAGAGAAGGAGAATAGAGATGGGAGATTGTGAGAATGAGAGAGAAGGAGAATAGAGATGGGAGATTGTGAGAATGAGAGAGAAGGAGAATAGAGATGGGAGATTGTGAGAATGAGAGAGAAGGAGAATAGAGATGGGAGATTGTGAGAATGAGAGAGAAGGAGAATAGAGCCACTTCTTTAATTCATAAAATTATGAATTGCTTGAATTGAAAATTCTTGTTTATTTTATAAGCCTTGTAAATATGTTTTCGGATGTACACACTTCCAGACGCATCTGCTAATGCCATTTGATACTGTATTTAAACATTATTCATGTTTGAGAGATACGAATTAAGAGTAAAATGAATGACTGTTTTCTGGTAGTGTCATCACTTTTTTTACGCGTGTGCAAGTATTTTAACACCTGCACTACACTATATACAGCTTAAACCCGTTCGATTTGAAATTTTAAACATTCATTTGCATCATAATTCATCATTGATTTATATCCAGTTGAATCCTGCGATTTTGGCAATACTAGCTTCATAACTCCCCGCCAATATTATCCCTAACACGTTATTTTTGTCTGCACAACATGCAATGTTTTGATTGGTTGCACTTGATTTTACAAATTGGCTAATTTATTATTTTTCTTCAATAGAAAAAATCACTATCTAAAATTACGAATCTGTATTTCTTCTTTGAATTTTGTGTTTTTTTGCTCTCTTGCTAAAATTCTCGCAAATTTCACAATGTCCTACTTTAAAAAGCATATTAGGACTGTTTTATGTAAATCTTCTAAATTATTGTGGATAAATTGATTCAGATTTGAAGTCCAATTGTCGGTAAAAAATTAAATCTTTATTATACTCGAAATTAAAAAACTAAAAATGAAGAAGTTTTTAGTAAAGCAGTTCAATTCACTAGATCATCATTCACTGCGCTAAAATATGACGGTTATTTAAATAGGGCTCATAGCAATACTGGGGCGCGTCATCTGTGTACCAGGGGGTCAGTTTTATTTAAAAACTCATTGTTATAGCAAGGGCTTATTGGTAATGCAAGGCTCATTGGTAATGCAAGGGCTCATTGGTAATGCAAGGGCTTATTGGTAATGCAAGGGTCCATTGGTAATGCAAGGGCTCATTGGTAATGCAAGGGCTTATTGGTAATGCAAGGGCTTATTGGTAATGCAAGGGCTTATTGGTAATGCAAGGGCTTATTGGTAATGCAAGGGCTTATTGGTACTGCAAGGGTTCATTGGTAATGCAAGGGCTCATTGGTAATGCAAGGGTTCATTGGTAATGCAAGGGCTCATTGGTAATGCAAGGGCTCATTGGTAATGCAAGGGCTTATTGGTAATGCAAGGGCTCATTGGTAATGCAAGGGCTCATTGGTAATGCAAGGGCTCATTGGTAATGCAAGGGCTTATTGGTAATGCAAGGGCTTATTGGTAATGCAAGGGCTTATTGGTAATGCAAGGGCTCATTGGTAATGCAAGGGCTCATTGGTAATGCAAGGGCTCATTGGTAATGCAAGGGCTCATTGGTAATGAAAGTGCTTATTGGTAATGAAAGTGTTTATTGGTAATGAAAGTGTTTATTGGTTATTAAAGTGTTTATTGGTAATGCAAGGGCTTATTGGTAATGCAAGGGCTTATTGGTAATGCAAGGGCTCATTGGTAATGCAAGGGCTCATTGGTAATGCAAGGGTCCATTGGTAATGCAAGGGCTTATTGGTAATGCAAGGGCTCATTGGTAATGCAAGGGCTTATTGGTAATGCAAGGGCTCATTGGTAATGCAAGGGCTCATTGGTAATGCAAGGGCTTATTGGTAATGCAAGGGCTTATTGGTAATGCAAGGGCTCATAGGTAATGCAAGGGTTTATTGGTAATGCAAGGGCTTATTGGTAATGTGCAAATTGAACTCTGGGACTTTGTTGGTAGAGTCTTGAAAGTCTGGGGTTCGATTCTCGGCTCCAGTGAAACAAATTGTGTCATTTAGCAAGACACTTTTAACTCCCGCTGTTCAGTCCATGGACTGAACAGCCGTACACAGCCTTCAGATTCAGATAGCTGCGGCTGTAATTACGAGCTAATTATTTTAATTTTAGAAATTATTGTACCTAGCTTTGAAAAGCATTTTTGCTGGAGCTCTGCGTCAAAATAAAAAGTTATTTATTTTATTTAGCGCACTTTAAATAATTAGCGTGACGATTTGGAAGACCAAATAGAGAGTAATCGAAGGTGCATAGACGAAACAGTAGAAATGTTTTTTCTTCCTGGTTCCTGGCATCAGTTGGCGATGGCGCCAGCGACATCCTTGATGTTCCTGATGACGCGAATGACCTTCCTGACGCGGATGCCCTTTTTGGCCAGGTGCTCAGCTCCCTCCTCCTCCTCCATGTTGGACTCGTCCAGGGCCGACATCGCCTCCAGCACCGCCAGGGTGTCGGCCTCCTCGCTGGCTCCATTCGCAGCCGGGTGCGCGTTGCTATGGTTACGGCGTCGACTCTGGTGATTGGCGGTGGCCGAGACCAGGGCGGCGCACAGTAGGAGTCCGAGAGCGAGCTGCCACTTCATGTTTGAGTCGGGTCTGAGCTCTCTCTTGATGAGGCTGAGAGTCTGCGTTTGACTGTTGGTCGTTGGATTGTCCTCCTTGCACAGTCGGGGGCTCCGAATTTAAACAAGAATGGGCACGTGTTTCCGATCTGTCCTCTAATTTGTTTGACTTCGCCCAGAATTGTAGAACTTAACCGGCTTTTAATTTGCTTCACCGAATAATTCGGCCCATGCAAACAAGCGAGATAGTTTGCTCGAGAACATTTTCAAGTCTTGATATGTTTTTCCAGCTTCGCTGCACATGCAGCGTATATTCTCAGTACAAATAAATTACAGTGTCGGCATGCGAATTGTATGACTGAGTTTCTTGTGCCAACATTCTCAGGCGGTTAATTCTATCTCGTAGCTCGTGAAACTGATATGTTAGATGGTGCTTGACATTATCTAAATTTATTCATTCTTTTGATATTTTCTATAATTCGAAAATAAAAAATCCAACTCAATACCATTGTTCGTGGGTGTGTTTGATGCTTCTAAACCTATTCCAGTTATAATTTTTTTCGTAGAAGATACATTGATGAAATATGAGACTACGAGTTTGGCTACTTAGAAAGTAGTAAATGCTACACGAAGAGAATAATGAAATAACACTTTAATAATACTGGTTCAAGCAACATAATTGGTTGAAAACCTGATCCCATAATTTTCTAGATCCAAGCTGGTGTGACAAAGGTAAATTAGTAGATGTTGTGACTTAAGTATTCAACCGGACTTGAATGTACTCTATTAACTTATCGTTGCGCAATGCAAGTCCATTTTCCTATGCGTGCGTAAGCCGAGTGTGTCACTTGCGCGTGCGACACAACGTGCTCTGTTCTTACTCCTTGCTCTCCACGTGCCATTGTCACCCCCAGCCATATTTTGTTAGTATAAATATATCGACTTTCCTTTGTACGTTGTTCGTGGCCTTTGCGCTATCTAAAGAATTCCTGGTCTACAAAAGTAGAGCCACAAAACTTTGCAGGTACAGGTGACTCCTGAGCACAAACGCACACCGAGACTGTACCCAGGCATACACTCACACTGCAGGTGTGTACACCTGTGTACACCTACACACATTCACTATGCCTGGGAGGTTGACCGTCAAGAGCGTAAATTGCACAAGCCTCCAAGCCTTCTCTCCGCGGCTCCGCCCCAAATGAATGCGGCCTCGCCGAGGAATCGAGCTCAGGGACCTTGGTGCTAGAGGCAAATGCGTTAACCGCTCTGCCACTGACCCCTCGATGCAAATGTTCGATTCATTGTTTCCGCAGATGCAGACTGCACTTAACCTTTTTATTCTAATGGAAGCAATTAGCGTTGCATTTGAATGTGTGCACAGTTTACTATAATTTTCGCTAAATATATCGATGTTGGACAGGGCCTCCAGGGCGGCCAGGGTGTCCGCCTCCTCCGACTGCTGGCTGGGGCTGGCGGCGGCCAGGGCGGAGTCCGAGAGCGAGCTGCCATTTCATGGTTGATTCGGGTCTGAGCTGTCTTTTGATGAGGCGGCGATTCATTTCTGGTCGTCGGATTGTTGTGTGACACCCAGAGGTTGTCAGTGGCACAATGGGCTAATTTTGGCGTTAGGGTTAGCGGCGGAGCGCTAACACGTCTAAATCTTGCCCCACATGCAGTCCTGGGTTCGAATCCGCACCGCACACACACACACGCACACACACGCACACAGAGTTAACAGTAGAACTACCAGGGGGTGGGGAATTCTCCCAACCTGACAATTTTTTGTGCTGCACCCGAACGGAGCAATACAAGCACACGAAACTCAAGAACACGGGCCAATTTTTTGTTGCGTATCTTCTGAAACAATAATCAAGTCGCCAGCTCTTCAGTCCTTCGAGATATTCAATGGTTCTGGCCGAAGGTCAGATAGGCGCTAGTGTATTTCACACACCACTATACACTAATTTGCACTGCGCCTCAGTGCGGCCTTGCCAGGCCTTCAAACTTTATCAGCATGTCACCCGAATGTGCCTGCATTATCTCCGTCTTCGGTTGTCACCTACCTTTATCTAGACGGACTGCGGGACCTTCGAATGCAAAAAATGTGGAATTAGGCCACTCTGGACAACCTGACGCGAATTTCTAAAATTTCACTGCTGAAGCCTAAATATTAGGCGCAGCTCAACTACAGTACACCATCGCCTGGTCTGTCAACCAATCAGTCATCGGTCCAATCAGAACCGATTTCAGGTCCGCTTCTCAAACCAAAAATACCCTCGGCGGTCGATTTTGAGTTATAAATTTTTCAAACGACACCTTTTTCCGAGGTAGAACGTTTCAATGTGCTTGGAATTATATGTCATTCTAGTAATTTGTACTTGAAAAGAGTTAGTAAATCACAGAAAGCTTCGTGTTTGCATTAATGCTCGTACTTAGTTTATAGCTTGGTGAGTATATATCTATACCTTACCTTATATCTAAGTCTATACCTTTTTGCATAGCATTGCTTTGCCAGAAATACTCGTGCTTCCATAGTTTCCTTCTGGAGAGTTAAAACTGTACGATCGATGATTAATGGAAATCAGAGCTCGGCGTTCTCAGACAATTTTATATATCTGTGATTAATATTTTTTTTCACGGCTGGGACTCGATGTTGGTGAGTCTCACCGTCCCCGGCGCCACCCGGCAGAGCCGCTGGGGCAAGGGCCGGCAGTTCTGCATTGCCAGCAGCTCGATGGAGGCGTCCACGCCGATTGCGTTCCCGACGACGCTCGATGCGACACCGAAGGCTTCGCTGTCCTCGCCGACTCCCTGTCCAGCTGCAGTTAGCAGCCGCAGCACAGGCAACAGCAGGGCGCGGCTCACCGTCCTTATCTGGACGAGCCTGGTGACCAGTATCGCCCGGCATATTTGCACCGGAGCGCGTTTTACTGAGACGGCCTTCCGACCTGCTGAGACAGCGGCGCCTGCGGCTGGCTGGGCACGTGATCAGGGCTGAAGCCGACTGCCCTGAGCCGCTGCAGGATGTGCTTCTAGTGGACTCTGCAGGGACCGCGCAGGCGCGGACAGGGACGATCGGCCTGCTCTTCTCCGACGCGCGCGCCACCGAGCCAGGCTGACGGAGTAAAGCAACTGGCCCTTAGGCGCGCGTTTTGAAGCTTCCCCCTTTTTCAGACCACTGCGTGGTCGGCGAGTTGCGTTTATTATTAAAATTTGACAGTATATGACAGCTAGTGGGTTCCGGGTTCGAAACATTGGATAGATATTTTTTCACGGCAGATATCTCTGTTGAAACTGTAGTAGAAATTGCTGAGCTTTGCAGAATTTCGCATCCTCTGTCTCCAGTGTCCTAGGAAATCTCACTGAAAGTTTTCCCTGTGAATTTTAACTGACTTTGTCTTTGAGCTCAAAGAACAGTTTCGCAATATACAACAATACTCTTTCTTGTTGCTATGCCTACTTCGCTGCATTCGAGATTGAGGCCCGCGTGTGGTCCTTCTACCATGGATGCCTTGGAGCGAGCGGTTCGGGCCTTCTAGACAATAAAGGGGCCTGAGACAACGTGTTGTTTGAAGCATTCTGCAGAACTCTTGAGGCCAGGACGACGCTGCCTCACCCGGTCAGCTGGATCATGTACCGGATCCGGAATCACTGTATCGCGGCCCACGCGGACATTTCTACACGCTAACATTAAATCTACCTTCGGTGTCCGGTGAGCTCATCCGCAAGCTGAGTGTTCGACAATGGTCCGGTGTTCGTCGGCCAGGACTTCATCGGCTTTTGCAAGTCCAACTGGATCCGGTGCACAAAGAGCAGTCCGTACTACGCCAAGTCAAATGGGCTGGTCGAGCGGCTGACGAAGTCATTCAAGACTGCGATGGAGGCGTCTCGGAGCAGCCAGTCCGCATGCGACGACCGACCGGACTCCGGCCGAGCTTTTCCTGAAACGCCCGCAGCGGACCAGGGATGGATCTGCTGCGACCGTCGGCACGCGACAGGGTTTTGGGGGCGCAAGCGCCACAGAATGCCCTTGTCCCTCCACTGCCCTCCGCAAATCCACGCTGGGAATTAACCGCAGGGACATCAGGACCCGCGCCGTCCCTCGGAGAAGCCGCGCTGTGAACAGATGGCGAGCTGTTCAGTCATGAAATACAACGGATTTGGGCTGGCTTTGAGTAGAAATCCGGTTTAAGCCGTTTTGACTTAAACCCAAATGACCAGAGGTACATACATACGATGGTAGTCGGGCTTTCGACCGACTCCAAAACCACCCTTGACTCGAAGAACTAGCTCATGAGAAGCTAGGGAGAGATGCCACGAAAGAGATGGATCAGTACCCGGAACCGTCGGGCGCAATGGCAGCAGTCTCCTCTCCTTTGCATCACCAATCAGGACATCAGCTTCGATACCGCCAACTTATTGACGAGATGTACACGCCTGTGTGAGCGTGTGCCTGTGTACAGAATATGTACTGCATAGTACCTGTGTGTGTGCTCAGCAGGAGTCAGCGAAATGGACAGAATTGTCTCCTTGCTGGCGGTGTGTCTAGTGTGACCGAATGATGTACCAGTGCACACAATTAGTTAATCATCTTAATCTAAATCTTAATCTTAATCTAATCTAAACAATGACACGTTAAAATGACATTTTGATCTAGTTCATATCGATTTAAAATAGGATTTGTACTTGCTACAGTGTATTTAAATTCTTAAATCAGCGATAAGTAAAATAGGAAGCTACTTAAAACTTCGTAACAGTGGCCTGAATTTTCGCAAGTCATGGAAGTCCTTATAGATCACACTGACCGAGCTCTGCAAAGAAACTGATTGAGGTCGGGAATAGACGATCTTGTAACAAACTGTAGCGATTGAAGTTCTATCCGCAACTTCACAGGTATTGTCCTATAGGCATTCTGCGAAAGCGATATCCAGCAAGGCGGAAGCGCTTCTTGGCCAGGTGCTGGACAGATTCCACCAGCTCGGACTCGTCCATGTTGGACAGGGCCTCCAGGGCGGCCAGCGTGTCCGCCTCCTCCGCCTGCTGGCTGGGCCTGGCGGCGGCCAGGACGGCGCACAGCAGGAGTCCGAGAGCGAGCTGCCACTTCATGTTTGAGTCGGGTCTGAGCTGTCTCTTAATGAGACTGAGAGTCTGCGAATGAGGCTCCAAATTTATATTCGCTTACTTAGCACGTGTTTCCGTGTTTGAGTAGCACATGCCTCAAGAGCAGAGCACATTATCATTGTTTGAGTTCAGCAAACAAATTTCAGTGTTTCAAGTATTTGCACAGTTCAATTTATCATTACTCATTCGCAACAGTGGCTAAATTGAATCGTTTTGCATTAAAAATCCATGTTTAATTCTGGATTCACCTACTAGTAGTAGTATGCGGTCCCAGTCGAAACAAAAATCTAACGTGGCAGGGACTCCGATGCTACGCCTCTCACCTTGTTTAGGATGCTCTAGTTAGTGCTGAGAAATAAGGACTATCGTAGAAGCTAGGATCTCTGCACAGGCATTGAACATTATAGGAGCATTATATTATGGTTACCGCTCACCAGTCCATATCTGTATCCGTTTCTTTTGAAAGCGTTTTTTGTCCGTTTATTTCCGGTTCTGTGTCCACTATTTAGTACATTACGTCCGGTCTTAAAAAAAGGATACAAGCGTTACAATTTTGTCCGTTTCTTAAGCACTAAAAAACCCAATCCGGACACATTTCCGGAGTAAATTTCCGCTATTTCCGAATAACCGAATTGTTGCCCCTACGAAATGGACAAAAACACATGCATTTTCCCAGGGTATAGGTAGTGGAGTCGGACTTAACCAGAGGATGCAGCTGGGCGTTGTGATGACCTTTCTTGACACTTCAGAGCCTATTTGTCATGATAACAATGGGCCACATAGAGTCGCCATGTCAATAAGTCGAACATATCATATCAGGAAACCAAAGGATGCCCGGACTAAATATGTGATCACGTAGGTTTTCAAGTAAATATGAAGTCACTTATATTTTTCAGGAACTGGACATATAGTCTGGTGAGCAAGCTTGGAACTAAACTTGTGTAGACATATCAGCGCACTTTACCGTGAGTGAGGAATCGTTCAAAGATTGTGTAAGTGTTTAAGGTTTTCAAGCGTACCAGTGACCTCATCTCATATTTGGAATGGAATCGCATTGATGCCATGCAAAAATATAATAACAATTTTTCTATGCGCAATTCATATCACTATTGTTGCTTTATTCAGTCTAGTTAAAATGTATGATTCACTTAAGGCAGCGGTAGGCAAACTTATTTGCCGGCGGGCCAAAGAGAGAACCTAAAAGACGACAGCGGGCCGCATCGACTGTATAAATATGAGATAGGGGAGAGATGAGACACGGGAGAGATTAGACACGGGAGAGATGAGACACGGGAGAGATTAGACACGGGAGAGATTAGACACGGGAGAGATTAGACACGGGAGAGATGAGACACAGGAGAGATTAGACACGGGAGAGATTAGACACGGGAGAGATTAGACACGGGAGAGATGAGACACAGGAGAGATTAGACACGGGAGAGATGAGACACAGGAGAGATTAGACACGGGAGAGATTAGACACGAGAGAGATGAAACAGGACACTGTAGATGTCAGAAGGGGCAACGGGCCGGATTTGGGAGCTTCGAGGGCCGCATCTGGCCCGCGGGCCGGAGTTTGCCGACCCCTGACTTAAGGAAAGTTTATTATGAATAGACAGTTAAACCTTCGAAAGACCCTAGCTGAAATATTTTCTATTTTCTCGAATCTAGTTTCTTAGATTAAATAAAGCATATCTAGACAAACAAGGACTCATTTTACAGAAAATCAAGCAAGCAATTATCGAAGGGCTTTATGCTTTCATATCTTGGGAGATACCACAGAATACACGGGAGAGATTTGTGTATTCTGTGGGAGATACATTTGTTAGATTATGTTAAATTAATTGTCTATGGTCGAAACAGTCGGAAAAATTAATGACCGGCCAGTAATCATTCTAGTGTAGCGGTTTTGTGATCGCGAGTTCGCGAGTAATTAAGAGCTAGGCTGTGGTTTTAGTATTGTTTGTTGAGTCTCGTATGAGATCAGAAAGGTTTGATTATTGCTGTATCGGGTGAAGTATGTTTATAGTGTATTTTAGTGTTTCCGGAAGTTTCTAGAAATTTTCTGTACGGTAAATTAAACAAATTTAATTAAGCTATTCATTATTAGATGCAAGCGCATGAGGAGTTTGTGTTAGATATACAATAACTTATGGTGAATAATGCAATTATTGTACTAAAGGAATATTCTGAGAAGAATGGCGAAGTTTAATTTGTACTACATCGAAGAATTTTCTAGAAATAAATGTTTTCGTACTGTATAGAATGTTCTCGAAGGTCAATTGGATATCGTACAGAAGTTTCGCGAATTAAGGTCACTACACTAGCACAAAGGGAAATTTCGACCAATTTTGCCCATCTGTGGTAAATTGTTTCATAAAAACTTTAAAGTACATTCGAAATTTTTATGCAGAGCTCTGTATTTGTATTTTAGGATTGTATAATATATTTTTATTTCGTGGTCTGTGTGAATTTTTCAATGTACTTAGGCATACGAAGTATAAGGGCTGATAAATATTTTGTGGGAAGAGAGTTCGGTCGAATCAATTTCAGTCCAGGTCAGTTTGTCCGTTTTCCCAATTTGTTCTTCAGTTTGCGACGGCGCCAGCGACGTCCTTGACGTTCCTGATGATGCGGATGACCTTCCTGATGCGGATGCCCTTCTTGGCCAGGTGCACGGCTCCCTCGTCCGACAGACCCTCGATGTTGGACAGGGCCTCCAGGGCGGCCAGGGTGTCCGCCTCATCCGACTGCTGGCTGGGGCTGGCGGCGGCCAGGGCGGCGCACAGCAGGAGTCCGAGAGCGAGCTGCCACTTCATGGTTGAGTCGGGTCTGAGCTGTCTCTTGATGAGGCCGAGAGTCTGCGTTTGACTGTTAGTCGTTGGATTGTCCTCATCGCCCTGCAGGTTTTTATAGCCGAATATTCGGCTCGTGTTTCCGGTCAGTGTTTGAGCTACTGGCAGCGTCTTGAACAGAGTACACAATGTTTCGATTTCCACAGACATTATTCTAGCTCATTTATTTGAGAGATTCTGTGCGACTTTCAGCCCAAATAAGCAAATATTGTAAGGTAAACTTTGTGTTTGCTGAGAACTAAATTTATTGTCTGTTAACTTTACCCCAATTAGTGGAAAAGGTCAGCCGCTACAGTAGCACCGAGAAGCCTTTTTCAATTTCTATGTAGACATTTTTTCTACCTCGCAAACAAACCAGTTCAGTTCGCATGCTCGCAAGAGTCCACGAGCCTTTTCTCTAGCACATTTATTGCATCTTGCAGCCGCATGACGAAGACTTTCTTTTGTCCTTAGGGTCCTGAAGACATGATCAGTGATTGGTTTTATTACGTGATCGGTAAACTAAAACAAGCTTAAGTGTTTTTTTCGACTTCGAATATCATCATTTAGCAGTCCAATGTTTTAGGCCTATGATCTTATTCTAAAGAAAATAATTGATCACACCTGCCTCAATTGCGCCAAATGTGCAGCCGACTGCACAGCCGCAGCTATTGCGCGGCGCATCTGAAGACTGCGTACAGCTGTTCAGTCCATGGACTGAGGGCGCGACACCTGCACTTAATTACCCCAGCTGATGCTGGCACCCATTTAACAGTTTGGTGAACTGAAGCATTGCAGAGTTTAAGTGTCTTGCTAAAGGATACAAATTGTTCCAGTGGAGTTGGGAATCGAACCTCCGACTTTCTTTTAAGTCATGAGTCCGACGCTCTAATCACAAGGCAACAACATCCTATGTTCATGTAGATACAGGGTCATTAATTTCCTGACAAACACTGTTCTTAGTTGTACATCGCTTAATATTCACGAGTAAATACTGTAGTTGCCAAATACACGCCCTGTTGTGCCTTCTCCGGGAAGTTGCTGAAAATCTATGTTTCTAGGAAACGGTAAAATAATGGATATTGTTGGTTGATAAATAGCTCCTCATGAAAGCAAGAATTATCATTACTCGGTGAGTGACATTATACATGTGCAACTAGGCTACAACCCCAATTTTTAGACTTGTGGTTAGAGCATCTGAGAATTAAGTCTGCATTGCTTGAGTTCACGCAGCTGTTAAAAGTGTACCAGCATTATCAGGGGTAATTGAGGGTGGGTATGGCGCCCCTCCCCCAGTCCATGGACTGAACAGCCGTACGCAGCCTTCAGATGCTCCACGCAGTAGCATTTGGTGCGCAGAGCACATTTTGAATATAGCCTTTAAAAAAGCTTAAACTTGAGTAGCACTATTCGGATTT
Source organism: Macrostomum hystrix (assembly GCA_950097015.1). Taxonomy (NCBI): domain Eukaryota; kingdom Metazoa; phylum Platyhelminthes; family Macrostomidae; genus Macrostomum; species Macrostomum hystrix. The sequence continues at coordinate 1,445,189 of CATNEN010000026.1, forward strand.
CTACAATTTTCAATTCAAATTTCAACCAACGAAATACTGAACTCGTGCGTTGCTTTGCGTCTTCAGATTAAAAAACTCGAAGTTAATTTAATCTTCGAAGATGATAAAATGTCAGGAAAAAAGGCAGTACGATTAGTGAATACAGATTTAACGGTATTACACAGGTCTCTTCAGTGTAACAATCATGTATTTGAAAAGAACGAGTATTTTCGGGCTTCTGTAAGATCCTTTGACTGCTAAAGTTCTCAAGGGAAATTCAATTTAATTGAGGGTGTAGACAGGTGTCATAAATATGGAGTCCAGAGAGTTCGGTGCGATCCACTTCAGGCCAGGTCAGTTAGTCCACGATCCTGATTCGCTCTTCAGTTGGCAATGGCGTTAGCAACGTCCTTGACGTTCCTGATGACGCGGATGACCTTCCTGATGCGGATGCCCTTCTTGGCCAGGTGCACGGCTCCCTCGTCCGACAGACCCTCGATGTTGGACAGGGCCTCCAGGGCGGCCAGGGTGTCCGCCTCCTCCGCCTCCTGATTGGGTCTAGCGGCGGCCAGGGCGGCGCACAGCAGGAGTCCGAGAGCGAGCTGCCACTTCATGTTTGAGTCGGGTCTGAGCTGTCTCTTGATGAGGCCGAGAGTCTGCGTTTGACTGTTAGTCGTTGGATTGTCCTCCTTGCACAGTCGGGACTCCGAAGTTATAGCCGAGTTTTTTGCACGTGTTTCCGGTCAGTGTTTGATAATAGTCCCGATCGCAACGTGTGAAGAGCACACAGAGCACACTTCTCACATTTTTTCGCCTTCGTTAAGGAGTTAAAGCCTATTTCTTGAGTAGATTGACTCAGCAACAGGGCTACATTTAAATTTGTTTACCCAAGCTGAAGTGTGACAAGATTGTGCACTATTTGCTGAAGCTTTTGCACTTCGACCATATTTAAACAAAAATAATTCGTGGCATCCAGTGCAATGGCAGATGTTGAGTTTTCTGCTGATCTTTTAAACTAAAACGACTCCAATAAGTTGGTATTCGGAGATCAATATTTGTACAAAAATAAATAATAATGGTAAAAGCGAGATTGATATTGAAGATGTTGATGCAAATTTCAACTTTCAGTGTCTATGAACAACAAACGGTAAGCGGCCATCACAAAACACATAAAAATGTATTTTTAGTTTGCTACGGCGACAACTCACACTTCGAAGAAATTGCAAAACCTTTTTAAGTACGGTTACATTAGGACAAGACAGCTTGTCAGAAATGCTGAATACTGAGCTGCTGCTAAGCCGAGTTTACAAAAATACCTGCATAATTGGTCTCATCTAATCTACGCTCGTATTAGCAACATTTAGTGCCTTGCAAATCCACTTTTTTCCTAGCGTAATTAGCGGCCTACGACAATCTACGAGTATTAGGAGATTAAATTGTCAAGGGCCGAACCTTCTTAAAGTACACACTCAACTACACAATCGACAAAATCATGGGGTACATAGAATTTCTCAGAATCTGCAGCTTAATTAAGAGATGAGTATAGACGACAAAGGCACAGTTGAGCCTTCTTTCTACTCAGCTAAAAGAGGTCGATGGATTTTGATATTCTACACAAATGAAGATGAAAATTTGAGTCATTATTGTCAGCAGGGTATGATTGGAAATAAACAGAATAACCAAACAAATGAGGGGCAAAGTTAACAAAAAGTTCAACAAATCATCAAAGTAACCAAATATTTGCATCCTTAATTGAGCAGCTGGTCAACAGGCTCAAACTGATAAAATAGAAAACTCAAGAAGCAAAAGCAACGTTTTCTCGTTGGAAAGAAGCGGTAGAAAATCAAGCAAATTTGCAGGTAACTTAGGCCAGCTCTTTAATCTTGGCCCGGATGTTCGCGAAGTACCTGAGCCGGTAAGTGAGCTCTTTGGCCAGCTCGAGGTCGTTGGCTTCGTCAAACGCCCTGGTGAGTTCATCAGTGAGCTGGGCAGTATCGGCTTCGACACGCTCGGCGATGTTGCCGATGGTGCTTCGATCGGCCTCCATCAGGGCCTCGTTGAGGTCCAGCATTTCGGCTAGGAACTCCTGCGGCAGCGACAGATCCCCGGAGCTGCTTGACGTCTCTTCGGTTAGCATGGCAACGCCGCGCAAGTTAAGCAGGTAAACGGCCCGATTAACGGGATCTGTTAAGCAGCCATAGGCCGCGTTCACATTGGCCGACTGTTGCTGGGCTAGATTGCGCTCCTGCGGGTGTTCAGGTGCGGCTAAATGTGTCCCATTGTGTCCTTGCTAGCTCATCGCTAAATACATAAACACTCAGATAGGCCGTTACAAAGGGGGTCGGTGGCAGAGCGGTCTAACGCGTTTGCCTCTCGTACCAAGGTCCCTGAGCTCGATTCCGCGGCAAGGCCACTTTCATTTGGGGCGCAGTCGCGGAGGGAAGGCTTGGGGGCTTGTCGTGCAATCTACGCCATTGAGGGCCAGCCTCCAAGGCACAGTGAAAGTGTAAACTGCCTGACGATGAGAAGGTCATGGCAGATGTACACACCTTTGTGAGTGTGTGCCTGTGTACAGTATCTGTGCATGTGTGCTCAGGAGTCAGCGGAAAGAGCAGAATTGCCTCCTCGCTGGCTGCGGGACTAGTGTCACCAAATGATGTGCTGCTGCACGCGGTCCTTCTTATTATCATTATAGGTCGTTACACGAAATGTAAATGTCATTTTCGTTTTGGATTGGCAGTGCTTTTCAGTCAGTCTACATCCTCCGAGCGCTTCACACGTCCTGTTGCTAACAACTCATAAAAACGTACAGATGAAATTACAATCGTTAAGTTGCTAGCTTTCAAACAGCTCGTGCTACATTTTCAGTCAAATCCTGTGCTTTGTGCTCCCCTTGCCTAGCAACCAGTCAATCATCATTCATTGTCTATTTGATGAATCCTTCAATGCGGTAGTTTAATCCACTTGATTTTTCACAAACTCGAAGTGCATAAATATACTACTATTTACTGCTCTTGTCTTTTTACTGCTAAGCCTCTGATTAAACAGACTTGTAAAGCAGGCGCCAACCTCTTCAGTTGAGTTGGAAAACTTGTCCGGATGCAGCTGCCACTGCAGCTGTCGCATAGCGGTAGCCAATTTAGCCGAATCCACCCGATAGGTAGGCTTTGCACCTGGGCCAAACAATAGCTGATAATAATTAATGCTGATTCCGCTGTCAGGGCTTTGTATTGTGCCGCAGGCGGTGCAGAACAAGCCGCCACCAGACGGTTTAGAGCACTTCCAACAGGCGTGGCCACCGCTATTGTTATTATTATTATTATTATTGTTAATACTAGCCTTTCTACTACAAAGGCACCGACATGGAGAAGGAAACGCAACACCGCGTGTCGGCAACATCAAAGGCGCTCTAGTTAAATTTGCGGCGCCGCCAGTTGGAGGAGTCATAAAAGCGGCTGGCTTTGATGTTGATGACAAATTAATTGCACAGGTGGCATAGCGGCCAATAATTAGGCAGGTGGCGGTACAGGCCCTTTTCGGCAACATTTTTGTTGGGCCAAATTTTACAAAATAAAAAAATTAACCTTCGATAGGCGAGTGGCAGCCTTTCGCTGCAAAACTATTTGGCTGATTAGTCGACTCTGCAGTGCAAGGCTGAAATGAATCAAGGATATCATTTATAAACCAAAGTCTAAAGAGACTAAAGTCTAAGATGATGATATTGTACGGACCAGTATGTACACAGGTCGGATAAAGACTATTATGCGACATTAGGAATTAACCTTGACGTTATCGGCTTTGGCTAAGATGACTGGTCTACATTTTTTTGCTTTAAATAAAACAGGTTAGCTGTAAACCAAGTGTTTAGGTTCTTTGCTGCTAATAAAAAAACAATAATAGTAATATTAATAATACTAATAATCTTGATTGCAGCCTTGCAGGAGGCACAGATACACAGATACCGTACGCAGGCACACACTCACACAGGTGTGTACATCTGCCCTCCCTTTCTCAGCGTCAGGCAGTGTACACTCTCACTGTGCCTAGGAGGTTGGCCCTCAAGGGCGTAAATTTCACGACAAGAACCCAAGACCTGTCTCCGCGGCCTCTCCTAAATGTGGCCTCGCTGCGGAATCGAGCTCAGAGACCTTGGTGAAATAGGCAAACGCGTTAGGCAAGCCACTCTGCCACTCACTACCCCTATCTGCCGCTAAAATTAAGTGTAAGCTAAACTAAAAAAAACGTTCGAAAAAGCCTCCACAGTTAAAGAATCTTACTATACTACTTAAAATAGGTGAAAAATGAAATGTAACATAACGAATCTTGCTTTTCGTGGTTACATTATATACTTGCTTAACAGAATAACAAAACACAATTGCCAATTCTTAGGCAATTACGAATGCATGCGCTGTAATTATTTTCTGTTCTAGCAGGCACAAATGTGACATAATATTCAAGAAATACTATACGCAACAAACAGTTCTTATTTGAACAGTTATTAAATAAGCAGTTTCTAAAATCGAAGAAATGATTAACTAGCACTATTATAACAGAAGTCAAGTGATCCATCATATCTCAGGTAGGCGAATTCAAGGTAGACCCGGAAGTAGCTCCTGTGCGCTCTCGGGCCGCGCTCAGCGTATAGCCATACCTGGCGCCATCGATGATGAATCTGTCGCAGTCCGATCTAAACGACTTTAAAGAGGCCGGAATGCGGCCGAACGGCTCCAGATCGGCGTAGCAGCGGTCGAACACCCGCTCGATGGAGGCCTCACCCTCCTGGCGGCTGATTCGGCGAGCTGCCAGCACCGACATCAGCGCCTTGGACTTGACGCAGTGCCGATGCTGACCGGCGTAGCTGAATGCCTGGGTGTAGCCCTCAAGCTTGGCCGCGCCCAGGAAGCAGTGGTTCAGGCAGGCGGCGCGGATCTGAGGGTTCATTGGTCGGCGCACGATATACAGTGTCGCACAATGAATTAAGACCACCTAACGAAAAAGTTAACTTTTTATTTCATAACCTGCACATATTGGGGAAGCATCCTAATCTAAACAGTTATCGATAACGATGGTATCGAACAATTAAATTAATGATGTCTTGGGTAATTAGTCGCTATTCAGTATGTTTAATTGGAGTCGCATATCTCGCTTTAGAATTTGAAAAGTCACAGAGTAATAAGACCACTTCATTATTTCGGCTAAAATGTGCTATACAAGTGGCCCTGTTGACTCCAAGTCCAAAGCATAAAATTCAAAACTACTCCAAGCAAAAATTATCTTGAAATTCCTAGAATGGTTAAAGGCAGAGCTCTGTCGTCTGAGTCATGTAGGAAAATCAAGACCCTGTTTGACCAAGGAGATTCTCAGCGTGCCATGGCCACGCAGCTGGGAAAGTCGAAGGCTTGCATCCAGCAAGCACTCAGGCGCCTCAGCAGCACTGGCAGCACAGACTATGCCCCGAGCAGGCAGGGCACCGAAAACTGACCACCGACTGGATCGACGAATTGTGCGAATGTCCGAGTCCAACCGTTGGCTCACTGCTGTGGACATCAGCCGTGAACTGCTCGTATCCTGCAATGTCCAGCTGCACCCCATGACTGTCCGCCGCCGCCTGGTAGCTGCTGGACTGCATGGCCGCATCGCTAGAAAGAAGCCATTCATCTCCGACAAAAACCGGAAACATCGCTTGAACATGGCAAAGCAGCATGCCAGCTGGACACCAGGGGACTGGACCAAGGTCATCTGGAGTGACGAGAGCAAGTTTCCCGCACCGGTTCTGATAGCCGCCGGTATGTGCGCTGCCGAGCTGGTGAGGAATTCGATCCCAGGTGCACCATTGGTACCATGAAGCATGGAGGCGGCAGTGTCATAGTGTGGACTGCGTTCTCCAGAGCTGGACCTGGGCCAATAACTCGCATTGAGGGCATCATGGATAGTCAGCAGTACTCATCCTTAGCAGCCACCTACCAGAGGCAGTAGATGCACGGCCACTGAGTGCAGTGAACAGCTGGCAGTTTCAACAGGACAACGATCCCAAGGACACCTCCAAGGTTGTGTAGGCATGGCTTGCTGAGAACAACATTCGCACCATGGACTGGCCAGCGCAGTCACCAGACCTCAACCCGATTGAGAACCTATGGAACTGGGTTGAGCGGGACATCCAGAGGCAGCAGCCAGCTTCCACTGACCAGCTGTACCGTATCATTGAGCACTCGTGGGCTGCTATCTCGCCAGAAGTGTGCAAGAAGCTGGTGGACAGCAAGCCTAGGCGGTGCCATGCCGTAATTGAGTCGAAAGGACATGCCACAAAGTATTAGAGAAGTTAGTTGTGTAATCAGTGACATTTTCTTTACTTATTTCCCTAATATATATATGTGGTCTTATTTCAATGTTATGCTTTAAAATGTACTTCCCACTCAAATATCTGCTTTTTGAACTAAAAACAGTGAACAGTGAATCAAAACACTTATAAAACTAACTTAATGTAATGTTCTAACAAGTTTTGCATTCAATTTACTGCTTGAATTAAGCTTAAGGACCAGACAGACAGACAGACAGACAGACAGACAGACAGACAGACAGACAGACAGACAGACAGGAAGACAGACAGACAGCCAGACAGAGAGACAGACAGACAGAGAGACAGACAGAGAGACAGACAGACAGACAGGATGGCAGACATACAGACAGAGATATAGACAGACAGACAGACAGACAGGAAGACAGACAGACAGGATGGCAGACATACAGACAGAGATATAGACAGACAGACAGACAGACAGGAAGACAGACAGACAGGATGGCAGACATACAGACAGAGATATAGACAGACAGAGAGACAGACAGACAGACAGACAGACAGGATGGCAGACATACAGACAGAGATATAGACAGACAGACAGACAGACAGGAAGACAGACAGACAGGAAGACAGACAGACAGGAAGACAGACAGACAGGAAGACAGACTGATAGAGAGACAGACCAGACAGACAGTAGGGAAAAACCAACCTCGGTGCAGGCCAGCCTGTCAAGCGATTCAGTCGGCTCTTTCATCTCCTCGGCGGCGCCTTTAAACATGACGGCGCGGCAGTCGTCAAAGGCGTGAATCAGCTCGTGACGCATCACGCTGCAAATGCCGGGCTTGGACCAGAACTCATTTTCGCAGATGGCCACCTGTGTGTTGAGATTGACATTTTAACTAATAATAAAACTAATGCTGATTATATTAAAATGACTGTAAAATAGCAATAAAAGTTTTTTTGAGGATGCGATTATCACAAATTTCGACGTGTAACATCTTCACAGATCATAAAAATTTTGCAGGAGATTATTTCAGGTTAGAAGAGAGATTCTCATGGGTTAGAAGAGAGATTCTCATGGGTTAGAAGAGAGATTCTCATGGGTTAGAAGAGAGATTCTCATGGGTTAGGAGAGAGATTCTCATGGGTTAGGAGAGAGATTCTCATTGGTTAGAAGAGAGATTCTAATGGGTTAGGAGAGAGATTCTCATGGGTTAGAAGAGAGATTCTCATGGGTTAGAAGAGAGATTCTAATGGGTTAGGAGAGAGATTCTCATTGGTTAAGGAGAGAGATTCTCATGGGTTAGAAGAGAGATTCTCATGGGTTAGGAGAGAGATTCTCATGGCTTAGAAGAGAGATTCTCATTGGTTAGGAGAGAGATTCTCATGGGTTAGAAGAGAGATTCTCATGGGTTAGAAGAGAGATTCTCATGGGTTAGAAGAGAGATTCTCATGGGTTAGGAGAGAGATTCTCATGGGTTAGGAGAGAGATTCTCATGGGTTAGAAGAGAGATTCTCGGGTTAGGAGAGAGATTCTCATGGGTTAGAAGAGAGATTCTCATGGGTTAGGAGAGAGATTCTCATTGGTTAAGGAGAGAGATTCTCATGGGTTAGGAGAGAGATTCTCATGGGTTAGAAGAGAGATTCTCATGGGTTAGAAGAGAGATTCTCATGTGTTAGGAGAGAGATTCTCATGGTTTAGGAGAGAGATTCTTAAGGTTAAAATATCGAGAATGTGATCGAGAATCTAAAGAGGCAGGTGAGACATTTCCAGGTGAAATTGATGGCATAGCCAGCTGTTGCACCTGTTTCCGCAACGGGTCATAGCCGCCACTGAAGCTAAAGCGGCACCGCTCGCAGGACAGATTGTCGGCTAGCCGAAAATTGCAGCCCCTGCTGCGTAAGGCCACTATGAGATAGCGCACAAAAGGATCCGTCAATGAGCAGTCCAGCACATTCTTCAGGCAGCGATTGTGTCGCCACGCCCTGAAGCCAATGAATCTAGAAGGCGGCTTGTACTCGGAGTCCGGGTCTCGCTTGGGAAACACCGAGTAACTAAAATCTTCATCGGACTTTGCAGTCTTTGCGGCTCCTGACGCGTCGCTTCGACTGTCTGGCGTCGGCTGAACTGGAGGCTGACGCTCCGACGGCATGATGTCAGAGCTGCGGGTGGCATTGACGGAACGACCTCTTTTTTAATCTTAAGGAGTGACTTTTGACGTTTTGGGGCGCAGCCGCGGAGAGAAGGCATTGGGGCTTGTCGTGCAATTTACGCCTTTGAGGTCCAACCTCCACTAGGCGCAGTGAGAGTGTACACTGCCTGACGATGAGAAAGTGTATGCCAGCGTACAGTATCTAAGTGCGGGTGCGTGCTAAGGAGCTGTCCATGGACTTAAATTAAATTTGTACCCCAGCAAATGAGCAGAAGCACTAGGGAATCAAGTGTCTTGCTTGCAAGAATCAAGTGGCTTAAGGATACAGACTGTCTTCCTTGGGCTGGGATTCGAACTGCGTACCTCTCCGCTAGAAGCTGCTCCTCGGGGGACAGACGTGACTGAACATGTCTAATATAAAATGAACTCGACCAACAACGATTTTGATATCAGAATTATCATTTATTTTGCAACTATCTGTTAAATAAAAAAGCAAACAAATCAAAGAAAATCAAAACACAAGTAAACGGATAAGTGCAAAACATAAAGTATCAAGTCAGCCGACGACAGCAATGGATTTTCTGTAGAAAAAAACGGAAAAGACAAAATGAAAGGTAGCTGAGCATTGGGCACTAGTCTGTCCGTGATTATGCACAAAAATTGTTCTGCGCACACACAATACTATTGTGCCCAGGCTACCAGCGCCACCATGGTCTGATGGCTATGAACCCTGCATTGCTTGAGTACATTCACGTAAGAAATCAGTTTGAGCAGGAATGCAAATGCACAACATTGTTTTAGAATGGTTTTGTCACATCAGTATCAAGGAAGTAGAGCGAGAGTAGATGGGTAGTAGGGAGAGAGTAGTGGTTGTAGGGTAAGAGTGGAGTGGTTGAAGGGTAAGAGTGGATGGGTAGTAGGGTGAGAGTGGAGTGGTTGTAGGGTAAGAGTGGTGGTTGTAGGGTGAGAGTGGATGAGTTGTAGGGTGAGAGTGGATAGGTAGTAGGGTGAGAGTGGAGTGGTAGTAGGATGAGTGTTACGTAGGGTGTGAGTGGATGGGTAGTAGGGTGAGAGTGGATGAGTTGTAGGGTGAGAGTGGATGGGTAGTAGGGTGAGAGTGGAGTGGTTGTAGGGTGAGAGTGGATGAGTTGTAGGGTGAGAGTGGATGGGTAGTAGGATGAGTGTTACGTAGGGTGAGAGTGGATGGGTGAGAGTGGATGAGTTGTAGGGTGAGAGTGGATGGGTAGTAGGGTGAGAGTGGAGTGGTAGTAGGATGAGTGTTACGTAGGGTGAGAGTGGATGGGTGGCATGGCAGATATTCTAAGATATAAAGGTGATATAGTGGATGAGTATATGTTTCTTATTCGCAACAGAAACATTTTAAACGGCAATAGATCTGTGTGCACAAGGACTGAAAGCCTACGAAAAATTATTTAAACATGTGACATAACCAAAATAATATGGCGTCACGGGAAAAGCCGAACTTGCTGATTATGTTATGAAGCCTTAGAAAACACACATGATTAAAAGCCATGGCAACTAAAAAAGACAAGCTATTGAGTGAAAAACAACAGCAAACTTTATATACAGGGTTCACTTATTTTTAGTAACTTTAACATCATATACTGTATAATAATATACTAACAGTTAAGTTGAGATTCTAATCAAACTATAAAATAAAAATCGTGTAGTGTAACTGAATAAAGAAATTTAGAAGGGAATGGTGATTTAATGCGGCTTGTTAATTCTAGCACCCATATACTTTAAGATGTCATATGCAGGACATTGTATGAGGGGATCATTATTAGAAGATTCTGAGAGGTAGATGGCGCTGACTGTTGGTATGGACCATTTATTGTGCTAATATTAGATTAAAAATTGGGCTAGTCATTCCTCATCCAGACCGTTATTGTCCGCGTCAGAGTCAGCGTCGCCGTTAGTAGGGCCGTCACCGACGCCCCGCCGAAGCTCCTTAGCAAGCAGGCTGTCTAGAAGGTCAAGAAAGCTGTCCACCTCGGCTAGGGACATGCCGAGGCCGGCGGCTGCGTTCAGGTAGGGAGCGGCCGGGTAGGTCGAGCAGTGAGCTCCGTAGCCCTGGGGATTTTGGGGATTTGAATCTGAATTAAATTTTGAAAGCTTATGTGTTAATAAGTCAAAATTGTTGTATTCCCGATCCTAAAAAACCCAGGATCCCGAAAACCTGGGGTCCTAATCCCGAAAACCCAGGATCCCAATCCCGAAAACCCAAGGTCCTGAAAACCCGAATCCCATCCCGAAAACCCGGAGTCCCAATCCCGAAAACCCAAGGTCCTGAAAACCCGAATCCCATCCCGAAAACCCGGAGTCCCAATCTCGAAATCCCAGAATCCCGATCCCGAAAACCCGGAGTCCCAATCCCGAAAACCCGGAGTCCCAATCTCGAAATCCCGGATCCCGATCCCGGAAACCCGGGGTTAATTCGATCTGTCACTGTTAATTCGAGACCGCACTTTCTTTTATTCGTTACACCTAATTATCCCGAGCTCAAACGCCCGATCAATCAGAAGGCAGCCCACCTGCCCAGCAGACAGAAAATCCCCCATATCCAGTGAGTTAAATCCCCGAATCGCGCCAACTCGCACCTGAAACTCGAATCCTTCAACGCTGACAGGCTCGTCACCGCCGGCGACCACTCTAGCCCCGGAGCAGCCGCGGCGGAACAGCGCTGCGCCCAGTCGCCCCGGCTCTCGGATTGGCTGCGAACGAATCTGACCATCTCGACGCCCTTCAGACGCGTCTAGGCACAATGCCAGCGAGATGGGATTCTTTCCAGTGTTGAGCAGTCTCAGACAGGTGTGCTTGCCAGCCAGCTTGCCCAGACCATCTCTTAGCCTAGCATAAGCGGCCACTCGCTGCTCCAACAGCCTAGCGTAGCCGCTTCGACCCAAATGTAGCAGCGTTAAAAGTGCATCGATAGACGGCGAAGCCGAAGCCCTACCCGGATAGGCTGCGGACACGCGCCCGACCACGGCGGCGTCTGGACCGGCGACAATGGCTCCGCCGACTGGCACTAATAGGTTCTTGTCGCACGACTGAACAAATAGGTCTAGGCGACCCTTTGTGCTGGCATCGTTGATGAGGTTCATGCAGCGGCTGGCCTGCGTATCGGTGCGAATACAGGGAGAAAGGTTTTTTGTGCTTTTCGAAACATATCGGATAATCTCTTTCCCTGATAATCGAATCCAGGCTTCGATTGAGGACCAGAATCTAGACATTGATTGAGGACCAGAATCTAGATATCGATTGAGGAACAGAATCTAGATATCGATTGAGGAACAGAATCTAGATATCGATTGAGGAACAGAATCTAGATATCGATTGAGGAACAGAATCTAGACATCGATTGAGGAACAGAATCTAGATATCGATTGAGAACAAGAATCTAGACATCGATTAAGGACCAGAATCTATAATTCGATTGAGGAACAGAATCTAGATATCGATTGAGGAACAGAATCTAGATATCGATTGAGGAACAGAATCTAGATATCGATTGAGGAACAGAATCTAGATATCGATTGAGGAACAGAATCTAGATATCGATTGAGGAACAGAATCTAGATATCGATTGAGGAACAGAATATAGGCATAGATTGAGAACAAGAATCTAGACATTGATGTCTAGACACGGATGAAGGAACAGAGTGTAGACACGCATAGAGGACCAGAATTAAGAAACGGATGAAGGACTAGAGTGTAGACACGCATAGAGGACCAGAATTAAGAAACGGATGAAGGACTAGAGTGTAGACACGCATAGAGGACCAGAATTAAGAAACGGATGAAGGACTATAGTGTAGACACGCATAGAGGACCAGAATTAAGAAACGGATGGAGGACTAGAGTGTAGACACGCATAGAGGACCAGAATTAAGAAACGGATGGAGGACTAGAGTGTAGACACGCATAGAGGACCAGAATTAAGAAACGGATGGAGGACTAGAGTCTAGACACGCATAGAGGACCAGAATTAAGAAACGGATGAAGGACTAGAGTCTAGACACGCATAGAGGACCAGAATTAAGAAACGGATGAAGGACTAGAGTCTAGACACGCATAGAGGACCAGAATTAAGACACGGATGAAGGACTAGAGTGTAGACACGCATAGAGGACCAGAATTAAGAAACGGATGGAGGACTAGAGTGTAGACACGCATAGAGGACCAGAATTAAGAAACGGAAAGGACCGGAGTCTAGACACGCATAGAGGACCAGAATTAAGAAACGGATGGAGGATAAGACTCTAAGCACTGATAAGGAACAGTATTCTACTAGCAGACCTACCTGGACTCCGTAAGCATTATTAACGATGTGCGGCAGATTGAACTCGGCGCACAGTTTAGCCACGTCGGCCAGACGGTCCGGAGCCCTGGGAGCGAAGCAGCTAGTAGTAGTCATGACAGCCGCAATGCTGTCAGGACCATGTTGCTCTATTAGCGCTCTGAGTCTGGCCACATTAGTCACTAGCTCATCGCCATCTAACACAGGTTCAATTGGAACTGGCACAAAACCGGCTGTGACTATGGCTTTGAAGCAGGACTTCTGATCGATGCGAGGCCATAGCACAAGGCGAGCGCCGGCGGGCCGACTCGAGCGCAACGACAGCAGACAGAGGCAGAGAGCCATGCCTGCGGGCCGCACAGTTGGCAGTGATGCCACCGTTCTATTTTTATCCATCATAATCTCACAGGTAGATAAGTATCATTTCTATATGTTAAATTATCGACTGTATCCCTTTCGCCACTACCTTTCTCCACTCAGTAAATCCTGCCAACATTTCTCAACTCTGTTAATCCTATATCAACCTTCTCCACTGTTAATCCACTGTGTATCCATCTCCAGTCAGATAATCCGTTGTCTACCCATCTCCAGTCAGTTAATCCTCAGTCTACCAATCTACAATTCGTTAATCCTCTGTGCATCCATCTCCAGTCTGTTAAACCTGTGTATCAATCTTCAGTCGGTTAATCCTGTGTATCCATCTTCAGTCCGTTAATCCACATTTTTCCACTCCGTTAATCCACTGTCCACTTTTTTCAAAACGCGAATAAGGTTCTCTTTCTCTATTCCCTTACATCTTTCTCCAGTATATCGCCACCATAATACACGCACTGCTCACCAGTAGCTACCGGGATGAGCACAGCCGATCCGGCTGCTTTGGGGCAGCCAAACTGTCTCAGCCAATCGGCCAGCAGGCAGTTTGTGAGGCTATTCAGCACAGATGAGCCCGCAGCTTTAGGCTGTCCGGCGGTGACGTCGCCCGATCGGCCAATACCGTGCGCCAGGCCGTAGTGCCGCCTAGCAACCAGAGGACAGGCCACTCGACCCTCGCGTTCTCCGACACCCACACAGCCGGCAGGCGAATTGTTCATATCTAGGATAGCTAATTCTCTCAGCAGCAGTTCCAATTCCGGCTCGGACCAGCCGAGCTCAGGTAGGCGACGCTGAGTCAACAGGTGATTGAGTCTATTCTCTAAGCTGCGACGCCAACATAGCGCCGGCTCCAGGTGCCGCCTGTCGGCTAGACGAGCCAGAGCAGCGAGGTTGTCCGGGTTCATTTAAGGCGACTCTTCTGATTAGCAGTGAATTAATATTTGTGCAATTGTAGCTATCAACGACTGAGGCCTGCGGTGAGAAGTCATATTAAATGCAAGTCTTTTAAATTCGATGCTAACTTGACACATAAGCTCCGTTCTTCACAGTAGAAAGACCATGGGGGATTTTTCTAATGCCCACATTATTATTTTTTCTGTATCTCCCAAAATATTCAACCAATCGCCATGAAAATCCATAAAACGGGCTCAAATTTTCCGCTCTATCCGATTAAACAACTTCTAGAATCATAAAACACCGGCATCGTCCAGATATTCAACGATTCTTGTTGGAGTGTCTTGGTGACAAGAAGCACAAAAATAGGCCAATTTTTTATCACAAAATTTCATCGTGTAACCATGTCGGCTATTATTTTTGACTATTTTAGATTGATTAAATTGTCTTTTGAACCAATACGGATTCGCCATAGATGCCTACACAGAGCAATGATACTGGCTACTGGATACTGGGTCTTCGACAAGAATCGACAACATCGACGATGCTGACTTGGATGGCTTTGAAAGTCAGTTCATCGTTAAGGGCAATTTTTTTATCCAATTTGAGGACTTTCACGAAAATCGGTCGTTTGGTTTGGGAGCTATTGTGAAGTAGGCACTGGGTATTTGAAATACGCCAGTAGTTTTTCCCCAGTGGAAAAATAGTGTGGTCTTTCTACTGTTATAGTGTACAAGAGAATATTGTTTTTGATCTGACTGAGGTAGCTGTCGAATCGTTTATAAAAAAATTTAATCCCTACACAGCCGCTCTATATAACCGAAACTTAGTTCTGATTCTACGAGACCTGAGATTCTGATTCATTTCTACCCAAATACTAAGCTATTATTAAACACGCATTCTAAAATTAAATTCGATTAACTGGTCTATTAGAAAACATACTTTGTTAGTAAAAAATAAACGTTTTCTCTTTATTTTCAGACTTTGCGGAAACAAAATCATTTATTCTCTGTTTACTGCTCACAAAATACAACTTAAATACACTAAACACGTGCACTAACATGACTAGCTTTGAGAATTAGCAAAAGGAATGTTTGGCACAAGGTGTTGCGATGCAAGTCGAGCAGGAGGTAATATAAGCCCTCGATCGTGGGCTTGAGCTCAGCATAGTGTATTTCGCCTGCTGCCATAGACAAAATCAATAATTGTACAAATAAACAACATCTCTCTCTTTAAGTCAACAGTCCCATCTCCCCCTATCAAAACAAAAAGCTCTTAAGTGGATTATTTGTTTCGGGGGTCAACTTGGATTCTGTCTGAGAGTTTCCTAAGCCGCTGTCTTCTACCTTCTATCTCCCCAGTTCCTGGATAAGCGACTATTGACTTCGTGTTCTGCAGTGGGTCTAGCTTGCGGGTCTCAACCAGTACTGGTAGGCGTCTGCCAGATACCCCCGGTTTATTCGCTGGACTCGACCGCTGGCCATCCTCACCAATAAGTCGTAATTGCGCATTGCTTTAACAATCACACCGTTGCGATCCCACTTCCAGATCTGCGAGTCTCGAATTGCGACTCGATCAGCGATCTTTTACTTCGGCAATTTCTGCGCAGAGGCGTTGTTAGACAAAATCTTTGCCTAAGCGAATTGATCATTTTGTATGCCGAGACATAATGGAGCAAGTGAGCCGAGAGTGTCCAGTGTTACCCATCCAGATTTGTCGTCGAACCATGGAGAATCATAGTTTTGAGCTCTTGGTATTCTGAATCCTTTCTAGATATCTGCAGCACTTTGCTTTCAGAGACAGACGGCTAGAATGCTAGAATCAAACTCTTTTTGTGATCTTCGGCGATTTCATCATCACTTGAAGCCTGTTCAACTGGGGCCCTCGAGAGTGCGTCTGCGTCGTTGGGCATGCTGCTTTTGATCCACCACGCAGTATATTGGAAACAGTCTAGCTTCTGTCGTAATCGCTGCAACCATGGATTGTCAATCTGGTCCAATGTGTACCGGTTTAAGATTGGTTCCAGCTGTCTGTGGTCGATTACTATTTCGAAGTTCATCAGTCATTCGAGAAATAGACGGCACTTCTTTGCTGCCGACGCGACCGCCAGCAACTCCAACTCGATCATAGCGAATCTTCGCTCTGTTTCTGAAATAAATCATGAGCCGGCCTAGACGACTCTCCATGATCCATCATTCTGCTTTTGCTTCAATGTAAAACCGAGACCTTTTAGTCTAGAGGAATTTGTTTGCAACGCAGTCTGCTTCGACTGATCTGGTTATCTCTGGATTGGTTGAGTGGCCTTTGGAATCCAGTAGAAATTTTCGCACATCTTCGCAATGCTCTTCAAAAGTCTTATTCTCAATCAGCACATCGTTCACAATGTGAAAAGTTTTCCGCAGATTCTCCAGGGCCTCATCAATTCTTCGATTGTAGTGCTCTGATAGGGACATTGGTAGCCCTGATTGGGGGGGGGGCAAGGGATTATCGGTTCTCTGCTAACGGGGTATTTATTTTTCTGCAAATGGGGGGCATTGGTTGCCTGCTGTGAGGGAAAGATTTGGTTCTCTGCTGCTGCGGAAAGGCATTTCTCGTCTTCCTAGGGTTTCGCCTGCCTGCTGCTGTTGTTACCCGAGTGGATTATTTTTGTGCCACCCGTAGGGGGCCTAAAAGGCTTATCCGGTACTATATTTGTGACTGGGAGATTTTATGAGCCAATAATCTAGTCTTTTTCATGGATTTATTAGCATTCCATATTTTAATCCGGTGCTTGGTTGGGACCATAGACATAAAAAATCCCGGAGTTTCATCTATGATTGATATCAGACTACACAAAACTTTTTTACGAGCTATTTTCATAAATCCTTTGCGGCTTCAGAAAACTTGTTTGATTATACTCGTATTTTTTACTAAGAATGAATCTAAAAAATATAATAAAGTGGCTGTACTGACGATAATACGGAGAGATCCAGCATATGCAATTACAATTAACTTTTAACAATTAACAAGCGTTTCATAGGCTCTTTCAGAAAGAGAATGCATCGAGTGTTGGCAAAGTTTGCTTGTTTAACTATTTAACTATTAACTATTAACTAGTTAAACACAACTATTGAGTAACTAGTTTTACTCTTATCAATAATTCACAATTGGACGCTGAACAAAGTGAACCATTTGTGGCAGTAAATTCCCGTTAAATTGTACGCTAAAGAATTCAGTCCATCTTTAGACATGCGCTTTCTGACAGCTACCAAAGCTGGCCATGCCATTTTGTTGACCATCAAATCATTGGCATGATTCAGATTAGTGTAGCTCATATAAGGCTTAGCGTAGGTGATGCGCCAATTCTTCAGCCGCAATCTGACCGACAGCTCGTCATCCTCCCGACCCCAGCCATAGTAGAGATTGGAATTGCCATTCACCGATTCAAACTGCTGCTTAGTTAGGGCGACCACGCCGCCAAAGAAATGACGATAAAGCTGGCCTGGCGAGTACTTCTTAGTGGCCAGGTTAAGTAAGCGACTAACTAGATGACGGGGATGCTTGGCATTGCAGCTGTAGTTGGGCCAAAGCGGTTCGGGCAGCTTGTCTGCATCGTGAAACACGAAACAGTCACAGTTGTCATACCTTGATTCGGGTGGGCAATAGAGAAGCGAAGATTATTGGAGTAAGAAAAGAAAAGTACAAATTGAGGATAGCTACTATATTGGTCACTTTGGGAGGAAAGTAGATTGGTAGATTTGAGAAGAGGCCGGTAGAGTTGAGATGTGAGTAAAAAGAGCAGTACATTTGAAAAGAGATGGGGAATTTAGTGTAAAGTGGATTACTATATATGATTAGATATTACTATAGCTTAACTTATATTGCGAGATTCAGAAATATATGAAAAGGTTCGGAGTACATAGTTGGATTTTGATAGATTGCTAGCAGCGAAATCGAGGAATAAGGTGGAATGTATTAGGTACGAACTAGGCAGAAAGTATATTATAGCCCTTATATAACTAGAGCAGTAAGGTGTGATATACGCCAAATTATATGAGGTGCTTAAGGCTAAATGGAGTTTAAAACACTTTTTACTCACTTTTTAGACAATTTATAGCCAATGTTGAGAAGCTTGGCTCGATTAAACTGTTTTGTATCATTCTGTTCAATAACATACAGACCATAGCTAATTGGCTGCCTCTGCAGCAGGTCATGCAGGTGATGCACTAATAATAGCAGGTTAGTTAGGCGATTGCGATAGGGCACTAAATATGGCTAAGCAAGACTTCGGAGTTGCACTGTCACTACAGGCTGGTGACACCTGCCACGAGCCGCATTTCATTCTGGATTGTTCAATGTACTTTGGACATCTTATATTCAAATCCTCCATAGTAAGTGGCACACAAGTTTCATTACGTTGATTAGGCCGCCAGCAGCTACTATTAGTAGTATTAGATTTCTCCATATTGCGATAATCCACACTTGCAAGTTCATTGGAATGTGATTTCACTTGCTGCAGTGACCGCTGCTCTAACATTAACGTTAGGCCCTGAATAGAGTCAATCAATGGCTTATTGTCACCAGTTTCATGTTTAGGTGATTGCGTTGTGGATTGTACACCTAGCTTGCCTGATTTGCTGAACAGAGGATTGAAAAATAATATTTTTCTAATTGGCACAGTGCGATGAGAGCAAAAAACAGCAATCATAAAAACAGTTAATCCACTGCTGAACATAAGTATCAACAATATTATGTGCTTGAATTTTGATATGAAAGGAAATGCTGGGCTAGTATTGATCCACATTATTGCTGACATATTTTTCAGTTTCGAAATTGTAATTCAAAGATGAATGTAGCTTGCACAGGAGCAAGAAACATATTTAGTGTGGAGCCATAGATAAAATGCCTGAAAATTGTTGCATGAGATAGGTTAAGCAAATTTTAGCTTACCAAATTCTCCTTTATCAGAGTAAGTGTCAATTGTTACAGACATCTACAGACTGCTAAATGATTCTGGGATTCTAGAGTCTTATAAAGTATATCTCTTACTTGACAAAATTTGGAAATTTCTAAGTAGTATTTCGTTTCTCTTATGATAACTTATTATTTTTTATTAGCATGCTTTTTGTAGTCTAGTTTTTTAATTACTTATACAGATTTATACCAATAAGCTCACCCACATGGCAAGTCTAGGTTGCAAGAAAAATCTTACATTATATACTAAGTAAAATTCAAAAAAGTTTGCCTATGGATTCTCTTTGAGATTTGTGATTGCCAAAAATATTTTTGTTGATGCAGTAGAATGTTAAAACAAGCCACACACCTCTATATGTATCTATAGACAGATTTTATAAAAACTATGTCTTAGCATCAATATTGTCACTCCCAGTATACATATCAATGGACTAAAACAGACTACACAGCTTCTTCAAATGACTATAACACAAACACTATCAATAAATACAAATTTATATTAATTTTACATTATTGCTTTTAGAATACCTATCTCAAAACTCTGACAGCCTAAAGTTTATCATTATAAGAACCAATTAAACCACTTATGATTTGAATAAAACAATATTATTCATTTTTTTTATTCAAGATACATAGTAACTTCTACTAAATCTACTATACTAAAAATGAAAAGTATGTCTTTCTTGTTCACTTGTTCAGAGAAAAAAATGGCTGAACCGATTTTCACCATTCTTTTGCCAAAATATGCCAAATATGGGGACAATTCTACATGTATTTTTATTAAGCTTAACTTTATTGCTAAGGGGATTAAATATTTGAAAAACATGATTTTTTCAAAAGTCAAACCATCTTGGCCTATTGAGAATTTTACTCACTGCCACTGAATTAGAATTGCATCGTCAAATTGCGCAACAACCCCCAGCTGATTGAATTTGAAGCCTGCACTCTGGAAACAAATTGGAAATAAATGTACACAACCAACCGCGAGACTGAGTGTACTCTATTTTCTTACTTCATTGCACAAAGCCAGAACTTTGAGAATTCATTTTATAAGGCTGATTTTTTGAACCCACTAACCAACAGTCGGAATAGCCTATGTGTAGACTCTATGTTCGACTCTGCACTGCGTCAAATCATTTAAACTAATTGTCAGTCAGTAGTAATGGATGCAAAGCAATAAATTTTTATTTAATTTTTAAATTAGAGGGGAAACTTTTAATTCACTTTTGCATAGCAAAACCAGTGTCTGAATCATGGCAAAACCAGAGTTTGAATCATGGCTAAACCAGAGTTTGAATCATGGCTAAACCAGCGTTTGAATCCTAGCTAAACCAGAGTTTGAATCATGGCTAAACCAGAGTCTGAATCATAGCTAAACCAGCGTCTGAATCATGGCTAAACCAGAGTTTGAATCATGGCTAAACCAGAGTTTGAATCATGGCTAAACCAGAGTTTGAATCATGGCTAAACCAGAGTTTGAATCATGGCTAAACCAGAGTTTGAATCATGGCTAAACCAGAGTTTGAAGCATGGCTAAACCAGCATTTGAATCATAGCTAAACCAGAGTTTGAATCATGGCTAAACCAGAGTCTGAATCATGGCTAAACCAGAGTCTGAATCATGGCTAAACCAGCATTTGAATCATGGCTAAACCAGAGTTTGAATCATGGCAAAATCATTGAAATGAATTCTCAACATTTTGAGTTTGTTATCTAATAATGTCACAATGATATATATTTGTATCATACATGCACAACACCTGGCCGAACCAGCCGGGTGAAACTAGGGCTAAGCAAGGTAAGTCGCAAAAACCAATCGACCAAGCACAAAAAATCAAAGGGGGGACCAAGGGACAAAAAAGAAAGGCGTGAAGAAAAGGAAAAAGGGGAGAGAAAAAAAAGAGCAAATGAGAGCAAACTAAGTCGTAAATAGAACAATGAAACAAACTAAGTCGCAAATGAGAGCAAAAACTAAGTCGCACTGCCGGCTAAGATTTGGGAGGTTGCGCATGTATGATTTGTATGATAAATATTTTGCCTAATATTCATTTAATTGTTGTTCTTCTCAATTTTCTACATAAGAAGCTAATATAAAAATTCAACTGGGCAACATTGTCAACTGGGCATCATCATCAATGGGGAGTCATCATCAAATGGGGGATCATTGTCAACTGGGAGATCATCAGCAACTGGGGGATCATTGTCAACTGGGGGATCATTGTCAACTGGGGGATCATTGTCAACTGGGGTATCATTGTCAACTGGGGTATCATTGTCAACTGGGGATCATTGTAAACTGGGGGATCATTGTCAACTGGGGTATCATTGTCAACTGGGGGATCATTGTCAACTGGGGGATCATTGTCAACTGGGGTATCATTTTCAACTGGGATATCATTGTCAACTGGGGGATCATTGTCAACTGGGGTATCATTGTCAACTGGGGGATCATTGTCAACTGGGGGATCATTGTCAACTGGGGTATCATTGTCAACTAGGATATCATTGTCAACTGGGGGATCATTGTCAACTGGGGGATCATTGTCAACTGGGGGATCATTATCAACTGGGATATCATTGTCAACTGGGGTATCATTGTCAACTGGGGTATCATTGTCAACTGGGGGATCATTGTAAACTGGGGGATCATTGTCAACTGGGGTATCATTGTCAACTGAGATATCATTGTCAACTGGGGTATCATTGTCAACTAGGATATCATTGTCAACTGGGGATCATCATCAATGGGGAGTCATCATCAACTAGGTGACCATCATCAATGGGGCGTCATTATCAACTGGGTGATCATCATCAACTGGGGGATCATTGTCAACTGGGGGATCATTGTCAACTGGGGGATCATTGTCAACTGGGTGATCATCATCAATTGGGGGATCATTGTTGACTGGGGGATCATTGTCAACTGGGGGATCATTGTATGAGCGTAGCTTTATAAAGCTGTAAATTCAGCTGCTAAAAAGTATATACTAGACCAGGGGTAGGCAAACTTATTTGCTAGCGGGCCAAAGAGAGAACCTAAAAGATGACAGCAGGCCGCATTGACTATAGAAATATGAGACATGGGAGAGATGAGACATGGGAGAGATGAGACATGGGAGAGATGAGACATGGGAGAGATGAGACACAGGAAAGATGGGACACGAGAGAGATGAGACACGGGAGAGATTAGACATGGGAGAGATTAGACACGGGAGAAATTAGATACAAGAGCGATAAGACAGAGGAGAGATTAGACACGAGAGAGATTAAACAGGACACTGTAGATGTCAGAAGGGGCGACGGGCCAGATTTGGGAGCTTCGAGGGCCGGATCTGGCCCACAGGCCGGAGTTTGCCGACCCCTGTACTAGACAAATTTTAAAATATTTTTACTCCCCGAAGGGGGGCAAAACTTGCTAATAACTAGCTATATATCTTTATATTGCTTGCCAAATAAATGTATACAATGAATACTAATAGGCCTACAATTAGCAAAACTAAAAGTCATGAATAAACTAACTAGTCAAACTAAAATGTAATGACATACAAGTTGACATACTGTAAGATTGATGTGCATATTTGACATGCCAAATTTTCAGGTATAATAAGAAGTAAAAAACAATAAACTAAGTCTCTATAGTCATAGATAATAGACAAAGACCATAGCAGCACCCAAATATTCAGAATACAGCTTAATTTAAATTATTTCAGCTAAAAACAACAAAAAATTCTTTAAACTTTAACTTTAGCAAATTCATATTTTCTATGAAACGTAGCTAAGATCTACAAAGCTATTTTACATGAATTTAGCTAATAATAGCCCCTATATTGCATGCAGATGCTGCTAGTTACAAAGGAGTCAATCAAGGACTTAGACAACAAAGGCTCATTCAAAAGTTTTTTTAGTGTAGAAAGGTATTTTTAAAATCAGTAAAAACAGATAAATTATATTTTACCTAGGCGTTAAGTGTAGCTATATCTAAAGACGGTATCGACCAACTACAAACATACCCGATACGATACATTGGTGCCAAGTCTACTCACTGTATGGTACACACCGCGTGAAAAAAAGTTTATTTGCATTAGTGCGAGAAGAAATTTAATGTAACGACATAACAAGTTGCAACTTTCGCGTTACACTTAGGCCTCTTGAACACACAAAAGTATCATTAATATATATTTATTTATTTTAAAACGATATGTCTAGCACCAAAGCTAATGTTTCAAGTTTTTTATTTTAATTTTTTAACGGCTTTTAAATGTATTTAAATTTGTTAATTGTAATGAATTTATTGGTCGGTGGTCGCTATTTAAAATGAATTGTAAATCGTTTTGAAGGGCTGCAGCTTAATGTAATATAATTAGTAATAGGGCCTACTTCTGTTATATAAATTACGCCGCTTTGCTGACGCACGCGCTTACAATATAGAGCAAGATTAGTTAAAGGTGGTTATATTAATTATAATCTAATGTTCGAATATTCTAATTATCTAAACTTAGTGGCTAATCCCGATGCGCGCGCGCGAGTCAGAAAACCGGTTGCAACTGGTGTCACTTTATATTTAACTTGTCAAGCTTAGTTTAAACAAATACTAAATACATAATTAATACAAACATCCGTACGAAAATACCGGTTATATGAGAAGATGATTAGCATAAATTTAGTTGTAATAACAGTATACAATAAATATTTTGATTTTACCAACAATTTAAAATAGACGAATTATTTCATTACATCATCCTCCTCAACAAAAGTCAATGTCCTCATTGAAAATAACAATAAATAACGTACATATGGCATTACAATGGCTTCAATACATAGCTTCATATCGCGATCATACTACTAGCAGTACAAATACAAGATTCGATAATATATACTCTATACGAAGCAATAGATACCATGCGACACCGTTCAACAGATACCGAGCAACACAAGACGAACAGCACAAAATGTACGCTTGGGAGCGGGGACTGCGAAACTGACCAACAAGAACCGACAAGAACTTGGGCGATCGAAAGCTGCACCACGCACCGAAAAGACGGGGTAGCTTCGAATCCCTAAGCCTCAGCGAGCCTCACAAAATTCTACCGAACCAACCTGCCGGGCGATGACAAGGAGGACATTTCAATGCCTCCTGCATGCCTGGCTGTGGCAGCGGCTAGAAGAAAACCACGACAAACTACTAAACATAACAGTAACTATGACAACGCGGATACAGTCTAAAATACAAAATTGCAAAGTCTAAAAATACAGTCAATACAGTCTACAGGTTTCTTACGGTACAAATAGACATTTAATGGATAACGAACATCACGACAAAACTTAAACACGATCAAACTTCGACTAGTTATTTGGATTCATTCGACATCAACAATAACGAGGGAATAGTCAGTGGTAGGTCCATTCACAAACAATAACTCATTGAAATGCGCAAAATTGTGTAAACGCAAGAAAACATATACAAAACTTAACATTTGAAAAACACGATTTTGAAGAGTAACGAGTAACAACTAATCATATTGGGAATTTAAAATGCACTGATCACGAATGGAGGTAAATTTAATTGCAAAGCAACCGATACACTTAAGGATATTGGAAGTGCAAACAGAAGATAAATAACTTCGAGATACAAGCAAACGAAAGAACTTTATTGCAGCGAAAAGCATTCGATTGACGACATATTGTTTAAATGTTAACGCATACGCATGGAAAATTAAAAAGTGCAATCAACCGAAAGTTTACTTGTAGCTTATAGCAACACAGTCGGGCATCTGAAACAAAATCTGCATTAATTTCGGCCATAGCGACATAATTATTTATTAGATGAATACCTCTGGCAAGCAAGAGACCTGGGACATGGTGATTTGATTCAACAATGCCTGGAGCAAGTGATTGATCAGGAAGTTTTGGCTTAATAGAAATATCAAGAGTCTGGCCTGGTGGCACAGTTGTAGTTTCGGCCACAACAAGGACTTGAAACCTTGGGACTTCCATGGTTTTCCGAGTTGGAATTGATTTGTTATGAGCATTGAAAGTAATAATACCTTGTGCTGGGTGGATAGAAACATCAAATTGCTTTAAGAAATCTAAACCTATAATTACATTGTGCTGGATATTGCTACAGACATATACTTCATGTGATAAATTGAGTTGGCCAAATGAAAAGGTAACTTTTTTCTTTCCTAAAACCTTTAATTCTTCGCCATTGGCAACTGTTAACTGAACTTCTGCCTTGATAAGATTTAGTCTAGGTTGATTAAGGACATCAGTTGAAATGATTGTGACACTAGAGCCTGTGTCTATTAGGCAAGGTATTTTTTTAGACGCTACAACTGCATTTACATATATAGCATTATTAAAATCAAGATTTACATTAAGGATTTCCCCAGCTCCTTGCTTCTGGTGATCAGCTACAGTGGTGGGGCAGTTGGCACTCTTGGCTGGAATCTGCCCCGTGATCCAGCCTGATTGGCGTTTGGGCAATTCCTATTTATGTGCCCATGTTGACCACATCCATAGCATTTCCCTTGGTTCCTGCTCTGGTGCAGTTGGCGCTGTGGCTGGTTCAGTAGTGCTGGTTGATAAGGCCTTGTGTTTACAGCTGTTTTAGCAGTTGCTTGCATGTGGTTAGATTGAGAGTCTATTGAATTGCATTGCTGACTTCCCATATGTGGGTAAATTGGCTTAGTGTTTCTTATTATATTGCTTCTTTGTGCACTATGTGTAGATTGACTTTGAAGTAGCAACTGTGTCTCTCGAACTTGTTGTGCCAGCTGTAGAGCTTGTTCTGGTGTCTCAAGGTGCAATTGGTTAGACAAATACTCTGTTACCTTTAAGTCACCAATACCTGCAATAAATTGGTCAAGCACCATAGTTTGGACTACTTCACTATTGGCATTTTCTGGATAAGCTTGAATGGCTAGATTTTGTAAGTTTGTCAAGAATTGCTCAAATGTTTCATTAGGCTTCCTAGTTAGGGTCCGAACTTCTCTTCTAAGAACAATACTAGTTTTCTCACCTTGTCTACTCTTTAAAAATTGCACACATAAGTCATAGGTAGCATTTGGCAGTTGTTCAAGAGGTGTACCTAGAGGCATACCTGCTGATGCACATGCATTTGCCAACCAGGCTCTATAAGAACTAAAGACTGGACCTAAGAAAGCAACAAGTGTTTGAATTTTGATAGCATCAGTCAAGCTAGGGAATCTGCAAAGATAATTATCGATTCTAGCAATGAAATCAGAAAAGTCTTCCTTGCCATTAAATGGTGCTGGCTTAGGCACAGGAGGAATCTGGTAAGATGTTGGCATAGGCTCAATGCTAGTGTGCTTTTGTGCTTGAAAAATTTGAGGCACTGGGCCTAAGAAAAGGCTAGGATTGGTAGCATTGGTTGGCTCTGAATCGGCAATACATGATGCTTCATCTAAAAATGGATTAGTGCTTCTTGATAAATTGTGGTTTATCCACTCTTGAACTCTCATATTTTCTTGTGCAGATGATGATGGAACATATAGTTCTCTATGACCATAATCTATATGGAAAGGATTTGTTTGTATTGTTGGTTCAGTTCTATTGATTTGTTCTGGTGGGTTAAAGAATAAATAGTCTGCATTTGGGTTTGACTGGAAGTCACCAGATTGGCCTGGCCAAGGGTTGGATTGAATTGGCACAGGTGCTCTCTGAACTGATCGATTTCTTAATTCAATTGTGTCCATTAAGTGTTGAGACATCACAAATGAAATGTTAAGCTAAGATCTCTATTTAACTTAACCTATTAAGACCAATATTACTAGTTTGAGTTTGAAATGTAGTTTGAAACAAAATAAATTATTAGGTCAATACCAAAGGAGAAATAAGTCATTAATGAGATCTAGGCCTAGTTAAACTGTAGTTGCAACATGCAATAGGGCCAACAATCAAGAGACTAGCTCTAGACTAACTGAGATTTAGTGAGACAATATATAACCAGAAAATACAGATAAAGTGTATGTAGATATTAACAAATTTCGATATCAGAGAAGAGATTACTCAAAACTACACAAAGTAAATGAATATAAATCCAGATTATATTAAAATAGCTAATAGATTCCAGCAGAGTCTAACATTTAGAGTATGGTCCTGGCGTGGTCGCCATTTGTAATGAATTTATTGGTCGGTGGTCGCTATTTAAAATGAATTGTAAATCGTTTTGAAGGGCTGCAGCTTAATGTAATATAATTAGTAATAGGGCCTACTTCTGTTATATAAATTACGCCGCTTTGCTGACGCACGCGCTTACAATATAGAGCAAGATTAGTTAAAGGTGGTTATATTAATTATAATCTAATGTTCGAATATTCTAATTATCTAAACTTAGTGGCTAATCCCGATGCGCGCGCGCGAGTCAGAAAACCGGTTGCAACTGGTGTCACTTTATATTTAACTTGTCAAGCTTAGTTTAAACAAATACTAAATACATAATTAATACAAACATCCGTACGAAAATACCGGTTATATGAGAAGATGATTAGCATAAATTTAGTTGTAATAACAGTATACAATAAATATTTTGATTTTACCAACAATTTAAAATAGACGAATTATTTCATTACATAATTTAACTCAACTCACTATAAAAGCACTGATAAAAAAGTGTTCTTAATTTTCTAACCACAAAGTTTATCATAGTAAATATGTTAATGTAGAATTCGAGAAGTAAAAACTTAACGAAAATGACCGATAGTGGAAGGCTTTTATTGCCTTCTGTGTTGTTTGCCATGTTACTACTTTTCAAGGATATTTCTAGCCCTTTAAATGTAGACTCTAACTCCCATGCCAATAAGCCTCTTGTACCAGAGGAAAAATCATTGCCGAAGCCAAAGCTCTCAATTCCAACATTGAAAGTTCTCTACTGGTATGTAAAAAGTATTTAGTATTTGTAACTTTCTCACTATTTGTAACTCCTTTGTATTTACAATTGTTTTCGGATCCTAGACACTTCGTCATCTTACAACTTCGTCATCCACTTGGAAGGTAGGACACTTCGTCATCCAGCCAATTGGCATGCTTTAAAGTTTGGTCAGTTCGTCATCTACTAATAACAAGCAATCAATTTCGTCATCAATAAAGTGAGGGTGGGGTGGTGGGGCAGAGGTTTGAACGCACTTCACACTCTAAATTGTCAAAAAGAGGTGTCAAAACTGATTTCATTATAAGTGTTGAAAGATAGGTGCTAACACGATGTGAGGAGGGGTGGGGAGTGGTGGTTCTGTTGTAACTTTGAAAACTTTTGTTTTATAGATGACGAAGTGTTCTTAAGTCTAAGTCTCTTCGTCATCCACCCTCTAAGATATTGGACAGATCGTCATCTGGATGACAAAGTTGTAAGATGACGAAGTGTCCAGGTACCTTGTTTTCAATAGGTAGCTAAGTAGCTTGTGACTTGAGTTAGTGAGTAAAGGTGAGGTTGGAATTTCATGAAATTGGTGGGAGTCTAGGACATGTAGGGTTTTGACAGTGGAGTCAAGTAAGTATATTACAAGTTTAAATAGTTAATACTTTTTTTCTCAAATTTTTAGCTAGGTGCTTAGGCCTATCAATAATTTAATGTAGGCCCTATCCATTGTGGGCCTATTTATATATAGCTACAAGATATGATAGCCCCATAGTCCTGCAGGTGGCATAGTGTGTGCCTGAACATATTTTAGGAGTAAAATCTGTGCCCCAACTATACAAAAACTGTGCATCATCTGTACACCATTTACTATTATTAAAATAATAATTATTAGGCTAAGGGAACTTAAATTAAGTTAGGCCTATATTTTGAAAGGTAAAGGTAATTGGGTTATGGAAGTTGATTCTTGTGTTTATTAATTGTCTATCACATTGATTACTGGCCTAGTATATAGACAATTCAGATTAGATTTTAATAATGTAAATGTAGTGATGACCCATTTTATTAATGTTAAGCCTATATTGTGTAGCTTATCTCATGATGAATTACAAAGTTTGTTTAGATATTTAAAGAGTATTTTTAGGCAAATAAAAGTTGAGCTGGAGTCACTTGCACTTGGTTATAACTTTAGGCTATTACAAATAGAATAACAATGAAATTTAGAATATTTCAATACATGAATATTTGTTGCATAAAAATACCTTATAAAGATAAAGATATATTGCATCATAAAGAAAAAAATGTAACACTAGGCTCCCTAAACCTTAATCCTATAATAAAAAATAAAAATGCTTTGCTTGCAAAGCAGGAAAAGTGTCAAGATGATTGCTAAGACTGGTACCACATGAAAATACTGTTGAGAAAAGCCTAAAAGCAAAGAAACAATGGCCATGCCACATGAAAAGTCTATCGTGATATGCATAAAAGCAAAGAAACAATGGCCATGCTACAAGAACAGTCTGTCGTGATATGCATAAAAGCAAAGAAACAATGGCCATGCTGCACAAAAAGTCTGTCATGATATGCATAAAAGCAAAGAAGCAAAGGGTTTCTAAGATGCAAAGATTACAAAACAAAACCATTGATCATCTTTGCAGCAGCAATGTGGTGAAGTGGTGAAAGTGTTATTATTGAGCTGATTTGTCTGTTCTACACAATCTTTCGACTTCTACATGTATCTACCAGAATTCAGAAATGTTTCTGTATATATGGCTGTTGTTCATGGCTGCTGCGAAGATGATCAATGGTTTTGTTGATGATCAAAGATGATCAAATGTCATTAATTATAACCATTAAAAGTAGAATACTCACCACAAGAAAAATGTCTATGTCTTGAGATTGTTGATAATGAGTCAATACCTGTTCATGGTATCTTGTAAGCTAATATTTGAGATGTCAGGTGCAATTTTCATTATTGAATTCTTTGATGCAGACTGAATTGTCAACATGTTGCATAGCTAAAAAATACTGTTGTAACTCAACTTGCAATACTTCTATTATCAGAGACTCATAGGGCAATGGCTCTCAAAGGTAGTGCAGTTGAAAATTTCAGCATTGCAGCTGATGAACAAATTGCAGTTTGCTTATGTAGCAAGAAATCTTTGTTACTATCCGCACTATATGCAGAGTGGAATTAGTCACGGACTGGCAAAAAAAATGTGGCTGCAATACTTGCTCAGCAACAGTGCTCTTAAGCTGCGGGGTGGAGTTTCAAGTAGGCCAAGTGCTGTAGGTTGGTCTTAATAGATTGCATGTGCTGACAAGCGTGCATCGTGACTTTGGTTGTTTGAATGGTCGCTTGATTCGTTGCTTTCAGTAGGTCACAACATTAATTTATATTTCTTTTTTTCTGCTTGTGCTTGTGTCACAAGGTGTGACACTTGGTCTGGTGCTCGTTCACTTGAAAGTAATTGAGTGACTGTCCCCATTGCTCCGTTATAAACGCCGTGTCCAACATCTGCGTTTCGCACAACCATAACTATGGCACCAACTCCTATCACAATATTATCTGCTAGGCCGGCAGTCTCTTTCGTTGGGCGACTTCCACAGACTAACTCTAGAAGCTCATTGCGAGTTACTGTTCTATTTTCATCTGATATTTCTCTTGACAAAGGCATCATTGCTTTTGCCCTTCGTCGTCTTTCCATAAGCTGATCTTCAGCCTGCAGCACTTACCAATTGATTTTTCGTTCAATTAGCATAGCCACGTTGAGGTTATTTACGTCAGCCATGCAGTAAGAGACATACCGGCTGCTCTCCATGCAATTCCAAGTTTATGATGTACTTTGCAACGTCTTCAGGTGCAAGTGTACTTCCGTTTTCTATGATTCTGCATTTAAGTAGATCCATGTCAGTGTTCACATCGCCGACACGCAGTCGATTTACAAGATCAACCCAGGCTTGATTGCCCGCTTGACACATGTTCTCTGTCAGCTCGATGTAGTCGAATTTATGCCAGAGTCCATTTCCATAGTCCGCAATGGCACTAATATTGTCTGGAATGTATTGAACTCTTCGTCGTGGTTGTACGGTGACATTCTCGAAGCAGTATGGTTCATTGACCGGAGGCAGCTGCAATAAGTCGCCGGTCAACATTACATTAACGCCACCAAATGGTGCGTCTGCAGATGCCAGGAGCCCATGTAGGGATTTTAGTAGAGAGAGGTCCAAGTTGCGTCGTAAAAGGTAATCGGCAAGCGCATCCCTGTTATTCTCCGCCTGACTGAGTGTCACAAACCACGGATGAGAGAGGTAAGAGGCATATACAAGTAGATGCATAGCAAATTCACGAAGTCTCACTTTTTCCTGTCGTTTCTCTTCAGAAATACCACCACGCCCAAGTGGAAAAAGGTCTGGAAACATTACTTCATCCAGATGTGGTGTCTGCTCAGAGATGGGAGGGCTTGTGATTCTAGTCTGCATGAATTCAGCCAAGTCTGCATTCGCAGGAATTTTGTCTGTGTCGCGAGGGATGGTCGAAAATTGGCCTTCGATTAA
The DNA here is from genome assembly GCA_950097015.1 of Macrostomum hystrix. Lineage (NCBI taxonomy): Eukaryota > Metazoa > Platyhelminthes > Macrostomidae > Macrostomum > Macrostomum hystrix. The sequence continues at coordinate 1,476,589 of CATNEN010000026.1, forward strand.
ATGTATATTACACCTTCCGGCAGCTGCCGCTCTCAGTGCAGCCTCTTCGTCGGTAGCAGTTTGAGTAAGGATGCGCTGTTGTGGTTGCAAATTCGTAGGCAGGATGCGCTCTTGGTGGATGTCTTTATCAGGTTCAACGAACTCGGCTTCAGAGTCGGTACATTCTGTTAAATCGATAAGTTCATCAGCAATGTTGAGCCGAGTAAGAGCAGCCTCGTCAATGACGTAGTGCGCATAGTGTCGGTTGTTGAGCTTAAGAATTTTTAGCGCCTCGAGAATTGCGCCTAGATCGACAATTGAGCGCCACAGTTCGCCTTTGTTTGTCTTGACATCAGCGTAGATTTTGAGCACTGATGTTGGGTCCGCAATGAGCGGAACTGTCTCCAAGACATGCCTAACGGTCTCTTCTGTTGAAATGCATAGATTCACTGAGTTTCCCCGCATCGCCTTCATCAATAATCGGTCGGGAATATTCTTACCTGGCAACCCAACCGGTCGCAGTCGCACAACACTAACAAAGAGATGTGCTTGTGCGACCAGCATTCTTTCGTAGGCATAAGTCGTTCAATCTGCTCTGGAATTGGGTCCACGAACATCCCGTTATCTGTCATGACTCCACCAATTGTTCCTTTTCTTACATAATCCCAGCAGCGTCTACATGTCGTCTTTGGGAGATACACATTCACTTCCTCATTGGTTGCCGTAGGTATTAGTGAATGGCGTCGAATGATCGATAGTCGAAGACCTGTGCGAGAATCCCGAAATGTCACATCATCTAGTTTGTTATAAGCACGTACAAGCTTTGAATTACAGACAAGTTCATCACACCATGCACAAGCATTCAATGGATGATCGCGTTCCGTTTGTTTAAATTCTTCGGCCATATTTGAGTAATTGCGTACAAAATACTCAATCGTTGTGTCTGGTCGCATTGTTTTGTCAACCTCAAAATCTTCAGGTTTATAGTGACTTTTTGATGCGCCAGAAATAGCAGCGATGGTTGCCTTGAGCTGATCCATGTTTCCGTGTTCAATTATTGAGTCCAATTGGAGGAGTAAAGTTACCAGGTGACGGAGCTCATACACTCGGTCCAGAAATGTTCGAAGAGTCGCTGAGTGAATAGCAATGAGTCGCATTAGTCTAATACCATCTTCACAATCCTTGCCCCAAGAACACCAGCTTTCTTCTGGTACACACCCACGGCAGCATTCTAAGCTGTCCAGCGCTTCCATGCAGTCAAGCAGATTGTAACCATCAAATGGCGGCAGACCTTCAAGGACGTCTCCAAGTTTCTCATCCCAGCGCACAGGGTCGATGGCCCTTCTGATCATAGGCTTCGTTTGGAGGCCTTGGCAAATACGCTGCCTCCATTCCTCGTCTGTTATATTTTGAATCATTAGGACGTAGCATTTCGCTCCATGGTCCAGGCACACCTTCGCTGGGGTTAAGACTTTTATTAGACTTCCAGGCTTCCACCCGTCGAGTCCATACCAATCCGTTGCTTCAAAGGCGTGTACAATCTTGCAAACGATCTGTAAAGGCAGGTCTTCGTGTTGATGATACTGCTTGCCTGAACCTTACACTCCATATGCAGCTTCTCAAGACATTCGCGAACTAGTATAGTCGGATTGGCAGTAAGAATATTTTTTACATGCTCTATTCGATTGGCTCCATAAAGCTGGTTTGCTAGAGTCTCTTGAAAGCATTCATGTCGGCTCTTGCACTCCTGCAGGGTGCCAGTCTGGATGCAACCTTCAGGTCCAGTCAACTGCACAAGTGTAGCTAAGCTAAGCATTTTATGCAAAACCTCAAGTGGTTGCCTATAACCAATTTTTTGAAGGCAACATTGCTTTGACTTATTTGTTTGTTTGGAATTGCGAGTTGAGAAGCCATACAATATCATTAGCCAAATTGGTTGGAAGACATGCCCTTGTTTTTATAAAAAGAAAAGAATATTGCATACCACTAAGAAAAGAACATTTAGCCTGTTGCAATTGAGTAAATATTTTTGAAATATCAATGTTTACAGTACTAAGACTAGCAATGTTATGATTAGCAATGCAGAGAGAATTTTCTGACAATGTTTTGCCAGGCTGCTGTTGATCTTTATCCTGCTCTTGGCCAAGCAGATCTATTGCAGTTGATTCTAATGCAGATAGTTCATTGTCACTAGCAAAATCTTGTTGTCCTTGTTCAAATGAAGGTACACCTAAAATGTAATTAGCATTAAAACGACTATATCTAGCTATATATAGGCTTTGCATTTAATTATTTTCTTTTTCGTAAGAATAAACTATATAATGCAAAGATAAATTAAATACATCAAATACTCGTTATAAAATAAAAAGCTAATTTAAAGGTGCTATTGCCATTAATAAGAAAATTGAATTAATTGACATCGTCACACCATGCCCCTGCCCGTGCCCTGGCGGGCCTGCAGCCCTTTGGAGGGAGGACAGGACAGTGGTGAGGGTGGGTGTAAGATGTGGCGGTCGGCGGGTCGGTGACCGGCAAGGTGGTCACCCCCTGGGGGTGGTGTTTGGTGGGCCAGGTGGTCATCCCCTGGAGGTGGTGAGGGGTGGTCACCCGGGGGCTACAGCCCCCCCGCCCCCCTCCTGCGTCGCCACTGAGTTGTTGGAATAGGTCTGGCCTCAACTCAGTTGATTCTTGCAGAACCACCTTCAGTTGATCTGCCAATCCTGCCAATTGTTGAGCAGGCTGCAGAGTGAGGATCGAGGTCGCTCCTCCAGTGTTTAGTCGCATTGCCGTTGGCTGTTTAGTTGCTTTTGTGGACCAATCAGATGGTGCTAGCAATGACATAATGGTAATACTAATGAGATCAGCTGCAGTTCTAGAAGCTATATATAGCACTACTATATTTCACGAGCTTCTTTAAGCTGTTTTGCATAATTTTGCTTGTTTTTTTATCAAATTTCAAAAGGCAACTTCAGAACAAAGTGTATTGCATAACTGAGTGTAGATGTGAAAATTACAGAAACATTGATTTTTTCTCAGAACTCCATATTTGATATCACTGAACAATGAACTAACCTCCCATCCAAACACTCAACAACATTTCTAACAGCTCCTCCTGAGGATACCGCCGGGTGTTCGAGGAATTTTCCCAAGCTCTGTCGCAGAAATATCCAGCTCTGCAGATAGAGGGGGACAATTATCCTCCACCCGCATGGCGACAAATCCTATGCAGCGCTCTCTCTTGGACTAAGCTGGGCCTAATAATGGCCATTGTAATGGGCATAGATCCGTTTCCCTATTTGGGAATCCAAACGCCGCAGATGTATCGCTGGGCACAGCAGAACCGCATGTACGCCTGCATGATGCTGTTCTTCATCGCTAACGCTGTGGAGGGCCAGCTCATTTCCACTGGCGCCTTTGAAGTAACCTTCAATGGTGAGTGGCAACTTATGGACTGAACGGATGGTGTTGACTGAATGTAATGGTTTATTAATAGACTCAAAGGATAATTTTTGACTGAAGGGCTGATAATTGATGAAGGGATGCTGGTTTGACTAAGGGATAGCGTTCCATATAGGATGGTGGTTAGACTGAAGGGATAGTGGTTGATGAAGGGATGTTGGTTAATAAAGGGATGGGGGTTGATGAATGGATAGTGGTTGATGAATGGATGGTATTTAATGAAGCGAGGTTGGTTGATGAAGGCATGGTGATTGATAAAGGGATAGTGGTTGATGAAGGCATGGTATTTGATAAAGGGATGGTGGTTGATTTAGGTATGGTGGTTGATGTAGGTATGGTATTTCATGAAAGGATAGTGGTTGATGAATGGATAGTGTTTGATGAAGTCATGGTATTTGATGAAGGGATGGTGGTTGATAAAGGGATGGTGGTTAATGAAGGTATGGTGGTTGATGTAGGAATGGTATTTGATGAAGGGATGGTGGTTGATAAATGGTTGGTGGTTGATGAAGGTATGGTGGTTGATGTAGGTATGGTATTTGATGAAGGGATGGTGGTTGATAAAGGGATGGTGGTTGATGAACGAATTGGATGGGAATGCACTATGATGGACTGCCCTAAGCTTTGCGCCCCCCTATTCCTGTCCCCGCAGGTATGACAGTATGGTCGAAGCTTCAAAACGGTCGGGTGCCATCAATCGGCGAGCTAACTGGCATCATTGATAGTCACATGCTGCCAACACTGAATGGCGGCAGCGAGTCTGTCCAGCTCTAGAGATCCTACTACAAGTAGTACTGCAAATTTTATTGCAGAAGCAGATTGTTCTTTTTAAAATCAATTAAATCATTATTGAAGTTTTTTCGGACGATAGTCTGAAAATCGTGGTTAATCCAAAACAAAGCCTATGCTCGTATATTTTATCTATCTTGTTCATATTGTTACGAGCTATTTTAACCGAAACTTCTAATTTAAAACGATAATTGTCGAGTATATATTTCTGTGTTGTGATAGTGTTTATTCAGTGTCACTAACATACGCATAAAATGAGCTAATTAAACTACTACGAGTAGAGTGAGTAGTCATGTAGGCGTATTGCTTTTCAAATGAAATTCTGATACCAATAAAAACCTTGTTTCCTTTCTAAAAATCTAACAGATGCCTTTTGTTAATGCGTACTTATTGTCACACATTCATTCCTATCTTTGGCTGGTTGCGTATGACGCCCTTCAGTTGCTAAGCCTTAAACTCCATGCAATGACTGGAGCGGGCGTTGGGCCGATGTTTAACAGCTTATTGCCAACATTTTTATCATTGGATTTTTCCTCTTGATATTAAATGCAATTTGCTGTCATGCCCAGACCAAGGATTTGAATGATTGTGAAAAGTTTCAAAGAATTGCAAATAAGAACATTTTAAGTAAGCAAATAGTTCTTGAACAAAAAAGTGTTGTGCAATGGTGATTTTTTCTTTTTTCTTTTTCTAGTAAAAATATAATAGCAAAGAAAATAGAAAATGCTAGGCACGCAGTGACATGGATGGGAATACTGGAGTCACAATGACATGGATGGGAATACTGGAGTCACAATGACATGGATGGGAATACTGGAGTCACAGTGAGATGGATGGGAATACTGGAGTCACAATGACATGGATGGGAGTACTGGAGTCACAGTGACATGGATGGGAATACTGGAGTCACAGTGAGATGGATGGGAATACTGGAGTCACAGTGACATGGATGGGAATACTGGAGTCACAATGAGATGGATGGGAATACTAGAGTCACAATGACATGGATGGGAATACTGGAGTCACAATGAGATGGATGGGAATACTAGAGTCACAGTGACATGGATGGGAATACTGGAGTCACAGTGAGATGGATGGGAATACTAGAGTCACAGTGAGATGGATGGGAATACTGGAGTCACAATGAGATGGATGGGAATACTAGAGTCACAGTGACATGGATGGGAATACTGGAGTCACAGTGAGATGGATGGGAATACTAGAGTCACAGTGAGATGGATGGGAATACTAGAGTCACAGTGAGATGGATGGGAATACTGGAGTCACAATGACATGGATGGGAATACTAGAGTCACAGTGAGATGGATGGGAATACTAGAGTCACAGTGAGATGGATGGGAATACTAGAGTCACAGTGAGATGGATGGGAATACTGGAGTCACAATGACATGGATGGGAATACTAGAGTCACAGTGAGATGGATGGGAATACTAGAGTCACAGTGAGATGGATGGGAATACTGGAGTCACAATGACATGGATGGGAATACTAGAGTCACAGTGAGATGGATGGGAATACTAGAGTCACAGTGAGATGGATGGGAATACTGGAGTCACAATGACATGGATGGGAATACTAGAGTCACAGTGAGATGGATGGGAATACTAGAGTCACAGTGAGATGGATGGGAATACTAGAGTCACAGTGAGATGGATGGGAATACTAGAGTCACAGTGAGATGGATGGGAATACTGGAGTCACAATGACATGGATGGGAATACTAGAGTCACAGTGAGATGGATGGGAATACTAGAGTCACAGTGAGATGGATGGGAATACTGGAGTCACAATGACATGGATGGGAATACTAGAGTCACAGTGAGATGGATGGGAATACTGGAGTCACAATGACATGGATGGGAATACTAGAGTCACAGTGAGATGGATGGGAATACTAGAGTCACAGTGAGATGGATGGGAATACTGGAGTCACAATGACATGGATGGGAATACTAGAGTCACAGTGAGATGGATGGGAATACTAGAGTCACAGTGAGATGGATGGGAATACTAGAGTCACAATGACATGGATGGGAATACTAGTCACAGTGAGATGGATGGGAGTACTGGAGTCACAGTGACATGGATGGGAGTACTGGAGTCACAATGACATGGATGGGAGTACTGGAGTCACAATGACATGGATGGGAATACTAGAGTCACAGTGAGATGGATGGGAATACTAGAGTCACAGTGAGATGGATGGGAATACTAGAGTCACAGTGAGATGGATGGGAGTACTGGAGTCACAATGACATGGATGGGAGTACTGGAGTCACAATGACATGGATGGGAATACTAGAGTCACAGTGAGATGGATGGGAATACTAGAGTCACAGTGAGATGGATGGGAATACTGGAGTCACAGTGACATGGATGGGAATACTAGAGTCACAGTGAGATGGATGGGAATACTAGAGTCACAGTGACATGGATGGGAATACTGGAGTCACAGTGATATGGATGGGAATACTAGAGTCACAGTGACATGGATGGGAATACTAGAGTCACGGTGAGATGCGTGGGAATACTCAATATTTTGTATTCCCTAACGACCTGCTTTCCAGCTGAGCGCCAGGGACTGAAGAGCAGTATGCTTCTAGGCTCCCTATGCTCAAGCCTTGCCCGTCGGTGCATCATCAGTCCGGCTGCTTTGCTAACTAGATCGCTCAGCAGTGGCGGCAGCGGCAGTTCCCAACCTCCCGCGAACTGGGATCGCAGCGTCGATGAAAGCGACCCCACGAAGTCCCGCTCGGATGGCAGCCTAGTGTCTATGGCTGCAGCTACGCCAGCGCCCCAAGGTGTAGCTCTTGCTACTCACATGCTGCTCAATCAGCCTACGTACAATGTTCTTGGCGACGTTGTCCCGGTGAATGAGTATCACCTGTCTGAGGAGACCGCAGCCGGTGTGCCCTATCACACCTTGCCAATAGTTTATTTTGCTGCTAGGCGGAACAATTGCATAGTTACTATTGCTGATTGTTTAGGTCGGCCAATGGCCACCACCTCTACTGGTGTTGAAGGCTTTCTAAACGCCAAGAAGTCTACGACTGTGGCTGCCCAGGTGAGCAAAGTGTTTGTTGATCAGTTGATCAGGGGGTAAGTTACTGTGTAACGGAGGGGATTAATTCTCGAGCTTCTCACAACAGGTAGTCGGCGTATCTACGGCGCTGAAGGCCAAGAAGCTGGGCATCACGCACGCCCGCGTGGTGATTCGCGGTATGAACCAGCTCCGATTGGCCTGTCTGAAGGGCATGGCTAGCGGGGGCCTGCAGATTGTGTCCCTCACTGACAATACCAGAATTCACTACGGCAAGGGTCGCAGGCCAAGGAAGCCGCCAAGGAAATGATAAGCAAGGACTGCAATTGTCTCCGTTCAATACCTAATGGAACTGCTATCTTATCCTATGCATTAGTTACATTTGTATAGTGCTATCTTCTATAGCAATCGAGTAGCCAGCATGTTAAATAAATTGATTGTTTGGTACAAACCAATCCTATAGCAACTGTTTTCAGGTGAGAAGCAAACTGTTCGATTTTGTTTATTAAAAACGAAAGTGGCAGAGCGGTTATCGCATTTGCCTCTCGTACCAAGGTCCCTGAGCTCGATTCCGCGGCGAGGCCACATTCATTTGTGTCGCAGCCACGGAGGGATGGCTTGGGGGTTTGTCGTGCAATCTACGCCATTGAGGGCCAGCTTCCAAGTCACAGTGAGAGTGTACACTGCCGGACGATGAGAAAGTCAGGGCAGATGTACACACCTGTGTGAGTGTGTGCCTGCGTACGGTATCTGTGTGCGTGTGTGCTCAGGAGTCAGCGAAATGGGCAGAATTGCCTCCTCGCTGGCTGCGGATCCACTGCCAACAAATGATGTGCCATTCCACAGCTAGGCGCACATCTAACGAGGAAGCAATTCTGCCGATTCCACTAACTGCCGAACACACACCCAGGCACACGCTCACACAGGTGTGTACATCTGCCCCGACTTTCTTGTCATCGTCCGGTGTACATTTGTACATTTTCACTGTGCCTAGGAGTTAGGCCCTCATGGTCGTAAATTGCACGAACTACTACAAGTATAAAAGTAGTTTTCGAAATGACTCGGAAGGAAAATTTAATACCAGGTAGTTTTACAATCCCTGTAGTTTTGAATTAAAAGTATGTCTTCGACGAAAAAAATATTCTAATCTGACGTGCACCTCCGTCAACGAACCAAGAAACGAACTACCAATTAAATGCTTCAATAAGTACTATGAACTCATTCAGAACAGCAGTGTACATGCAGTTTTTCTGTGCTCTAAAACGTCCGTGTGCCAGGTGTTTAAACTAATTCTTGCAATCGGGGAGGTGACCTTTCTAACTGCAGGTAAATAAATTAGACTTATTTGTGGAGAAAATTAATGGATCGGACATGCTATGTTTAAACTGCTGCAAATGCATAGTCCTTTCTGTCTATAGTTGGCATTGCTTAGTTTAATAGCTCTTAATTTGGCTTTTGAGATAAGCTGTAACAGCTCTAAAAAGCGAATAAAGATAAAGTAACGATGTACTTTCATCGGAACTCATCAAGTTGCCAAAAGATCGTGAGTAGAAATTGTCATCTTATGATGGTCGCATGACTAGAATTTGTGTTTATATGTTATTTTTCACACAGATCACAGATCCTCATCGAATCAGATCCTCATCGAATCAGATCCTCATCGAATCAGATCCTCATCGATTCAGATCCTCATCGAATCAGATCCTCATCGAATCAGATCCTCATCGACTCAGATCCTTATTGACTCAGATCGTAATCGAATCAGATCCTCATCGAATCAGATCCTCATCGATTCAGATCCTCATCGATTCAGATCCTCATCGATTCAGATCCTCATCGATTCAGATCCTCATCGACACAGATCCTCATCGAATCAGATCCTCATCGATTCAGATCCTCATCGATTCAGATCCTCATCGATTCAGATCCTCATCGACACAGATCCTCATCGAATCAGATCCTTATTGACTCATATCCTCATTGACACAGATCCTCATTGACACAGATCCTCATCGACTCAGATTCAACGACACAGATCCTCATCGATTCAGGTCCTAATCGACACAGATCCTCATCGACAACCTCCACGACACAGATCCCCATCGACACAGATCCCCATTGGCAAAGATCCTCATCGACGCTGATCCCCATCGACACAAATCCTCATCGAATCAGATCCTCATTGACTCAGATCCCCATTGGCACAGATCCTCATCGACTCAGATTCTCATCCAAATAGATCATCGACTGAGATGAGATCCCATCGAAAAATCCAAACTCTAAACATTCGTAGTGTCACAGCTCCTTCAAATCCTTCTTGAAGGTTGTTTTGCCATCGACAGCATGTTGAGCTGGCCAGTGAAGTCTTTGACAGCGTCAGGGCAGGTGCTGCACTGTCTGTGCCGCCGGAGTCTAAGAAGCGCATCGCGCCCCGCCTGCTTTAGCCTCCTATTGCTGACTGTGCCACCGCTGCTGATGGGACTGCTGAGCCAATGGCGACAGCCTCCTCCTGCACACCTGCTCGTTGGTCACAGCAACAGGACTGGCAATGCCGCCGCTGTTGCAGTGCCAGAAGAATCGGCAACTGCGGTGCTGATCATGGCCGCCAGCCGACCGGAAGTGCAGCTGGTGGCTCGTCAGGCGCTGGCCTACCGGCCCAACGCGGCCGAATTTCCAGTGATCGTCTCGCAGGACTCCGACGACGCTATGACATCAGCGGCGCTGGCGCCACTAGCTGCGGCCGGCGACATCGAATGGCACCGGCACCTGCGGGCCGAAGACGACGCCATGCTGCCACCGGTACCCGACCGGGTGTCGCAGATCACCCGGCATTATCGACGCGCGCTTGACTACGCGCTGCTGGTGCGTCGCTTCCGACGGGTCATTGTGCTGGAGGACGACCTGCTGTTGGCTGCGGACTTCTTTCAGTATTTTCAGGTGCGACCTTTTGATAATCGAGGTAAATGTTTAGTACACAGACATCTGCATGGGTTTAGGGTTGTGGGTTCCAGGACCCCAAGTCAGGGCTTAACCCAAACCTCATCGGAAACCAACCCAAAACGGAAACCAAAACACAACTGAACCCAAACCTCACCGGAAACCAACCCAAAACGGAAACCAAAACACAACGGAACCCAAACCTTAATGGAAACCAAACCACAGTGGAAACAAAGCCACACCGTAGAACCCAAACCGCACCCGGCAGTCGCTGGCGCCCGTCCTCGATCGCGATCCCAGCGTCTTCTGCGTCTCCGCCTGGCACGACAACGCCATGCTCGGCTTTGTGGACGTCGGACGCCGGGGAGCCGCCGCCGTTCATCGGACGGACTTCTTCCCGGGCCTCGGCTGGATGATGCGACGCGAGGCTTGGCCGGCGGCGAGGGCCAGCTGGCCGGACCGCGAGTTCGACAGCTACCTGCGCCGCTACATGCTGAGAGCGGGCCTGGTCTGCCTGCGCCCGGAGGTGCCCAGGGTGTTCAACACCGGCCAGAGCGGAGGCAACCTGATGCCGGGCTGGTGAGCTGGACCTGGATCAGCCTGAATCCATCCCGAATCTCTGAATCCGAAATCATCCCGAATCTCTGAATCCAGCAACACTGGCGCATCCCAAATCTAGCCTACCTTGAACCACAGGTACGGCCGCACCTTCCATCGCCGATTCCTGAGTCGCATGGCGTTCAACCTGCTGCCCGACATCCGCATTCCGCAGACCGTTATCCGACGACTCGGTCGGGGCCCGTCGGCCGACGCCGAGTTTGTCAAACGAGTCTCCCGCCTGCCGAGAATCTCTCGCCGTCGTCTGCTCCGTCTGGCCGTCTTGAGAGTGAGAGCTGCTGGTAGCGATGCCGACACAGATGCGGATGATCTGGCACCGTCCGATGTGCAGTTCGTCTACCGCACCGCGCAGGAGTTCACTGGCATCGCCCTGCGACTGGGCATCATCCCGGACTTCTGGTACGGCCGGCCACGCTGCTCTCGCCGCGGCATCGTCGGACTGCGGCTGCGGCGAGGCACCGTTCGAGTGTTCCTGCGACCGGCGACGGAGCCGACCTTCAACCGGCTGGTGCGCATGGATCTCCGGACTCCGCCGCCGCTGTCACCGATGCAAAATTTATTAAGCGAATTCAGTTGAACTTTCAGCCCGACCACTGATAAAAAACATGGCCGGGGGTCAATTGCAGACCGGTCGCCTCTCGCACCAAGATCCCTGAGCTCGATTCCACATTAAATTGGGGCACAGCCGCGAAGGGAAGGGCTTGGGGCTTGTCGTAAAATTTGTGCCCTCGAGGGCAAACCAATAAGGCACAATGAGAGTATACACTGCCTGACGATGAGAAAGTCAGGGCAGATGTACACACCTGTGTGAGTGTGTGCCTGCGTACGGTATCTATGTGCGTGTGTGCCCAGGAGTCAGCGAAATGGGCAGAATTGCCTCCTCGATTGCTGCGGGTCTAGGATCACAAACACCTATCACCTCAAATTACCCACCACCTCAAATCACCCACCACCTCAAATCACCCACCACCTCAAATCACCCACCACCTCAAATCACCCACCACCTCAAATCACCCACCACCTCAAATCACCCACCACCTCAAATCACCCACCACCTCAAATCACCCACCACCTCAAATCACCCACCACCTCAAATCACCCACCACCTCAAATCACCCACCACCTCAAATCACCCACCACCTCAAATCACCCACCACCTCAAATCACCCACCACCTCAAATCACCCACCACCTCAAATCACCCACCACCTCAAATCACCCACCACCTCAAATCACCCACCACCTCAAATCACCCACCACCTCAAATCACCCACCACCTCAAATCACCCACCACCTCAAATCACCCACCACCTCAAATCACCCACCACCTCAAATCACCCACCACCTCAAATCACCCACCACCTCAAATCACCCACCACCTCAAATCACCCACCACCTCAAATCACCCACCACCTCAAATCACTCACCACCTGGGAACAACCAATGTTTGGTTTAAGCTGTCTAGTTTTCATACTTTTTTCACTTTAATCGAATACAAACGGCTAAGCAGAAGTTTTAAAAAAATATAATAAGCTGATTAAAAGAGTGCAGAATGCAGTTGAACTATAATTGAAAAATGCTTTTTTGTTAAAATGTTAAATGTTGAACATAAAGTTAAAGATTTAATATTTTTTCATTTTCTTTTAGTTCAGCACCAATATATTTTGTTAATGATCTGATCGTGGTCTTCCACCCCTGATCCTTCAGAGCATCCGCCCTTCTCCCCTGATCCTTTAGAGCATCCGCCCTCCTCCCTTGATTCTTCAGAGCATCCGCCCTGCACCCCTGATCCTTCAGAGCATCCGCCCTGCACCCCTGATCCTTCAGAGCATCCGCCCTTCACCCCTGATCCTTCAGAGCATCCGCCCTACACCCCTGTTCTTCAGAGCATCCGCCCTCCACCCCTGATTCTTCAGAGCATCGGCCTTCCACCCCTGATCCTTCAGAGAATCCGCCCTTCACCCCTGATCCTTCAGAGCATCCGCCCTACACCCCTGATCCTTCAGAGCATCCGCCCTTCACCCCTGATCCTTCAGAGCATCCGCCCTACACCCCTGTTCTTCAGAGCATCCGCCCTCCACCCCTGATTCTTCAGAGCATCGGCCTTCCACCCCTGATCCTTCAGAGAATCCGCCCTTCACCCCTGATCCTTCAGAGCATCCGCCCTACACCCCTGTTCTTCAGAGCATCCGCCCTCCACCCCTGATTCTTCAGAGCATCCGCCCTACACCCCTGATCCTTCAGAGCATCCGCCCTCCACCCCTGATTCTTCAGAGCATCGGCCTTCCACCCCTGATCCTTCAGGACATCGGCCCTCCACACTTGATCCTTCAGGGCATCCGCCCTCCACCTCTGATCCTTTATGGCATTGGCCTTCCAACAAGTACTTTCTTCGATGCGAATTCATAGACCAGTTCTCACAGATTGCTATTGTAGTGCTCCAACTCGTGGGGAACAATGAGCAGATACAGAACTTCCAGGACCAACGCAACAGCTAGTAGCTTTGGAGAGCATTGTGAGCATTGGCCAAGCTTCCCGAATCCCGTTGTCTGCAGACTATTGACATAGCCAAGTCAACACAGTGACTGGCAGACGAGCAAACAGGGCAGCCAGAGCAACGCGAAATAAAATTGAAAGCAGAGAATATATTCGCCTGTTGTCCCCGATAAAAACTACTTTGACAGGAACCAAACCCTGCCAAACGTGCCAATTAAAACTTATCCATCACATTCTTGTCACCCCTGACTCGCAAGATCAACCAACGCATGCAATTCTGTGTCATGAATCTATCCCAGTCTGTCATCAATCTATCCCAGTCTGCCATCAATCTATCCTAGTCTGTCATCAATATATCCTAGTCTGTCATCAATCTATCCCAGTCTGTCATCAATCTATCCCAGTCTGTCATCAATCTATCCCAGTCTGTCATCAATCTATCCCAGTATGTCATCAATCTATCCCAGTCTGTCATCAATCTATCCCAGTCTGCCATCAATCTATCCTAGTCTGTCATCAATCTATCCCAGTCTGTCATCAATCTATCCCAGTCTGTCATCAATCTATCCCAGTCTGTCATCAATCTATCCCAGTCTGCCATCAATCTATCCCAGTCTGCCATCAATCTATCCCAGTCTGCCATCAATCTATCCCAGTCTGCCATCAATCTATCCCAGTCTGCCATCAATCTATCCCAGTCTGCCAAATTCTATCCCAGTCTGCCATCAATCTATCCCAGTCTGCCAAATTCTATCCCAGTCTGCCATCAATCTATCCCAGTCTGCCATCTATCCATCTATCCCAGTCTGCCATCTATCTATCTATCTATCCCAGTCTGCCATCAATCTGTCGCAGTCTGCCATCAATCTATCCCAGTCTGCCATCTATCCATCTATCCCAGTCTGCCATCTATCTATCTATCCCAGTCTGCCATCTATCTATCCCAGTCTGCCATCTATCTATCTATCTATCACAGTCTGCCATCTATCTATCTATCTATCCCAGTCTGCCATCTATCTATCTATCTCAGTCTGCCATCTATCTATCTATCTATCCCAGTCTGCCATCTATCTATCTATCTCAGTCTGCCATCTATCTATCTATCTATCACAGTCTGCCATCTATCTATCTATCTATCCCAGTCTGCCATCTATCTATCTATCTCAGTCTGCCATCTATCTATCTATCTATCCCAGTCTGCCATCTATCTATCTATCTCAGTCTGCCATCTATCTATCTATCTCAGTCTGCCATCTATCTATCTATCGCAGTCTGCCATCTATCTATCTATCTCAGTCTGCCATCTATCTATCTATCTCAGTCTGCCATCTATCTATCTATCTCAGTCTGCCATCTATCTATCTATCTCAGTCTGCCATCTATCTATCCCAGTCTGCCATCTATCTATCCCAGTCTGCCATCTATCTATCTATCCCAGTCTGTCAATAATCTATCCCTTTTCATTCCAATCTATAAGATTTTTCGTTAATTTTTTAAGGTTTTTTTACATATGTTGATACTACACACCATTACGTGTACTACACGGTCAGAACTCAGTGTTTGGTATTCATCTTCAACCGCAGTCCATTCGTCCATTCCTAGTCACGGCTGCAATCAACGCAGTCATGCAAATTTTAGTAAGCCGCATGACCGGCATAGTAGCTTGTCAGGTCTTAGCATAAAAAAGTCAGCATTAATAATTGACCGCACACCTTACCTTAGGCTACCATATTAATGCATAGTGCTTCCGCTCTCAATGCATTATGAAGCCTTGGAAAGAGAATTACTTTTGACAGATATTAGAAAATACATATCAGATAAACATCAATAAGTATTTAATTTCTAAAAGCAACAGAAAATTGCGTCATCACTTTCCGCGGCTGAGATCGCTTTGATAGCGGTCTCAGTGTGGGTTGTCCTGCTGGTGGTTGGTAAGCTGCTGTGAACTTTTAAGGAAACTGGTTGTAGTCCATGATCTGTATCCAAATGTATTTCCCTCATATTCCCATCAACACAGATCCTCATCGACTCAGATCCTCATCGAAAAAGGTCCTCATCGACACATATCCTCATCGAAAAAGATCCTCATCGACACAGATCCTCATCGACACAGATCCTCATCGACACAGATCCTCATCGACACAGATCCCCATCGACTCAGGTCCTCATCGACTTAGATCCTCATCAAAAAATACCAATTTTAATTGGACAGGTGCAGCCGCCGGCCTCTTTATCTACCTCGAGAAACGCCGTCGCCGACAACTAGACGATCAGCGTCGACCTCGCCACCGTCGGCGCCGTGGAAGCGAGCGCGGCTCCGAAGCAGCCGACGGGCCGTCGATGTCGCCGCCGATGACGTCATTCTCTGTCAACGATTTGTCAGCCGCAGCCGTACAGTTTGACGCGGTCTCGAACGCGCCCAGCGACCCGGGCTCAGCTCAGGCGGTGCAGGCTCAGCTGGACCTGCTCAAACCGCACCTGCTCTCCTTCAAGGCCATGCTGTGGGACCTCGAGAAGTGGATCGATGCTCGGTCCAGCGCCAGCCCCGGCGCCATCGTCACAGAGTATCTGGAGGCCCGTAGCCGTCTGAAACAGGTTCTGCTCCTGCTAGAAGAGCAAGCGGACTGTCCGCCTGAGCAGTGCTCTAAGATTGCTCAAATGTTGGACTGGAGCGAGCGCTGCCTGAAACGGTTCCTAGTCAGCAACAAAACCTACGACCCAGCCGCGCCGTCACTGCAGCGATCGACTAAGAAGACAATGCCGTCGAAGGGTAGCCGGCGGAGCGGCGGCGCCCGAGGCGGTCCGGTCGGTCGGCGCGTTGCCGTCAAGCGCTCCCACTCGGCGCCGAGACCAACTCTATCGCACTCGGCGGCACGCGAGCCCGGCTTTGTCCTGGTCGGCTTCAACCCGGCTTCGGGCGGCCTAGGAGGCGGCGGAGGAGGCGGCCGTCGAAGGCTGCCCCAGCGTGGCGCGATGTTCCTGCCAACGGACAGTGATGCTGTTGAAAGCACGACAGTCGGCAGCACCGGCAGGTTCACAATTCATCGCCGGCTAACTCCGATTTCGGAGCATCCGCCCAGGAGATCCGTGTCCCTGTCCGGCCTGTTCGATAGGGAGATTTCGACGCCGCTGTGACTTCTAATATTGCTATTGTAGCCATGGCAACCTGACTAGGCTATATGACGCTATCTAGAATCCAAATCTATATTTTTAGCAGCAAAATTTTTTATGAGCTTGCCCCTGAGCAAGGAAGCCTATAATTTAATAGTTTATCAATTTGCTAAATTCTGCAATAAGTCTCATTTTATTTTGCAAGCATGTCGCTTTGGTCATTAGTGTTGTTAAATTGACTCTGGCAGTCCATCACCTCCTGTCACGCTTCTGAGTTCTTCTAATTAACTCAAGGAAGTGAATTTTGGCAATCACCTTAGTATAAATGCACATACAAAATAATCACATTTTTAAAGCAATTGACTTGCTAGCTAACTAAAAATGGTTTAACTTCTGTTTTGTTAAATTTAAACCATTTTGAAGAGCAACAAATGAAAAATTGACAAAATGGTAAGATACTCGAGAAGAAAAGCCACGTGCAGAGCAGGATGGAATGGGATGGGATGGGATCAGATGAGGATGGGATGGGATCAGATGAGGATGGGATGGGATGGGATCAGATGAGGATGGGATGGGATGGGATCAGATGAGGATGGGATGGGATGGGATCAGATGAGGATGGGATGGGATCAGATGAGGATGGGATGGGATGGGATGGGATAGAATGGGATGGGATGGGAAGGGATGGGATGGGATGGGAAGGGCTGGGATAGAATGGGGTGGCATAGAAAAGGATGAGGATGGGATGCGATGGGATCAGATGAGGATGAGATGGGATAGAATGGGATGGGATGAGATGGGACGGGATGGGATAGAATGGGATAGGATGAGGATGGAATGGGATCAGACGAGGATAGATGGGATCAGATGATAATGGGATGGGATCAGATGGAACGGATGAGATGGGATCGGATGGGATGCGATGGAATGTGATGGGATAAGATGGGGTGGGATCGGATGGGATGAGGATGGGATGAGATGAGGATGGGATGGGATGAGGATGGGATGGGATCAGATAAGGATGGGATGGGATGGGAAGGAAAAGTACAAGTATGTATATGCAGGCAATCCGCTACCTGAGCTAACAAACAGCAATAGCCAGAATTCTTACCGTAGCAAGGTTGGACGAGGGCTTCGATTGGACTAGGGAAATTTTTTCTTAAAAGCAAAGAAATCCTTCCCTAAAGTCGGAAGCGAACGGAGAAACTTGGGATAAGAAATTTAGTTTAAAAATAGGCTAAAACTTTTGACGCGGCTTCGACATGCTCGATGGAGTCGCGTTGAAACGCTGGCAGCTGGCAGTTGAACTGCTCGGCATGGCGAGTGCATCCCTGGCCGACAACCCGGCTGACAATGGCGGATTTGTGGCAGCCGTGCGACTGCAGTGGTGGCACTACCTGGTGATCTGCTGCGCCATCGCCCTCTTGGCCATCGCCGTAGCCGTCACCTGCTACTGCACCAGGTGCCGCAAAGGCGCGACATCCAGGCCTGCTGTGACCGCGACTGTTGGCGCGGCGGCATCCGCGGACATCCCGGTGCGTCGGGGAATGCGATTTGGCAACACAATCGGCAAACTCAACTGACAGCCGCCCAAGCAGGGTTGGTTGATTTCAGGATTCAAAGGCTGAAGGATTTGTCCGTTCTTGACTCTAGGAGACTTCTGCATCAGTACACATATGAACCTGTACATTTGGGGATTCGAAGATTGTAGATTTAGGAATATTTCGTTTTGGGGATTTGTAGCTTTGGGGATTTGTAGCTTTGGGGATTTGTAGCTTTGGGGATTCGTAGCTTTGGGGATTTGTAGCTTTGGGGATTTGTAGCTTTGGGGATTAGTAGCTTTGGGGATTTGTAGCTTTGGGGATTTGTAGCTTTGGGGATTAGTAGCTTTGGGGATTAGTAGCTTTGGGGATTTGTAGCTTTGGGGATTTGTAGCTTTAGGGATTCGTAGCTTTGGGGATTAGTAGCTTTGGAGATTTGTAGCTTTGGGGATTTGTAGCTTTGGGGATTCGTAGCTTTGGGGATTCGTAGCTTTGGGGATTTGTAGCTTTGGGGATTTGTAGCTTTGGGGATTTGTAGCTTTGGGGATTCGTAGCTTTGGGGATTTGTAGCTTTGGGGATTTGTAGCTTTGGGGATTTGTAGCTTTGGGGATTTGTAGCTTTGGGGATTCCTAGCTTTGGGGATTTGTAGCTTTGGGGATTCGTAGCTTTGGGGATTTGTAGCTTTGGGGATTTGTAGCTTTGGGGATTTGTAGCTTTGGGGATTTGTAGCTTTGGGGATTTGTAGCTTTGGGGATTTGTAGCTTTGGGGATTTGTAGCTTTGGGGATTTGTAGCTTTGGGGATTTGTAGCTTTGGGGATTTGTAGCATTGGAGATTTGTAGCTTTGGGGATTTGTAGCTTTGGGGATTTGTAGCTTTGGGGATTTGTAGCTTTGGGGATTTGTAGCTTTGGGGATTTGTAGCTTTGGGGATTTGTAGCTTTGGGGATTTGTAGCTTTGGGGATTTGTAGCATTGGAGATTTGTAGCTTTGGGGATTTGTAGCTTTGGGGATTTGTAGCTTTGGGGATTTGTAGCTTTGGGGATTTGTAGCTTTGGGGATTTGTAGCTTTGGGGATTTGTAGCTTTGGGGATTTGTAGCTTTGGGGATTCCTAGCTTTGGGGATTTGTAGCTTTGGGGATTCGTAGCTTTGGGGATTTGTAGCTTTGGGGATTTGTAGCTTTGGGGATTTGTAGCTTTGGGGATTTGTAGCTTTGGGGATTTGTAGCTTTGGGGATTTGTAGCTTTGGGGATTTGTAGCTTTGGGGATTTGTAGCTTTGGGGATTTGTAGCTTTGGGGATTTGTAGCTTTGGGGATTTGTAGCTTTGGGGATTTGTTGTTACCCAAAGTCCTGTTTTGTATACTTGTACTTTAGCGTATTTGCAAAACTAGGATTCAGTTGCAATGAATTATGATTCATTGATCGAATTTGATTTTTTCACCTGTTTTATTGACTTTCAAATTAGATCATTACTCAATTTATTACTCATTACTTATTACGTTTGAGTCTTGGTAGAGTCGTATTGCACTACTAACAAGTATTGCTTCAAGTAGCAACCGGTACAATAAAAAAAATGTTTTCGATTTCGTAAAGTCTGTTTCAAACTATTTACACTGTTCACATACAGTTTCCCTGTGCCTTGGAGGTTGACCATTGTGCGACAGGCAAACGCGTTTACCGCTCTGCTCACCCCCCTCGAATAACGATCAAGCTTCGAACACCACTGAACAATGACCAAGCTTCGAACACCACTGAACAATGACCAAGCTTCGAACACCACTGAACAATGACCAAGCTTCGAACACCACTGAACAATGACCAAGCTTCGAACACCACTGAACAATGACCAAGCTTCGAACACCACTGAACAATGACCAAGCTTCGAACACCACTGAACAATGACCAAGCTTCGAACACCACTGAACAATGACCAAGCTTCGAACACCACTGAACAATGACCAAGCTTCGAACACCACTGAACAATGACCAAGCTTCGAACACCACTGAACAATGACCAAGCTTCGAACACCACTGAACAATGACCAAGCTTCGAACACCACTGAACAATGACCAAGCTTCGAACACCACTGAACAATGACCAAGCTTCGAACACCACTGAACAATGACCAAGCTTCGAACACCACTGAACAATGACCAAGCTTCGAACACCACTGAACAATGACCAAGCTTCGAACACCACTGAACAATGACCAAGCTTCGAACACCACTGAACAATGACCAAGCTTCGAACACCACTGAACAATGACCAAGCTTCGAACACCACTGAACAATGACCAAGCTTCGAACACCACTGAACAATGACCAAGCTTCGAACACCACTGAACAATGACCAAGCTTCGAACACCACTGAACAATGACCAAGCTTCGAACACCACTGAACAATGACCAAGCTTCGAACACCACTGAACAATGACCAAGCTTCGAACACCACTGAACAATGACCAAGCTTCGAACACCACTGAACAATGACCAAGCTTCGAACACCACTGAACAATGACCAAGCTTCGAACACCACTGAACAACAATAAAGCTTCAAACACCACTGAACAACAATAAAGCTTCAAACACCACTGAACAACAATCAAGCTTCGAACACCACTGAACAACAATCAAGCTTCGAACACCACTGAACAACAATAAAGCTTCGAACACCACTGAACAACAATCAAGCTTCGAACACCACTGAACAACAATCAAGCTTCGAACACCACTGAACGACAATCAAGCTTCAAACACCACTGAACAATGACCAAGCTTCGAACACCACTGAACAACAATCAAGCTTCGAACACCACTGAACAATGACCAAGCTTCGAACACCACTGAACAATGACCAAGCTTCGAACACCACTGAACAACAATAAAGCTTCAAACACCACTGAACAATGACCAAGCTTCGAACACCACTGAAAAACAATCAAGCTTCGAACACCACTGAACGACAATCAAGCTTCGAACACCACTGAACAACGATCAAGCTTCGAACACCACTGAACAATGACCAAGCTTCGAACACCACTGAACAATGACCAAGCTTCGAACACCACTGAACAATGACCAAGCTTCGAACACCACTGAACAATGACCAAGCTTCGAACACCACTGAACAATGACCAAGCTTCGAACACCACTGAACAATGACCAAGCTTCGAACACCACTGAACGACAATCAAGCTTCGAACACCACTGAACAACGATCAAGCTTCGAACACCACTGAACAATGACCAAGCTTCGAACACCACTGAACAATGACCAAGCTTCGAACACCACTGAACAACAATCAAGCTTCGAACACCACTGAACAATGACCAAGCTTCGAACACCACTGAACAATGACCAAGCTTCGAACACCACTGAAAAACAATCAAGCTTCGAACACCACTGAACAATGACCAAGCTTCGAACACCACTGAAAAACAATCAAGCTTCGAACACCACTGAACAGTGACCAAGCTTCGAACACCACTGAACAATGACCAAGCTTCGAACACCACTGAACAATGACCAAGCTTCGAACACCACTGAACAATGACCAAGCTTCGAACACCACTGAACAATGACCAAGCTTCGAACACCACTGAACAATGACCAAGCTTCGAACACCACTGAACAATGACCAAGCTTCGAACACCACTGAACAATGACCAAGCTTCGAACACCACTGAACAATGACCAAGCTTCGAACACCACTGAACAATGACCAAGCTTCGAACACCACTGAACAATGACCAAGCTTCGAACACCACTGAACGACAATCAAGCTTCGAACACCACTGAACAACGATCAAGCTTCGAACACCACTGAACAATGACCAAGCTTCGAACACCACTGAACAATGACCAAGCTTCGAACACCACTGAACAATGACCAAGCTTCGAACACCACTGAACAATGACCAAGCTTCGAACACCACTGAACAATGACCAAGCTTCGAACACCACTGAACAATGACCAAGCTTCGAACACCACTGAACAATGACCAAGCTTCGAACACCACTGAACAACAATAAAGCTTCAAACACCACTGAACAACAATAAAGCTTCAAACACCACTGAACAACAATCAAGCTTCGAACACCACTGAACAACAATCAAGCTTCGAACACCACTGAACAACAATAAAGCTTCGAACACCACTGAACAACAATCAAGCTTCGAACACCACTGAACAACAATCAAGCTTCGAACACCACTGAACGACAATCAAGCTTCAAACACCACTGAACAATGACCAAGCTTCGAACACCACTGAACAACAATCAAGCTTCGAACACCACTGAACAATGACCAAGCTTCGAACACCACTGAACAATGACCAAGCTTCGAACACCACTGAACAATGACCAAGCTTCGAACACCACTGAACAATGACCAAGCTTCGAACACCACTGAACAATGACCAAGCTTCGAACACCACTGAACAATGACCAAGCTTCGAACACCACTGAACAATGACCAAGCTTCGAACACCACTGAACAATGACCAAGCTTCGAACACCACTGAACGACAATCAAGCTTCGAACACCACTGAACAACGATCAAGCTTCGAACACCACTGAACAATGACCAAGCTTCGAACACCACTGAACAATGACCAAGCTTCGAACACCACTGAACAATGACCAAGCTTCGAACACCACTGAAAAACAATCAAGCTTCGAACACCACTGAACAATGACCAAGCTTCGAACACCACTGAACAACAATCAAGCTTCGAACACCACTGAACAATGACCAAGCTTCGAACACCACTGAAAAACAATCAAGCTTCGAACACCACTGAACAATGACCAAGCTTCGAACACCACTGAACAATGACCAAGCTTCAAACACCACTGAACAACGATCAAGTTAAGAGCTCCATTGAGCCACCAACTGAAACCTACGAGTTTTCAAACTGATACGCATGTTTCCAAACAGCTAGTTGTATCAATGTTAGGTATAAAGGGACAAACACTGACGCATGACTATTTTTTACCCGTAATGATGCGCACTTTGACCCTGAAGGCCTTAACCTTTTGCGCTCTAGTTATGCATTATTTATTTGCTAGGTAAAAATAAGCCTTGTTCTATAGTATTAAATTGGCTTGGGTTATTAGAAAAAAAATCTAGCAAAGAGTGGAATCAACAGCAGTCCGTGGCAGGATCGTGCACTAAAATTCTTGAGAATTATTCATTAGAATAGGCAATCGCGCACTGATGAACCCCCGTTGTGAAGCTATTCGGCCTTGGCGGCATCGCATCGCTGCAGTGATATCACAAGCACCTTAGAACACATGGCTGCAATGGTAGTATTGTTAGTCGAATCATTTTCTAACTTTTTCCGCACTGCTTGGTCATTATCCTGCTTCAGAGATCGGATGTCTTCTGCTCCTTTTCTCAGAGGTCCAGGCAGTTCACCACCGCAATTATTCTTCCTGTACCGGGTTAAGGATTCAGCTGACAATTGCCTTCCACAAGCGTGGCACATCACCCTTCTGGTCTTGTAGACCCGCAATTTCACTTTCCTGTTTATTTTTTTTCTTTTTCTCAAGATTTTATTCCACTGGCTTCGGTTCCGCTGATGGCGAGAATTGCTCGGCGACTGCAAACCTCCAGATTCTTTTTCAACTGTCGGTGGCAATGGTTCATCTTGATCACGGTTCTCGAGTCCACAGCTCGAGTCACTAATAAGCAGGTCACAGAAATACTGCTGCATTGCCGGCTGGCGATTGGATAAGCCGTTGATGCATCGAGAAAGAGAGTCGACGCCATTCAAAATGGGCACCTGGTCCCTCATCCAATCATCAAAGACAGTACCGTACGGATCCGATTGTTCCAGCGCAAGAATGCATTGCTCAGCATCTGAGAACATTTCGTCTGTTGTTGGCTGCTCAAGGCTAGACCTCGAATCACCTCTAGCAGCTGTAACTGGATCGAAACTGGCATGTTGCGTGTACGATAAATATTCTGTTAGCCAAGGTTTCTGCTGAGCAATTTCATCTTGCAGATGATCCTCAACAGCTGAAGCCGTCGTGGACATAGTCTCATTTGAACTCGTAGCATCAGCTGGATATGCGGCACATGCTGTTGCTGTTTTTGTTAAGGAGCGTATTAATGTCGTCAGTTTCGGTACAACATATCTTTACTGCCTCATCTCTCCCTAGCTGCCTCATCTCATCACCTGCCTCATCTCTCCCTAGCTGCCTCATCTCTCCCTAGCTGGCTGCCTCATCTCTCCCTAGCTGCCTCATCTCTCCCTAGCTGGCTGCCTCATCTCTCCCTAGCTGCCTCATCTCTCCCTAGCTGGCTGCCTCATCTCTCCCCTGCCTCATCTCTCCCTAGCTGCCGCATCTCTTCACTGCGTCATCTCTCCCTAGCTGCCTCATCTCTTCACTGCCTCATCTCTCCCTAGCTGCCTCATCTCTCCCTAGCTGCCTCATCTCTCCCTAGCTGGCTGCCTCATCTCTCCCTAGCTGCCTCATCTCTCCCTAGCTGGCTGCCTCATCTCTCCCTAGCTGCCTCATCTCTCCCTAGCTGGCTGCCTCATCTCTCCCTAGCTGCCTCATCTCTCCCTAGCTGGCTGCCTCATCTCTCCCCTGCCTCATCTCTCCCTAGCTGCCGCATCTCTTCACTGCGTCATCTCTCCCTAGCTGCCTCATCTCTTCACTGCCTCATCTCTCCCTAGCTGCCTCATCTCTCCCTAGCTGCCTCATCTCTCCCTAGCTGCCTCATCTCTCCACTGCCTCATCTCTCCCTAGCTGCCTCATCTCTCCACTGCCTCATCTCTCCCTAGCTGCCTCATCTCTCCCTAGCTGCCTCATCTCTCCACTGCCTCATCTCTCCCTAGCTGCCTCATCTCTCCACTGCCTCATCTCTCCCTAGCTGCCTCATCTCTTCACTGCGTCATCTCTCCGCTGCCTCATCTCTTCACTGCGTCATCTCTCCGCTGCCTCATCTCTCCTCTGCCTCATCTCTCCCCTGCCTGATCTTACTCCTGCCTCATCTCAGATTGGCTGATTAAAAAGAGTGTACAACAAATGTGTAATCTCCATAGCACAGGTCACTTACGCTCATTTTTGTGATGTGGTGGCTGCGTTTGTTTCGCAGAAGGAGAACCAAAACTTTGCCAAGAGGACGGATTAGGCACTGTTGGCATGGTTGCAGTCAGGTGTGCAGCTCGCTCAATGCACCTATCGCCTCGTTTGCGCTTGGCAAGTAAACCAGAGAATTTCGAATTTTTCCTGCTCCTACAGCTATTTTTGTTTGGCATTATCTTTCATTTGTCATAGAAATTAGGTGACAAAATATCTGATATGGCTCATCGGTTTCAGAAAGCGCTATTGAAATCTTGTGAAGTTATACAGATATAATGCTTCTATAGATTTCTAGAAGCTATAATTATCTGGCGATGGTTTTCAGAAATCGAATCAATCATGTATGCCTAGAGTGAGTTTAATAAGACTAATACCGAAATTTAAAGCAATATTCTATCCAGGTCTTCTAGCAAGCATATGCCTTCGTACCATAGATAACGCATACGAGTGTAATAGATTCTGTGGACTTTTCAACTCACTTGAACCATAGACAAATTCCATGAATGTTGGACGACTTCGAATTTGACGCATTCTTTTCGGATTTGGACTCGGCGGAAACATCTTCCACGTCGAGTAAAAGTGCAGACAGCCTAGGCATAATTGGCGAGTCCGTTTGGCAAGCTATCGTCATTCCAGACTTTCTCTCCCCCCCTCCTATTCAAAGCTGAGACACATTCATAGCTTAGTTCAGAGGTCGGCAAACTCCGGCCCGCGGGCCAGATGCGGCCCTCGAAGCTCCCAAATCCGGCCCGTTGCCCCTTCTGACATCTACAGTGTCCTGTTTCATCTCTCTCGTGTCTAATCTCTCCCGTGTCTCATCGCTCTCGTATCTAATCTCTCCCGTGTCTCATCGCTCTCGTATCTAATCTCTCCCGTGTCTCATCTATCCCCTGTCTTATATCTCCCGTGTCTTATCTCTCCCGTGTCTTATCTCTCCCGTGTCAAATCTCTCCCATGTCTCATCTCTCCCGTGTCTCATCTCTCCCGTGTCTAATCTCTCCCGTGTCTAATTTCTCCCGTGTCTCATCTCTCTCGTATCTAATCTCTCCCGTGTCTAATCTCTCCCGTGTCTCATCGCTCTCGTATCTAATCTCTCCCGTGTCTCATCTCTCCCCTGTCTTATATCTCCCGTGTCTCATCTCTCCCGTGTCTCATCGCTCTCGTATCTAATCTCTCCCGTGGCTCATCTCTCTCGTATCTAATCTCTCCCGTGTCTAATCTCTCCCGTGTCTAATTTCTCCCGTGTCTCATCGCTCTCGTATCTAATCTCTCCCGTGTCTCATCTATCCCCTGTCTTATATCTCCCGTGTCTTATCTCTCCCGTGTCTTATCTCTCCCGTGTCAAATCTCTCCCATGTCTCATCTCTCCCGTGTCTCATCTCTCCCGTGTCTAATCTCTCCCGTGTCTAATTTCTCCCGTGTCTCATCTCTCTCGTATCTAATCTCTCCCGTGTCTAATCTCTCCCGTGTCTCATCGCTCTCGTATCTAATCTCTCCCGTGTCTCATCTCTCCCCTGTCTTATATCTCCCGTGTCTCATCTCTTCCGTGTCTCATCGCTCTCGTATCTAATCTCTCCCGTGGCTCATCTCTCTCGTATCTAATCTCTCCCGTGTCTCATCTCTCCCCTGTCTTATATCTCCCGTGTCTAATCTCTCCCGTGTCTAATCTCTCCCGTGTCTCATCTCTCCCGTGTCTAATCTCTCCCGTGTCTAATTTCTCCCGTGTCTAATCTCTCCCGTGTCTAATCTCTCCCGTGTCTAATCTCTCCCGTGTCTCATCTCTCCCGTGTCTAATCTCTCCCGTGTCTAATCTCTCCCGTGTCTAATCACTTTCGTGTCTAATCTGTCTTTTATACAGTCAATGCGGCCCGCTGTCGTCTTTTAGGCTCTCTCTTTGGCCCGCCAGCAAATAAGTTTGCCTACCCCTGGCTTAGTTACTACAATTCAACAAACACGAGAACAATCGTATATAGATTCGGGCTTTTGTGCTCAGTTCAGAATATTCCTAGGGTTCACAAAAGAGCATTTTGTCTAAGGCTACGCGCTGTTATAATGACTAAATGATATAGAAACGGTGAAATGACACGGTAGAAACGCCATGAAAGATTTAAAAGAAAAAAGGGAAAATCTTGCAGTCGATTTTTTTCAACAAGTTTATTGGTCCAAACGAATGAGAAACTGCTCATTCTGCTACAAACTCAAAAACTTTCTTCGGACAATTTTTATCTTCATCAAATTAAATTGTAGTGTCCCTTTTTCAGCTTCAGTTGTGCCCGGAGTTTGGTGTTGCTATTTGCTGTTTTGCTGCTTGTCTTCGCTGCCGTAATTTTGCCATCGAACCTGGAAAAACTCTTGGATTCGCCACGCTGCCATTGCCCATCGGCGCCTTTTACCTCTAGCAGCAGGTACTGGTTATTGTACACCTGATTCTCTAGGGTCTGATCCTTGTCAGTGAGTAGGTCGTAGCTTGTGCCGCTCAGAGACACCCACAGTCGGGTTTCGCGATCTTCCGGCACCTTAAACAGCGACTTCATGGTGGCCTCTACATCGCTGAAAAGACAGGCGCGGGAGAACTTCTGGCAGATGGTCTTGTCCGGACTAGCCAGCTCTGCCAGCTTCAAGTCCAGCAGGTAGACTTCAATTTCCAAGGTGCGGGTGAACTTGCCCTTTTCTATCACTTTGCGAAAGATTGGCTCTGGCTGTTTGGTCTTGTAATAGTTGGCCAGCAGCTCCCAGGCATCCTTGTGCATAAAGAAGTAGTTAATTTCAGCAAGTGTGCCCTCCTTTAATCTGCCATCAGGCTCAAGGATGTCGGCATTGTCAATGGGTCCAGGATGATAGTTCTCATCACCCAGTTTGCTTACATAGAAGGATTCGCCGCCAACATACTCCTTCCAAAGCTTCACCCAGCGTGAGGAAACCACAGCCCAGGTGTCTCCTTTGACTAAAGCAGTGAGATTTAACTGCTTCACCTTCTCAAATTGCTTTTTTAACTCGGCTCTGAGTGCCTCACACTTTGGTGGTACAACAGCAAGCTCACGTTCAACTATAGACTGCCTCATGTTGATCACTGTCGCAGCAGAGTCACTTGCCAGCTGGTCGATCGCGCTCTGCAGTTGCATCACCGACATGACTGAGGTCTCTCTCACGGCAGCTCGCGCCACTCGCTCTCTCTCAAAGTCATCCTTCAGCGTGTCCACAGACCACAGCATGGACAGCGTGAGCTGGCACAGTTTCTGCATGTCGCCGCTCGCCTCCGTCTCCGACTCCTCTCTGCGGAACTCGCCGATGTCCTCACAGTCGGCCAGCAAGGTCTGAGTTGAATCCAGCTTCTCTGTGAGCTGCCGAACCACTCTCGACTCCCACTTGTTGATGGACTCACGAGCTGACGCAAACGCTTGCTGAACTGTCCGAAGGCCCGCCGAGGTGTCGTTGACTCGCTGTCGAAGCGACTGCAGATCGTCGGTAGGGAGCGATTCCAGCTTGTCGTGCAATTCTCTCTGCAGCCTTCGCACATGCTCAGTGTCCTCTATCAGGTGGTTGGTGCACTTCGGCTGCCGGCTGTGCGGTCCGATGCCAGCCGCAGGACTGTCGCATGTGCACACGCAGCATGGAGTCACTGTCTGTGCTAATCTGTTTTCACCTTGTGCATCTGAATCACCTGAGTTGCTCATTCTTCTTTAATAAAGTTTTTCTTGAGTATCAGTCTAGTATATGAGCAGAATAACTAAATAATAAACACAATCCATTGTGTTTATATAACAAGCTAGCAGAATTCGCTCAGTTAAGTTTATTATACAGAACACCCCTAGTGTACTTTGATATGTACAGTGGTTTTATGACTTAAATCGTAAAGCATAAAACACTTAATGTAGACAGTGTACAGCATAAAATAAAGTATAAAATATTCGTATAGCTATAGCTGTGAAGTGGAAATGGTGGGCAGTGTTGTGCTTTTTCGTTTTTTTTCTCCGGAAAGCCAAGCAGGCTTGGCTTGCCATTCCATTGGCTGCAACTTGCCCGCAGTTGTTTGCATTTTTTCTAACATAGCAAATTAAAATGTCACTATTTACAGTTAATATATTTCTCGCGACACTGTACACTTTTTCGAGTGCTGGGCATAGCTAAATATTTTAAACCTCATTAAATTAAGACGTGTTAACTTTAAAACAGGAAAATCAATTTTAACCTTATTAAAAACCGTATTGGCCGGCAGTGGCGCAACCAGGGGGGGGGCGGGGTGGCGGCCGCCCCCCTTCGGGCCGCGGGCAATGTACGCAAAGTGCAAGCCATGCCAATTAAGATGCTCCTTAATTGATTACCTTATCTCATTCCCTGTCCCCCAAGTCCAACGTACATAGACCTAAGACCAAGTCCAAGACCATTGGTAGTATATTAATTTTCAAGCTTTCATTATAATCGTGCGTGCGGATTTTTTAAACCTTTTAAGTCGTCTGGGCCGTACCCTACCGGCCCTTGAAATTGGCCCAGGAATGGTGGGCGAAAACCGCGAAACCAGGTGGAGCGCGATCCACCTGGCGCCCCCCCCCCCTTCGACCCGCGGGGCAATGTACGCAAAGGGCAATGTACGCAAAAGGCAATGTACGCAAAGACCGCCCCCCTAAGGCAAAACCTGGTTGCGCCACTGGCCAATGGCCGGAAGTTTAACTTTCATGATAGTTAATAGATTTTACATTACCTTTGTGCTGAAACTGCCTATACATCCCGAAGATGCAGCATATTTTTACCACTTTTTACAATACTGCTTTGAATTTAAGAGAAGCTTGCATCGAGTTTCTAAGAATAAAGAGAAGTCGCAGTCGCAGAATTGTCAAAGTTGCTGCTACTGGCATTGCTGCTTGCTGCTTGATGCAGCAGGAGTAGAGGCCAAGAATGTTCATCCTGTTGTTGGCCTGGGGTGCCTAGGCTATTCTTGCTGTTTTCTGGTTCTGGAAGTTCCATGTCCTCCACTTCATCTTCTTCAACGCCTTCCCCCATGTCCACATGACCGTGTGAATTGATTCACATGAGTGAATATGGAGTCACTAAAACTTCTATTTTTAATTTTTCTTTTTAACTTTATTTTCTGTCACCTTAGATAAAAGTCAACTACCAAAAATTATTTTTTGGATCTGGGGGCTGTTAACTTTTCCCCAGGACCTGCTATATACGGGTTTGCTCTATTGCGTTTTAAAGTCTACCAACCTGCCATATGCTCAGTACAATATACTCAGTAAGACTCCCCGGTCGCCAGCAATAGGGCCAGCAATAGACTTTTGAAAACTTGGTGTGCCACTGCTGGAAATGAATGAATTTTATTTATTTTGACCCACAGATTCTGTGCCACGCAGAATTGAGGCCTCCAAGACAGGTCGCTTGGATCCAGAGCGGCGAAATTTGTTTTTTTTTATTGCTGGAGCTATTGCTGGTCTCCCACTCCGTGACGCAATGAGGAAAATGTGTGCCGTTTCTATTTTTAAGAGAAGCATAACAGGTTCTTCTTGTGTCACACTACCCAGGGTTTGTGCCGCTCTGTCTAAGCATGTAGGAAGTAATAAAGTACTTTTACGGCTTTACGCCAGTCATTTTATTGCTGGACTTACCACGCTGCACAGAGCGGCTAAAATGGCACACAATACATATTTTTCGCTTTATTAGCGCAAGAAGTAACTGTGCCACAATATTTAAGAGTACTTGCTATTAGTCTAGGCACATTGCTAAAAACTATGTAACGTCCCTATAATCTATAGATGTCTTCAAGGATCGTTTGTCGTGAAATATTCAAACTGCAGCTAAAGTTTTCAACGAACTTGTCGTACCCCACGTGGTGTGAAACCCTCAACACTTAGGATTCGAAGCACTATTTTTCGAAATGAAGCTCTATTAGAATATTACTTTCAACAATAGTATATACCCTTTTGTGGTTTAATTTATGTGCAAAGACTGTCAAGAGTATAGTGTTATGCAGTGTATAGCTAGACCTAGTTATACATAGACCTACACTTGTGGGGGAGAGAAGAGTTCTAACCCTATATGGCTATGGAAATGGAATAGAGAAAAAGACTTTCTAAAAGTTTCTCATATGATTTTTTGCTTTTGAACAAAAGATAGCTATGCCTATGCTTAGCTATATAGCTAGCTAAAGCAGGATTAAGATGGCTATGAAAAAATCCTAGAAAAAAGAATGTTGTACTTAGACTTAGAATACTGTAGAGCTAGTTATGACAATTTTAATATAATTGTATTCCTCAAACATATTTCATTGAATATATATATAGAAAGCCAACTTGATATGATATTATATAATATTAAGCATATTTATTATTTAACATTATTGTATACTCACATAGGGAAAAATGAAATTGTCTATTTGTTTGTTAACTTCTCTAAAAAAATGTATAGACTGACATGCTAAAAAAGACAAAATATTTTTCCCTCATTATTTGTTTACTCTATTTAGATTCCACAATTTGGTTTATATAATTTATTCAATTTACTTATATTTGGGTTCAATAAATGATTAGCTACTTCTAAATTCTATATTCTAGCTTATATTGTCACATCAAAATTTTGTCTTTCAAGTTCAAAGAAATTTATTGCTATATTTGCTATTGTTTTTGATAAACCATGATTATCTTGTCTAGCCATGTCAGCTATGCCTAGCAATATATAATAATGTCTAGGCCTAGCCATGCCCAGCCAAGCCAAGCCATGCCAAACTATGCCTAGCCATGCCCAGCAATGCCCTACAATGTATAACCATGTCTAGCCATGCCCAACCATGCCCAACTATTCACAGCCATGCCCAACCATGCCCAACTATTCCCAGCCATGCCCAACCATGCCCAACTATTCCTAGCCATGCCCAACCATGCCCAACTATTCCCAGCCATGCCCAACCATGCCCAGGCTTGCCAAACCATGCCTAGCTATACCTGCCATGCCCAACCATGCCTAGCCATGCCCAGGCTTGCCAAACCATGCCCAACTATTCCCAGCCATGCCCAACCATGCCCAACTATTCACAGCCATGCCCAACCATGCCCAACTATTCCCAGCCATGCCCAACCATGCCCAGCCATGCCCAGGCTTGCCAAACCATGCCCAGGCTTGCCAAACTATGCCCAGCAATGTCTAACCATACGTAGCTTTACATGCCATGCCCAGCAATGTCTAACCATGCCTAGCTATACCTGTTATGCCCAACCATGCCCAACTATTCCCAGCCATGCCCAACCATGCCCAACTATTCCCAGCCATGCCCAACCATGCCCAACTATTCACAGCCATGCCCAACTATTCCCAGCCATGCCCAACCATGCCCAACTATTCCCAGCCATGCCCAACCATGCCCAACTATTCACAGCCATGCCCAACTATTCACAGCCATGCCCAACCATGCCCAACTATTCACAGCCATGCCCAACTATTCCCAGCCATGCCCAACCATGCCCAACTATTCCCAGCCATGCCCAACCATGCCCAGCCATGTCCAGGCTTGCCAAACCATGCCCAGGCTTGCCAAACTATGCCCAGCAATGTCTAACCATACGTAGCTTTACATGCCATGCCCAGCAATGTCTAACCATGCCTAGCTATACCTGCCATGCCCAACCATGCCCAACTATTCCCAGCCATGCCCAACCATGCCCAACTATTCCCAGCCATGCCCAACCATGCCCTACAATGTCTAACCATGCCCAGCCATGCCTAGCAATGCCCAGCCATGCCCAACCATGCCCAACCATGCCCTAAAATGTCTAACCATGCCCAGCCATGCCTTGCAATGCCCTACAATGTCTAACCATGCCCAGCCATGCCCAGCCATGCCAAACCATGCCCTACAATGTCTAACCATGCCTAGCCATGCCCAACCATGCCTAGCCATGCCGTCTCTCGAGCTTGTTCCTTGCCGTAATGTGCCTTTAAACATGAGACGCGTGCTTTTGTAACGTTTCCTCATTCCTCACTTTTTTCAGTTCGATTTGTTCCATGGCGCTTGTCAGTCGCATTTTATGTAGGCAACCTTTGGAGTCTGAGGTTTTTGTACAATTGGCTCCTCTAGGAAGCTCCTACGTCTGTCCTGCGGGTTCGTTCGCTTCGTGGGTTGATCTAGACAACTGTCCTCCATCTCTTGCCAGGCTCCGGCTTTAAGAACTGCCTTAAGAACAGCCATTATGGGACTAGTGGCCATTCAAAATCGTACTACTGGAGGTCTGATCATGCTGTAAGTCACTTTCGTGTTCAATGAAATGTATGCATTCTTTTATTATAGAAACGTATGTTCTAGTGTACTCTTGGTCCAGTTCTTCTTCTATTCTA